>JBBMJY010000018.1:9816398-9877311 GCA_037833715.1 Toxotes lorentzi
AGTGGGGTTTTTCCGGTTTGGGGGGGAGAGGGGTTCCACTCTGAAAAGTTGTTTTTTGGAACGGAACCCCCCCCCCCCCCCCCCCCATTGCAGCGCACCGATCAAAATCTCCTCCGCTGGTGAGCAATTACCGTTGATCGAGAAGATGGGGGAGTGCTGTACGTGTGCACATGTGTGTGTGAGTGAGCACGAGCTTGCACAAAGGGCTTAGCTGCTTTAACATGCAGAAAAGATGTCAAGTCTGTGATTACACTAGCTGATAACAAGTGGCTTAGCCGTGTGTGTCTGAACTGCTGTACATTTTCAGTGTCTTTGAGAAAGAAATTCAGGGTTTATATCTGTGTGTGTGTGGGTTTATACATGTGTGCACCTTCACAGTCAAGTCACACTAGCAGACTCAAAAGATGGCTATGGTGAAGGCTAATGCTCACCCACTCAGTTTCAATGTAAACCTCTCTGTCTTTCTGCTGTTTGAATTCCTTTTTTCTTTTTCATTGATCCATCTTTCTCCCTCTCCACTGGATTTTTACACACATACTCATCTCTCTCCCTTTCCCTCTCCCACCCTGTGTCTTTGGCTAACAAGCAGAGTTGGCTATCTAGCTGGCTGGCAGTCGGAGTCAGACATCTGAATCTATTACTATACCACACTCCAAGTCTCTTCTCTCTGCCTTTCAACTCCTATAGCCCGTCCCTGACTGCGTCTCTCTTTCTCTTGCAACTAGAAGGCTGCATATTCAACACAACATTTCCACCCATGAAAAGTGCCACTTTCTAGTGTTTCTACGCAACAGCAGGCCGATACTGTTAACATGTGTGGCATCATCCGCTGTGGTCTGACTGTTTGTCATCTCAGGTCTGACTTTAATGAATGTCGGGCTTTTCACCCTGGTTTTCTTCATATTTCTTTTGGACAGTGTCAAATGCTTCGCTCTGAGTCATCACTCAAACACACACACACACACTCCCACATGCATGCACACATTCACACACAGCCAAGGGACAGGAACTGAGGGGTTGAAAAGAGAAAGATAAAAAGACGAGAGACAGAGGAGGAGGAATAAATGCAGGGAGAACATGTTGCCCAGGAGCACATGTTGCTGTGCAGCGCACGCATCCATCCTGCTTTTTAATCCCCTGCAGAACCAAACATGCTTCAACAATGCCACCTAGTGACTATTTGTGGGGTTACATCTTATTTCATACCAACAAATAACCCACAACACCCACCCACGGCTTTGGTAAAAAACATTACTAACCAAATTAAATGATATCATACTGCTTCAAATGTGTACTAGATGAACACAGTGTAACACTAACATTTACCAGTAAACGCAATATGACAAGAACTACCTGTTTAACTGCCTACACAGCAATCAGGCTAGGGTGTTAAAGGAAAGAGGAGGCGTGAGAAATGGAGGACATCAGGAGTGGCCAAATGGGCGAAACAGCTCTTTTCACACATTTAAGCTGAAACTGTGTAACTGACAAGATTCTCATATCAAGATGTCATTATGTACCTTTAATAAAAGATGTCAGTTTCTTCTTACAAAAATCTGCTACAGCCTGTAGTTGCACGACTTCATTACAACAAAATCTTAGCAAAACTTGTTTTGGCTTCTTGTCTACTTTGCACTGTGTGAAATTTTGTTTAGGGTGAAAACATGCTAGACTGGAAGGTGCTGTCAACTTAATGTCCTGCATTAAAAAACAAGGAGCAAGACAGTATGACCCATGAAGATTAACCTACAAACCTACAAACTTTCAGAGAGAACTGTTTGGTTTGTAACAGTAGACGACTATAAACCCTCAAAATCTCAGCTGTGTTAATGATTGCTTGCCTCTGCACAAATATTCAAACAGACAACTGTTACTCAGGAAGTTCATCCTGCTTTACTGTTTTTTTTTTGTGACATGTTTATATGTCTCTGTACCTTTTTAATATTTACTGGTTCTTTCTAATTTTGTTGTTTAAATGTACGTACATGTTCGTGTACCTGTTAACTTCTGCTTTACTGATCGGAATTGTAACTGTAACCCCTGATGCTGTCGTCCATAACTGTTTTTTATCGGAGACAGCAGATAAAGCAAGCTTTTAATATACAAGACTACAAGCAAACCAACTGGCAGGTTATAAACATTCACCCACGACCCCCACACAGGTAGGAAAGTCAATTCTTCTCACCTACCCAGGAAGCCTCTGAAATTCAATAGCTTCAAGCAGATGCTTGTTATTGTCTGTGTGTGTGTGTGTGTGTGTGTGTGTCTGAGCTGCTCAGCACCGAATGCCTGTGCATACTAATAGCATTTTATTTGCAGCACGAATGTCACCTCTGAGGTAGAGAGACTAGTCGGGGGAAGAAAACAAACACAGGAGGTGCTAATGAGAGAAAGGAGAAGAGACTAGGTGTTAATGTAACTTATCGTCTCTTGCGTGTCTTCACTCAATGTGTAACTGTTAGGGTCTAAATATAGTCTCAGAGCAAGGTAGGATGACAGGTGGAAAAAGCCAAGTTGTATATAGAGTACATCTTAAGAGCACCTCTGTAGGTGGGGTGAGAAGTTGGATGGCATTGTGACAGGGGAGCTATGAAGCAGAAATAGTAAAAGTAGTTAAAAAGAATAAACAAGGCACAGAAAATACATTATGGAGAACTCTGGATGCCACACTTCCTGGTGTGGGTTTAATCCCCCTGTGCTAAAAATGTGTTTGGCTTATTGTTGCTTCACTTGAAAGTTTGAATGTCACTGCGCAGAATGATAAATGTGCAGAGTTTGACAGTAGACGGCTGTTTTCGCATTCGTCAGCTCAAGGAGGAAGGTTTCTCTGTGCTCACCTTAAATCACTGATGTATCAGTGTGATTATGGGACATTACAACAAGCCTGGAAGTCAATAATGGTTCAATATGCAGCTTACACTAGTGTGATGTGGTAATCTGAAGCCTCCAGAGCAAATACACTGAGAATGGACAGAAGAATGGTGAAGTAAACGTTTGAATATTTGCATATTCATAGGTTCTGGATATAATTTTAAGAATTTTTTATTTTTAAAAACATATTAAACATAATTATTATTTGCGCTTTTTGAGTATTTTTATGCATCTTAAAACATGCCTGGAGGGGATCTTTAATAAAAAATGTGAAGGGGTGAAGGTCTGTGGAGGGTCTGCGCTAATCATTCGTGGCCAGTGCTCAGAACTCCTGATCCTGATTTAAGCAGCTCTATGCTCATACAGTACATGAAGAAATAGGATATGGAAGGACGAAATTAACACAATGAATCAGGATTTGTACTAAACAAAAATATAACTGTATCACAATACAGAAAAAGCTTTAAAATAAATATAGGAATATAGCAACGACTGAACTGTAAATGGACTTTGCAAGTGGATACCTCCCTACAACACACACATTCCTCTGATGTACACTGACACAGAGTTAAATTCACAGGTATGCACATGCACAGATCCATACAGACACAGATATATATACACACACACACACAAATAGTCCCAGTGGTGGCGGTTTGGCACTGAGACAGGAGTAAATGGCTAATGTGAGTGTTCGTGACAGGCAGCCTGAGGCAGCGCGGGGAGCAGCTCAGCTCTCTGACAGGTGTTGCCTCCCCAAGTCCTTCACCTCCTCATCACCCAAACACTAACACACAAGCTGCATGCTGGGATGCCAGGAGTGCATGTGGGGAAAATGGATGGGGGTTGCTCACTATATATGTGTTTGTGTATTGTGATAGCATCACTGCAGTGTGTGTGTGTGTGTGTGTGTGTATTTATTTAGCAGTCTCCTCCGGGAAATAAGGCAGCTCCAAATCTACTCAAAGTGGAACATTTTAAGGTGGAATGGGGAGATGGAGAGTGGTTGGAGAGACTTTTTCTTGAAGTCTCCAGCTGTGTTGTTGCCGGTGGATGCAAGGTCGATGGAAAATGCAAAGAAGAGAGGGAAGCCCACCTGCTAAGCAGCGAGATTTGATAGTGGTGGAGCTCTTGAATCAGGCCCTTTCAATCTCCTCTAAAGCTGAAGCAACACAACAAAAAATATATAATCCAAGCACATCTGTCTTTTTAATCTTAGGAGTGAATTCTGGCAGGTTTCAGCTCCCTTTTTTGGTTTGTTAAGTATGTGTAACATTTTAGACAGCAGAGAAACCAAGCAGGGGAACAATGAACAGTGTTAGACAGCTGAGCAAGAAAAAGTGTGAGTCAGAGGTGAGACTGAACAAGAAGGACAGGTGAGAAAGAGGAAAAGGTGGGAAAGGAGAGGCAATGGTAACACTTTAGGTTTTATGCTCTCTAGACCTCTCACACACTGCAAACACCTACTTCAATTCTATTACCACCTGAAAGCAGCAGAAAGCTCCCCCTTTATTTTACTTTAAATGTACAGATAACGTATAAATAAAAGTCTGCTTTGCACCTACACCACACTAAAGTCCGCGCTTCATTGAATCGAGTGTTGACAAAAAGATGTTCAAACTTGTAAAACACACATCATCACAATCAATGACAGCGTTGGGTCAACACTTATTTTCTACTCTGTACAACCACAGACAGAGCACACCCGTTTAAGTAGTCTCCTCACTCCTGCGCACACACTGACAGGCTGTATCGACTTGTCATGTCAGTAAAAGTGGAAAACGAGGCTGTGAGGAGAGAGTGTTCAGTTTCTCATTGCGATGCAACATCATTAAATATTTGGATCCATATCAACGTAAGCGAAGCCAGCGACTTCATTCAGTGTTCATCACAGCTGGCTGGCACAGCGAAAAACACACTGTGGGACAAATCAATTGGGGAGGTGTGTTAGACTTACAAATATGTAGAGATTCTAAAACACATCCGGTACACACACATACATACACACATACACATACACACACGGGCATGTGTCCAGCTCTTGAGCTTCGTGAAAGAGTCATTTCATCATTTCCCATGAAAATCCCTCTCTTTCACTCCCACAAACTGTACTGATGGTCCACTCACTATCAGTCTGCGTTCTGAATTTGACAAGACAAAGTTACGTTTACATGGAGCCTGATATTCTGATTATAATCAGCTTTAAAATTCAAACAAAATAAAAATGCTCCATATAAAAATCTCAATCAGAACAAACAGGCCCGGATTGAAATGCCAATAATTTAAACCTGTTCATAAACCAAACAAAAGAAATTGTCCCGGGTAAAACAGTTTAACCTCATTACTTTCCGGTTGTGTTCTTTTTGCGCATTCCCGCTGTCTTGACATAAATTAGTGAACGTGTATGTATCTCCACGCATAACATATTCATCGCTTATGCACATCACACAAGCTGTTCCGATGAAATGTGCACCACATTAATTCCCATCCCATGTTAATAATGGGCCCAAAACCTTCAATCAGAATGTAGAAACATGTGTATGTAACCACAGCTTATGTGTCTGAAATGAGAAAGCAGAGCTGTCACCGTGTCTACAGGCAGATAACAATCAGTGCAATCACTGTACATGCACACAGACAGGGTTAATCTGATTACACAAATGCATGTAACACCTGTGACTTTGATTGGAATAAATTTTAAAATGCATGGTAGACAGACAGCATTGTTCATGTTCCCAATTTCCTGTACAGCCTATTGAAATAAATTATTATACCTAAACACCAACAGGCTACAAGCACTATCAGTCATTTCTGCTCTTACAAAGTACAGATACTGTACATCTCCACCATCACATTTATTTTGCTCCCACACCACTGACATAATCTATTCAGAGCAGAGACTCACTTTTCAAGGATAGTTGTAAACACAGGTACTGTAACAGCTATAAAAATTGAGCATTTAATTTACTGAATCAAATTAGTCTTGTTGGCATTAGATACATCATTTCAATGTTGGACTGAGTGGAAAGAAACAAAGAGAAAATGAACAGACTGAGTCAAGGTTAAGTCACACGGGTGATAAAAAAAAGAACAGTGAACATAAGGCATCTCGACTTCAGTGTTACTAAAAACGGAACAGCGAGCAGAGAATCATGATTATCCAAATCACTTTTACATAAATATTTCATAGTCTGCTTTTCAAAAATGCGTTTGGTTTGCTCTCTGCAATCCAGAAACCAGGGGTGCAGATGTGCATTCTAATAACTTATCTCACCAGTGTCTCAATCCAGAGGTGCTGATCAAATAGTAAACAGTAGAGGGTGGTGTTGTAAACAAGTACACAAGGTTTCTGGAGGGAAAAAAATCTACTTCTTCCACAAAATATCAAAATACAATACAACATTTTGTGAGTGAAATATGATATACATTTGTTGAAATGTTGGCCAATTTCACCCCTTAGTTTAACTGAAGCATTCAGTTCAGTTTTTTATAGGGTTATAGAGTTTTTATGTCTCCACTCAAGAAGAATAAGTGAGAAGTTTAACTGTAAAACTTTCCATAGATTCCATAGACAAAAACATTTCCATGGATTCCTACTGTAGTGAGGCTTCTTTTACACAACTGCAGGATTAGCCTACTAAGAAAGGTTTAGTGAAAGTAGAATAGACACTAAGTTGGAGGCTAAATATGCTAATTTCTTATATAAAAGTCAGATGCAGTTGTCTCTTGTGGTTTATGGAGACACATGATCAAAAAGAGGAAAAGAACAAAAGTAAATAACAATAGTTGTTCAAGTTGATCAAGTTAACTGAGTACATTATTCTACATGGTCCCAGCTACTGTGTAACACAGATGGTCCGCAGTTTTGACAAAGTGTGAATTAAAACACCAAATCAATAGTCTCTGGGGGATATTTGGTACAATTAGGTTTGACTCAACAAGCCCACTAGTGGAAAACACAGCTTTGAGCCTTACTGGGGGCCCAACTTTTTTTTACTCACCAGAATCTTAGCCTTTTCTTGCTCTTCACGGGCCTTTCCTTTCTCAATAACGAGGGCGGGCATCAGCTCATCCTGGCCTGTGGCAGCAGAGGTCTCTCTCTCCCTCTGGGCCAGTCTGGCCAACTGCTCCTGCACGAGGGCCTGCTGACGTTCAAAGCTGAAGCAGGGCAGGATAAGATCTGTTTGAACCTTTTCCCCTTTATTTATCCAGTAAAAGTCTGCTAAATATGCAAGAGAGCTAGCTACTCATTAAGGTCAGGTGGATGTTGGTTTACAAAAAAAACAAAACAAAAAACACCTATCTTATTGTTTTTTTCAGTATTGAGATATTCAAGAATCCAGGAATTGTTGTGCGGAATCTAATTAAAGTATGACATGAAAATCATATGAAGTTGGGGTTTATCATGAGCAAACTAGCACAGTTTGTTATAAGTCACACCTATAATATAATGCAGTCTAATCCAACAACACCATGAAATAAGGCCTAAGAAATTACCATAAACTTCACTGCCACATAGCCTTAACAAAATCTCATGACTGCCAGCTTTACAAAGACATTATTTATTGAAAAGCAGTAGTATCGGGCTGCTTGATTTACTTCTACTACAGGACCTAGAAACCTGATGTACTTGACCCAAAGATTTAAACCAGTGTCATCTTGGCCATGAGCCTCTTTCTCTAACTTGTAAACTACACAGACCAACATCACTAGGAACAGATTATATTACTGAGGACTGGCCACATATCTCCTGAATATTCTGCCACTAAAATGGCATTTTTTTCAGACAGAAATCAGAGGAAAACTAGGTTTGTCTGGTTTCACTGCAGTGCTGGCGCTGTCACTTTACGACTGGATAAACAGGAATTTAAAGGGACTTATACGTGAAACCATGAATTAAAAGTTAAAACTGAAATGATTATTTCTACGATTAATAATACTATATTATTTAACTGTTTTCTGAGAGGTAAAAAGAAAATATTATTAGACTCATGTGACCTTATACATTGCTTCTTTAACCTATAGACACTCAATAAAATATATGAGAATTCCAGCAGCATAGCAACATGCTTGTTACACAGAGAGTGAAAATAAGCACAAGCAGTGCTGACAGGTGACTCGACATGTGTATGTTCCTCATAAACATTCCACGTTAGCATCAATTGTCCTCTATGTTGTATACTGGTTAGAAGATGAATGTGTCAACACAGAGGGCTCAGCTTAAATAAATGAAAATATCAGGACAGGATCAAATTCCAAGTTAGTCAATACTAATGCACCATTATAATAAAAAGTAAATAATATACACTATTAAAAAATAAATTGTAATAAAAAATGATAAATTACATGCAAATTTATGGCAGGTCCTTAACTTTGGAAAGAAAAAAAAAAAAGAACTGTGACCTTGACATTACAGTGTGAGCACCTACTCTTTGCGCAGTTCTTTCTGTATTTCTGTAGCAGAGGGTCCTGTCGGTTTTGGACCTGAAACGTATGAACGCATAACAGTACTATTAGCAGGAATCAGCTTCCAGGTGAAACAAATGGTAACTGGTATATGAAGGGTTAAGGTCGCCAATCAGGCATGACATCTGTTGTGCGAAATAATCTGTTTTAAGTTGACAAATAATGGGTCCCCCTTTTAAACCATTCTCTAATGCTAACACAATTATTAAATAGCAGCTAACTGTTACTTTGATTACATGAATCAACACGTCTTTACACAGTTTTAATGGAAAACAATAAACAAATACAATAAAAAAATTATAACCTTCATGAATGTAGGGTTTATTGTATTAGAGTGACTTAGTTTCAGCTAGGTGTCCCTTATAAACTGAAAACTGAGTGTATTTGCTGACACAGTGGTCCTCCCAATTGGAGCTGTGTGAGAGAGGAAAGGTCTCTGACCGGGACATACTTGGTGGTGGTAAGCGACTGTCCGGCGGTGGCTTGGATCTGTCAGAGCCCTCCGAATCCCTCATCCGCCGGAGCACATCCTCTGAGAGCTGGACAGTAGCGTGGGAAAAAACACATGCACATTACCACTCATTTACAAGGAATCTGCTGTGCTCACTGGATAAAGAGTCTATCATCCAGCCTGCTGAACTGTCCTCTGGCAAGTCACTTCCTTGCCTACCAGCTCCAGCTGTGACACAGCTGTGCATTATCTCTCTGACCATCCTGAATAGTAGGACAAAGAGTGGCTATCTGCCTACATGAATGCACTCATGAAGTCATGGTTAATTTGTTCCCCTACTGTGTGCAGGTTCACAGGTGGGACACTAATAGAAACTGTGTGTTTATGAAACTGAAGCTATCTAATGTTTTGTAACGTTTACGGTTGCAAAATAATTAAATTTACTCTCGGCTAAATAAACTTATTAATCCCTTATTAATTGTTGGCATAGCATATCTAGCTAATGTTTACGTTACCTTGTGGAAATTTCGACCGGTCCATTACCATTACACTGCATGATGTCTGTCTTTTTTAGCGAGCTGCACCATAGTAGCTAAAAGACCGTCAAGCCGCTGTGAGGACAGCCCACTAACTTTAGATAGCGGGTAGAGGTAACTGAGCACGGAGAGGGGTTATGACCGGGTTCATCTGAGGACATGGGACCTGTCAGCCTTTCAGCGCACCTTAGACCGACACCAGCGCAAAAGCCCACTAGCTAACCGTTATTAGCTTTACTGGTTATGATAAAATAACACTGCTAATTCAGACTTTGGCTTCGTATCCCTCCTCTCAGTCGATACGTTACGGGATATCTACCTTCACTCCTTCAATTACTGTGACCTTCTCGTCTTCGTCCAGTCCGAATGACACTTTCCTAGCCGCGCTTCCATTTCCTCCCATTTTGACCGGCTGTCCGTTCCCACCTGGCTATAAAAAATAAAATTAATAAAGAAAAATCCTGTCCAGTGTTATGACAGAGACACACATAGAGGAGAGAGCGGCAAGAGTCGCCGCCACAGCGACTGGTGGTCAGCTCACTCCAATAAAGGTCATTCTAACGCTGCAGTATCCTCAAAGCTCATTGGTTGGATGGACTCGGGGCAGATGGGAATTGTAGTTAGGCTACTGACTGACTTCTGAAGCTTTTTTTTTTTTTAAACACATTTTTTTTTAAGACGTTAAACATTTTTAAATTACAACGTAAGGAAATATGAATCCTGGATGCATAAGATAACAAAACTTGAGTTAAAACGTTAAAAATAAATAAATAAAAAGCCCTGACAGTGGAGTCCCATCGCAAATTTCAATATACTGTAATACCTCAGCAAGCCATGATGTGGTGTCACACCCCCATAACAAACACATGAAAGAGTCCATGGTTTATTCTGTAGTTCATGGAATGCTTAACACATTGCATTAGCACGGGCTGAATATTGTACAATCACTGCACTTAAATAAAAAGGCAATTTACACGTCATTTGCTAAATGATTTCACCAACAAACAAGTTGTGTATCCAGAGAGCGCACTTCAACTCCATAACACAATGCACGTTGTTAATTCGTGCCATGAAACAGCAAACTCATTTGCCAATCACCAGCACTCAACTAGGAATATAAAATACTTCAAGAGTTGGGCAAACACTGTATTTTCTTGGAAATACATCACCTCTGTCCTGCATTGTAGCTTTATGAAAAAATAAATGTAACCTTTATTTTGTTTTTTTGCATACAGGTCACCACTATCTCAGAATACTGTTAGCTTAAATACAGTAATCCATTGCTACCAAACATATAGTATTTTGAGGGGAAAACTTAAATCCATCATATCTTCTTGATAGGCATAAGCAAATGTGATGTGAGCTGCTCTCAAAAGACTCAAGTACGATATATAGTATGATTTCATGAGTTGAGCCAAGACAAAAACAACACAAGCCTGAAAAAAAAAATCAGAATGGAAAAGTTTCTCTGTAGCAGTGCAGAAGTTTTATCCTTAACACTGTCTTAAAGTTACCAATCACTGGCATAAGTGCCTGAGCCTCTTACTCAGAAGGAATCAAAAGTTGTTTTTTTTTATCTATTTAACACGGCTGTGTAAACACCACCATTTGATACTGGAAAACTAAACAACAACAACAATATTTTTTTGGTCACTTGTAAAAATATGTATGACAACTCTGAACACAGGAAAAAAAAAAGAGCATTAGCAGCAAAATAAAAACTTAACTTTGTAATAGCAATCTTTTTTTGCAGGAAGCAAAGCTGAAATGTGATGTGCTGATGAGAGCAGGTCTGAAGTGGAATACACAAAGTAGATTTCTGTACATTTCTTGTTCAAATCACACAAATAATACTTTTTTTAAAAAATGATTATGAAGCTAACAGATGTGCTTTCAGTAGCAGGAATGAATAACCCTGTGTAAGAAATTAAAGCAAAAGCAGAAAATAAATAGAAGAGGAAACTAATGAAAAGAAGAGAGCTTACGCCTGAGATGCCATTTGAATTGTTCAGCACTTGTTCTTGTGTCTCAGCCTTGAGCAGAGAGCCTTACAGGTGGTTTGAGTCCTTTAAAAATTAATGCAGTTCCTGTATATATAAATTACTGATTTCCTTTTTACATTGCAGTAACACACATCACTTCATTCACTTGTTAACAGGATGAACAGCACCTAGTTCAGAAGAAAGTACACCTATCAAAATGAATTAGCACAAGTCCTTGTCCTCTATGAAGAGGCACAGTGACAACTGAGTCACAAATCTAATACAAGGCAGCAGATAACGAAGTCAGTAGAGATGCTGATGCTCAAAGGCTTAAGTGGGAATGTACAGATGTTGAGTTGTCATCAAAAGAATGATATATTTTAAAGACTTGGGTACTTAAAATGGGGCTAAAACTTTGTCATTGAGGACTGAGCAGTTGATACTGGAATGACAGAAAATGTGCTGAGACGAGTCAGTAAACCCCCACGTTTAAGAGCCTGTAGAATAGGATCAATATGGAGTCTGTCAGGGCCACAATGAGGGACAATACTCCTAGTTTGGAGCTACAGCAGCAGTGCACTCTGGCAACAGTGTTACAAAAGCAGTTGCTAAATTCACAGTCCTCCAGATAATTGGCTAGCAAAGGTCTCTCCTTAAGTGTCCACTTCACTTATTTTGGCCTCAAAGAAAAACCAAAATTGCCCATCCCTGATGTCCAACTACTTGGCTCGGCATTTTTTTTGGCCAAACTCCTCTGGTCACCATCCTGCCTAACACACTACACATGCACAACGTTTAAGTCCAGCTGGATAAACATCTCTCTCCCTCCATCCTCCTCTGCATGCTTTTTACGCATTGACAGGTCTCCAGCGGTCAGCTTCAATGCTGTTAATGCTGCTGGACCCATAGGGTCCAGAGGCAACATCATCCAGGTAGGCTCCGACCATACGAGAGCTGCCAGGACCAGAGCCATCAATTTGGGTCGATGAGTAGAACAGGCCCTGGTCAGTCAGCTCTTTACGGCCAAGAGTTGTAGCGACGGTAGGGGGAAGGTGGACATCACTTTCATCTGGCTCATCCACCTGTGACTTGTAGGAGAACAGGATCTTGGGCTCTGAACTGTGAGAGAGGAGAAAGTGGTGAAATACAGGAGGAAACAGGAGTCCGCTGTATTAAGTACAACTATACATTACAGTGTATATTTTTGTATGATTGTCTGCACATACCCAAAGAAGCCTTTGAGGAATGTGACATAGATGAGCGGAGCAAATGCGGAGAAATACAGGAAGGTGGTGACATCCACACAGCTGGATCAGAAAAGACAAAATGAAGACAGGTTCCAAAACTGAGTAATAAGTCCCATGAAAAGTTACAGAGCATTACAGCGAGCTTCATTAGACACAAAAAGCCTGATCAACTGGTTACTGCTGAAAGGATATGTTTGTTGTGTTCTCATCCTCTCACCTAAACTCCACTGAACATCACAGGACTCACCAACAGTGAGTCATTCCCCTGGTTGAAACCCAGCCAACAAAATCAGTTACAAAAGGGTTTAAAAACTGCCACCCAGCTCCAAATCCAGAACATTTTCTAAAAAGCATGTCCAATATAACCCTCGTACTTTAAACCCATAGCTGCTCTCAATCCAAAAACATTACTCAACTGGTATTCCTCTTTTAAAATTCGTCATATTAATATGATGACAATAAAAGCTTCTAAGCTTCTAGTTCTTACAATAGTGACATAAGCAGGTCCATTTGCTCAATATTTTGATCACGCAAAAAGAAATCCTTTTATACCATAGTTCTATGGTAAATATATTGTACACATATACGATGCTACACACAATGTTCACGAGAATAACACTGACCAGAGTCCCTCTATGATTCCAGCACATAGCAGAGAGCTGCCCAGACCCTGGACAAGGTTCAGTAAAGACAGGATGGCAGCATACACATAGAAACTCCTCTTAGCTGAACAGAGGAAGCAAAACAAATATTAATGGACAACAGAGAACAAATGCTTTCAATTATATGGCATCACACAGTGATAAACAGCACATCAGAAAGTGCAGTACATCCTTGTGGGTATAAAGTTTCCATTGATCAAAGTTGCATGAAATATAATGCTTAACTTTTAACTTGATTTTTGTTCTTTGCTGCAATGAAATCTGTAACTTACAGGGCAAAGATATCCTCTCCCTCAATGGAGTTTTAGGCAAGATCACAATCAAAGAGTAGACCTGTAAAAAAGATCACATTATAAAATCAAACACATGCAATTAGTTATCAGGTATCTGAGAAGTTTCATCTTTTTGCTCATGTTGCTACTGCTGCAGAGCTACAAGTTACTGACCAGGAAAAAGAAGCAGGAACTGGCCAACCAGAAGTGCCGCCCTCCGTGCCCATAGATGTTGAAATCCTCTGCAGAGAGGTGACTGTCTGGATAAAGGATCTCTAGCGTGCCCTAAAACAATATATTATTTATTTTAAAGGGAAGGAATCCCATACTGACAGCTTGCCAAAATTTCCTGCCATGCGATGTTATCATCATATATCCACCAAAAGTTTTAACATTATTTAACATCTCATCATTGGTCCGTTACCTGTGTGATGGAGTAGGCCAGAGCCAGCACAGCAGTGATAGCCAGCACTCGCTTAATGCTGGACTTGCTCTCCAGGTGACCTGGTAAATAAAGAAAGACGCTTGACTGAAAAACACACAGTGCGCAGTCTTGAGTTACAAAGGGAAAGCGAATAACAAACTGAACATCTGAAACAGATGTGTCATGTGAAGAGAGACAAAAACAGCCACACATGTTAACCTACAAATGAGAACTGATACCAATGCAGCACACTAACCGAAAGCCAGTCCCAAGATGATAACACTGAGCTCTATGGCCAGCAAGAAGAAACGGGTGATCTCCCACAGCACCTACAGAGACAGCAAACATCATGAGAATCCACTGTGGCCATCCACAAGTAGACCAGCTGTGTTGTAGCACATAATTGACCCAGAGCATATGAATAACAGGGCCAGTCACACTCTAGAGAATTATATAACCATTTGTATTTTTTGTCTTCAACAGTGCAGCCATGACAGTGTGTTATAGGAACAGTAGGTTCATCACTGGGAACTCCATAGGGACCTGTCTGGTATGTGAGTAATGTCAGTCATGCTTTTAGTTTTAGACATGAAAGCCCTAAAAAGTCTTGTTGCAGCTCACACCATGCCCTCTGGGTACTCAATAAAAGAAACATCTGTGACAGAATATGGTGACTGCTACTTCAGTGTGGATGGAGTATTTATGCTGCAAAGCCACAATGTGTCATAAACTACAGGAACAGTAAAGACTGTGTGTTTCTACAGATGAAAATATGTGCTTTCTTTTAAAAAGGACACTTCACTGTAGTTTACTATGTTGTTACTACGTTCCAGTAACAGAGAGAGAGTAGTGAAGAGTTTTTTGGTTTTTTTTTTTTAAAACCCACACATAATTAAAAATAAAACATGTATAAATAAACTGTAAAACTACAAAATGTCTATGTGACAAACGGTATTTTTGTGAAGAAAATTTTAAACAGATTTCGGTAACAATTTTGGCAAGAGTACACAACTAACATGTACAGTCTAACCAAAGGGTTTGACACAGAGATGAAAAATGATCTTTTGTACATTTTTCCCCCAGATTGTAACTGAGGTCTGGTTTACAGCTTCATTTGAAAACATGATTCAAGTAAACAAACCTTAAACACCTTTAACAGACCTGTCAATCAGTTTGGAAGAAACAGCAGGTCCCAACACAGTGTTTTGATTTTTGTTAGTGGTGGAGTTACCCATTCGTTTACATTTGGATAGAAGATTGAGTCTGTAATTTACACATAAAGACTTAAAACCCAACCCTGTTTCATTTAAAAAGTATTATTTACATGCAACCTTACTTTGTCTATGATGGTGGCAGCACTGGATGCACTGACGGTCATGGACACTATTGCTCGGGTGATTCCAACTGCTGCTACAACAAAAACCTAAGAAATACAGAACAAAACATTACATTACATTTCTTCTATTGTGTTCTTCTGAACACAATAAAAAAGACATACAATGAGCAGAGCTGAGATTCCCTAAAGTCTTTGTTGTTAGGTTACCATCACTGGAATGATAACCCAAACAGACAGATGCAGTAAATTTTGGAAACAAAGGGGTAAGCACCTGTCACTCAGAATGAACAGATTATAAAGCAGAGCAGTAAACAAGAAGGAACCTTATCAGCGAGTCATACGACAAGGTCGTTTGTCTTTGTCATTAGACAAAAGTGAAAGTTAAAGGCATTAAAACGTGCGCTGTCCCAACTGCCATTTCAAAGACTGACTGAACACAAGCACTACTGTGTAGCATGATGCCACGTTCAACATTAGTTTGAACTGTCAGGTGTTTCTGTAGTTTGTGTCTTACCAGCAAGTAAAAGGTGACAAAGATGGGGCTAGAGGTGAGTCGAATCTTTGCCCTGGCTGAGGGCAGCTTCCACATCAGGAATACAAAGAAGGCCACATTAGGCACTAGCAATAAAATGTCCCAGAACCGCACCCTAAAATAGAGAGATGAATGTGAGGAGGATAATTTGGAACTTTCAGAAAAAAAATGTTATTTCATCTGCAGTAAAAACTGGACATCCACAGACATTTTTTGTGTAATTTCTTGGGTATTCACTTTGAACAGTCAGTAATTTATTTCGATTTTGTATTTGTGTCACTGTCAAAGTTTCAAAAACAAAGTATTTCTTCTACAGTATGCTACTGATTACCTGGAGTCTCCAACATCCTCATACAGAACTTGCAGACATTTGTGAGGCTTGGTGATGTTGGCTCCAGAGTCAGGTTTCCAAGTTGGGAATGCTGATGTGTTCTCCAATGGTGTGGGTGAAATACTGCCATTGTACTGAGCAAACCTAACCACAGCAGTCACTGTGGCTAGCATGGTGTCAGAGCCTGAGGGAAATGCATGACAGTTGTTAATTGGAAATGATCCCTCACACCATCTTACTTCTCGTTTTTAAGAATTAGGGATTTCAACATATACGGGGAGGCTCAGCTGATTGAGGTAGGGTTGGAGAAGGGAAGGTCATATATATACAATCTTTAAGTGAATGTAAGCTAAATCAAACTCATATGTCGTATAAGCACAACAAAACACTTCAGAAAGTAGTGCTTCAGCCTCAACCAGAGATTTATAAGCCATTAGGAGGTGTACAGCTGCTGGATTGTTGTTCCAGGGCAGGCTCCTGCCACAGCTTTCTCAATTTTAAGATAAACATTATGTAACGAGATTGGCTGCTGTATCCGCCATGTGTGGTGTTAGGTTAAAGTTGCAAACGGTACAACGAATCTAATCTCTAATCTAAACACCTGCTCAACACTTAAAGAACTGTCAAGATACCATACACTACTTGATTAGAGTAAACAAAAATGATAAGAGCTGGCTACAAACGATAAAGGGAATCAAAACCTACTGTAACATGTGATTCCTTCATATGGTTTGTCAGAAATACTTTCAGTTCGCTAAGGGGAATTTCAGATATTAGCTGGAGCTGCTACTTCGAGCTTGCTAGCTGCCGTCGGGAGATGTTTGTAAATTAAAATTATGTTCTTCTTACGTTTCCGGCAGAGAGACAACACGGTAATGATGACAACGCTGACGGTAAATGTGGCTTGCTAATTAACATTAGGTGCCACTGCTTAAAAGCCGACTGGCTCGCGTTAGCATAAAAACAAACGTGATACTAGTGCAAGTGCAATGACGCTCAACCAACAACAAGAGCTACAACTGGTAAAAATTAACATCTTACCGATTCAGAAGACTCGGATTCAAGGGCGCAACTTGTTGTAAAAACGTTTAAGAAACAATATAACTTATCATAAATACTGTAATCGACCAACAAATCGATCACTGATACGGGACATGGCTGTACTGGATAGTTTCGTTAACAAATTTCCCCTATGTGGTCAGCTGACAGTCGTCTAACAAGCGGAGAAAGTCTCGCGAGACGTCATGGTGACTTTTTTTTTTTTTTTTTTTTTAGTCTAGGGAGAGGCGGGTTGTGACATTTTTTTTTTTACAGATTCATTTAGATTTAGTAAGAAAGGTTGCACATTATGAGAGACTTCTTTTACATGTTCCAAAGGTTTCATAATATGAATAGAATGATATGATATGATATGATATGATATATTGTTAAGCTTGGATATAAGACATTTTGTAAGGACTTCATAAAACATATTTCTCAATGTTTATGCCTTTTGCTTTATTTGAACTGTTACAGTAGCAGTGTATTACCATAAAGACAAAATAATTACATTTCTGAACATATCATTTTGAGCACTGTATTTGAGCATTATGTTTAAAGCACACTGCAGTGAGTAATTCGGTTACATTTATGTTTCTCTGCCTATGGAGAAGCAGTCTTTATCTCGCAAAGCAACCAAAGTACAAGGCTGGAAGTTCCAAAATTCCTAAATTCTTTGAAACAAGTTGCCCGAGGAACGGGAAAATCACAGCATGTCTTCTATCAACACACACCGAAACGCTTCATTTCATTGTACCATTCAAGTCTCAACTTTGTTGTTTTAATGTTACAGAATTGTTCTACTATGCAGCACATTCGTTAAGAACTAAATACAGGTAATAGAAATGTGGTTATGATTATGAATGAACAGTGACACGTGCTTTCGGGTGCCCTGACATCATCCTGTAGGCCAGGTGCACTGGTTCAGTCAGGTTAGCCTTAAATGTGTATACATGAGTCTTCCCGCTGATGGGGCTGACGTTGTAGAAGCTCAGCCTGTGGGTCTTGAAGCTCAGCTTGATCTCTAGCCTGCATGACACTGTGGTCCTCTTCAGCGGCACACTGTGACTCTGCTCAAAAGCTGTCAGCAGATTGTTGAACCACATCAGACACCAGGAGCTCTGGCTGCTTTCCAGAGCTGAAGGCAGTCCGCTACGTGCTAGCTTCCCACTGTAGCATACACCAATGAGCCACGGGGAGCCTTCAAGCTCCACCTCCCAGCTATGATCACCTTCAGAGAAACTTTGGGTGCTGAGGACCTGGAAGAAGCTGGTGAACCTCTGAGGAGAGGGTGGGTAGGGCTGTTTAGTGGCGCTGAAAGTCACTGTCTTCAAGTCCTCTGAGAGAATGAGGTTGGGATGGGCTGTTTTTGGGTCAAAGGTCACCTCTGAAGGGTTGAGAGTGTTCCGAAGGGAGCGCTGAATCTCTCCAAGTCTTTCCCTAAGCTCAGTGTTCATGTTTTCCAGCTTGGGACAGGCTCGTGCAGGGTTGACTCTTGATTCAACATGGTCTCCATCTTCTCCCACCGGTTTTGCCATTAACTCGACAATGTACGGTTGTAGGCTTTGGAGCTCGTCACTAAATGCAGCCTCATCTTCTTCAGTCAACAGAGACTCAGCTCTGAGCATAGCCTGCCTCAGCTGGTTAGTCAGCTCAGAAGCTTGACTGACTCGACTGACAATAGTGGCCTCACCTGGACCTAACTCTTCTTCAATCATCTGCATCACCTGTGCACTATAGCGCTGGGACAAATCCTTTATCTGCCCTAACAGTCTGGATGCTTTCTCCCTCAACTGAGCATTACCAGTGGTCACCTCTAGCTCCCGTTCCTTCTCTTTCCTCAGAACACCCTCTGCCATCTCCAACTTGAGGTTCAACTCTGTGACCTGAGATGCCAGTCTGAATTTAGGTTCGTCCATTTCCATTTTGCCATTGCCTTTTTGTTCTTGAGACAAAGAAACAGGGCGCTTTGTGGATCCAGACTCAATTTCCAAGCCATCCTTTGCCTTGCATTTTGTCAACTCCTCCTGGTACACCCCAGCCGTTGCAAAGTCCTGGCGATGTTTTGCATTTGATTCATCTGTAACTGAGCTATCGTGACTCTTGACTGCTACACGGCCGACGTCAGAAGGGTTTGCAGTGGAGCTGATTTTCCCAGCAGTGGATTTGTAGGTCTCTACCATGCTGCACATTTTGAAGCTTTTCACAAGGGCTGTGGTTCCCTCATATGCTGTCTGGCATTCAGGGCAGCTGTATTGGTCAAGGCCTTCTCCCATGGTCTGAAGACAGGCAAAGCAGTAGATGTGACCACAGGGAAGAGAAACTGGCTGAGAGAAGAGCTGCAAGCAGATGGGGCATGTAAGCGTCGCAACCACAGCTTCTTGATGAATGTTTGTAGAAAGGTTTGCTTCAGTCTCGCTCACAGACATGGCGGCAGATGCTGGAGAAAAGGACAACACATGGTGACACTAAAAAATATATACAGTATACAACATCAAATAAAATTTACTTAAAAATTAAAATTACATCAAGATGTTTTGGTAAGAGAAAATACATTTAAAAAACAAACAAACAAAAATAAAGTCTGTTACACTCTGTTTTCCCCTCTCAATCATTCATTTAAATTTTTCTGACTACTGCAAGGAGTTGAAGTCTCTTTCTTTTTTTTTTTTGGCCTACAAGTGAATATCCACCAGGTGTTACTTTTTAACTGACACAAAAAAATACTGAGGACATGACCTCGGTGTCCTCAGTGTTTAATCTGGTCCTGTAAAATAAAACATCGTGTCTTTTTCTTGCACCAGGAAACACAAACACAACACGAGGCAACCATACAGGATGTGCCTGCATGTACAACTTGTATAAAAAAAAAACCAAAAAAAAAAAAAAAAACCAAAGGCATGTCAAAATGTAGTTATACAGGCTGGACCAAGGCTGCATCAGATGATAATGAGGAACTTTAGTTTTAAATAATGTCTCTAAAAGTGAAGATCGACCATGTAGGTCAAAAATACTTCTGCGTCGTCGTCTGTTGGTGAGTCTGTTTACTTGTTCGTTAAGTTTCGATTTCCAGCGATCGCCATGCGGTCAGCTCCGGGAGTCTGTCCCCGTCAGTTTAGCGTCCCAGAGTTACCTTCTGGGCACACATTTGATTTCAAATTTGCTTTGATTCCGCTTTAAAATAATTAGGTTTACATTATCATTATTATGATTACTATTATCATTCATAACCATGTGCGCATCATTTAATGCACAGCGCTTATGGCCGTTGGCGCTTCATTGTTGACAAACGACTAGATATAGATTGTGTGTCATTAAAAAAAAACACACAGAATAAGACATCATCCAGCTACAAAGACTTACCTGTCACAACAGTGTTGTCTTGTGTCGAGTCTTCCTGTTCAGGTGAAGCAGTAAAACGCACTGACGCAGAGATCAGCAGTCAGCCCTCTACGCCTTTCATGAACACTGACACCTTCTTCAGCTCCTCTGAAGCTCAGTGAGTTAAACCATCTTGGCAACATGTATCAGCCTGACTTCATTTATGTGTGTTTACCAAACCTTTGCCAACTCTGCCTCACTATCTGATATGCCCAGTCATGCCCTCAGAATTGGCATACATGACCATTTTAACGACATTTTGCTTGAATTAGATTTTTCTTGCAAGCAATTTGAAATTAAACGTGCACTATAGAAAATAAAAATACAAAACTATATTAAATGTAAATATTAACAGAACAATCACTCATTTCACATTAAAACTGTGGGACAAAGAAAAACAGGCATTGTTCTGTTTTAATTTCATTTATATTTCTATACATTAGGTTTCAAAGGTTACAGCACAGTGCTCATCTCCAATGCATACCCACACAGTTGGATGATGATAAGATGACGATAGTATAGGCAAAAATAATAAATATAACAGTGTCATTGTAGTACAAAGGCACAGCGTCAGTCGACATCACTACTTTAAATTGCCCCTCGCCCAGGTTTGTTTATACATCTGCAGTAAAAGTCACTGTTGCTCTGACCCACCTCCCCGTTCATGTAGTGTACAAACATTTCCAGACTTGGTGGTGCAGTACCTCAAAGGAAGACGTGAAATGTGTTTTGTGAAATTTCACAATGATCATCCTCCACAAGATCCACTTGTTATTGCAGTCATAATGTACCGAAAAAAAATCTATCATACTTTACAACCAGCTCTTGCTCCATATTCAGCTTTGACTCAGTCGTTATTACACATAAATTCTGGTTTACCATCCAGAGCTCTAAAGAGTTTTCACTCCTGAGGCTGAAGTTATTTAAAAAAAAAAAAAAAAAAAAACACTCTTGTGCTTAACAAAACCTATAATGCACAACACTGATCAGGGCAAACACCAGCTATCTCATACTTGGGTCAAACAGACTCTAAAATAATCCAAACTATTATAAATACATTCTCACACCATCTTTAGTTTCTTGCCACATGCTGCGAAAAAACTCCTCCTCACAACACTCACACCCGAACGCGTTCTGTTGTCAAAAACGCACAGACACACAATCTAAACAATCTCAACTGAATAAGAGATAAGAGGTTTGTCTTGTAGTGGCGTGTGCCTTTCACCTGGTCACATCATGGCAATTAGGTATAAGAAGTGCAATGAAAATTTGAAGCTCAGTCACAGAAAGCAGACAATAGTTACACAGTTTTGGCATTTGCAGGAATATAGGCATCATTTAAAATGTTCTAATACAGCTCAGTTCCTCTGTACAAATATATTTTTGGTCCATGTTTAGAGTTGAAATGTGTGAACAGTGTTAATGTTAGAGTGTTAGAATGACAATTCACTGCTTAAATTTATATTTGAGAATGACTATGATACTGGTGCACACAATAACAAAAAAAAAATGAAACAGTTTAAAAGCATATATATGAATCTGTGTCATGTTCATTATGTAAACAGCTATAATCACTGTTAGGGCACTGAGATTAATGCATAATGGTTTAAAAACGGATTTTTGAGTCCATGCATATTATACTTGATTTGCCTCTGTGAGTGCAGTGTAAAAAGGAACAGCTGCCTCTTTATGTTCCAGTTTATCCAGTGGTCACAACACAAGCTCAAGCTCTACAGTTGGCAGGTCTATCAAAGGCAATATTCAGGCATGCTGGGAAAAATCCTTTGAAATACCTTTCTGGAAAATGAGACAAAGCAGGAAGAGTATATGTGCTTATGTTCATGTTTAACAATGTGTGCGTATGTGCGTTTTGGTATGTGTCTACAGTAACGCATCCAGGTCCAGTTCTGGCAGAGGCTCCTTCCAATAGGAGAAACTGCTGTACTCAGGACAGTCAAGAGCAGACGTGATGCCCTCAGCAGACAGCACAGGGAAGAAATGTTCCACCAGTTCACTGAGGTGGCTGTACCTGCAAAACAAATGATTGTACAAAAATAACTTAGAATAATCTGAACTTGTACTTGTGGAAAATGTTTATATATTCCCTGAAATATCCTTCCATGTTCTGCTGCATACTTACGAGGACTTGTTGCCTTTAGTCTTCTCCTGGATGAGCTCTCCTTTTGGGTTGACAGTAAATATCCTGCTGTCAGGCACTCCAACCTGCTTGTAGGCATAAGCATCCTGCAAAGGCGAGGGAAGCAACACAAAACAGTTACAGAGTCACTTTGACCTCTGCAGTATCTATGTACACTAGAAGGATTGTTTGGCTAATACAGCACTAATCCATAATCATTAATCATTAGCCAGTGTTTACTTTTTATCAACAAGCAAAGCTCAGTCTTTATGTTCACATTTCTAACACTTCATTACTAGCTGCTGGGGTGTATGCCAGGATGTGTATGATAGAACAATAACCATGTACCTTTCTCCCAAAAGGTATGATCTCTTATGATTATATACAAACCCAGGTTTTTGCCAGAAGCTAAAATCACCAAACACCAAACAACTTATCACCAGGAAAACCTTGACTTAGAACAGACTTGTTCCTGAAGGCTGCTGCCACTCTGCAGCACTGCTTACATTAGTCCTATTGCCGAAGGCCGCGTAGAAGGGCTGTCTGTGTGGGTTGAACAGGTCCCTGATGTCGCTGAGACAGGCAACTTTAAACACCTCCGGCTTCTTCTCAATCACCTCTCTGTACAGGTTAGGATGGACAGTTAAAAGTCAAAAGGGTTTTCTGTTCAAATGTTAAATGTAAAGCTCATTTACTGAGATATCTGATGAGAAAGCAACAGAAATAAAACCCTACATCCTGGTAGTTATTGTGAAACATAAACACACCTGGACACTGGCTGTAAAGTAGATTAGTGATATGTGTTTGTTACCTGTGTAGTGCTGAAAAGAGGCTGCTGGGAGCCAGCAGCACAGGGCCTTTGGGAAGGACAGTGCCTCTGTCATTGACCCACTGCAGGTAGTCCTTAGTGATGGCAGCCATACCTATAGCGCGTGCTGAGCAATACAGGAACTTGTAGCCATTTCTGCAAGGACAGGGACAACCCCATTTACATTTTAGTGTAACAAAATGGAATAAGAAAATTGTGTTTTCCGACCTGTAGCATCGAGCTCCTGAATACATTCATCAGCTCCTTCAACAACACATATGCGCTGTATCCCTATTCTCTGGATTTGTGTGACAAAAGATTAGCACTTCAAATAGAACTCAGTCTTTTTTCAATTAACTGAACAGCTGAACTCGTTTTAAAAATGCAACATGAGGCATGTGAAAATGAGGACAAACAGGGAAGCATGTGGCAATGCAGTTTAAGGAGTCAGCTACAACTAGAATGACATCAGAACGAAATCACCAGCAGGAGAGGATTTTAATCTGTTCTGGCTTTTTATCGTGTGAGTAATGTGAAAATTTGGTTAAATAAACGGGTAAAAACAAAGAAAATAATAGAAAACGTATTAAAGACAACAATATTTTTCCCTCTTTGACTGCTGCCAATGTTTTCAGGAAAGTAATTTCACATACTGGTGTATTTTGTGGTAGAGTTTGGCAATGCCTTTGTGTGTCCAGTCTTTTCCAAGCTGAGGTAGAATATGACCCAGAGCATCAGACCTACAAGAGACAGAAAGCGAAGACTGTGTGAACTCACAGACTCATAATACTGTGAGTTCACACATTAACCACAGTGTGAAAGTCTGTCTGAATTCATGTGTATCTAATTGTCTATTGGACTATCTACACGCAATAGCTTGCCAGGAAAGACAGTTGTTCTTACTTAGTGATGGTTCCGTCTATGTCTGATATGATGACGCGGTCGTCCCAGTTCCACAGGTAGATAGCAGCCTCACAGCGACAGGTGCCTTGGTATTGTGTGGTCACACTGAAAACCACCTTGTTGGCTCCCTCGCACAGGTTTAAGTGCTCCTGAGTGTGAGAGAGGTGAGATGTGTTAAAGTGCACAAAGCCACAAAGAAATGTGTAAACCTCTATTTGACAGCATGATAAAAAATGTATTTCGTGTGGATGTATGGATGTGTATGTGAATGCATCTTTTACTATCTGTTCAGAGGTCAGGCGTAGGGATTTGCGGTACATCTGGCTGATACACTGAGTGGCGCTGAGGGTTTCTGTTGACTGGCTGGAAGGAATGATGGCTTTTCGGCCGAACCCTGCTGCCTCGTCACTGTCCACGTCGTCCAGTGTGGCTCTGGAAAAACAACACACATGAATCGGATCAAATTATGTGTCTTTTTTAAAGTATTGTTAATTATTTGGTGATTTGTGAATGAAAATAAAAAGGTATCAGTATCATCAGGTATCTTAAGCTTTAACTCGGAGTTTGACTTATAGTTTGTCATTATTACAATTAAGTGGACAATTGTTATGTCATGACACTTGTTTTTGACAGTATTTATTGAGTAATGTACTGCATGGATAAAGCTTTGGCGAACCCTGGAGGCCCAAAGGTAAACTACACAGTGAGAATAGGAACTGCTACAGAAAAACTGCTTGTTTGTTTTTCCAGTTAAAAAAAACCAAACAAATTTCCCCCAGTTCATTGTTTTTCAGTGTTGTGGTGTTTTTATGAGGTGGCTCTGCAGCTACAAAGATGATCCATCTAAACACAATATGCACCTCCTCAAAAATGAAGCTACATAATCATAGGAATGTCTGTGTTCTCATTCATCCAGGTCATCGTATCTTAAGGTCTGATTGAAGGCAACTGGACTTCTTGTTTGAAGCTTGAAGCCCACATATAACGCAGTTTTGAGATCCCTCCCCAAAGTGTTTGTTTTTGTGCATTATAAAAACCAAATAAAGAAAATAAAGACTGTCCTAGTCTTTCCAACAATCAGACTGAGTGCTGTCAAGTATGCTCAAACAGCAGTGGAACAGCTGTGGATCAGCAGGACCAGCTGAAACTGGTCCAACTGAAACAGAGCATACAAGGTTTTATAAGGTCTGTTAACTTGTGTTACATCATTTTTAGTCTGGTAACTTACTTTACTGTGGAAGAAACACTGACCATTGGCCCCTCTTGCTCCTCCTTTGAGTGTTTTTGCTGTAAAACAAAAAGTTACATTATCAGCAACATGCTGACCAAAAAAGTGCTTGTTTCTTATCTAATCCCTTAAATGTTTCCATCTTTACAGCCCTTATTCCTCTAAAGACCAACCCCAGCTCACAAGGCCACTCCTGGAAAACCCTGTTAAACTCAGTGAATTGATTATTGTGTGTAATTATTGCAGGTCCAGACATGTAACCTGTCTTTGTTTGCTGGATCACCGTCATAACTCAATGAGTAACCACTAAGCTATCTACCTGGTTACTGTCCATGTCTCTTCTCCTCCAGAACCACCAGCGTCCAGACTTTTTGGGCATCTTGTCCTTCACCAGGCGCTCTACTGTACTCTGTATGGCACACAAAAAAAGAAGGGTAATGACTATATACATAACCTGTCACTGTACGACCCCCTAACTAAAACTCTTATGCTGTTAACTTGTAAATCAATAAAAAAAAAGAAAACCTTGTTTTATGTTTGTAACTGGACATTAAGGAAACCTAATCAGTTAACATTATTGCAGTTTGGTTTAGAAACAATAAAATACCTTGGGTAGGTTCTTCTGAAAAGCTGTCATTGACAAGACCATTGGAGCAGCCA
Source organism: Toxotes lorentzi (assembly GCA_037833715.1). Classification (NCBI taxonomy): domain Eukaryota; kingdom Metazoa; phylum Chordata; class Actinopteri; family Toxotidae; genus Toxotes; species Toxotes lorentzi. The sequence goes on from JBBMJY010000018.1 coordinate 9,842,664, forward strand.
CTGCCCAGTTATAATAGCTGTGAAAGAAGAGAAGCAGTGGATGAATGATCATGGACATAAATTTGTTTAAAATAAGAATTTGAGCTCGTATTATGAGCGGTAATTTTATAAATTATATATATATATATATATATATAAATATAATTTTTTTTTCCTCACTTGGAGTTGATGCAGATGACCAGACTTGGATCCTCAATGATCCCTGGATTGTTGGCAAAATCCTGGTATGTCACAATATGCGCCATAAACTTTTCTGTAGTAAGAGCAAAAGCAACGTGTTGACTGATGAAAATCCACTAGGAGACTCACACAAACTGCAAATACAAAAAAACCTGTTTACCCTTGGTGATTTGGCTGGTGTCGCCCTCTTGTCCACAGAGGGACATGCTGATGTCCATGTTGTAGGAGGTGGAATCTGACAGGTACTCTGTGCCACTGTCCATGGCCCCGCTGCCCACTGACTGAGGTGACTGACTCCCTGAGCATGAGCCCTGCTCTGCACCGTGTTGAGACACTCCCTCTGTGTCACTGAGGGGACACCAGACACACAAAGTCACTTCACTTCAATTATTCTAAATGTGTTCAAAACCCACACAAATTCAAGTTGGTCTTTTTTCACAATATGGTTTTAAAGACCATTAAAAATAAGTCTCTCAAATTGTATTTTGGGAAGAATATCCATATGTGTCTTCTTACCTCTTGGGGAAGTAAAGTGCAGCCACTTCTGGGTCCAGCGAGGTCAGATCATCCAAATAAATATCTGTTGGTCCTAGGTGGTGATTACGTTTACCTAAGACAGAATGACACACAAAAGAATTGGTGCACAGTGATATAAAAGATATTTTTAAGTCTATACTGAGGCTGGAAACATGTCTTAAATGACAAAAACAACAACCTTTCTTCTTGCCCTGTTGCTCCACTTTAGAAGATGCCTCAGAAGTATTTGCTAACCCCTCTGCAGCGGTCCAGCCGGCCCCGGTGTCTCCCCCTTCAGCTTTTGGTGCAGTCTTGTTGGTCAGAGAGCCTCCGTTTGACCCATCCATTACCCCAGGTCCACTGTCCTCCTCCCCTCCCTCAGCACAAGGCTCTATCCCACTGTCCCCGTCACTGACAGCGGCACTGCTGATGATCGAACCCAGTTCACTTTGCTCAGATGAAGCACCCTGCCGTTGCAGATTTGATGATTCTGTACTACTTGGACTTCTTGTTGTGAGTGTGTAGTCTTCGCTGTCTTTTAGTTTTGCCTGTTTGTTGTCTGGTTTGGTCACAGTGACCACACCAACTGTACTAGCTGTATCAATCACAGTGCTAACATGCTCAACACTGACTGTGCTTTCTTTGCTATCGAGGGAATCACTGCCATTAATTACACTGGCAGAATAATAAGACGAGTCTCTGTTCTCCTCCTCCACAGACGTGTATTCAAGTGTTTGCCTTGAGTCCACATCAGTCTTCACTGATGATGCACAAGACTTGGAGAGGTCGCTGGGGGTGGAATGAGCAATGTGAGAGTTTTTCTCGTTGGTTAAAGTGGTGGTTTCTGTGGCGTGGCTACCTAGGTCTAGGGAAGGAGTCCTGGGTTGTGGTCTGACCACTGTTACGCTGCCCACTCTGCCACAGCTGATCACAGGCTCCAGGTCCATGTCAAAGGAGTCCTGTCTCTCAATGGTGCGAAAATGCGAACTCCCGGAAGGGGATATGTGCTGCAGCTCCACTGGTGTCCTCTCTGATTGACACAGCTGTGAGGGGGAGGGCAGAGAGAGCAATTTGAAGCAGTGTGTCAGAATGACAATCTCAAATCTACACCAATAACCACAGCAGAGACAGGCTGTGAAAACACATTAGCTTCTTGCCATACCATGGGAAAACCTCCCCAGTTCCACTGCATCTGAGGCCCAGAGGATTCCTGGGGTTTAACTAGGAGCTCAGAGTCGCTCTTAGGAGAGGAGGACCGACTGTAAAACACACTGCAGGGAAGGAGAAAGATATAGAGAAAACAATCAATGAATGTAAGGACAGGAGACACTGCATAAACCCGTATGTATGAGTTCATCTCTGTCAACAAGCACTGATTTACAACTGCCTGCTCAGTACAAACAAAATAATTAAATTCATTGTATTGTAAAGATTAACCTTCCTCACCTTTCAGAAGGTGACTGCTCTCCTTCTGAATGAGGATGAGTGTCTCTGGTCTGCGTGGCCCCCGCCTCCTCACTTGGCTCCTCAGACAGTGAGTAGTACACCGATTTACTTTTACACAAACACAAGAAGATTTTCTTGACTGCTGTGTAAACTTTGAAGGTATGAATACTGAACAATGTGACTCTGTGTAAGGGGGTCCTTGCATTAACAATGACACTGAGAATCATCATCACAGTATGTAGCAGTTTTAAGCTGCTTTGTTCTGTTCCGTGTGCTGCTTTACATGTATCATTGCTATGTGTATTTGTGGTGGTAATAGGAATAAAAAAATCTGTAGCAGAATTATCAGCTCATTATCTCTTCAGACAACATGAAAAAAACCTGAGTCATGAGGCAAAATGCAGGATAAACACTGCAGAAGTGAAGGACAGACGATGACTTCAGCCTGGATGAGTCAGTGGCTGATGATAGTGACAGTAGATGTTAAGAAGATGAGATACATACGTATGATAAGATTTACCATGCAGCTAAAGCCAGTTACAAGGGATGGTTGATAAGTTTGTGGCCTAAGGTAGAAAGAGATGAGTTATACAGTTCTCCTTACATGCATGTGCAGTTCAGCTCTCTGAGTGATTATGCAGAGAGTTTGAAGTTAATACGTTTTGTGGTATTTCTGTTTTGGGTAATTGAAAATTGCAAGTTAGCACTGTCGGAGAAAGTGGACAACATCAGCCTTTGTGCAATCATCAGCTACTTTGGCGTTTATTACCCAATAAGGTTCTTGGCCTGATCTGACCTGATTTGGACCCTCAGACTACTGACTCTACCCCAAGATGAAGAAGGAGCTCTGTAGTCACCATTTTGACAGTGATGATGACGTTTTTGCTTCTGTGGACCACTTTCTGGAGGTGAGTTGAAAAATAAATGTGCTAAGTTTTTTAAAACTGAAACCTTCTACCTTAGGCCACAAACTTATAAATCACCCCTCGTAGAGTCTTTGTATACATGAACAGATCAGGGCTCCTTTCTCAAAAAGCATCTTAAGGCTAACTGATCATGAAATCCATCTCATTCACCGTTTTCTTACAAGGTGTTTTCAAATGCACTGTAATTTAAGCAGCTCTTTAAAAAGGAGCTCCTTCCTGCTTGCAGAAGGCTAAAAGCATAATTCAGTTCATTCCCAAAAAAAAAAAAAAACTGACCTGACTTGTAATGGTGAGACAAGCTCGTCTTGAGCAGGACTCTCCTGTCCAGTCTGATCGCTTTCTCTCTCCCACTCCTTCTCCCTTTCTCTCTCATCTGAAGAAGAGTTGTCCTCTCTCAGGTGAGTATCAGAACGCATGCGTTTGCGCCGGCGCTTCTTCCTGCGAGCTCCAGACCCAGCGACGGAGGATCCTTCTGCGGTTTCCTCTATCTCCTCAGGGACCTCAAGAGGAATTGGCGAGGTGCACAGATGAGCTGGGACCTGGGACTGAGGGGGATAAAACGAAAAAAAATGTACGATGAATATCAAGTTAAAAAAAATGTCAAAAATGATTATTTGCAGAACTTATGGCCATTAATGTTGGTCGTCTTACCTCCATATTTTCATTTTCTTCCACAAAAAAAGCTTCTCCATTGTCGCCCAGCTTCATGTGCAGGTCAACTGATTCTCCGTTTATCTCAATGTCCACCTAAAAGCACAGTGATGAGTGGACGTGTCTAAAAACAAACAGGCCACGAAGCAACAGAAAACGAATGCTGGAGTTAAAAGGAATCAAAAGAGGAAAGAAACGACTCACAATTTTCTCCTTGGAGCGCAGCACGCCAAGCTTGCCAAAGCGGACGTGAAAGGGGGAACACTGGAACGATCCATCAGGCTGTCGTACCACAATGACATCGATCCCTCCGGTGAGAGTGGCAGGGTTAAGGCCGCGGTACAGCTCCTTCACCGTCACAAACACTGTCTCTGCTAACTGGCCCACAATATTCATGGTTTGGGACTGCAGGGAAAAAAAAAAAAAAAACAGGAAGTGAGAACAGTGAGGCCCAGTGGCATGAGACAGAAAGAAAAAGTGTCTGCATTCAGTATTTTCTGTCTGCGGTTTGATCCTTTTCACAATTTCAGCAACACACTACTTTATTACTTTAAATGGATAACACTGTCATCCATTTATAGTAATTATAAAAGCCGCAATTATAGATTTATAGCTTCTCATTACATTGGTCATCCAATCAACCAAACAAAATTATATTCAAGCAAGCATACCAGACACGTACTACAATAAGTATTAACATAGCACATTTGCAAAACAAAGTTCCTGTTTTATATGAACGACTGGCCAAAGAAAAGATTCACATACCACAGGATGTCGGAGATTTAGGCCACGTAACTTCAAACTTTACCACTCAGGTTGGCCCTAAACAGGAGGCTGTCCTCTGTATGACTGCAAACGGAGATACTCCTAATGTTTTGACTACACAATATTGACCTTTGGAACCTGATCTCGATCAAGAATAATGGGCTAAAGGTCAACAGTTGGGAGGGAAGGTGAGATCTAATAAATATATTTATCTAGACGTTTGTCACAGAAAGCAGGAACTACTGAAGTCATTGTTCTGGCCAGTCATGATGATTATGTGAAAAGGTTCACTAGGAGTTCCACTGCAGACTGACTCATTATTATGTATAAATAGATATGTAAATGTGACTCATTTGACCATACATGTCCACACAGTGAGGACATGTTTGAGACCAGAGAGGACGCAAAAGTTCAAAAGTTAGCTGATTTTTAGTTAGTTAAAAAAATATATATATTTCTCTCCAGCAGGCAAGAACATGTCTCACAGTGACTCCAGTGTGCCAAGAAGTCAAACATTGCCAAAGGCTACAAAAAGCACATGACATGTGGCCTAGTTTGTACCTGCATCAGCATGGATCAACATGGATAGCTAAACCATCAAATGAGCTTCTGTGAGACTTAGAAACAACAATGTTACCTCAGGTGGCCCTGTGAGCCCCTGTCTTATCTATGCACTTCTTCTTTAAAGAAATACTATCATACTCTTCTACCTTGTAACACTATTTTTAAATTTCAAACACTGAAGTGAATATTTTGATTCTGAGGCATAAACGAGATCAGCGGAGGTACCCTTCCTTGTAATTTTGGCCATTTTCAAAGCACCACCTGTCCACATTACCAAACTCTTGTCTTACCCACAGAGAAGGATGCAGATGTCCCTTCCCAACCACGCTGTGTTCCCTTGACCTCCCTTCTGCCATACGCCCCCACTATAAAAGGCTCTTCCCACCACAGGAACTCAGGAACAGTCTCAGGAAACTTCACCTCCATTTCCACCACAGGGGTCTGTCAGCTCCATTCCCCAAAATGCTCGGCTGCTTCTAAAGGCTCGGGCTACTTAACCCTCTCCCCACATCTGTCCGAGGCTGTGAGGCTATATTTTGCCAAGAAATTGAGACGTAGCTACAAAAGTTTGTATAGTCAATTATCCTCGCTGCTAAGCTAAATCAGGTCAGCTGTTATCAGAGATGAGAGCACTCTAGTCCTCTCTGTTCTGAGCTAGAATGCAAAATATAGCAATCTATGAGAGAGTCCTAGTATATTCAGTCACACACTAATGCTTCCTCTATCTCACGCGACTTCACAAGCACACACTATACATACACACTCTCCCGTCACACCGAATTCATACTTCCCCACTTGCGCTGCACATGACAGCCAGACCAGCATTTTCTGAAAGGTTTGGACAGGCTATTCAAACACGTTTGGCATGAAAACGCACACACACAAACCAATCGACCACACTCTTTCTGGGCTTGACCACAGCTCTCTGGACCATCAGAGATGAGGGGACTCTCCGGCAGTCATGCTCCGCCAACACTGAAAAACCCTTCATAAGACCTAGCCAACTTAGGAGGAACTCAAGCAAATAACTTGCAAATTTTGATGGATATCATGGCCTGTGCTGCGTGTGGAAAAGGACAAAACAGAAAGGTAGGCCTATGTGGAAAAACAATGTCTATCAAAGAGAGAAGTCATTAGAGTTGATGTAGCCAATCAGCCTTTCAATGTAATGAAAAAAAAAAAGAAAAACTCCATTATGTGACTGATCCATCAGTGCAAATGTAATGTATGAGTGTGTAGCTAACGCCTTTCTGGTGCATATTACCCATAGGTATTACCACTTTCTGTGCCCATTCAGGCTTTTCTAATTGTATACGATTTAGAGTGATGTGCCACTGAAACTGCGCGGTCAGCTGTATTTAGAAAGCAGGAAGAACAAAAGCTTGGAGCAGACAATGGTAGAGAAAAAGTAGGGCAGTAGAGGGATAACAGAAGGGAAAGATGCAGTGGGGGGGTTAATATAATGCTGATATACAAGGATCAAATGTTTTATCTGTAGCAGCAAGTTTGTTAATGTGCTGAACACATTCCTATACTCGTACCAACAGTGTGAACTGACCTAATTCCAAACTCCACAACCTTTAACTTCACTTCTCCTCGCTGAGAAATTCAAACTGATGTTGTCAACACCAGGATTAATACTGACAATTCTTTATTATGTATTAATCTGTCGATGCATTTTTTTTTGATTAATCAATCACTTAATGTTTAGTCTATGTAGTGTCAAAAAATCAAGTTAGTTTCATCAGAAGCTGACACAATAGAGTTCATCAGTCCTTCACATACAAAGCCTGCTTACTGACCTTTGCCTCCAAGGAGACACGAACACAGAGGTTACCTCACCCTAATGTAATGTATTCTGTATGTGTGTCATCTTCTCTAGACCACTGTCTAAAAAGTCTATTACTTAAGATTTTATGATTACATAATGCCTTTCACCATCACTGACTCAGCCAGCTCAGAGAAAGTCAGTCCCTCGGGGTGAAGAACAAATTTAGTAAGAACTGAATAAAAGACTGCAGTTTTCCACAGGCGTATTTTCAAAAGTTAAATAATGAATGAAGGCCCTGTTCAATCGAACCCTGGTCTGGGTTCTTCTGTGTGGAGTTTGCATGTTCTCCATGTGCTTGTGTGGGTTCTCTCCGGCTTCCTCCCACAATCACAAAAACATGCACGGGTTAGGTTAATTGGCTAATCTAAATTTCCCATAGGTGTGAGTGTGTGTGGTTGTCTGTCTTTGTGTGTCAGCCCTGCGACTGACTGGCGACAAGTCCAGGGTGTACCCCGCCTCTCACCCATAGTCAGCTGGGATAGGCTCCAGCTCCCCCGCGACCCTGACGGATTAAGCAGTAGAAAATGGATGGCCCTGTTCAAAGTTACCTATGTATTAATACGAATACAGGGAAGAAAGATAGAGACACACCACAAACTCTAATAACTTCCGCGAAGGTTTTACACACACTGTTAATTAAATGACACAATCCTACCGCCACTAAAACCACTACAACTAGAAAAAATATCCTTTTTTTAAAAAAAAACAAGAGCTGCATTTACAGTTCAGAACTTCATTGAGAATTTACTTTGTTTGACAGTTAATTCAGCGCTGAAACATCTTTACGACTTGTCTACAAGCGACGTTTCAAGTGACAGCGAGTTAAAATAACTGGCATAACCCGACTAACTGTGACTACTTAACAAGTTCCACGACTGCTAATTATGTTATAGACAGTTTGTTTTTCCCGTGTTGGTGATATGAGCGTGCAAAGGGCAGCTTACCTTTCGGACAGCTTCTCAGATTGCGAGAACAACAGCCATCGCAATGCTTCCTAGTATACTGCGCCTGCGCAAAACACAAGTCAGTCACTCCAACAGCCAATGAGGAAACTGGAAAAGAAAAAAAATGTCCCGCCTCTAAATTTAATTTGTAAACAAAGCGTGAAAAGATGCGTAAATTCAAGTTTTTAATTTGTCATTGAAATATAAAATAACTAAAATAAACAGATAATAATATTTTACACTTAAAAATGATATTAACAACCTGTAGGCAAATGTATTTTTTTTGCTGTTGATTGACACAGTCTCTGAGAAAAGAGCCTCTCGGTTAAACTAAAACTAAGTTAGTTAACACAGTAACAAAATCTCGTGAACTGATGTGTAATGCTTAACCCTGTGTCTCTCATACAAACAAGAAAAGAAAGCACCAAACCCACATGTTAATAAAAGTTTCTGTCCATGATTCCATCCAGATAAGCTTCAGTATATTGTTACAGAGCTTATTTCACACAGGCACAATACAACATCTCTATGTTCTTCTACATCCAGCACGTCCTGCTATGATTAAGTTCAGCTTTATTCTAAAGGACAGTGAAATGTATGGGGAGCTTTTTTTAGAACACATGAAACAGCAGACACAGACACCAATTTTTAATCTCAATTTTTAAATCCTCCTGTGCTCTAACCCGATACAGATGTTGATGAGGTAAATTCACTCTCTGGATTGAAGCCTGCGATCCAGTGAATCCAGAGGTGTCGTCTTTAACTTCAGTAGTTGAACTGACTAGGATGGTGTACAGAAAATGCATAGTGTAATGCTGTGCATGTAAATGACTGTCACGTAAAGAGAATTCCTAAGACTGTTACTGTACTGATGTTTCACTGCATTTACCACTTCACAAAACTAAGGCCCACTATTCTCCTTATAGTTCAGTTCCAAGAGTTTGCACAAAGTTTGGTCCTGGACCTTTATAGGCCTGAGAAGGTGTACATGGTGTCTTGATAAAATCATGCTACTAAAAAATAAATATTTCACTAAGTTGCAGAGACATGACTGAATGATATTTTGATTTCTGTTGATTTCCAAATGTCTGTTAAACAAACAAACAAACAAAAAAACACTGAACTTCTGAGCTAGCCTCTTAGTTGTCCCACATTTTGGCACTTCTGTGTATACTTCTTACTGAAAAAGAAGATATTGCCTGTGTTCAGAAGCTCTTTAAATAGTACATCCACAACATTATTTCAAGCTTTCTGGCATAACTAAACTCTGTCAGCAATTTACAGAATAAATTACAGACAGCAAGTGATGTCTATGGTAAGGTTACTCTTTAAATTTCTGAGACACTAACCACTGTGAGACATTTTGCTGTTTGAGCACATGATGAACCGCAAAAAGTACAAATGTGTGCCTCAAAACAGCCAGACGAAACAATTTAAAAGCCCTCCTTCATTATTTTCGTCCTCACCGTCCATTCAAAGGTTTTCAGCTTTTCAGAAATGATAACTAGTTTGGCCCAGCGGAGGGCATCACTGCACCTGCACAGAGACTCATTAAACAGAGACGGCTCCTTTCGTTGCTTGAATGCTTCCATTCATGCTCTGCATCTATTTTTCCATAATTTAATCCCAGTTAAAGAAAGAGTCCCCCCTTTTATCGCACACAATATTTACTAAAATGTGAATTTGATGGATTTATTAAACAAATAAAAACAGATGACTCAACGTGGAGAATGACAGATAAAAGGCACAAGCATGGAGATATGTGGTAAATGTAGTAATCTCTGAATTCAATCCTAAACATGTAAGTATGGGCATCTGTATCAAAGCACTTTATCATCATCATTACAGCAACTATTTAAATAAATACTAAAATGGTCATTTTACAATTGGATACCGACACGCTGATATAACAAGCCAAAAAAGGGAAAGGGTTGCTGAAAAAACAAGTATCGTTTACAGTTACAGATATCCAACCCAAAATACACTACTCCAACTACCACATACATTTTGCACTGCCAAATTAAGGAGATGAAGATGTTATATATTCATACATTTTGCCAAGACAGTAGGTATTTAATACTGTATCTATATCTGGACAGAAAAACAGGCTACTTATTTCCAATAACACTTCCAGTGAAAAACATTTTGTCAGAGTAAGCTGCCAAAACAGCTTACTCTTACAATGTCTGGTAGGTATCCCCTCAAGGCTTTTTTAATACATCATAAGGTGAAATAGTGAGAGCAACCACAAAACAGATGTTGCCTTCATGACATAATTTAAGGTGTTCCCTGCAAGTTCAGGCCTCAGTGATGGCCAGCCAAACTGCCTATTTAAGGAAACCTATAGTCTTACAACAGACACTGCCTTTCAAAACTGCTCTGCATCTGCTCACGACTCTCTCTCCCATGTTTCCACACTCCACCATACAGAGCCTTCTCTAAATGTTTAGGCGCTTTTCTCTAAATAAGGCAGCCTTATCATAGTTCCTGTCATTTCTGCCTTTTTCCCAAACATCCCGAGCAGCGTCTGTGGCAGTAGCAAGCTGCAGCCTGTGCATTCTTTTGCCTTGTATGGAGAAATGGCCTGGCCTGGGATGTCTTTGTACGGGACAGGGCGGCCTCTCCATTGGCCGGGGCAGAAAGGGGAGGGACCCACCGGGAGTCTGATTCTTTAAACAAACTTTTCAGTGGGACTGCCTGCTTCCCTTCCTCTGCTGTGTCGGACCCAGACGAAAGGAGTTTGAAGGACTCCCAAATACTTTACTACCTGAAGTCAAGGTGAGGGGGGGGGAGCTGTTCACCACTGGGTGGCATAAATACATTTTAAAAGCTTATATTTGTTGTCTTTTAAGAAGGCTGAAAGTGTAATTTGATTGAGTTCAGTGGTACAGTGCTCAACTGTGTGAGCCTCTGAAGTGGATCTTTGATTAATGGCACCAGATAAGTTACAACAGAGCTTTTTCATCTGCTGATCAAGGTAAAGAGAGACCGGTAGAGGACGTGTACCTTAGACCTGTGCATATGTTTGTATGTACAATGTAGACGCACTGTATGCTTGTGTGTTTACTTCCAACTCATCACTATGGCACATTAGACAGAGGAATTTCTGAATGCAGCTGACCGATTTAGATCTGGCTCACTCACACACACTCATACACACCTCTGACGTCTTCTTTTTATAGGCGATGAGAGCTTAACTTCCACTTCACTCTCTGTTTGTTTTTGGAATTCCTGAACTGTAGACCTCTTTAGTCTTCACTTCAGTAGTGGTGACCCACATGACCTGAAATAAGGGTGAGGGATGGCTGAGGTGTGTGTGTGTGTGTGTGTGTGTGTGTGTGTGTGTGTGTGTGTGTGTGTGTGTGTGTGTGTTCTTGCTGGACAGTGGAACAGAGGAGCTTTGTCATCCCAAAGGGGTAAGAAGGGGACAGAACAGAGGAGCTGTGGTGGCCGGAGAACAAATGCAATTGTCAGTACAGGCCGAGCTGAGGCATGTCAGCCAAATGCTTATGTTGCTGAGATCAAAAATAGTTGTTCTCTGCCTCTTTGTGAATCATTGCTGTTTCACTCTGTGCAGAATGCAGAAGATTCTGATTCAGCTGGACTGGGATTCAGATTTTCTTTTCTTGCACTTTGAAAACGTAAGTTGTGAAACTCAAAGAATCTTTTAGAAATCTAGCATATTGATCGCTTTGAAGCAGAACTATTGATGTTGAGTTAACACCCATCAGCCTGTCTCAGGAGACAGTGCCCTGCTGTATCACTGGAGCCAAACAAGAATGAATGATAGAAATTCCAGACACACAACCGAATTCCAGTGTCTCACACTGGACTGTTTACGTTGGAGCACTCAAACAATTGCAGGATAAATTGCTGCAAGTGTCTGCATGATGAAAATGTCTTTACTGTGAGAGGGAGGGAGGGGGCCCTGCTCAGATTGAGGAATTCCTCTGTTCCTGAAACCTTAAATTGGAACTAGATGCTGTTTTGTTTCCAACTTCCTCCGTGACTGTGAGATGGAGAATGGAAAGGCTGAGAGCCAGCAGCACACGACTTTCAGAGGCCTTCATTTTTCTGGCAAATGAAGGGACAGAAGCGGTCAAACAGGAGCCAAATAAAAGGAAAGACTGATCCAAAATGTGTCTGTTGTGAGAGAAAGAAAGGAGAGAGACCACTGCCGACAAACTGAATGTGTGTGTGTGTGTTATTGCAAACAAGTTAGTGACATGCTTCATTTGGCACCCAAGTGATTAAGACATGGTATATGGATTCCCTTCCTGTAACCTTTATACTGAAAACCAAGACACCAAGATCCATTTCTGGATTAAAGCTAATCCTGACACTTTCGTTATTCATTATGATTATAAACCTACAGAACCTGGGGCTGGTTATACTGCTTTGCATTGACCATAAAAATTAGACTGCTGCTTCATTTGTATAGAGATCACAGGAAGAAACTTCTACTTACTAAGCAAAGAGAGATAAAGGACCGAGCAGATAAGCAAACTTGCTTTAACTCTGCCTTTTACCAGCTTCTCTGTGAGGCCTTTGTGAATCATACAGGCAACAGTGAGAGCACACACAGACATTTAGGACTACTCCGTCCTACTAAATATGATGACAGACAGTGTCACACAGACAGTGCCCTTGGGGACACAGATTTGGTGAATATAGGACAGCAAAGAGCTATTTATAAAATTGTTGGAGTACACTAATATGTAGCCATTACTGTAATGTGCTTTGGAATGTAAAAGTGGTGACAGAATGGCACACTTCAATGGTAGAAAAACATATTGCATTTTCTATATATTCTAGTTATACTGTATTTTTTTTTCAGTTTTCGAAAATCAGTGTGCTTCTTTAATCAGTGGTAAACATACAGGAAGTAAATACAGATTAACTTAATGACAGATTAAAATGAGGAATTAAGAAAATATATTTCATATATTTATATTCAGTGTATTTATATTCAGAAGTATTCAAATGTATGATAATTAATTGAGCCTCCTGGTGATCACTCTTAATTTTTCATTTGCTTAAATGAATGTCTTATCCTTAAAGTTTGTATGTATTTGAATTATTTTCAGTGAGCATAATCTCTAAATGTTAATATTTGAAAAGAAATTACTTGTCTGGACATCATACACACTTTAGGATCAGCCTAGCTGCTCAGTAAAGATAGCACACTTTTGCTTGAGTAGAAAACACTATCATCCCCACAGCTCTAATTATGCTGAAAAAACATTTTTTTAAAATTGTTTACATAAACATCTGCTTCTGTGTATCTTTCTGGGAGCTGTAATTTAGATTTTCAAGGTGTGAATTTACGGCCGAGAACTGATGAAAACAAAAAAATCCTAAAACACCTCATGAACGAGAGCTGTTTTGTTATAGGTAAACCTGATAAATTTTGACGCGGGTGCTCATGTCAACTGATGACATACACCTGATGACATACGTCTATGTGACTCATCAGCCACATTTACCTGCGCCCTCCTGCCCGTCCAACCACTCCTCATAACACAATCAGAGAGTAACGTCACACTCACACACTCGCATGACAAATCCTCGCAGACCTGAATGTGAGTGACAGGTCTAATTGTGGAAGGATCTGAAGTTAGCTGCAGTGTGCACTGTGGAGACATGTCGTTTTCACACCCGTCACTAAACCTGACATTTACAGAGAACAGGGCTCTCTCTCTTTGGAGGAAGCGAGAGAAGAAGATTCTCCTGCTGGGGCCAAATGAAAGCGAAAAATATGAAAGGGCATCCTTGCATGCAGTGCTCCAGGTCTTAGCACTGCAGTGCAAAATATACGTAAAATTCAAATCCTCTTTTCAAATGGATGCTGAAATCAGTTTTCACGTCAAGCTGTGTTAGCAAGGAATATACCCCAGCCATGCTGTCCTTGGCAGCACAGCATGAGCACAATCTGATCTAACCTATGAATCATCTCTTCTGAATGTGCACAGGCCCAGATCCAGCCGCCACCATGTCGAGCAAGCGCGCCAAGGGAAAGACCACCAAGAAGCGCCCTCAGAGGGCCACCTCCAACGTGTTTGCCATGTTCGACCAGTCTCAGATCCAGGAGTTCAAGGAGGCGTTCAACATGATCGACCAGAACAGAGATGGGTTCATCGACAAGGAGGATCTGCATGACATGTTGGCCTCTCTGGGTAAACAGCTTTGTTCTCACACTTTGTTTTTATGGTTACTAGAGTAGATCTGAGGTTCAAAACCAGACAAGTACGGCGCCTTTCTTAAAGGAGCAAACCACCTATTTTACACATGAAGTTTAGTTTACTCATCATCAGGTGTACTACTCCCACCTGTAAACAGTTGTACCTCTCTAATATATTTATCTTCAGTTACAAAACTGTGGCTTTGTTGGAAACGTGGATAGATTAGACTTTCAATGTTGAGTTGTAGGGAGTCATCTCAACACTTGTACAGAAAGTAAATGCATAAAGAACCACTGACTGGTATGTGTAAAAAACAGATACGTGCAGCAGCATTGTTCGTCCTCAGGTAAGAACCCGTCCGATGAATACCTGGAGGGGATGATGAGCGAAGCACCAGGGCCCATCAACTTCACCATGTTCCTCACCATGTTCGGAGAGAGGCTCAACGGAACGGACCCCGAGGATGTCATCCGCAACGCCTTCGCCTGCTTTGATGAGGAGGGATCTGGTCAGTCACCATAAACAAAAATATTGTATACACACAACATGGCACTGTTAACGTCTGGAACTTTATCATCCACTTCATGGAGGTTATTTGTGCACACAGGTGTGATCCACGAGGACCATCTGAGAGAGCTGCTGACCACCATGGGTGATCGCTTCACAGATGAGGAAGTGGACGAGCTGTTCCGCGAGGCACCCATCGACAAGAAGGGCAACTTCAACTACGCAGAGTTCACCCGCATCCTCAAACACGGCGCCAAAGACAAGGATGACGAGTAGAGGGAGGAAACAACTGTCTTGGGCCCCTCGCACACATAATACACAAATCAATCCCTAGTTCCTGCCTTTGGGGACCTTGTAGGTTTGAGAGAAAGTGAATAGGAATGCGTGTAGGAATATTACTGTAACAAAGTCTTTCATAGAAGGACAGAGGTGAAATGTGTTTCATTTATTTAGATCTACATGTTTGTCAAAGGTAGAATCTTGGGGTTCAAATATTCCTCAATACACTACTTTTCAGTTTTCATCATCATTGAAGGTTTCTTTCCATGAAGAGAGGTGTATCACAGTATCTGCATCTCATAGCTATGAGTCTACTGCAGCTTCATCCACTTTGACTGCAGCTGTTCTGACCTTTGACTGCTAAGGTGCGTTAAACACCAACATGTGTGTGCGGGGGGTGTTCGGACTGCCAGAGTCAGTGCTACATACAGTCCCAGCCATGTTTACCTCTTCCTGTCAATTAGCTAAAACACCTGCACAAGCACGGCAACAAGTCTCCCTCTCTGTAATATGTGTGTCCCTGTATGTTGGAAGTGGATAAAGGAATTGATCATCATGTTTGTGTTTATTACCTTTTGACAATCAAAATTGGTGAGTACGTCCACTTGAGCTTTTGGTCTAAACTAGTGTTTTTCTCCCATAAGTTGGTTGTGTGTATTTGTTGAAGGATCAGGTATGTCTGTGCTGTTGAAGGAATTCCGTCTTGATATTGCTGAGGCTAATAAAGTAAGTTTATTCATGCCGTTGACCGCAAAAAGTGTAGATGTGTGTATTGGGTGTGTTTAAGTTACCTGTGCCAGACCACTGAGATATCCTGTCTGTTAAACTAAGTCTATCTTATACAATTAATTGGCTTAAAACAGTATTCATGCATTTGTAAGTTTTAGGCCTTTGTCCTACAAAGCTGTATACTCTACTCTACATTACCACCAAATACCCTGAATACCAGACCCTTAATACAAATATTTAAAAAAAAAAAAAAAAACACCAACATTTCCTTTCAGCTACATCACCTCACAATGACTAAATATTAATTACTGCAAGTTTATTTTTATTTCACTGATATAAACTGAACCTTATGCCTGTTTGAAAGACAAACAGTCATTTTGATCATTTAAAAGAAAATGTTTCAGGGTAATGTGCACAATTTACCACAAACACAATTTGTGGTAAATGGGCCAAAACCTGCAATAAGATCAGCAAGTTTCTTTAAGTAAATAAAATGCTCTGTGCCTAGCAAAACTAACTTTTATATGAATGAGAATTCAAATTAATTTCCTGATCTTTTCAAAGAAACACCAGATACTTAAATTATCATCTCCTGGTGAAATGTAAGTAATTTAAGTAATTTGAAAACCTGGTGTCAAATCTTAGTTATTTCTCTGTAACATTAAATATTCACAACAATCAGGTTAAAACAACTTTCATTTAAAGATTTGCTTTACTGGACTCTGTGGATGTGGTTTGATCTGATTAGCTTGACAGTGGCCAAACAGCCCCAATAACTGTCATCAGACTCAAACAATGAAAAACCCTGAGTCATAGTAGGGAAAATGCTCAATACTAGGACCGTAATGTGACAAATCAAAATATCTTCCATGAAAAACAAGCCTATTGTAAGAAGGTAATTTAGAAAATGTGTTTTAAAGGCCTTTAAGATCCATTGATGATGCAGTTTGATTATTCCCTCAGTGAATCTAAAGGAAATGTATATGCAACACACTGAAAAGAAACAGCATTTATGAAAAACTGAACTTTTATTCTTTGAAATGCTTATACAAAACACACATTTAAAGTTTAAGGCATATATTGCACGACTATTGAGAAGTTTTTGTATATATATATAAAAAAAAAAAGGGACATCATCCCTCAGTCGTAGGTTTAAGGCACAGCAGCCAGTCACACTGCCAACGGTCAGTCAGGATTCACAACATGAACTTGGGGGGCGGGGGATTCTGAATACATTTGGCTGTAAAGAACCTACACAGTTTTAGATAAAGTTCATGCCAATACATACAAAAAAATGACTAAAAATATTTACATACATCATTACACTGTCGTCTCTGATTGGAGCGTCACTTTGCATCTAAAACCCAGTAGAAACCTAAACTATATAAAACCCGCCCGCCTTTCTTTAGCCAGCCGTTTCCAGTATCACTATTGACTTAGGTGTCGTCACAGTGGCATGATGTGGTATGAATAATAAAAATATTACTTTAATACTTAGCATCGTAACTGAGTATCAACAACATATTACTCATAGGACCCAAACCTGACATGACCTGTGTGAATTGAGGTATAAATGCACATCAGTCTAGTGAGTACCTGTAACAAAAATCTCAAAAAACAAAAAAAAAACAAACGTAAAACTCCACTGACATGTACAGAAAATAACTGGCAGTGAAAAGACACAAAAACAAAAAAGGAGGAGAGAAAATGCAAGAAGAGAGTTAGAGTTTCCATATCTGCCATGAAAAAGAAAACGGAGAGACTTGCTAGGAATGTTGGGGTCAGTGCTCTGCAGTATTTTGACCTGACATTAGATGTTAGGTCCGTGCACATGAAAAATGTAACCGCTCAGTGACACTGGTAAACATGCTAATGCTGCTACAGTATAATTCGCACAGGAACCCAACTTTTCCACATAATGCTACTGTTGTCCAGTTGTCATTCAGCAATATATTGTGGTTTAGGCTAAGACCGTTTCATAGAAACTACAGCTTCATGAATGATTACAAATTCTATCGAACCGATTTCTAAACACAGGTGGAATGCACTGATGAGGGAGAAAACAAACCACATTTTTATGTTGTACCTTCCTTGAAAAAGAGGAAAATCGTACCAGCTACTTCGATAAATCTGCTACATCTGCTTTACTGCTATTAAGACATTCAGGTTTGAAATACACTGACCCAATCCTATTGCCCCAAATCGGAAGGCAAATCAGTATAATGAATCTGTCCTCAAAATAAAAAGGATCCAACACTGAAAGCATTTTTGCACCACAAAAGATAAAGGTGCCACGTCTCACAGCTAGTGTAACGTTTCATTTCAGGAGCAGTAAGAGCTTGATGTTATCAGATCACCAAGCTGCTCACCTATTCACTGAAATTGATTTCTGTAACAGATCCGATGTGACACAACCGCCCCCCCCCCACACACACAATCCAACAACAATCCCAATTATACACAACCGAGCAAGGTCTCACACACACACACACGTAACAGATATAACGTTTTACACAAATACAGAGAAAATACTGCTCATTTGTTTGAATACACGCTTAGATAGGAAATGACAAGACGTGGTGTTTGAGAGAGCACGTGTTGAGTGGTTGAGATGAGAATTCACGAGGGCCAATGAATCCCCTTAGCTATAAAAAGACAGGGAGATAGGGAAACAGGAGGGAGGGAAGGCGATGGATGACGGACAAATCAGGGGCGAGTCATTCAGTCAGGCTCGCTGCAGTACAAATCAATTTCCCTTCTGCTCGTCACCACCACAAAAACAGAAAGAAAAAAAAAGAGAAAAATGGGAAAATGTAGTGGAGTAAAGACCAGATTAAATTTAAAAAAACAAAAAACATCTGAATTGCACAGCTATAGCGGACTACAAAGTTGTTGCTGTACTTAGGAAAAAAAAAAATCACTCATGTCCTCCTTTCTGTCCAGAAGGAGACTGGATGAGAGGCAGCCTAGCCATTGATGTCAGTGCTTTTTGTACATTCAACAAAGTCCAGTACTGCTACTGAGGAGGCTAACTCTGCTGGTGCTGATAATTACACCGATTCAAATTTGGTACAATTGTGGGATATTTTCTTCCTCATACATAAAATGTAACGTGGAAACGTGTTTGAAAAAAAAAAACGGCATCAAAAACTTGCACATTACATTTACTCTGCACTGAAAAATGTTCGCTTTGAGAAATGGCGCCACAGTATTCGTACAAGCAACAGCGTCCATCGAGAACAGCATATTAAGTGATAAAAGCTGTTTGAAACAGCACGTCTCTAAAACATCTCGTGTCCGTTAATTCACTTTGCCCCAGTTCGTGCACCTAATTCATTGCTGTGTGTTCTGCAGGCACAGGATTTAAAGTCAAAAAGGACTGGTGATGAAGATACATTCTCCTATATACAGTGTTGACCAGCCTAAGGGATCGTCTGGCCTCTCTCCTTCCCAGATATATATGTATATATATAAAAACATGCCCAGTTCCAGCTCCTAGTTAACAGTTTCACTGACTGTGTGCAGGCTGTGCTGTGGGCCCCACACTGTGGTGATAGGGGTCTTTACCACTTGAAGAGAACTGGGTTGCCTGGTGTCAGCATGAACCATGCTCCAAACACTGGGCACCACTGCTGAATTCCTCTGGGTACTGGTACTACTGCTACTGCGGCTGCTGCTTGTGGAAGAGGGCTGAGAAAGAGGAGTAAGGTGGGAGGCGAGGCCCGCAAGAGGTGTGACTGTTGGAGTTGAGGAGGACGTTGGGGCTGAAGCCGGGACAGGAACTGAAACTTGGGCAGGGGCAGACACTGGAGAGGGAACAGGGGCTGGAGACGATGCTGAGGTGGAAACAGGAGATGGGCATGGAATTGTGACGGGGATTAAAGGGGATTTGTGGAATGGCAGGTACAGTGGGACTCCTCTTGGGGATGCGAGAGAAGTGATGGCTGAAGAAGGAGCAGCTGGAACAAGCGCTACAGTTGGGGTTGAAGCCTGGCTGGAAGCGGTGACACAGGCAGAGCTTGTGTCTGGGACAAGGACTGGTGGTGGCACAGAGACTGGCCTTGTAGCTGGTACTGCTGCACTTATGAGACATGCAGAGGGCAGTGGAGCTGGAGCTGAGCTTGAGGCTGGAGATGATGACGAAGATGGAGCGACGGCTGGAGCAGCAGCCGGTTTCTGAGAATTGGGCTGTTCAAAGGCCGAAGATGACAGTGGCACTAAGGTTGGCAGATGGGCTGGGATGTGCTGAGGCTGGTTTGGGCTCGAGGCTCTGGCCGTGTCCTTCTCCAAGGGGCTCCAGATGACTTTATTCATCGGGAGAGGAGACGGCCTCGGGGCAGAGACCAAAACAGGAGCTGAAACTAGTACAGAGGCTGCTGAGGACTGAGGCACTGGAGCCTTCACTGAAGCTCCAGCTGACACTGGAGCTGCCATAGCCTTCTCCATCAGACTCTGCACCCTGGAGGCATCCATGACTTGTTGGCTGTCTTCTGGAGGTGGTGTGGGGCCCATGTCACTGCTGTAAGGACTGCCCTGTGCCTCCACTTGTTCAGTCTTTGCAGCCTCAGTTGGTTTCTTCTGGCTCTCCTGGAGTCTCTTCATGTTCTCTTGCTCTGCTGCTCTCTGCAGAGCTGCGTCGACCAGGAGCCTCAAATCGCTGAAGTCCTGGGTGGGGAACAATTCAGGGGGAGTCGGGGGAGGCGTGTTGAAGAGGCCGCTGGTGGGACTAGCTGCCATTGTTGTGCTGGTGAGACAGGCTGTGTTAGCCCCTTGCTCCTCTGCTTCCCTCAGCAAACTTTGCGTATCCAGCTTCATCAGTGCCTGGACTGATCCTTCTTTGCCCGGGTAGCCCGCTCCTGTCAGAATAGCTGTCGCTGTGTTCCCAAGAAGACTGAGGTCCAATGTGGGGGCCGAGCGGATTACAGATGGACGCTGTTGAGATGATCCGGGGGAAGAGGTTCTTTCCGGAGAGCTGGCTCCACCTCCATTGGATGAGTGGCCTTCACTTTTACCACCAACCTTGCGGGAGATGGTGAATTTGGTGGGGTCTTTTCCATCCTTACGAAGCAGGTCAGGGAGGAGGCGGCGACGTGCGTTGATGAACCAGTTACATATCTGGGAAGAGAGGGGAAATTTCTGGCATGAGCAGAAATAAGGGCTACGTACACGGATGTTTCACTTAAAAAATTATGAAATGAAAAAGTATTTTTCTTTGAGGGCCTGAGAGACTTTTTGACTTTTGATTTTTGACCTGACAGCTTCACATGCTCTCAATTAGACGGATTCAAAACTCAACCCTTGCAATACATTCAAGGACTAAAAATGATCTGAGGCCTGTGATTTTAATAACCACCATTTTTCTTCATCTCCATCTGTACACGAGGCCTTACTTACCCCCTCTAGTGGCACAGCCTCCCACACAAAAAAGAAACGGGAGTGAGACAGACAGAGATGAGAGCCCTCAGAAACCTGGCAATAATGAAGGTCTGAGCTCAAATATGCTGAGCCACAGAGGAGGCAGCCAAAAGCATTCCACTGAACTGACTACATAACATGAAACTCTGCTGCTGCCTCATGCTGATCTGTCATGCCTTATCTAATGCAGCCTGCCTGTTTGTGATGGCCCATGTGTCGAGAAAGAAAGAGGAAATGTGTACTACTGATGCAATGAAGTGAAAAGGGAAGCCTGGAAAAGCGTCCCTCTCGAGAGTGTAGTGTGGTGATACCATCTGATTATTGTTTTGCTTTCGCTTGTTGATTAAAAAGCCAATGACAAAACATTAAAATGCAAAAATCCTGTAAAAAATGTGTATTTACAGTTACTATCCACCATGGAAAAATTTTTTAACACAAACATGTTTTTTGTGCAGATACATTTCTACCTGAAAACAAAAAACAAAACAAAACAAAACAAAACCAAAAACAAACAATTTGCCAGAATGCAGAAACAGTGTTTACCACAAGTGTGGTTTCCTGTGGCAAGTACCGAGTGGTTCTGGAAAACTGGAAAAACAAAAAAATATAAAATCCCACTTCTCACCTGCAGCACAGAGAGGTTGGTCTGGCCCGACAGACTGAGTTTCTCCTGCTCTGATGGGTAGGCGTTGAAGCGGTGCTCGTACAGCCAGCTCCGCAGAATCTGCACCGCCTCCTTGGGCAGGTTGCCGCGGCGACGGCGCTTCCCAAAGAGCCCTCTTCCCGACAGGTCGAGCGGAGAGCCGTCATCACTGTCCGACACAGCCGAGGAGTGCTCCTGCTCCGGGCGATGCTCTTCTTCCAGGGCTGAGGAAGAGCAGACGAGTTGTCAGTCACGTTCACTGCTACTCCTCTGACTGTGTCAAACCAAGCCTACTTACAAATCAGATCTGCTAGTCATGTGATTTAGAGAGGTAGTCCTTAATGTTATTTTTTGTGTCACTATCATTTTGCCATATGAAATGTGGGGATGGAAGAAAATATCGGTTTGAGGGCTTCCACCTGGGCTTCAATAGAAAGGGTGTGCGATTCACATTCATGCACAAAATAAAGCTTTGTGTTTTTCCCAGCAGCGGGAGCCATGCGAGCACAGACTGGTCTGAGAAATAAACAATAAGTTTGATCTGATCTAGCACTTGTGAACAAGTGCACAAACCTTGTCGGTTACTTTTAACCCCCAGTTTAGAAGGAAATGCACTAAGGCTCCGTGGGCTGAACAGGTTTAAACAATGGCTTTGGGGTTTGAACTTTGTTTTGCGTTTCTTTTCTACCCACAGCTGGCCACTGGAGGGAATCTCCCCTCAAAATGGAGCATGCCTGATCCCAGGGGTGGGCCACAGAATGCAGTAAATGTCTTTCTCTGAGGCTGGGTGAAACCTGACCCCCGGGGCAGCGCCTGTCTTCACAATGGAGATTGTGTGCATATCAACATCACAGTAGCCAGTGGCCCAGGAATCTATTGACCATGCAAAGGAGGCCGTTTTCACCTCATGCCAGTTCAGCTCAAGACTGCAAGAGCAATTGACAAATCTTTTGAATTCTGCATTCCTCCACAACGAGGGATGTACTGGAGCAAGTTGGAAACAGGGGGGAACTAAAAAAAATACAAATGCTAATTTGCACATTTTCCTCCCAACTTCTGTAAATGAGTTAAATTCCACCAGCACCTAAATTTACTGTGTTAGATTAGGCTTGGTATTGTTGTTTATCAGTCATTAATGGATCTTATCACAATGTTCATGCAAAGATTTGTCACTCTGGACCAAATTGTGTTGTTGTTAATGATTCGTTGCAAACTGAACTTTAAAAAAAACAAAAGAAAAGAAAGAAAATCTGCCTCACTGATTTATTTGTCAAGAGTCTTTTCTTATGTAATATAACAGAAGAACCGGGTCTATTGCACTGAGCATCGCTTTGAAATTCTTAAAGTAAGTTGCCTTCAATGTCCCTATTAATAATCATATTACTTTTAGCTGTACCATCCAGCAAAGTACAAACAATTTCTGGATTAAAATCTCATTTGTCTAACTGAATATGGATATAATACAAAACCAGTCTCCCATTTTATTAGACACAGTTGAGCTTGACAGACAGCTATGGTTATCCATACTTCTAAATAAACAGTCTGTGGGAAAGAAACGATGTAGGCCACAACAAAGCTGCATTCCCCCCCGACTCCACCGGCTCACTGGATTGACATTTAAACATGTGCCATAAAATATCTACACCCATTCAACGTGGGAATGATTTAGTCGATAAACGAGCCAAGGCAGATTTTAGACAGATGTTAGCTTAGTGCAGTGTGTCACATCAGAAACAGCTACATGTAACATAGCACAGGCTGTCAAACGGGCCAACTTTTTGTTTACAAAATGTCCCCCTCCCGAGATTCAAGCTGCTAAATCGGTGTCCTGTTCGTTCGATTCGGAGATTTTATGAATTCTTGTAAAAAATGAATTAATGAAACGAAAAACAAGCGGACCTTAGTTTGAAAGTTTGAAAGCTCAACGGTGAGCTAAACTTCACAGCACTCTCAGATTTTTGAATCTGACCGTTAATAACACCAGTCCGCTGCACATCAAACACCAACTTCTCGGACCAGCTCGCTTTGTCCAACAGATAACGTCACCCTCCGTGTGAAATAATAATAATAATAATAATAAAAACACGGCGAAAAGCCACTCCACTAACGCCAGAATCTCACATTCAGACACCACAAACCGAGGAGCTACTCGGTAAATTAGCCATCTGGAGCGCACAAAGGAGGCAAGGCAGGAACGCACAGCCTCCCGCATGTCGCTCCGCCAGATGGACACCATGCCTGCCTCCAGAGATAACTAGCTGGCTAGCTGTCCCTCCAAATTTAAACACAAACACACGCTGCATTTGCTCGCAACAAAAAGCCCGCATACCAGGCAAAGCCAACAGCGAGGACACAGCACGCTCACAGGCAGACACTTCATGGGTGATAAACGTGCATGGCAGTGATTTAAAAAGAAAAAGAAAAAACTAAAGAAAGAAAGAAGAGAACGCGACGTGAGTGCCGCTCACCTCGTTTGAATGCTTTCATTCTTTGTTGATGGCTTGCTTGAAAACACGCAGCTGTCCAAGTTGCTCTGTACAAAGCGTGCCCGGGAGCCAAACGATGGTTGACACAACGGCACTTTCTTCCAAGACGCCGAAGGTGTTGCGTTTTTTTTCTTTCTTGTTTTCTCTTTTTTTCACCGACTTAAATACCTCGCTTTTGGTCTTCTACCGCACGAAAAGGCTTCACTGGACAGTCCGTTCCCATCGCTCTCTGCCTGGATCAACGTTTTCTGTCTTGTGTCGCTTGTTCCTTTTTACCTGCACGCAGCAGCGCGAGCTCTTTGCCAATCTTGACAGTCGCAGCCGAAATGATCCCGCCTCATCGGCGGCTGCCAGCCAATCGGAGCTCTCGATTACGCCTCCTCGGCAGCTGTTAGCCAATCACCGCGCTCCGCTAGACAACAGACAGGCTCCGTCTCGTTGTGACTGACGGGAGAACCATTTCATTCAAAATATAGTGCAGTCATTGAAACAATGTTGTTTTCTCGACACGGTTAAAACCCCACGGTCACTTCGACACAAGTCTGTTTATATGTAGCAGCAGGGTGTTTTTTTTAAACAGCTGCGGTCAGGCTTATTTCTCTGTGCGTGAGACAGCTACACAGCGTGCAGAGGCTTTACGTAACATTGAGCGAAATGTTCTTGTTACATAAATCATAAAAGCGTCGACCGGTGACCACATTTGACTTGTTCATGATATACTTTGCTCCGATATTTCGACTCACACTCTCTAAAGTAATTTCTGTTGTGATATTCACACACTCATTGTACAGTTTGTTTGATACTAACGTATTTCAGAGGTTCTTTAAAAAAAAAAGTGGGATGCTTTGAATCCTCAAAGTCTGCTCTGGGAGATTCCCCAGGCCAAATGAGCAGGAGTTCAGATTTTAAAATGAAGCCAGTTTAATTTGTAATCTGCAGTCTAACTGCTCTGATCATTTAAATGTACACTTTCAGTGTGTGATGTGTCTAAATATACACTCTGTCACTGTGGCTGGAGAGGAGAAGGCAGAGTAAACATGTGCGTGTGACTAATACAAATTAGAAGTTAGTATTCAAATGTGTATGTGAGTATTCAGAAGTTAGTATTCAAATGTGGCAGATTTTTTTTAAAAGCAATAACAAAATGCAAAATACAAAGATAACAAAATGCAGTACTGTCTCTAAAATGAAAGAAAAAACAAACTGTATCACCTACAGCAAACATCTTGTGTAGTAACAGTAAGCAAATACAGCCACGATGAACTTTTTGAGAAAGTACTGTGTGCATTTTATTGAATGTTACTTCTCTTCGTTATACATCTGAACAACCTTGAAATAGTATAAATAGATCTAGAGCATTGTAAAAGATGACGATTTTCAGTCTGGTTTTGTTCTTATTTACAGAAGACAACTTTAAGAAGCACATGGGGGAGAAATGCAAGATTATTAGTTTCATCTTAATATCAAAGAACCCTCTTACTCAGTATTGCACATATATTTTAAATGTTACCAGAGTATAGTGACATGAATGTAGGTAAATCTCATTTTTATGAACAACATACCCACACGCTCAACTTTGTTGCAAACAGTATAACCCTTTTTCTATTAAACCCTGACATACACACAGCCTATAGAGTATTATACTGAATAGATCCTACTCTTTAAAATATGTGCTTGCTTCATAAAGTATTTGTTCTAGTATTTTTTACAGACACTTTTTGCTACATCATATCACTTGTGGTAAGAGCATAGGTTCTGCCCCTCACCCCTTTCCCAGTTTTATGCCTGACTCAGTGGAACAAAGCAGAGATGCTAATGAGCTTGTTTTTGTCTTTTTGCAGGCAGGCCTTTGGACTACTGTATGGGAGTGGATTCACTGGTATCCCAGCTGAGGTAAACTCTCTTCCCGGGATTAACCCGTTTCTCTTTGTCTGTCTCTTGTAGCCTCTACTGAAGTGACTTTTCTCTGTCCTGGAATGTAGAAAAAAGTGGCAAGTACATAAAACAATCTTTACAAGTAGCTAAACTTTATATATAATGTTTTATGATGTCAAACCTATTTCAAGAGGAAAAACTAAAAGTATGTTGGTATTTCAGAAGAGATGGTGCAATTTTGACCACAGCCACATTACTTTTTTTTTTCCAACTTTATGCACGAAAACACAACCCACCAACTGATCTACTGTTTACTATGGCTGAGGGAGGCATGTTCAAGAGTGCAGCTGAATACAAGTGTTGAAAAACCAGTTGACTTCTCAAAACTAAGCTTTACCAAAACAGATAGCTGCTTAAGCAAATGCTTTTAGTATGACAGCTTTGACTATAAAAGGCCAAATCCATCAAATCTGTATGGCGACCATTATCACCTCCAAATCAATGGCTTTACACCAAACCACACCCCCTCTCCCCCATCAGTGCGGCTGTTTGGGTCATGGATAACCCTACCCAGGAAATAGACCTAGGTGTGCCCAACTGATATGTGTGTGTATTGGAGAGAAGCATAGTTACAATGTATGAGCTGAGCTCTGTTTTCTCTCTTTAAGTATGTCATTGACATTTCTTGGCATTTTGCACATCCAAGTTTCAACAGGCTGGAAAAGCATCGCTTTTCAGTTTGTGATGTTTAGATCACAGAACACCTCTCTCTCTCTCTCTGTGTGTGTTAGTGCCCTCCTTCCCTCAGTGTATTTCAGGTGCCACATTGTGTTTAATCTGCCTGTTACAGTCAGGCGCAGACTTACGGTTCTGTGCAAGGAAGATTGACAGCAGGGTCTGGGCTTGAAAAGCAATCTGCAGTTAATGGAGAAAAAAACCCAAACAAACGGAAAATGATATGATTTGATATTGCGCATTGTTAAACACACTCTTAAAAATGGGAGTGGGTGCACATAGTGAAGAAATTTAAATGTAGTTAATGAAGTATGTTGACAACAAGATAACCTATTTACACATACAAGAGACAACTATATTGCCACCGCTTTGCTTACTGTGTTTTACTTACTACTAGGAAAACAACTTGTCAGATACACACAACCTTTTCCTGGCAGTCAGAAATCAAATCAAGCCAACGACTGAGTCACACAAAGCCTTCAGGTGCTAACGATGCTGTTCACCCCAGTCAAATGGAAGGGGGCATTGACAGCAATGAGGGAACTAGCTATCGACACCCCTGAGCCATTTTCCTCGCTGAGAGTCATCCCCAGCAGGCAAACAACAGGCAAACAAAGGCCTGCCATCAAGAGAAAGCTCTTGCCAAGACAGAGAGAGAATAGTGGTCATCAGGATTTTCCAATTCAAAGCCCCAGGCTGCATTTTTGAGTCACAGTGGGTGAGAAAGAGACATTGCAGCAGTCAAAGCAATGTAGCGACATTGCACTAATTTAACATAATTAATTAGGAAGAGGAAGTTTGTCTACTGTTTGTCTACTTACTACTTACTTACTATTTGGAAGAAACCAAATGTGAGTGGAAGACATGCAGACAACTGTGGTTGATCTAAGGCATGTTAGGGCTGTGTGTATGGCTCAATACGTGCTTCTTGTGTGAAATCCTAAGTTGTGCACATAAATATCAAGAGAACCAACAGGCCTGGGTTCAGACCCGGGAACTGGCTTCAAACAAGAGAGGTGATACTGTAAATATGTGTAATCCACACAGCGTATCGCCTCAATGCAAAACAAGGCAGGAATGTTGACTTGTAATGTGAATGCCGTTTTACTGAACTGTTACCTCAAATAGAGAATTAACCACTGTTGCCCTCTAGAGGTCAGAAGGGAATTGGTTTGAAAAGAGGCAAGTTTCCAAGCAGAGGAGAGGGACAGCAGTCCACATGGACTCTGTTCACTGTTTGAAATCTATATATCATGTTCCATGTTCAAACTATCTTGTTTCTGAACTTTCCAGCTTCCACTGGCCTTGAACGCTCCAAAGCAATTACTCATTATTTGTTACAGTTCTGTTCAAGCTTCTGGGCATGTGCATATCTAAATGTCAAACCTGTTATACATATGGTGCTGTGGCTACAGCCCACTCCATCTATTTTCACAGTAAGCACAGTTAGTGTTGAGCTCCCTGCTGATGACATGCAAATACACGAGATGAGTTTGAAACTGTGAAATCATCTTTGGCATACGCAGTCTTCCATGAAAAAAAAAAAAAAAAAAAGCAAGCAGCTTTTAATAAATGATGAAAACACAATGACTAATGTAGGTAATGCTTTAATTAAATATCTTTTCTTTGAATAAAAAAGTGCAGATACTTTGGATGATGTTCAATGGAGGGACAAACGATACTGGTAACAAAGAACTAAGACTGATTCTGTAGAGTAAATGGAGGCAAAATAAATCATGAATGCTTCTAGAAACAGTATAAAAATAACAGCAAGACACATGTCCCAATGTGTGTCCCCCAAACAGTAACACAATATCATCCTGCATACTCAGCCTGCTGCATTACTTCAATAAAAGCCCTAGATTCATTTGAGATGTATGAGTTGTATGCTAAGTGAGGTTAATAAAAGCACTTAAAGAAGCCTCAAACAGACTGAAATAGTCACATATCTGCAGTTACAGCACAAACATGGAATTAATGGGACAGAAAGAAGCAAAAGAAACTAAAAAAAAAGGATGTTTTTCCTACAAAGTAATCTTGTGGCCACGGTCGTTGACTGAAACGGAGATCCTCATGCTTGGTTAATACTGGGATGTGCTTTCATTCAGAACCATTAAGAAACTAAACTTTACAGCTTCCCACCAGTGTTTAAAATCTTTTGACATAAAAACATTTTGAAGAACACACACAAGAGTTAATTGCTAGGAACTATATAAATAACCCCTCAAACCTGACTTGTCTTCATACCAAAAATATTCATAATAACCTGATCTACGTGGATTTTTTTTTAAAATACAAAACAAAGGATGAATAAAGTAAACAAATAAATACGAGGAAGACGTACATAGGTGTGAGTTTGTAGAGTGTGAGTACAGTGGATGTAGTGTGCGCAGTGTGTGTGATGGCCACAAGGCGGTGTTGTGCAAAGCTACAAGATGGCCAATGATCTGGGAAGAGAGGATGATGAAGGGAGACAGTAGAGCATTAATACTCGTCTTCTGTCCACTTAATAGATCTTATAGCCGAGATAGAGGAACATTTAAAACAGTCTTCATATAGATTCTTTAGGATATAATTGTCATAATACCAATACCTTCATTAACAATTTTATGATATCAAGAGTAGTAACAAGAAATGACAAAGTTCATCAGTTGAGGTTTTCAATGGCAGCCTCAAATGACAAATCTCCTGCTTCACAGTCTGTCAAGTCCATGAGTTCAATGTTTCATTTTATGTTAAGATTAAGTGTTTGATGCCGCCAGGACCAGCCTATAACTGTATGAACGTGTCAACAATGCCCATGTTCACCCCCTCCCCCCCCCCCCCACCTCCACCAATCTCAGGGAATTATTAGATCTCTCCTCCACCCACTTCCTTCCATCTCTACTCTGAGTAGCTCATTTGCATTGCAAAAGTTCCCCTCTACTTTTTCCAGGTTTCCAGGTATTTCAGTGACACTTATCTGTCCTTTGATCTGACCCTACATCCTTCTTTCGTCTCTCTCAGAGGCGAGTCTGGGCCTCGGGAACGTAGATTTCGATGCTGTCTGCGCTCTCTGTGGCGGAGTTCTGGCGAAACGAGGCAGCCTTCTTAGCAGCCAGCAGACGCTTGCGAGCCTCCTGTCTCTGCTTCTCTGCCGAGGCCGAAGAAGAGGTGGACGAAGAGTCAGCGCTCTTCTCGCGGCCCAGCGTTGGTCGTCCCTTACCGGGTTTCTTTGACGCTGGAGGGGCCATCTTTTCCTCGTCCTGCAGTTTTTAGAGTGATGACACATGACAGACAGAAGAGGATGGGAGGAGAGTGTTTTGTGCAAGGGGAGAAAAAAAAACAAGGGAGAAAACAACAGAGAAAGGACAAGAGAGAATGTAATGAGGAAACCGTCGTCAACAGATTCTATTTGTTTAGGCAGGTCTGGCAGACAGGACTTTGACAGAGACATTGTACAAACGTTGATTGTTATTGTAAAAGCTTTTGTAAAAGGTGATACACAGAAAAACATAGACAGTAAAGACAACAAGTAAAATCAGGTAAACACTGAGAAGAACAGTCATTTGAATGACAATTCTCAAACACATGAAATGGCAACATGGAATGATGGGCACTCTGGATCAAACTTAAAAGCACAGCGAAAGGATCACAAGACAGTCAGTAAGTCTGCATCACAAAGCAACATAACGAAGGAACACTTCAACTAGCATTAAAAGACACACACACACATCCACACACACACACACACACTCACACACACACACACACACACACACACTAAAAAGACAGCAACAAACAGCAACAAACAAAGACAAACACAAGCATAGACATTTAAACAAAACAGGAGCAAAAGCAAGACTGCATTCTGTCACATGAGCCAGTGCATCTTAGCCATGCTCCACTGAAACACACACACCAGTAAGTGACACATGCATGCTCAAAGCAGGGCTTTACACTTAGAAAACACACCACCGACAGCCCTCTTTGAGATGAATATTTCCATGCATGCCTAAAGGGATCTCTCTTGCCCCTTTGTGTTGGACAGGGAGGCCCTGTTAG
Organism: Toxotes lorentzi; assembly: GCA_037833715.1. Lineage (NCBI taxonomy): Eukaryota > Metazoa > Chordata > Actinopteri > Toxotidae > Toxotes > Toxotes lorentzi. The sequence continues at coordinate 9,873,382 of JBBMJY010000018.1, forward strand.
AGTCCATCCCACGCAGGGACGGGAGGGTGGGGGGGGGGGGGGGGGGTTGAGGTGTAGTTGAAGGGGAGGTAAAAAAGAGTGGGAGCAATGGTGGTGGTGGTGGGAGGAGAGAGGCCGGTTTCGGCGGCTTTCCTACCCCAGCCAGGGCACTGGGCAGCAGGGGTGGGAAGTACCTTCCGCTCAGGGGGCGACTGGGCAGCCGCAGACGGCACGGGCTGCCAGTCATTGGACTTGAGATGGTAGAGCTCATCGAACTTGAGGCTGATGTCCTCGATGGAGAGCTGCAGCAGGTCCCAGAATCCAGCCAGGTCCTGGGCTGTGGGTCGCGGATTGGCATTCACATTCTGAGCAAAAGAGGGAGAGAGGGATGAAAAGAGGATCGAGCAAATGTTTATGAAATATTTTTCCAAAGACATGACCACAATTAATTTCACACACACAGGGTGCAAACTACATTCTTGTCATTTAAATTCAAATAGAAAAACACAGTTGGGGTTTAACCTGCTCTTTCTGTTTGTGTTTGCTGTTGTCTGGCGTTAATACCAGCTGTGAATCAACTAGTCTGAACCTATTACCCCACTACACGTCTGTCTCACTTCTTGTTATGAGATACTGGAGGGGTTTGTCTTCTAGTGTACACACAGTTCTGGTGTGAAGAGGACATTCAAAGCTTAGCAAATTGGGCTACGTTTTCTGACCAATCAGCCTTTAAATGGCATTAAAAATGTGCAAGCCTACTTTCAATGCATCCATGGTAGTTAACAGCAGAGGTGAATGAGGTACACAATACAAACAAACCTAAAAAAAAAGTAAATTATCCGATGTATAAAAGCTGATTAAACTTTATTTGAGAAGATTTGGCAAGTAAAAACTAGGCTAATCCTCAAAAATACTTTGTCCTAGATGTGTCAATAATGTAAGAGTCAGGGAAGTGGGTGGGGAATCTGGGTCAGCCAATGTGGGTTCGCACCACCACCACTCATCGCAATTTTTGGTGGTCCTGGTTTAAAAATGATGCAAATTCCGCTAATCACATCCCTTCTGTTAGTGTAACGACAGGAACTGAGGCAAAGTGAGGATGTTGTTGTTTCACCTTAGCTGGAGCCATTGCAGGGAGAGAAGCCAAAATCAGGATACAAGTGACTACCTGCAGAAGCTCCTGGTTGCTCAGCTACACTGTGTAACCAGTACTGACTGTAAGGCTGTCTGTTTGAAATGAGACCTGTATTTATACTCATTGTAAATAAACTGCAGAGTGAGCTTTTATTAAAATATAAGCAGCTAAAAGTCACAGAATTGTGGATCTGTTTCCCCAGAGGTTGTGTTAGCCCTGGCCCCCCTTTCATTCTGATCTTCTTTCACTGCTTAAATGACAGAAATATTGTTATTGTGCTGCGTTGTTTGCTTTATTTTAAGTGCAGAAATGGTGGTTCTGGTACAGTGTTAATGTCCTTTCCTTCAGAAGTGACTCTTTTATACAAAAATAGTTAATCACGACCTGGTATTACAGACCATACTTGTAATCACAAAAGGTGATGTTCTCATATTCACCACTAGAGGGAGCCATGTTACAGCACAATTATTTTGTCAAGCTGAACGTCACATACAAACAAAAGGATAACAACAGGGCTTTATCCTTTTCAGTTAAATAACAAATACTGAAAATGATGAAGTATACCAAATACCTGTACCGAGTTGAATAAGTAAGTATACTGAGTCAGAGGAACGTGTTTTTGACTTGGTAAACAAAAAAATAACATTATCATTTAGGATCCTCCTTTGAGTTAAAACTGTAACAACAGACATGAACCAAACCACTTGTTTGCAAACAGCTGTGTCTATGTTGGTCATCTCTGCAAAGCTGGCACAGATTGTCACACAGATATAAAGTAAATCTTGCTCTCACATCTTTTCCTCTGACACAGCCGCTGTTTATAATGCTCCAGGCTGACTGGCTTTTGTTTGTGCAGGCTCCACTCTGTTGTTCATATTTAAGCAGCTGCACTCACTGCTGTGATCTATGTTCAGACATTTTAGACAAACCACATGTGTGCAGTGTCTAATCCTGCTAACTGACTGGTGAAGATCACGGAGCAGGAGAGCAATTACTGCTTAGGACTCCTAACTGAGTGGATGTACAGCTGAAGACATGCTAAGCAGATTTTCTGCAGAGCTACCCAATTTGCATTATGTCCAAAATATTACCACAAGATGTTTAGTCACTGCAAAGCAGTGAAAGAAATTGCTTTCTGAGGCTGATAAGATTTTTAGTCAGCTGGGAGACACGATACGGTACAGTTACATCAGTGAATATGAAACATTCCTCCTAGATTTCCTTTACTAATAAAAGTAAAATCATTTTGTCTCACTCTACAGTCTACTTTAACCGTGACTGAAAGCAGACTGTAGATGTGGCCATGTGATTGTGTTTTCCGAGTTGTCTTTTGATGTGTCCTGTGGTCTCAGCTTGATGGGTCTCAACAAAGGATCAGGCTTCAAGTCTGGACTGGACCATGTTATGTGCAGCTTCGGGCTGGATTTGGTTACGTTTGAATATGAGCTATTTGGAAATTTCTCTCTTCCCATAATGAAGGCATCTTAAGGAACATTATAACCTTGTGTGTTATTGTGTGTGTTATACTTAGTTCTGTAAAGCTGCAGAACCAGTGAGGTTCATCTGACCAATATTTGGGAAGTTGACCATCATGTCCACTATCTAACTGTTAGAAGATGGTTTATTTATTTGAGATGCTAGTAGTAGTATTGTAGAATCATGTGCTGGTAATTCACTGCAATTTGTATAATGCCATTTCCAGTAAAACATGTCACCTGAGAGGAATGGCTTACTGGCTTATTATAAGCTCCTGGTGTTTGTGCTCGTGAGCCACCAAGCCTTATTCTGTGTAGGCCTAATATGTTTATTATCAGATTATTTGGCAGATTAGTCAGACTTCATTTGTGTCAAAGCTTGTATGTGTATCAAGATGTGTCAGTCTTAACATGGGTATGGGACTATGGATGTGAGTTTCAGTTTCATGCCTGTAGAGACCTGTAGGGTGGAAGTGTCACAGACAGGAAATATACACACCAAGTTTTGTTCACACAGTCCCCGGAACTGCTGGAACTTCTGGGACATTAGGAGCTGGGCACTTCCTACTGCACTGCGAACCTTTCCCAGCACTGAAGAGAGAACACACAACAAGGGAGGGAAAAAAAACCAAACACATACATTTGTCACTATTACATGATTGTTTATCTCAGATGCATCCTGTTATTCCAGCTATGGATGAGACACAAACCCAGTCTCTTCTTTGTTAAATTAGGAAACATGGCGGTACAAGCCAAAACCTGCCTAAATCAAGGGCAGAACAACTGCCTCAACTACACAAAGTGTTCTCTGGCTTATACACAACTCTGGTTTGATGCAAACCAGATGCATACTGCAGGTGTCTAGACACATAGGTGTGCTTTGCAGTGGACTGTAAACCTGACTCCACAGGGCAGCATGGAGAGGATTACAGTACATTGGACAATGTTATCCTCTTTAAAGGCATCTAAGCTTATATAGATACTCCAGCCTTCTTCTGCCAGCGTTCACTATGCTAGTCTGTTGTTGTGTCAAAACTAAGACAAACATCTGCCCTGATGAAACTGGAACTCCTATCTGATCACTAGATTGCAAAATTATGGCAATGTGTGATGAGATCTTGCTCTGCACCACAGAAATACATCCGATTTAAAGCTAACTACCTTACAGTGAAAACTCTCACACATGCACATTCATTTTTGAGAAAATTAGAAAAGATTTGGACCTCCACTGGGTCTTGTTCATTGATTCAGCACTGATAAAAACTGAGCGTTTGAAGAGGGGGGAGGGGGGGGGGGGGGGGGGGGGGGGGGGGGGGGGGGGGGGGGGGGGGGGGGGGGGGG
>JBBMJY010000018.1:9877411-9906617 GCA_037833715.1 Toxotes lorentzi
CTCCCCCCACTCCCCGCTCGTTTTTGGGAAAATAGAAAAAGGTTTGAACCCCAATGGGGTTTTTTTCGTGGGTTCACAACTGAAAAAACCTGAACCCCCAACCCCCCCCCCCCCCCCCCCGTTTGCTTGTTTGCGTTTGTGTACTGTGTGTTTGTGTGCGTTCACTGCTGTATGCCTTGTCAGGCTGATGTTGAAGCGCTAATCTAATCTGGAGGTTTAATCAGTTCCAGAGTAGATTTGTGTAATTCTGGGGATTACAGGCCTGCTTGTGTGTGGTAACCCCAGGTATTACCGCCTCATTCCCTCCATGCTGCGTATGTCTGATCAAGTGATTGTAGGGCCTGAAGCAGAACCATATAAGGGAGCTCTGAACCACGTGTTGAGGTCAGACAGTATAAGACCTCTGGTGGGAGGCTCCAGATGCAGGGTTCATTCAGAGGGCCTCCACATGTTTGACTTCAGCAATGCTTTGACTGTACATCTGGCACCATTTTGCTATTTCTAGACCAAATGACTTAACTTAATTTAGGTGATGGGCATTAATTTTACTAAAAAGAGTAAACCTTTAAAATGTAACAAGTTCTAGTTTCTTGCGAGCTCCTTCAACTGACATGGAAACCGTTTAACAAAAAGACCTGAGGTCATCATTAGTACCCTGCTGGCCTCACCCTCCTCTGAGAGCTGGTTGTCTTTGGTCTCCTGCTCCATCTGCTGGCACCAGCCTTCCATGCGTCCGGTCTCTGCCTGCAGCAGCTTCAGGAACCAGTGGCCGTCTCTCCGGCACAGTGTTCCCCCTCCTCCGCTCTGGGGTACACTGCTGTTACTGCCATTCCCACTCTCCAGCCAGGGGTCTGGAGGTGGTAGAGATGAGGGGTCCAGCGCCGGGTCCAGACTTTCTGAGAAGGAGGAAGAGCTACTTCGTGTGGTGGAGCGGTTGAGGATTTGCCGGGGTGGTGGAGGTGAAGAGGGGTCACCAGCAGTGTCTCCGTTGTCTAAAGAGTCCTGTCCTGGAGGGGAGCTCATGGATTGGCTGGCACTATTGACCATGACTTTCTTCTCTGTGGGTTTGGTATTAATGACATGGGAGATGACAGGGATGTCCTGTGTGTCTGAGTCTGTTTCTTGTTTTGAGGCCATGCTACTGGAGCGACTGAGCCTGAAACACACAGGGCGAGACTCACTGTTACAAACCGGCCTTTATAGTGCAACAACCATTTTAATCTTTGGCAAACATTTTATGTGCACTACAGCAGATAAAGAGAACACTAAATGATTCAAGAATAATGTCTCCATTACAGGAGCAAAGAAGCTCTGGTGAGTTCTGACACTCAAGTAGCTTCTGCTGGTCAATATTGTTATAAATAAACAGTGCTGATGAGAGTCTGTGCTTCTGCGTATATAGTGATAATGCACTCAAACTCGCATCACCTGATCTCTTATTGCTGCAAGTCTCGCTTCTTGATTTCATATGGCAAATGGATGAACACTGAACACTATTTCCATTTCCTGTCATTACTCAGGAAATGCTTGCAAGTGAAAGAAGTATTATGAGTGCTTGACTGAAGAATCTTAACCAATGTCAGGGGAGGACAAGAACAGCAAAAGGCACAAGATATGCAATAGTATGGTAATGGTTGACACAAACAGACACAGCTGAGGGATTATTGCACAGCACAAATGTGTGTACGACATCAATAAAAATGGAGGAAAGACAATGTTCTGTGAGAAATGCACAAATAAACAGAGGACCTCTGGTTATGCTGGTATAATATCAATCAGGACTCAGAGCAGCAGCTGCTATGCATAAAACTCCAAATGCAGCTTGCAAAGGAAGGGATGCGGCGTCCCCAGAACTTCCTGTAATTCAAAACATCACGAGCACAGAATGCAAACTACAATGGAACGACCATGAAATGGGTCTAAAATACACAGCAAGAAGAGACAAGTTTAAACAGTAAATGCTAAAGCCAGGACACACAAATATGGTTTTCAGACAAAACATGATGACGTCCACATCACGTTAACAGCTACAGAGCTTCTGTAAAGGGAAAGAAAAGTCAGAGCAGTGTGTGGGTCTATAATATAAATTCCTCACGTTGTTACAAGGACAGGAAGAGGACTTACTGCCACCCGTCCTCCACCTGTACTCCGATTGACTGAAATCTGGCCAGTGGCGGGGTCTCCTCTCGTGGTACTTCCTGAATACAGTCAACCTTAGAACAAATAAATAGTGACACAGAAAAAAACAATCATAATCAGTGACCTGGTGAAAAAAACAAATCTAAATTCAGAAACAAAGATCATAGCACGAGCGATCATATAGATCCCTAATCACTGACTTCTAGCGAGCATAGGTGCAGTTGTGAAAGGTTTTTAATTTTTCCAAGTGATAAACCAAGACATCAGAAGGAAAACAGGAAAATCCAGAGAAATAATGTGGGTCATGCTTTTCAATAAAAATGTCACAATTAATGGTCACCCTGACTGATCACTATTAATGTGCAGGGTTTGGAAAATGAAGAAGGAGACTTATTTCAACACACAGAAAATAAAGTTATGGTTGAGGGGAAAACAATAAACTGCATTTTCTGCCTTTGACGCAACAGTATATAGCCAGCTCTAATGATAGAGGGAGGATCACACTAATGAGACCTTTAGCTTGCAAGCATATTTTTGGGCACACTCAGAGATGGCAATACACCAGAGGATATCTGTTAAAAATCATCTTTTTCCTGGAAATAAATTCAACAGGCAGAACAAGCTACAAAAAAAGAAGAAAAAAAAACCCACTCTGACTATTGCACTACATTGACGGTATATGTATACTTTCATATGCAGTAAGAGAACTGACTCAACTGTACCAGCCCTGGACAGTACAACAGTCCCATCGCCTACCTGTATGCCAATGGAGGACAGTTTCCGCCTGGGTACTGGGGCCACTAGGGGCTCCTCTGCCACTAGATTCCCTTTATTTAATCCTGATTTCAGGGAGTCATGATGGACTACTGAGTCACTTGTCTCAGTAGAAGCATTGACAGTGGTGGGGACAATTGGTTCCCTCGGGGTGGCAACAGGAGTGGGGATGATGTGCGGAGGGCGAGGAATCCCCCGGGCCAGGCTGTTGGCACGGGTGCTATCAAGGCTGTCAGAGGAGTTGCTGTGAGCGTGGCTAGACTGGCTGTTGACCTCTGACCTCCGGTCCTGCTGATCCAGGTAGTTGTCCTGGGCCGACTCGGTGCTGCTCTGTACTGTCACGGAGATGTAGGGTTTGGAGGTTGTACGGGGTGGCACTGGTGGAGGAGCAGCTTTCTTACAGGTGGTTATGCATGTAGAGACTGAGGGAGAGGTAATGGGGGGAAAAAAGACGAAAAAGAGATGAGAGTGAGAAATAAGGGAAAATAGAATTACAAATGACAGTAGAGGAAATGTTCATTATAGCAAATCTTTGAGGCTTTGTCACACCTATTCAGAATGAACACAAAAGAGATTGATCCAATTGCAGAAAATATCAAACTAGTACTAAAAACAGCTTGAAGTGTCACTGTAATTGCCTATAAATATTGTTCTAAGAAGTGACTTAAGTTTTCTCAGCATGTCCCGAGCAGAGCTCTTCATACTGTACACAAATACACAAGGATGAAAGCTCCATGAAAGCTGGAACACCAGTGAATCAGGGAAGCATCCCAGAAAGCAGAAAATCAAATCAGAGGAGGATGGAACAAACATACTGTTCCACACAGGTGAATAAACGAAATCGCACACATTGCACTTCAAAGCCTTGATCATGGGACAGGTGATAAACATCAGTAAAGCAATTATCTGACCATCTGACCCTTAAGACCAAATACAGTAGAGAAGTTGAAGGAGGACGTTTATCTGCACCACTCTCTAATGTCTGACCAAATACACCCTCCACATGTAATGGACAAAACAGAGATGTACATTAGCCATAGAAACAAACGAGAGAAAGAAACCACTCAGACTTATTAGCTGTGTCAGAAGAGTGTTACATGACATGCACTTTGCATATTAAACACCTTTAAAAGCAAAAAGGTTCACTTCCACCCTCATCAACAGTGATTTTATTGTTGTTGTTGTTGTTGCTCAGTATGAAATAAAGGAAAGAGTCTGACACTAGTGAAAATAAAAAAAGCCAGTGGACACAAAATACTAAGCTTTGTTAATGTTGGACTATTATACACTGCTTAGTGCCATGGTCACATGGTAGCATATGTACAGGGTTAAATCTAAAGCTGAGCTTATTACAGTGGAAATGTTTGTGTGGGTTTAAATGAAATCCACAAAGCATGTGTCCAGCATGGAACAAAAAAAAAGAAAGAAAAAAAACACGTATTTTATTGCACAAAAAAGAAAAAAAAAAGAAACAGACAAGTCAAACATGGACACTCACTGCTCAGCCTTGTGCCTGTGTGACTGCCGTTACAACCATTCATTCACTTATCTCATCTACCAACCAAACCAATGATCTGCGACGAGGTCAGTGGAAACTTACAGACTGAGCTGTATCAGTGAGAACAGAAATATATAGCCTGTCTGTGAAGAGGAATTCACCCAGTGACATAAACAGTGCATCAGAAGAAGTCACCTTAATGGGCTACACATAAAACCTCTTCACATTAGTGCCAAGTTACAAGTGTGTGTAGCTGAGACAGGAATCCCATGTAGTTTTCATTCACATTAAATGCAAAAGGAAAAAAAGGCAAAGATAACACAATTCCCATGCACATAGATCATATAAAGAGTCAAAGGTTCTTCTGTTGCCTACAGTGTGCCTACAGTAAAGGCAGTGTGATGCTGGACAGCTAAAATCCTATAATCTAAACAGGGAATTTTACTGTATTATTACAAACCCTGTGGCTGCTATATAATCTTTCAAACAGACGATTTATTTGACACCACACTGGAAAAACAGTGGAAAACTCGTGAAATCTGTAGAAGACCATAGAAAACTTCACAGGGAGCCTAACAGAGGGAAATAAAGTTTGTAAAAATAAAAGAAGCTCTGACAGCACAAGTTGGTTCCCTAGCCCCATTTGGAGCAAGCTAGTTTCAGTGCAAATGGCAAAGTATGTTAACAGAACGAGTTTTCTACTTAAAAACCTGTTATCAAAACAGATTTAATACTTGCTTTTAGTGGCTTTGACATTTTTGCTTACAAAACACCAGTTTAAGGCACAGGCCACAGTTAATGCTGACATAGACTAATATTCAAATCAACTATGATTCTACCAGATGAAACTGTGGTGGAAAGCAGTTCTAGAGACCACTGTCAGTGCCATCAGATGATGGATATTCATTTAATTAAATGATCTCCAATCTAATTAGATGGTGTGCACCTTAGTCTGTCACTTACATGCAAAACCATAATCAGTATCAAGCGCATGATTTGAGGTATTAGCATTTGAGTCAAACTCTCATAAATACTAACATGTTGTAAAAAATAGAGTTCCCTGAGGCTTGAATTTGAGAAGAGAGGAAACTACATGACAGCGTTTGATAACCCTGTGAGGCACAGCATGCCTCAAACAACGGTTATGTCTTGTGTCGCTTCATTGAATGTTGTGGTCAGAAATCATCATGGATTTTGAGAAAGCCTTGCAGCAAACATGTGAGCTGCTGAGAAAACACTCAAACAAAAGGCTTGTTGTCCATTGTAATCCACTTCTTAGCTATGCAACCTCACCTGACACGAAACTCATATGACCTCATTCATATCTTTCTGTCAGATTAAACTCCTGATCTGTGAGTTGAGTTGGCAAACTACTGTCAGTCAGTCTCTTCAGAGAATTGTTCCAGCGCGAACTACTGTACCACAACTGGTTCCAAGGTCCTCCCGGTCCTTCCGTCACAGCTTCTTAAAGAAAGACTAATCACTTCTCCTACACTCCCCACCTGACTTTTTCCAGGATTGAGCCATAAACCCAGATGTGTAAAGTGCTGGCTCAAGTCCCAGCTGTGAAACTTCTCAGCAAACCGCTCCGATGCACCCAAGGTCACATTCCAATGAAGCCAAAACACTGACATCAGCTGTAAACAGCAGAGATGACACTCAAACCACACCCATACGCATCCATTTCCAGACCTTGGCTGCATCTTCATATCCTAGATATGAACATCATAAAGAGGAGACTAGACACACAAATACACACACACACATCCTGACAATACAAACATCGCTCCAAATGTGAGAGGATGCATGCCAGCGCCTTAGCACAGGCTTTCCCAGGGGAAGTGTGACGTTTTGATGGCTGGAACACACACTCAGCTCCACATTTTAAAGGTGGGAACCACCAACCCAGTCTGCTCGTCAAAAAGTTGCCCATGACATTCACTAGATAGTAAATAGATGTGTCAACCAACATCTCAGCTGTATCCACAGCTGTCATCATTTCAGAACAGCTCTTGTCCACTCCCTGCATCTTTCAAGACAGAGATCCAGTCTAATAAATGTATTTTAAGAAACCTGCAGTTTAACATCCCTCATTGCTAAAGAGTAGTCCACTAGTTGTGGATTATCCACTGGCCTCTGACAACCATCCTTGCCTTAGGAAAACCTGCTGAGACAGCTTTTCACTGCCCATGTTCCCACTCATGACAGAGATAGATGCTCAGCAGAATAGGGTCATCACTGCTGTGGCAGCTACGTGATACGCTGGCACCTCTCCTGTATGCCAGTATGCAGGATAACTGTGTATGTGTGTGAGTGTGTGTGTGTGTGTGCGCGCGTGTTTGGAACCTGTCCTGTAGTTCTACAAGTGTAACATAATGCTTTCATCACTCTGAACAGAATTCACTCTTAAGTCTTAATACCACCGAATCTGCTTTATCCACACAAAAAAAGCCCAAAAATCATAACTGACATCTGCTTCTGAGATTAGGGAGGATATAAAGTTGTAGAGCCGGACAGAATAAATGGGCCCGGCCAATATTATAAGCCGATTTTAGTGTACCACAAATATCTCAATATTGCTGTGTATGTTGGCCAATAAATAACAAGAAACTACAGCACAGAAATGCCAAAGATCATGTATTTTTGAGCTAATCTGGACACAGAGTAGTCATTGTTTCTCCACCACAGAATATTTATTATTTTTAGCAGTTCTGACAGGACCTGTAAGCATCTGTAGGCTGTGGACGCTGCCCTTCTTCTCTTCTCTGTAAGGCTGAGGTGACTGAAGCTGAAAGTGTTTCCCAGTTCTGACTTCCAGAGCTGCTACGCAACACTTCTGCAAGTAGGATGTAGGAAATTTTCAAGTTCTGAGTTGTCTGGAACTAAGTATAAATACATGCAAAAACCTAAGACATTCCCACCAGCCTCAGTTGTAATTTCTGCTAAACTAATGCAGTGAATATGGAAAACATTATGCCTGCTAAACATTAGCATGTTAGCATTGATACCATTGTTTTTAAAGTTTTGAAACTTTGTGGTGCTCACCACAAATGGTCAAGGGTGTGCTGCTCCTGCCTTTCTGAACATGTCAGTGAGAGCATGTTAGCATGCTCAAGTTAGCATTTAGCTCCAGGCAAAATGCTAACCTGAGTACAGTCTCACAGAGCTGCTAGCATGGCCGTAAACATTCAGTCTTGCTCAGCTAAAAAATATCTTGCGAGTACATATCTTGATCCCAAATCACCAAATGAAATGAATGAAGTGTTTGTATACGTTAAGCGTTAATGTTCAGTATCGGCTGATATATAATTATCAGATGTTTGCTTAAGTTACAGCATATGAGGATACTACAGACAACTTAATAATAAAGTGCACGGGACAATTACACAAGTGATCAGACAGGTTTTAAACAAGTTTGGAGTTTACCCACACTGTCTACTGTTCATGCTGTACTGTGGCTGATCTCAGCAGTGAAACTGGCAAGTAACTGGTAACAGAATAATAACCAATACTAAACAACAAATGTAACAGCATCATTTTATGCTGTAGCAAACAGATTAAAACTCAGAAAATAGCATCTAGCTGACTTGTGATAAATGCCTGTTAAAAGCTGGAAAATGCACCCGTGGCAGAAAGTTCCCACAGGCAGATTGATTGTAAGTGGCACATGCTCTAATTCAGATGGGCTCCTGTATTTGCTTACTTTACAGAACTCAGCCATATAAACTTACACAGCTGTGCAAGCATAAAACACATCCTCTAATGCTTACCAGTTACTGTCAACAGTACCAATGATGACAAAGCCTTCTCTAATCTTCAACACTCATCTCAGTACACCTCAGCAGCTATAAAAATGGACACGAAGCCAAGTACTGTTGCTTTTTAATTAGGCTGAATCTGTGTACAAGAGCTGTTCAGTACAAAGTACTGGTTGCTCTACAGAAGGAAATTTAACAACAGAAACAAACAGACGCTTTGTGCCACAACGTTTAAGTGGAATCTGGAGTGGGCACTGAGCACTGCTGTTTTCATGCCATCTGGACAGTAGTGTTGTTGTCCACTGCAAGGCCTGTGTCAAGATGTGATTTTCAAGGCTGGAAAACAATTAGCTGCAAGAAGCTACATCAGCTGAAAACTGTTTCCAACAACCCAGCGACTGCTCTTCACTCACCTTTTCACCAGTGTAAAATGTACACAGTAAATGTACACAGTAAATTTAAACATTAACAGATTAAATCTCAGCTACATACTCACAAATGGAAAGAAAAAAAAACCCCACAAGAATAGGAAACTCTGGTTTTTAATGTGCTAGAACCCACACAGCAGTCTTCTCCCTGTTAACAGTGTTTTACTGTTTGCCATGGAGAGACTGTGGAGAGATGATTAACCAAACAGTGTTCCCACAATCACCGCTGGCAGCACACAACTTTTTAGTTCCCAAAACCCAAGGCCAGTTTTAAAAAACAATTTTGCCTATTCATTTTAGTATTTCTGTGTTGGGAATTATGTTAGAAATTGTGCAAAACTAACACTTTATTGACAGGAATGTTGTGTAGTGGCCAACTGAGACAACAAGATATTGACCAAATTGATTTAAAAGGCACACAGAACAGATGATATTGCTGTTTACACATATGCAAGGTCCTCGACATAGCACCATATTAGCCATAATTCAGTGGAATTGTGACTCGAATGCTTATTTTAGTTAAATGAAAAGGGCACATTACAAAATTATTTATATCACTGGCACACCCTAACTCAATTTGCATAAACTTTGGGTAAGTGCACCGGTTGGTGTGTGTCAGTGTGGTCAAACAGACCCAACAACTGAAGATGACAGTTTTCCTCCTGCTTCTCTGGCATTATAAAAACCTGCTGAACTACTTGACCAGTAACAACATAAATTTGAAGCTTATCCACTGAAGTGGTGCTGTGCTGTGGTCAGTTGGCGCTGTACAAAAAGCAGAAACAATGAAAGACAAAAGGTGGATTGTGATGCTCCATTTAACAGTTTTGTATTGCTTGCCAAGTCGTCTGCTGCCTGCCAGTTGACCCATCTGTATCGTTTAATCCAATAACGGCCACAAGACACTGATAACCTTGCCTGAATCTATGACCACTCCCTTGTCATCAAAACCATTATCTCAATGAATTATTGTATTAAATGTGTTCCGCAACACCACCCCTACGAAACTATGCAGGCTTTTTATTAAATGTGACCTCAAAATGGGATTTAATCCATGTTGCAAACAGACAGGCCACCATGTGGGACAAAACTGGGGCAGCCCTCAAATAATCCCCCCATGAAGGCCAATTTTCCATTTCAGCAACCAAAAAGAATCAGCTTTTATGAAAGATGTGCAAAGACACTGAACTGTAGGCAGCGAAATGGCCACGCACACAAGTACATATAACTTGTTCACATACAGTTGAAGAGAACTCCCATGGTGGAGCATCACTGATGACAGAGCACTTTGTACAGTAGACATGGTTGGTAATACTCATTCAACTTTATCAACTGATATTGGCCTATCATAGACACACGTTTTGCCCAATATGTGCTGATATAAACACTTTTTTTCCCCCCAGGACACAATGTTGAAACAGAAATAATAAATGGTGTCGTCACATAGTTCGTCTGTCACGTTTTCACTGAAAGGATGACAGACCACGAAATATTTCAATTATGAAGGCAGCTGTGAAAAAGAGCAGAAAAGGCATCAGATGTTTATCTGAGAACTTGGAGACACCAAAGTGACCTTAAAGCTGCCTCAAAATGTCCGACTCTCCTAAACCCTGTTTAAGTGTCGCTTTGTAATCTAAACCTTTTTTGCATCTCACTATTCATTGACTGTATATTTTCTAAATAAAGACACATGAGCCAGTTCCTCTAAATGTAACTGAAGTAGAGTAACAAATGTGCAAACTCAGTCCTCAGAGTTAATACTGTTTTCAAAGAGACAGTCAAATGAGTGAGCCTGAGGTCGAGAATAGTTTTTGTGTTACCAAGGTAATGGTCAATAGCACCTGTTCAGGTTTAGACTTACATTAACTGCCAACAAAATTTAATTGCCAACAAAGAGTGATGGAAGCGACAGACTGGGAGTAAAAAGTTTCTAAAGTCACCATACGTCCAAGTTTCAGTGGTGGGAGTATTGTTTAACAGCGTCCATCCACCGAACAAGCTAGGCTACTAACGTTAGTAACGCAAAACACATTCAGTTCAATTAGCATTAACCTGACAACGATAACAACCGTGCGGTGTTCACAAAATGAAGAGTGAAAATACTTACCCTGCTGACAGGCGCAGACAAAAACGCAGCACAGCCGTGACTTCAGTTAAGACTTAGAGTATTTTCAGGGCAGCTGTACCCGGAGAGGTAAAACAGCAAACTGCCTCTGTCAAAGCTGTGGACTGGAGACGCCGGGTTCTCTGAGCTCGAGGGAGGCGTGGTGCCCTGTCTACTGCTGCCTTCAACTGCGCCTCGGACAATCTATCATCACACTTAGATGACTGTGAAGGTGTCTTTGGTGCACATTCAAGCGCTTTTGGCGGGCAATGTAACAATAACACGGATGCTTTTTTTTTTTTTAGGAGGACACAGTCATAGTGGGTACGGGAAAAAAGCCCCCATGCTCGTAGACTTAGGATTTTTTTGTATTATTATTAAAACAGGTACAAGCGAGGCGGGGTTTATTGTTCTCATCAGGTTTTGTGATATTTGCACGGAAGCACCTGCCTCAATTTCTTTAAAAAAATAAATAAATAAAAATCAGCCACTACTAGCAGTTAAAATACATCAATTGGAACACGTAGAGAAAATTCAGACAATCCTGGAGGTCTTCAGCAATACCAGACAAAATGTGAAACATTCTACCAGCTTGAAAGCTGCATCTGCCCTGTGATAAATGTAGAAGACTGTGGCGAAGAGCGCCACGATGTGGATGTTCAGTAATAATAACCCGAGCAGATGCACATAAATCCACGCTCTATCTCTAAAGGCACGCATCACACACAATCTCAATCCTCATCCTCCCTCTGCTACTGCAAATTTATTATACAGGTGGTAAGCAAATTGCCCAGTGCATGCTTGTGGTGCTGTGTCCTGTAGTCATGTCCTGTAATGATTTGAAGTGATGACCACTGCTCCTTCAGGTGGAAAAGCAGCACGATCTAGTGTGTGTCTCATAAATAGCTGTCCAACAACTGACAGAGCAGAGGGTTGAGCTGTGTGCACATCACTGGCCAACAGACTTTTTGGTTAAGGGATTTTTTTTTCTGTTTTAGTCCATGAAATGGTAGATTGATAAACAGATTTTATTTTTTAAGGAGAAGTGAGCTGGTTTTCAAAATTGTTACTTGTGTGTGAGAGTAGGAGGAGTGGTCTGTCTGTAACCAAGCACTGTAGAAAAACTTCTGTAGAAAACCAAGCCTGTGGCTATCAGGTTAGAGCCAAACTGTTCTTTCCATGTCTTATATTTGGGGAGAGCGGAGGTGTACCATGGGCAAAAAAGCTGCATTTGACCTAAAAATTCAGGTGTGTGCATGCTGGAGGACTAGTGTCCCATGTGTCCCATGAGTCACTCTGGAAAAGGGGTCACAACCTTGCAAAACATGATCAAGGTTTAACAACCAAATAAAAAACCAAAACACGTGTCCTACATAAATATTTTCCCTATATGTATGGTTCATAAGGTCAAATCAGTTAATTTGCATTAAGTTTATCATCTGTTTTTCAGACAGTGACTCACTGGTGCTGGTGCTGTAGGTGCGAACAGTGGTGTCAGTCGGAGGTGGTGAGCAGCCTGAGTCTATGGACGCTATGTCGTCATCTTGGGAACAGCCGGCCTGGATGGCTCTCAGGTAGCTGTGGCTGCGGGATCGGAAGCATGTTGGCATGGGCAAGTCTGGAGGCTCTGGGTTGTCCTGAGAATGGGATCGGGAATCTCTGAATGTGGACTCTGAGCTGCGGTCCTCATAGTGATGACTCATCTCCAGGTCCCGTAGCTGGAGTGAGGATAGGACAAGTTTGGCAAAGACTTGGCAGTATGTATGGCAGGGAGAACAATACCAAACAGGTTGGTTCATTATGACCACAGCAGCTGTTCCCAGCACTGGTGACCACCAACTACCCAGCTGAGCATGTCTGTTAAAGGAAGCTCTCCACCTGTTACAGATGCGACGGGATACAATAAAAATGGCACCAAAACTGTCAAAAGTTTAACTGTGTGAAAAACTACAATTGGTGCTAAGTAGTGGGAAGCACAGAGCTGGGCAAACCCATTGAAACCAGTGTGACTGCCCTCAGGCTGGGTCTGGATGGGATGTCATTTCATCTGTAAAATCTTGTTTTCGTTTTTTGACATTTCTTACATGGCCTACTCCATAAGACCTGTCAGCTTAGAGAAAATAAAAGAAATGCCAAGGCAAGAGACGTTTTTTTACACAGCAACAGCAACTACTTATAAAAAGTGAGCCATTTCCGAGCCTTCTTTTGAAGAGCAAGAACCAGCCTTGCAGATGATGGGTTTTATGTTCTGTTGGTTGACAGAAACAGCCTGTCAAAAATGTGTTTGTGGCAAAGGTATTTTGATGGTTCACTGACTGGTAACAGAGGGATATAAGAGGTTAGTGCAAGAAAGGAAGCAAAAAAGAAAATAAAGCAGAACATCCGGTGGTTACAGCTATAGACATTTTGGAGTCAAGTTGAAGTTTTTCACTTTTCCCTCTTCAAATGAATTTTGTTTTTAAAAAGTTCAAAATCACCTAAACAAGTTATAATGAGTATTAAATTTGTTTGCTCCTGTGGATGCAAATTAAAGTGATAAATTCATATATTGGCCAAATTTGTTGTAAAGCAGTGACCTGTCAGAAATTGGGTGCAAATCCTGTACTAATAGCCTGCACTGCCTCATTTGACTAGTTCATTGAAAATGATCAGAGCCAGTTTGCACAGCTGTTCATCATCTCAGTGACCTTGTCAGTGGGAGGCTAATAGCTCTTATGTAAGTAGATGAATTAGACTTAAAACTACCAATGTCATTCATTTTATAACACTACTATGAGATACAGTTGGAAAATAGGGATTCTTTGTTCACAGGAAGCTCGTTTTATTACTGTCATTCAAGCTGTATCTGTGAAAATGCAAATTATATGACGGAAATTAGTGTAGCTCAAGGCATACAAAGGGGCCTTTGAAAATGACTGTTGATTTGAAAGAAGAAAGTCTGCTAGGAGCTAAATGATGCAAATTATGAACAAGTACAAATGTACTTGTAACTCATAGAAAAAAATGAACTCAGAAAAATATGAGAGAAAAAGAGACATAAACAGACAGAGAGAAACCTTAGTTGGCCTCACCGGACGAGCACTGACCTGTCCCATGCAGCTACGTCTGCCCAAGGTGCTGCAGGCCTGGCTGAAGTCATCATCGTCCCAGCGTGGCAAAGACGAGATTGTACCCTCAATGCAGTCAAGGTTGTCCAGGCTGCGGTTGTTGGAGAGCTCTCTGAGGGATGGAAGACAGCTGGAAAGGGAGTAAGGTGAGAAAAGAAATACGGAAAACGAGCTGCGTTAAATTAAAAGCAATGTCAGGAGTACATGAGGACACATTCGGGGCAACAGCTGATGTTTATATATGATGACAGGGAGGCAGTAGGGAAACATGGATTGGGGGGAAAAAATGAACGACCAGCAAAACTAGGAATTGAAAGAGAGATAAAAGGAGGATAAGGTTGTTATTCAAGTCATCCCTTTCATTTCCACTTTCACTTATGAGCCATAATGAATTCAAATCAAGTCTGAATTACAATTTCATCTAATTTTAGCATCAGTCATTATAGCATCTGAGCATGCAAAGCCAGCGATGTCAGGCGACGCATGTACACAACTCTCCGTTCTATCATGGTGCCAAAGCCAAAGAACAGGTGTAAGTTTAATTAAACAGTAGCTCTGAAGTCATGTTTTCACATATTCTTTGTTGGCACACAGTGATTGTAACATGACAGTAAACTGTCATGCCATGGTCTAGGCACAAAGATGTCCCCTCATTCACCCATCTGAATAGTATCAGACTCAGCTACTTTCCACCTAAAAGCACTGGGCAGATGGTATTTACAAGCTTAAGGGAAACTGGCAGCTGTTGGCAGCAGGGCATGAATTTGGCATTCGGAGTTGCCACTGATTTTACATACATCTGAGGGGGGGAGTGCAAAGCCAATGATGATAGATCATCTAATCAGACAATAAATGGTTTGCACCACACCCCTGAGACGTGGCTTACAGACCTATCACTGACCTGCTCATTGACCTGCCCAGCTGGTGCAGAGAGGACACACTGTGGAGTGGAGACCACAGGGCATCCAGCTCCCCCTGCAACAAGGTGTAATCCAGGGTTCTGCTGCTCACGCCAATCAGGGTGGAGCAGACCGGAGGAGAGTGGGGTCGGATGGTCAGGGATTGGCAGGGGGAGTAGGGTTAGTCATTCAAGCATGCTTCAGGGAAGAATAAATCCTCATATTTCTAAACACAGGCTTTAAAGGGATTTGAAATCTTTTATTTATGTGGAGGTGTGTATATCAGGTAGGCCTGAGGCTGTTTTTCTCAAGATGATGACCTCTTGTTTTGGTTGAATGGAGCTGAAGAGTCTGCATAAAGTGCTGCACTGACATTTTCGACACCGCAACATTCAAACAACAGAAACTAGAGCCACTTTATAAAAGGCATTGTCACAAATGGTGTCTTGAGGTTTTCAATCTCTGGACTGAAAGTTAGTGAAGGAGTGAGAATCAAAAGCCGATTATAATATACATGTGTGCTGATGAAACTTTAGAGCATAGTTAAATGTACTTATGATGACTGTACTGTATTTACTGAATGCAATGGACAAGTATGTCAAAGCATAAAAGTCTTTGGCACAAGACAAAAAAAACCTTTATCATTCAACGTTTGTACCTTTCTGGAGCCATGCAGATTTCAGATAGAAATTTAGAAACTATTTTATCTCAGACAGCAGACGTAACTGCTGCCAACACTGTTGCTGTTATCACTTTAGAGCATTGTGAATGTCACTTTGAGTTATAAAGTATGTATAACACAGATCTGTCTTTCTAAAATTTGCTCAACATTACCTTGGACATAAATGAAACGAAACGATCACCTCAGTTATGGTGTGTCTTACTGCCCCTGCATCATATATTGTGCTATATGTATATTCTGAATTGTGGTGATTTACTGGCTGAGTGCAATGGAAGAGCCTTACACCACTTAATTCCATGTGTGAGTAAGTGCAGCTTGGACTGTGTGTGTATAATGTATACATTTGTATATTCCTGCATACTGGTAAGGCGGTTTCCTTCCTGTACACCCCAGGAAAGGGTGGTTTATTTATTTTGATTTGATTGTAGAGAGGTTGTACCAATCAGTATTTATAAGTGGCTGTTCTTCTGAGTGTTCACTCAAAATCACTTTTTAGGCACAAATTTTAATGACCCAATCAGTAACTTTCCATCCCAGCATATTTTCATACAGAAAATAACTGAGGCCTTTAAGTTAGACATAAAAACTAATGTAAACAAATTTTTAATAGCATCAGAAAACATTAACTACTATGTTAACTATGTTAGTCTTTTTATGAAATGACCTGTCAATCATTTTGCCGGATAGCAGGTCACAACCCTGTGTTTTTCAGATTTCAAACATTGGGTTTCTTTGGTTAGCATTTGCATCACATATTGTACCTTTAACATGAGGTTGCTGAGTACTAATGTTTACTGCGTAATAAAGCACAGCTCTGTGTCTCAGTTTATTCTCTTACTTGCGTGGGGGTAGCTGGTCGCTCAGAGACTGCTGCGTAGCCCTGAGGTAGCTCTGGCGGCGAGCAGCAGTTTTTGGAGAGGGTTTGGGGCTTCCCTCCGAGTCGTCGCTGTCTTCCATGTCTCCCATGGCCTTCACATAGCTACCGCTGCGCATCCGCCGACATGGGATTTCATTGGCACCCCCGCTGCGGCCTAATGTGCTACTCCAATCACCCTACAGGCAGCATTAAGTGGCTAAAATTAGTCTTCAGTTTCTTAATAATCTATGTCAACCCCTGTATCACTGCATTCGTGCTTGATACTAAGGGTGCTTTTAAATTTATATTAACCTAAACATTGGTTGTTTATAAGTCTATAGATATAAATACTTTGTAAATATAAACGCAACATCCACTCACCCTTCGTCCAACCTGCAGGTAGTTGCAGGTTAGTTCCTGTTGGCAGGATTTGGACTTAAGCATGGACCTGTCCAGGGTAGCTGACCCCTTCTGGATCACGTGTCTTGGCTGGCCCATGGTCAATGTGGACCAGGACCCTCCTTTCATATAGTCATTATCATTCAATACCAAACCTCCTGTTCCACCTAGGCCACCAACTCCTCCTTCCCCAGGCCCAAGTGTCTGATACTTCATGTCATTGCTGCTTTTGGAGGAGCTGATTGTGTTGTAGCCACTGTGGATGTATCTGCTCTGGCTCCCCTGGCTCTCGTGGCCAGTTGGACGCCCTAGAGTCATCATGGCCATGGTGTTATGGTAGCTGCTCAGATCGCTGCTGTCCAAATCGTCTGAGCTCCAGTAACCTGACATGTTGGAGCGTGGCCGTCTCTTGGCAGTCGCCTCTGATTTTGTTCCCCGATCTTTACTTTTGGATCTGCGATTCTGCTTGCCTCCGTCATCGGTGCCAGAAGAGCCTCCACCACTGCCAGTAGAGCGTCCATTGATATTTCCTTTCATGTTGTGGCTTTCCAATGACTGGGACTTTGCAAACAGCTTCTGCACTGAGTGCAGCATATAACGGATGCGACCAGGACTGTCTGTGCGCTGCTTGGCGGCAGCAACAGCAGACGTTCGATGGAACTGCAATGTGCTGAATCCGTCACGACCACCAGGTAGCTGCTTGTCAAACTCCAGCAGACTGGGGGGTGCCTGGTTCTTGGTCATATGATGTGATATAGTTGCTGAGCCGCTCGTAATCATAGGTGTTCGTCCGCTCAATCCTGCCATGCCCATGCCCGTTCCCATGCCCATGGACATGGATGTGCCCATGGTCCCTGTACTTATTCCCCCAATACTGTCCCCAGGTGGGGAGAAGTCAGACTGGTCATAGGAGTTGTAGTGAATCCTGGGGAAGGTGCTGCTGTTGGACAGCTGGTTGTTGAGGGGCAGCATGCAGTCTGGTGGAAAGGAGGCCGGGTTGGCCGGTGTGTAGAGGTGGGGGTCCATGGTGCCATAGTGGTCCATTGTGGGGCTCAGCAGGTAAGGGCTGCGTGGCAGCGTGCTGGTCTTCTGAGGGTAGAGGGCCTCTGGATGGCCTGAGGAAGGATCACAGGACTCAGACAGGTGTCTGTTGCGGTTGGTCCCCAACCCTTTCATGATGGTGAGGAGGTCCAACCCCCTAGAAGACCCCCAGCCCACGTAGACTTGTCTGATGACCTTGAGGGTGGCTCCTAGAAAACAGAGACAAACAGGACAGAAAGACACAACATAAAAAAGGAGGAGGGAAGAGATTTAGAATTGGTTACAAAACACCCAGACACAAACATACAAACTCAACAGCGCCTATCAGCTCAGCCACACAAACACGCCCACTTATATGTCAAACCAGACAACAAACAGGCTAGCTGTAGGGCTGTGAGGGAAATACTGTGCGGTGAATGAGCCAGCTTTCCACTGCCACCCACAGCCAACATCTGTGTTAAATTGCTTGAGATGGATACAAAAACAACTTGTGGAATAAAGACAAGCTGGAGCTAGTGGGTCAGGGCATACATTGTGCGTAAGAGAACAATTGCTGGCAGTCATCAGAAACTCCAGACACCTCCACAGCCATGTGGGGATTTTACAGAAGCCAGTAAACAAGTATCTTCTGTTTTATTTTGTTAAATCATATACAGATAAAGGAGAAGACTTGCCTAAACATTTCCATTAATGTGCAAACAAATTAAACTTTGTGTTGGTGTAGCATTAAATATTAAATTCACAAGAAAAGAAAGAAACAAAAAATATTTCAATGATGAAAGTAAAAAATCTAAATGATTTATGTGCTGTTTCCGCCTACCTCTCCATGTACTCTACAGGTTAGTTGCGATACAAAACAGCCAAATTTCTGGGAGAGCCCTGTCTTCAGCCCGTAGCACTCTGTCTATGCCATTTATTCCATCTGTTTCTCTTTCTCTCTCTTCCTCCACTGTTCCTTCTCTTTCCTCTTCCCACCTCCAGTGGGTATCCCTGGCACCGGTCACTGAGTTCCTGTCCTATCTTTGCATGGTGAGCCAAGGATGGTGGGGAGACTGTCATAGTGAAACCAGCAAAGAGGATTTGACCAGCGGGTGGTGGGCGGCAGGAGTTGGCAGCTACACCTCCTTGTCCTCCTACTCAAGCTGTGCCAATGCCCTGGCTGGCAAGACTGCAAGGATGGTATTTCTTGTCATGGAAAGGGTAGATGACTATGGATGAGGAATATTATGTAAAGGTAAAGAGAGATTATACAAACTTCATATTCCACATATATATTCATATATTACTTCTTATCAAGTGTAGCATTGTAATAATAACCAATAGAAAAACGTATTTGTAAAAGAAAACTAGGAAGCCACCATTCAAACAGACAGACACATGTCTGATTTCAGCTTCCTGTCAGCCTTGTCTGCTCTCTTCCTCAGCAAATGGAGACTTACATTTTAAGCAAAAAGAATATTTTTTAAGTGAATGCAGAGTACTGCTTTGCTTTGGGACCACAGGTTATCTGAACCCCCAGAAATGAATGCTCCCTTTACTGCAGCTTGTGGACCTAAACAGGTAGAATTTTGGCCCTTTTCATGCTTGTCTATCACAAACGTCTCCTGAATCCATCTGTCACTTATTATTAGTTTTGGCAGCTGTTGGAGACAAGCAGAGCCCTGGGAGCCCTGACATGACACTTTAAATCAGTTTCCATAACTCTAATGCCTAATATTCAGATAATTCCTTCCTTATTTTGGTTCACATTTAATACATTTATACAACACTCTTCTATCAAATTCCTCTCCGCGGTTGAGTTATAGTGTATGACAGCTTGCGGTGAATTACATTTTGACTGGAATGAAAAAAGATGAATGATATCTTGTAATTAGCGGTCCTGCAGATTTCCAGCAGATATGAAGAAAACTAATAAAGTGGTTAAGAATTCAATCTCATCTTCAGCATGGTACATTTAATCTTAATTTATCCAGAGGAAGTCAGTCGGGCAGGCCAACGACACCTTACTGAAAATTCATACATTTGTAGATGTGCCTTTTACTATGGGGTGTTCTGTGGGCCAGCGGTCTAACCATGACTCCCCCACTTTGATTCTGGTCATGTACTCTTATTGCACAAATGGCAGAAAAATAAACTACAAAACAACAAAAGCTGCTACCATGGAGAGGGGACAATGATGCCTACTCTTTTAGACCACTATCCCATTCTTAAAGCAGCCAGCAGTTTAAAAAAACTGACATCTCAGCCTCATCCTGAAGACAAGTCTACATCTGCTTTGTAGTCCTGTCATCTATAAAACAGACAAATTTCTTTGTTAAAGCTCTGTAGGGACAGATATTTACAAAAAAACCTCTGTGCTCACGTTCATGGAGCTAAAAACCTGGAGAAAAGGAGAGAATGAGATAATTACAGCGAACTGCTCAACAGGTAATAAGTGATGGGATGTGAGAAAAGCGGCTCACTTACGAGATTGCACTTCATTTGCAGGCCAGTGTGAATTCATTGTGATTCACTGTCTCAGAGGAGGTACCGAAATGTATTGTGCATTACCTTGCCTTTACATAATGTGCGCTCACATGCACTTTACTTTTACACACTTTTAGCAATTAGCCATTAAAAAAAAATCTCCATATAAATTATAGGCCTGGCTTTCATGCCACCATTATTAGCATGCTGCAGGCAGAGACTCATTTAGTGTCATTAACAGAGCCTTTCTGAGTGCCATCTCCGCTGATAGGGTCAAATCCTCTAAATCCTTTTACACCACATTAGCTAACTGCCTCATATCCCGTCGTGACACGCCACTCAGCTAAGCTTAGCACACCCCCCCCTCAATGTGTCAACTAGTACGGCTCGAAATGACACTGATAGTGGCATAATTAATGAAGGCAGGACTGTAAACTGAACACTGCCAGTCAAAAGTTTTGAACACTTTAGCACATTTAGAATATTTTTGCATTTAATGTTAATGCTCTGTAATTATGGATAGTTATTCTCTAAAGTTAGAAAAAAAAAGAAAGGTACAAGAAAATTTAGTTTATTGGAGAGATGCAGAGCAGCTCTTGGAAAATGTGAAGATTCAGTCTTTGTCCTCTGAATGAAAATGTTGAATATAATATGGCGGCTTGAACACACCAGGATAACTCCAAATCCCTGGAAGTCATTGCAGGTTAATATGATAACTTTTTTTTTTTTACGCAGGGCAAAAAAAAAAGCCATGTGAAAATCAAGCCTAGTAGCTAATGTTTATGCATCATGGATAACCACTGATAGTGCATAAGATACAAACCTGCAATAAGCTCACTGCAGTGTAATGGTAATATAGGTCAAGAGGCATTTTGACCCTCAGATAAGAGGAAGAAAAGAATTCAGGTCAGGCTTCTGAATTTATAATCTAAGTGCTAGACAGAACAAGTGTGTGTGTGAGTATTTCTGTCTGTGTGTACAGCACTCAGATAATAGTTTGTTCTCAAATACATGCACACAACAATGTTAATTTGTCTGTGCTGGTGAGTGTTTCTACACCCTGCTTGGAGCGTCTGGTGGCAGCATCTCCCTGCCTTGTGCACTGGGGAGCTGCCATCTGCTCCTCCAGCGGGGAAAGGGGCGTTTGGCTTCGTGTCCAATTTATGACCTTAACCATTCTCTCAGCCACCACAACCTGAGAACCACAGGCAGTTCATGCTACGAACCAGAAGAGGGCGATCACAGTCAATAAGATTTGGACTGTTCACCAAGTTCCATCATGTTTTCATGCAGCAAGTGGGGAGTTTATGACAATACATGTTTGAGTCAGAATTAACAGAATTGTCTGTCAGTCACAGAACCTGACAGAGCATTGGAGACATGATGAAAAGGTATATGTGGATGTCAAATAATTTAAATAATGACTAAAAGCAAACAGTCATACCTGAAGCATTCATTATCTTTTCTGATGTTCATATATCAGAGAGTGACAGTACATTTCAGCCTGGGTGTCTGCTTATTTGCAGTGTTACCAGAAGTAATCAGATCCTTCACTTCACTCCTTCACTGTAAGCACAAGTACCAGTACATTAATGTAAATTCCACTATAAATACAAATTCCTACATTTAAAACTTTCATCAGCAAAATCACTCTTTTTTAATGTAAATTCTTAATCGGAAAAGTAATTAGCTGCTATCCCCGTCAAATAAATGTAGTGAAGTAAACAGTACAACATGTGACCATCAAACGTAGTTTAATAGAAGTAAATCTCAATGCTAATTTGGAAATACTCAATGCTAATTTGTCAAAAATACTACAGCACCACAGGGACTAAGATTTTGGGATGACAATAGTTGATAGTGGTCAAAAAAGACATTAAATAGCAACACAAAATAAAAATGTAAAATACTAGGATCAGTTTCGATCTTCAAACCCAAACTGGTTGAATCCTAATTGGCACCTTCATGTCTAATTTATTAGTGACTGTATGTTGGTCCTTACCCAGTCAGCCCTCCCTCTGTTTTGGGGTTCAATAAAATGCCCATCTGTCAGTATCAATATTTGAAAATAAAAAAAAAGCAGTAAATGAAGATTTCATCCATTCTATTTCCAACACAATTCACACATTTCCTGGAATGAAATAGTTCCAAATTAAATCTGAAAGTGAGAATTTTTAATTCTCAATATTTTCATTCACAGACCTAAGCTTTCCATCCTGGAGACATTAAAACTGATTGATAGATTCTGTCTCAAACTGTCTATGTTGAAGTCCATGAGTAGCCAGATTTTTCAACCAGTGGCCAATTTTTAGATTGGCAAGTCTGTGGGCGGCCAGATTTAGATGAGAGACTGTGCAAAGGACATCATCTCCCCTCATCTGAGCAACACAAGGCGGTTTGTCAGAGCACAGCTCAGTCAGTCAGCCCCAAGCCCATCTGCTCCATAGGCTTACAGCAATGCCCTGGAAGACAGGGCAGTTCCATGTGTGTGTTTGTGTGCTGTGTCTAAAGGCAGTGTGTGTGTTACAAGGCAGACGAACGCTTGCAGACTGCTGGTGAGGAGGAAGGGACAGAAGGAAGTGAGGGAAAAGCTGCAGGGAGAAAGGTGTGGGTTTTGACGGCAGTGAAAATGAAAGCAATCTAAAGGGAACGAGATGGTGCGAAAACGAGTAAATGTGTTGTAAACTGTGCACTGGAGAGACAGAGAAGTAATATAAAAAAGAAGCAGAGGAAGTTGAGAGGTAGAGAGCGGCAAGTGGGGAGAAAGACTGCACGGGGGAGGAAGCAATAGAGCAGGTTTTTATTTTTTTGCATATGTAAAAGAAACAAGCCAAGGTTTTAGCTGAGGAGAGGTAATCAGACAATAACGGAGGAGGAGATGTGTGTTAGTGAGCAGAGTGTTTGATGCATGTGTTTATCCCAGAAAAAAGGTGTGAGGGTGTAAATGAGTGTGAATATGGGAGGCATATGTGTGTGCAAGATAATAACTGGCTATGCCTGCTTGAGAGATTAAAATGTTTTTAGCTTTGTTTTAAGTTACGAGGATTTGCTCCTTCAAGTGAGAAGTAATTGAATAGTCAGTCAGCAAAAGCCTCTGAGTGCTGAGTGTTTGCGAGTGAACACACATACACAAACACTCACTTATATGTATGTGTGTCACATAATTAATAATAAATAGTGTGAATGTGCGTGCATGCATGCATATATGTGTGTGTGTGTGTGTGTGTGTGTGTGTGTGTGTGAAGCAGGCTAACCTTGTCCTAATTACACTCTATCTATTCCATCAGTGCTGTGCTCTGGCCTATTTTCACAGCTATAAATTTATCACTCTCCCCTCTGTTGTGATAGATGACCCATTCATTTTAGCCCATCTCTGAAGACTGTGAGCCAGAAAGGAAGCCAGTGAAAGACAGTGGCACCACTTCACTGCTTATTATGGCAACGGAATTTTCCATGTCCTAAAAAGCTATTTCTGGTTTTGAAGTTGGTGCATTGTTGTTGCTGTTTTTGTTTTTTAGGATGAGGAAAGCCTAGTATTAAAAAAAAAAAAAGAAAAGAAAAAAAAAGAAACAGTGAATACATTTACAGCTGAAGCTAAATGTGGCACCTGGAGATCTCGAGAGTGTTGCGAGTGTTTTACATTTAAGAAAGCAGCTCTTTCTTGTCACTACAGCCTGTGGATTATTTATGAATTTGTACTCCTGATTATCATAAACTGTTAGCAGTGGTTATAGACTACCAGGTTTATAGACGCTATTCTGTTACTGTTCCTGAACTCTCATGTGCCGGGGGGGGGGGTTCTAATATTCAGTATTTCTGAAACAATTCAGCAGGTTTTAAGTGAATGCGTGTGCTCACACATCATGCAGACTAATCAGTGTGTCAACTTTGAATTCAATAGTAAAAATACACATGCCAAAAACACTGAAGTCCCACTTGCAGGTCCTTGATAACACAGCAGTGATAACCAATCATGTTTTGCAAAAACATGATTGTGTGTTGATTTTGATTTTGAAGTTATTTCCCAATCTATTTTATAATGCACACAGTAAACACACACAGAAGCGCTTTCTAAATGTTTGCACTATGATTCAGACCAGAAGTCAAGTCTGAGTACAAATCAGCCCATAACAATTTGGATTTGTAAAAACCAGAGCTACTGTGGATTTGAAAATAATAACAAAGGAAAGTGTAAACATTTAATCATCGAACTTGCAGTTTATTCTTTTGACCTGTATTGTGAAGGGACAACAAATTCAAAAGAGCTTGTGATAGAATTTAAAAGGAAAAGTTCAGATTTTGTCAAATGGGTCTAAGTACAATACATGCACAATGAGATAGTAGTTTTTCTGTGTAATTGTTCCTCATCTTCATACTGGCTGTTAAATGATCCCTTCATAGTGTGACTCCAGTGTAAGAGACTGAAGACAAAAATCCCGTTCTCTGCACAGCAAACTTTGGAATGCATTTTTGCATAAACTGTATTAGGACTGACTTGAACTGAATTGGAAAAAAACATGAATGGTGCTTTTAAACATTAAATCTGCAGGAGGCAAGAGCAGCGGGTTAGCTTCTTGAATTAGAACCATGTTCGAAAGGAACAAACACTAAACTACATTACTAAACCAATTTTAAGCTGAAGACATGGTGGGCAGACATGGCCTTGTGCCACTTCATTTGAAAGTGTATTTTTTATAGTCGGGAATGACACAGGGATGGGTGTATCTCTCTGGGCGCCGCACACAGTGAAGCGCAGAGGGAGGAGAGGGTTGTGGGCTACAGCTGTGGCCTCTATCTCTAGATTCAGGGCAAATCAGAAGGACTAATGCAAACAGACATAGAGATGTGAACATATGCACGCATGCACACACACACAGATACGAACATATTTTTATGAATGCACATATATTAAGAAGCTTAAATGCAAAGACACTGTGCAAACACTCACTCTCACTCAGATAGTAAGGATCCACTTCAAAGGAATTATAAATTCAGCCCAGTATTTAGTTATTTAGCCTGTCTTTCATGTTTTTGAGTACAATTAAAACTTCAGAGTGCAAGACACAGTTAAATGGAGAGGTAAAAAGGGGCTTGAAGCTTTTATCATGTGTAAACTTTGTAAGACCTGAAAGCTTTGATGAAAGCTCTGTCTTATTCCTGAGCTTCAGCTCAGTGATGTCCCGTCCTTTCTGTGAATTGCTGCACTGCATGTGTATGAGCTATGAACAGTCCCCCACAGTATGTTATGAACAACCACAGCACAGCTGTAAATCCCAGCAGGATAAGCCTTAAACCTCACCCACTTCAAAATGCCCTTGGCCTGACACACAATATCCACAGTTCAATCTAACGCATCCACAAAGCCTTGAACCCCCACGCCCCCACCCCTCCACAGAGGAAGCAGCCATGAGATTTTCTGCTGTGAAAGGAAAGGGTGAAAAGTTACTTCCTGTCAAGATATGAGGGGCGGCCATGTGACAGGGGAGAGAGGATAGGGGTCCCTTCTGGACTTCAAGTGGGCCAACCCTGCGTTCATGCCTCACAATGCCAACGTGACCTCACAATAATACCCTAATGCCCGTCTGTCAATCTATCAACCCGTCAACTGCCCAGGGATGAGCTGTTGTCTTGACGACAGTCATAAAGCAAGCAGGACGGGCAGAGATGGTACGTACATACGGTTTTATATCACACAGACTGCTGACATTTAGAAGATGTGAGCTACAGCCCTTGGACTATATAGTTTTTATATACAGTCTACGGTTGTTGCCCAAAGTCACGTGGATGTATTATACAACATGTGACTCCTGTGTGCAACAAAGTTTACAAAAAGTCTGTGAGGGCAGAGTATATTCCCAATAGACCACAAGGAAGCGTAGTTCATTTAAGGTCCTCTTTGAGCTGTTTTTGTTAACACAATTTTCTTGGTTACACACAGACAGCGGTTGAGTCTTGGATTGCACCAGCGCCATATGACGCCATCTCCACAAAACAAGCAGAGACAAGTGGAATGCATGCTGTCCAACCGAGAGTCAAAGGAAACTCATGGCTGACGAACAAAGCAGTTTCTGGCAAGATAAGGACAAATAGTTTTTTCAAGAATGGTTGGGGAGGAACACTCCACCGGTGGGATGATAATGTTTCTCTGTGACTGCTGGATATATAAGCAGTTGTTTGCTAACAGGTTAGATGTAACAACTTCATACGTTCATGATATATCGGGCTTCATTTCTGTGAGTTTATTTTAGTGAGTATGCTTACTCCCTAGACATAAACAAGAGTGTACAGCCATGCTACTATCTCTGTGAGGCTGCACTTTAGCAAAGCTTTGGGCTAAATGTTAACATGCTCAGCAGATAACCTATGTTTAGCGGGTATTTATGTTTACCATGTTCATCATCTTCGTTTAGGGTGTTAGCATGTTAAAATTAGATAATTTAAACTAAACACAAATTAAAGCTGAGACTGATGGGAATGTCATTCGCTTTGCAGCTAAGAGTGATTCCAAAGTGCATCAGATTTACTGACAAACCATCCAGTTTATCAAAGTCCTGTTGGGTTTGGTGTGGTATAACACGTTTTAAACCTATAAAAATCTGCACATCAGTCTCTGTTCAGTCTACAATTTGACCTCACAAACTTTGTTTTCATGCCTCATTCAGATAAAGCATTGTCCTTTTGAATTTTAGCTGTTGAACTAAACCTGTAGAACCATGGGCTGTAGAGCTTTCTGGCCTCTCAGTTCCCTTTCATAGCACACAGAGGAACTGGAACAAAGTACATTCTGCCATGATATAAAAACATGAGTTGGGAAGGTCGAATGGCTCTATTTATGTTTTACTACATTTAGTGTGCTTGAAAAGAGAACATACCCTGCAACGGAAATGAGATAACTGAGAAAAAAGTAATTGCTTTTTACATATTTTCCACACTCGCAAGCAGCAAACTATAAAAATACCCAGCAATATTTGGATTTACAACCCATCATTGTGTTAACAGAGCTAAAAGTTGTAAACAATGAAATATAGGCCTGTTTCTTCAGGGTGTGATTTGTAAATTAGAGGCATTTTTATGACTTTGTCACTACTTAATCAACAGTCTCCCATAAGGTTTCCTTCCCCCTTGTGGTTTGAATATCACCACTGAGGCTCATTACCTTGTTAAACTGCACTGAAGCAGGTAATGTGGTTCTTTGCTGATAGGATTTCTGAGTCAGAGAGGATGTTGACCTTGACATAGTAACGCGGAGTGACATTAATTAATTTTTTACATGTTCTATTCACAGTGTGTGGGCTGTGTGCTTGCGAGCGAGTTTGTCAGAGTTTCTCAGATTTCAGAGGTAGCAGCACATCTCATCTCTGGGGGAAACCAACAATTCATCTATGCTTTTTAGGCATCATAAATAACGAAAGGCAGAAAACGAGTTTGGTTCACGCCTCATTTTAAATCTGCGCGCAGTAAATTAAAGGCGGCAGTAAAAGGGATTAAATAATTCTAGATCCTTCACAGGTGATTCTCAATATATATACAATGTGTAGGCTTTTTAACAGTACAGAATGAGCACTTTATAATGCCAGTGTGTTGAGAGGAGGGAAGGAGTGAGGAGACAAAAGAAGTTCTACACTGTGATTCAGGAAAATTGCCACAGTCTCCTTCTCTTTGTGTGCAGACAGGTAGGAGAGGGTAATACATCAATCACAGCTGTCCTTTGCAGCCCTGCTCTCCTCCCTACATTCTCATTCACACAGTGAGCTCAGCTTTGATCATAGTGTTTCAGTACTGTGGCTGTATCCTTTCTGTCCTTCCTCTGCAAAGCTATCATTGATCTGATTATCCTCTGCACGCAAATGCTGCGTGTCTCACTTTGACCTAAAAATGGAAAAGCATAAATTAATCCACCATGGTGAAAGTTGTACAATTAATTTGTTATCAAACTACAATGCACCTTTTGTGGACGGTCACTGTACAAAAGCCGGTGTCAAATGCAACCTTCAGATCCAATACTAACACCTCTAGTATGGCCTATTGTGAGTGTGATGTCAGCTACACCCTCTCATCTTCCACCCTAGGGAGACTCCCATCTGGGGCCTTGTGGGAAGGATTGAGAGGAGACCTGTGATTGGAGCTTCCTGTTATCTCCTAACCACAGCAACATGGCTGGCAGGACCCCTGTTCCTGCAGAAAAGTGGCAATATGGTGTATCTGTGCGTGGGTCTGCTGAGATGTGTGTGTGTGCATGTGTGTGAATGTCAAGGACTACATTTGCATGCAAATGCATGTGTCTCTGAGTGCACGTGTGTTCATGAGATATAGGATGTACGGATATTTGAGAGAAACTACAAATACAGAATCCATTTTCTATACCATATCCAGATTCAGGTCACAGTGGCAGCAGGTTAAGCAAGGTAGTCCAGACACCCCCTTTCCCCAGCAACATTCTCCTTTCACCACAAAGGTCCGGGACAATGCTCGAATTACTGCTCACGCTGCACCAATTCGCCTGTCAATCTCATGCCCCGTTGTGAAATAGACCCTGAGATATCTTGTAGTACCATGTATACAGTTTCAAATTTCCACTGAAATGACAGACTGGAGAAGAAGCCATATAAAATCCCTCTAAAGCCACTTTCAAAAGGCAGAACCATATGTTTATGATAATGTTGATGGGATTTGTACAACTTGTGCTCACTGATAAAACCCTAGCAAACACAACATTCACTCCATCTATGACAAACATTACATAGTCCTGCACACACAATGTGCAGTTTTTCACATTGTAATTTTATGATGCATAGTTATGCAAGACCAGGACTAAAACTCTCTATAATCTCAAGTCAGTTCTGTCAATAATTGAGTCCTGTAAATCTTATTTTCTTAAAAGAAGAGAAAAACTCAGCCAGTAGTGGAAAAAAGTTGCAGCTATTTTTCCTATAAAAACAATTTTCAAGAATTTCTATACATGAGAGTCTGAATAAGGACAGATGGTTCACAAGAATCAAGAAAAATAAAATCTGATTTTAGAAAATACTTGAAACAAGAGACTGACCCAGATCGG
>JBBMJY010000018.1:9906717-9922197 GCA_037833715.1 Toxotes lorentzi
CCCCCCGCAGTTCCTCTCAGCTCTATGGCGGTTTTTAGCTTCTTTTCAGTGAAAAAGCTCAGATGAACTCACGGTATTCTACCTACCCAGACGTCTACAGCAGCAAAAATTTAGTGACTAGCTGGTGAACATAGTGGATCAATCAGCTCCTAAAGAGTCTGATATTTCCATCAGAAATCAGTGGGGACCTAAACAGCAGGACACTGAATGCTGCACTTACATTTTCCAGGTGGCCAGAAACCTGACTTTAAATGTTGCTGTGTGCCTACTATCTGTGTAGATGGCAACCTCTTTGTTAATATGTTGACCATATCAACTATGTAAAGTGATCACATGTCAGTGGTGTTTACAGTTTATTGCACTGCCCCCAACTCACAAAATCAATCAATGCATGTTTAAGGATTTAAGAGAGAGAGAAAAAACTATTAATAAAATGCATTTTTTTCAGAGTGAATTTGTTATCTGGGCTGGAGTTACCGATAAACGTTAATCTACTTTAAAGTGAATGCACTGTAAAACATTTTTTCTGTAAACTTGTTCCCAACATCCTACATTCTTATTGTCTGAAAGCTTTGGCTTCTTATCTTTGCTGTAAGCAGCTCTGAGCGACTACATTGCCTCAAGAACTGCTTGAAAACCACAACACCAGTCTCCAGGTGTACAGAGAGCCAGTCCTGCCAGGTTTTAAATGCAAGCACTGAAGCTTCTGGAGAACTCACTGGAAAGTCTCACATCCTCATCCATTATTGATAGCGCCTTAAGCCTTACTTGTGTGCGGGATGACAAGCTAAAAACCAGAAGTGGCAACTCAGTGGCCAAATAGTGAAGGAAGGGTTACGTTTGAATTTGTATTTCACTAGCAGAGAGTAATCCTTTGATGTCCCATGGGTGTGTTTGCAGGGAATAGCAACCATCTACTGATAAATGATGTCAGTGATGAATCCCGTCCCTGATGATTGGTGGGGAGGAAGGAGTTAAAGGTTACGGGTTCAAGGCTATGGCTCTGTGCACGATTGTTTGTGTGCTTTTGGTTAATTAAATTAAAAGCAGCTGAGTGCTGAGTGCTGAGGTCAGGCAAAAGACTTACATTTGCAGCTCATTTCTCAGAAGGCTCGATCCGAGAAGGAGGAGGTTTCCTGAAAGAGATAGAAGGAGGACTGTGTCAGCGTTTATGTGTGTTGTGAACCCATACAACCGTGTCATGCTTTATTTGTTAACCGACAAGAAAACCAGAGCATATTTTGCCACAGACACACACACACACAGATACAAAGAGAGCTGAGGATAAGGCTTTGCCATGCAGCATTGCGAATCGGGTTAAAATAATCTGATTGCGAACCGGTGCTTGAGGGCAACTTGTGTGCAGGCTCAGGGAAGCAAAGTATCGGCAAGCAGCTCCACCTTGTTGTCTACTTTACTCTTCTCTGCCCTACTTTCTCCCTCCCTTCCTCCTCTCCCACACCTTGGAGCATAGTACAAAGGCACCGACTCGCTTTAGCACATTTCAATCACGGCAGTCTCCCACTCATCCATATTCCAGTCGCTTTTATAAGACCTGCAGTGTTACAGAAGCTATGACAATGTTGGATCAGGCTTCTTTTCACCCTGAGGCCTCTGCAAACAGTCGTACACTCTCCATGTGTCTTGTCTGATAACACTTCTGATAAAGTCCACGCTGAAGAGTTTGATCAGTGCTTGGACTCAAGATTGTGTGTGTGCATTAGTGTGCCAGTGGACATTTATTCATATGTATGTGAATACATGTTTGAGCTAAACATATTTATCTCTTGTTGTCTGTGTTAAGTGTAGATTACAACTCTGTCAAATGTTCTCTCTTTTCTTTATATCATTTCCATTGTCAGAGAAGACGTTTGAGCTTCTCAGCACCAAATAAAAACATATTCCCTTCTAAAATGTATGGGAGAACGACTCTCCGAGGTCATACATCAAACTGCATCCCGGCACTCTAGTTTTACATTATGGATTTGTTTCCTCAAAAATTCAGTAAGGAGGCTCCTTTGTTCATCAGTCTCACCAGCACTCAAGATATACACTGAGAAAGGTATAACCTTGATGTTAATATTCAAATGCTGCTGTGTTCGGTGCTTTATGCTGCTGTTTCATTACATCTCCAACTCACAGCGTGAAAACTGTAGGATATTCTCTTTGATATTTTTGGGTTACTCATCTGTTGTTCATCTGTGAAGGATTTGATGGTAGAGAGCACACAAAGAGAGTGGATGGCACATAAACAACACAAGGACTCAATGCATCAGAGCATACAGCATCCACACAGAAATCCACAAGGTATAAAAGAGTGTAAAGGTACTTCTCATTCTGTTTCTATGGTTTATCTCAGACAAACACAGCCACCATCTCTCTAAAGATCCATCAACAGGGAGATGAAGCTTCACTCAGGGTCAAGCTCAAAAGCTGTCCATAATTTGAGGATCAAGTTATGCTGGAACAGAACTATCTGGAAATCAGAGGTGTTAATAGCTTGATCGTCATGGAAACGTGATATTGTTTAAATAAGAGGACAACTGGGCACTTTTTGGAAACATTCATTGTGCTGGTCTCGCATGTTCACGTGAAAATTCGCCCACTGCACCAAAACACTCTGCTGCCTTACTGACTCAAATCCAAACTGCTCTGAACAAATCCTACAACCTTAATAAGAAAATATTTTGCTTGTCATTCCAAAATGACCCATATGGGCATTGTCTGATCAATTGAAAAGACACCATCGTTTTGTCAGTGCTTTCCAAAATTCTAGCTACTAAAATATTTGACAATCAATGTTTTCTAATGCACCACCTCTGTGGTCTAGTTTTTGTTAGGTTCAGGGAATTAAAAGTTCATGTTGTGGAACGATTGCGGTCCTGCTTAAATGAAACCAGTGTTGAAAGCTAGCAGGAGACAAGAGGTGAACTGCAGTCTTCCATGTCATAATCACACCAAACAATCCAGCCCAAACCTCTTTGCTAAGAGGTTTTCTGGCGTTACAACATCACGTCTGCCTTTGCTTCTGAGGTAGAACAGTCTTTAGTCGCAGCGCCACAAGAGGAAGGCCTTGGGCAGAAGAAAGTCAACACCGGTTGCGACTAATTCAGCTGATTTGAATCAACATTCGGGTGGCTGTGGCTCAGGTGGTAGGGTGAGTCATTCATTAATCGCAGGGGTGAAGTATCCTTGAGTAGGACACTGAACCCAATGTGCAGGCCACTGCCTTGCAAGCCAACTCTGCCGCCATCAGCGTGTCAGTTGTGAATGGGTAAATGAGAGACAAACTGTAAAGAGCTTAAAGAGCTTAGATAACGTGCTAAATAAGTGCAGACCATTTGCAATTTTTAGTGTTTGAATGAAAGACCGCTGCTGTCACCTCTCCTATGTGAGGACAGTCTAGAACGTTCAAAACTGTTTCAAAAGTTCAAA
Source organism: Toxotes lorentzi (assembly GCA_037833715.1). NCBI lineage: Eukaryota > Metazoa > Chordata > Actinopteri > Toxotidae > Toxotes > Toxotes lorentzi. Next base: position 9,910,153 of record JBBMJY010000018.1, read on the forward strand.
GTATTACGATAGAGTTTACAGTGAGTGTCCTTGTATCCTTATCTTATTCATTATGTCTTGTTTGCACAAGTAACCTGAAATGTCCTCAAACGTATGTAGGCACAAAGATATGATTAGTAACTACTATTACTATTTTTGTATGCATTATAGTACTGCATGTTAGTGGTGACCCTTAACATCCCTGGTCACTAGTTGTTCCCTGAAATCTGAGTGGCCATACAGGCACCAGGTACTTTAGGATTTGCTGAATGTCAGGAAAGGGACCATTTACAAAATAAAAAAATTTCACCAGTCTCACTGAGAGACTGGCAAATATAAATGCAGGATGAACTGCTTATGATGGTTGGCTTTAATAACACCATACTGCAGGATGAACAGACTGCCATTCAGCCAGCTTGGTGGAGGTGGATGCACGACAAAATGTCATGTGCTTCGACCACAACACTCAGAATGACCTATGGAGGCACCACTCCCAACCGAACAACCACAACCTTTGTAAAATTTGTAAAAACTGTTTCACCACTGTGGTTAGTTTTGATTTTTGGGACAGAATCAACAAACACAAAACTCAAAAGTGCTGTGACCTTTTGCAATAAAATGTCAAGGAAAATTGCACAGACACACAAATACACATGCACACACCTCTTAACAGTGCTAAAGGTCATCTCATATCGGCTTCAAAGTGTTGTTCAGAAGAACTTAAATGACAAGAACAAAAACATAATCCAACATCCCCCAGTTAGTAACCATTATCAATATGCACCACATTGATGGGGCACAGAATAAAAGGGATTTTAGAGTAAATACAAACTGCATAAGATAAAATAGAGAACGTACTGCCGAAGCTATATCAGGAAGCCATTAGGATTCCTTACACTTCCTGGGAGAACAGTCACACACTTTAAGCTCATTCATAAAGCAAAGATGAACTTGAATAGAAGACAAATGAAAGGCACTTTATAGAGTTTTGGGGATTGAATTGGGAATGGGATTCATGCCAAACCACTCTTCCCTTGCTTCATTGCCCACTGCAGATTCCAAAGACTAATGTCAAACTGCACTTCACGGCACCGGGTTCGTTGGGGCACAGTAAGATAAATTAGAAATGAGATTGGGAAACAGATTGAGGCATCAGGCTGGAGGGATCTGCTGATTGGGCTCTTCATTTAGGAAATGCATTATAAATGTCTGTTCACTGGCTGTGGAAAATCTCTCTCACTGATGGAATGAATGGACTTTAAGTCCTGATGGAAATTGGCCTCAATTGAGAAACATTAGATTAGATGTTTCAGATTTTGCAGTTAAATTGAGTGCATTGATGATTGAGGATTAGTTGTTTTTTCCCCACCACAGCAGATGTCACGTAGCTTGAAAAGTGCATTTTTAATTGAAAAACAAAACAAAACAGAAAAAAAATAAATAAATTTAGCAAACAGCAACAGCAAAATTTCAGTAAGATATATTTCAGCAAAGGGACTTAGATAAAGATTGGGATTCGGCCTCCCACACCTCACCTAACTTTCTTTACAACGTCAACTTAGTCATCCTCATTCGCGGGTTATTTAAAGTAGAGAAATCCTATTTTCACTGTGGCGCCCTGGTAAGAATTAATGTATTATGTATTACTCACTGAGAGCTCTTGAGGGTCATTATGGTCTGTCCATGCCCCCTGTACACAGGAACACAGTGATCCTGGTTAGAGCAAGGACTTCTGTTCCACTGCAACTGCAAAGGTTTAGGAACTCAGAGCACTGATATGTTATATAGTGGATTACAAATGGTACCAGAGGTCAGCTGTGACAAGTTACATTTACAATGTACCATGTCCATTTCCATTTATTTATTAACATAAAATCATATAGTATGGGTCCAGGGATGGAATTTGATGATTGGTTTAATAGTTGGTCTAAACTGAAATGTCTCCACAACAATATTCATGGTGCCCAGAAGATGAATCCTAATGATTTTAGTGATCCCTGACTTTTTTTTTTGTTCCACCATGAGGTTACTGTAATAACTTCTGTGATCCCTTATTTTTTCTCCAAGTGCCATCATCAGATCACAGTCATCAGCCTCAGCTGCACTTTGTTTAATTTTCATTAGTGAACGTTGTGCCATCATGCTAACGCCCATCTAAGGTGGTGACAATAACAAACATTATATCTGGTTAACATCAGCATGTTAGCATTGCCATTGTGAGCACGTTAGCAAGCTGACATGCTGAGCACTGTCTCGTAGACTGATTGTGATGGCATTTAATCGCAGCTCTATCTGTTCCTATAGCAGCCATCTGTTGGTTTGTTTTACCAGTCATTAGTGGTGTTGAAGTGACATCAGTGCACAGTCTTTATGGCTGAAGTTGTAGCGGGAGATTAAGACAAGCCAACACATTCCTCGCCTCACACTTTTTTTTCTTTTTCACTTCAAACATCACTCGCAGCTCACGCAGTCAGACCAGTTCTGAACGCTGGCTTGAGGTCGGAGTGCTGCAATGACACAGAGCGGAAAGAACAAGAAAGTTGGTCCACTTAGACTGTGTTTACGCCCACAGGTTCAACAGTGTATGAATACTGCATATTGTACAACGTAAGTTACTCATGAAGTCGAGCTGTCTTTTCACAGCATACTTTCTTAATCTTACTCAAGTTATTTTAGTAATGGCCACTTTATTTCCACAACAGTACTCGTCATAAAATACCAGTGCTTTAATTAGAGAAAACACAGTTTTTGGCTATTCCACACACATATGAATACCACATACTTCTATGAGGCACATTATCATTAACCAGGTATATGCTTTAATATTACCTGTTTATTCTGGAGTAATCCAGAAATGCTAAGATGAGAGACAAAGTTGTCAGAGTAACAGGCTTTTAATCAATCCCTTGTTGTCACCTCTCAGCCATGAAATCCAATTACTGTAGTACCTGAAGGTCACTGTGTACAGGCGTGTTCTCAAGCAAACGCTGATTAATCAGAAGCTGTAACTTCAGTATGTAAGTTTTGCACACAGTCACATAGATGTTGTAGAAACTATCCAACTGAAGAGGAACGGGCTGGTGAGAAGGCCAACAGATTCGAGAGTCCTTTGGAAATCTGTTGGGCCATTTAATCAAGGGGACGACGAGAACTTCTCCCACTTCTACAATTTGTAGTATTCAGGCAGCAGATGGGAGGCGACTTGAATGCGACTGAAGATGAATCCCACAAGTGAGGCAGTGTGACAACGCTTTTGGAAAGAATCACATGCTCATTTAAAAAATCTCAGCATGTTATAATTATGCTAATGACTCAGTAGCTGGCAGCGGATGTGGCAACTGGATTAAATGTGGTCACTGCTATAACAGATGTGTGTGTGTGTGTGTGTGTGGGAGAGAGAGAGGGATGTGAGTGCATATGACAACAAAACATGTGCCAACATTATGTTCATTTATTAATGTTAAATTTGAAAATAAATCCCTCTGATACTGAAATCCAGATATCAATTTGCAAACAGGACGCTGAGTTAGCTTTAAAAGGAGTCGAGGCGTGAGATGTTTGTTATTTCAGGAAAAGCAATGATTTGTTTGATTAACAGATGAATAGATACTGTAGCTGTGATAAGAATATGCTGGAGAATATGGATCCAATATTTCTTTTATTAAGTTACCCTTATCTTCAGCATTTCACATCCTTGAGTAACCAGATTGTTTACAGTGATTTTTAATGGGTGTTCTCTTTCTCTCTTATTCTTCTTTCTTTCTTTTTTTTTCTCAAGATGGTAAATTTCACCGATGAGCAACATTCAAAATGTTAATGTTAATGCTCTCTTTCATTCTTTGTCGCTCTTATTGCTAATTTTCAGTATCCAGGTTCTGTGGGCAAAGTCTGAATTGTCACAGTTTTCCAGTGACAAAACTAAACTGAGAAAATTAAAGCAAAACTATTTCAGAAAACAGTAATCGATTTTTTTTCTTTACTTGGGTAAAATTTTAGACCTTCTTAACTCGAACACAGATACAGTTGTATGATTTCAAGTCTTCTACCAGCCACTATAATCAATGAAAGCACCAAACTGCTCTGTAGCAGATCAGAAGCTGTTTGAGGACTACCGTCTGTTTTCATGTTCACTCCCTCCAAGCTGTGAGCGAGAGGATGAAGTACAGAGAGAGAAAGAGAGAGAGAGAAAGAGAAAGTGGTGGAAAACCAGCTAGCCCAGGCCATCCTCAGGGCTGAAAAGTCATACACTAGAATAAGTTGAAAATAAAACTCTCAGTGGATGCCAAGTTTCTGCTCTTGCTCATCCTTAGAACTTTAATTTACTTTGCGCTTTGGTTCTAAAAGTTCCAAATAAACCGTTAGGTCTTCAGGGATGCAGTGTTAGCGCTAGACAAAGATCAATTGGCCTTTTCTTTTCATTAGATCTTGAATCAACCCACACAAGGCTTGTATAAATACATTAAAATATTTGACTTTAACAGCTCCAGTATTCATTACTCTGTAGCTTATACAAAGAGCCCTCAAGTTCGCAAAAACGCCTTTCAAACGCTGACGTCCCGTCCGCTTCAGAAAATAAATACAACACTGATTCAAAAAAATCAACCAATCAATCAATCAATCAATCAATCAATCAATCAATCAATCAATCAATCAATCAATCAATCAATCAATCTATCTATCTATCTATCTATCAATCTATCAATCTATCAATCAATCAACCAATCAACCAATCAACCAATCAATCAATCAATCAATCAACCAGGTAATGCAATTCTAATCACTGACAAGTAAACATTAGTGCACTTGTTCATAACGTATTTGTACTTTACATTGGGTCACAATTGCTGGTTGTAGCACAGGAAGGGAGCAACCAAACCCAGATTCATGCTCGCAGGTTCAGTGAAGGAACTTTAACTTGAAGAGAACCGGGCTTTCAGAGGGATCAGTGGACCAGCAGGTTGACAGGTAGAGACAACAGGTGCTACACACAGGCAGCAGGGACAAAGGTAAACTTGCGTAAACATAAGCAGATGATCTGACACCGACTGGGGACAAAGGGCTGGTGTAAGTACTGACTGGGATAATGAGAAAATGGAAAACAGGTGAGTAAATGGATATGGAGTCAAGAATAACGTCCAGGGACATCTGGTGCGTGGATGGAGTATGACAGGGGAGTGTAAGGGAGGGAAACAAGGTAGGAGGAGATGTGATGGTCCAGAGGAGGTAATAAGACAGCCCAGGGACAAATCATGACACACTAGGTAGGACACATGAAAACGACCAATCATATTCAATTATATATTTTTCTTTTAAAAGGTCATAACTCTACAAATGGCGGATTTTAAGGTGGTATAGTTTTGCTGCAAGGCAGGTTTTTCTGATCAGAAACAAGTTCAAAGAACATGTTCAGAGAACATTTTGAAACAGTATTTTTCTTCCATTTCCCGTAGTTTTAATGGGATCACCAAAGGTTTCCTAGAGACCGGGTTTCATTAAATATAATTGCTTTGACCAAATGTCAAGTTTGCCCTTGATGTTTACTTTCTCTCTCAACGCAATTCTTAATCAGCAGATGCATTTCAAACCACTTTTGAGCTTTCTGACAACTGAAGGCCAGATAATAATGCCAGAAAAGTGCTAACTAAAGACCTAATATATGTTGTCTGAGCTGTATTCTTTAGTTTGCAAGTACATTTATTATGGTTCCACTGCAATGTGATACTGTTATTTTTGAATTGACTTCTAACCATAATACTTCATGCTTTGAGAAAGTTTCATTGTAATTTTTTTTGCAAATAAAAATGGGTTGAAATAACTGTCGAACACAGGATGGCATCATCTAAAACCCCTACAGAGCCAGCACAGTTTGCCTGCTACGAGTCAAACTTCTTATTTTTCTTTGTCTGTGTCATTATTAGAAGTTTAGATCTTGAGGAACCTCTAGAGGAAACTGGTTGTTGACAGAGGATGTGATTCCTTTTATTTCCTACAATTGAAAAGGTACAAGTCAATTAGCCTTCCAAATCAATCAGAGAGATCACTTAATTAGAATAAATTAGTCTTGAGACTCCAGTCCCTCGTCTCATGCCTAAGTTCAAGCTTGACAAAGCTGACTCTCACCTCAATCAATATACCTTCATCAGCTGTTTTGTTGTTTGTGGAATATAATAAAAGACTTATGCAATATAGTAAAAGATAAACTACGTATACCTCAGTGGTTTTGTTGCACATAAACCCACATAAACAGTCAAAGACCAACCAGTCAATGTTCTACTCAATCGTGTGAGACTGTTTGTATTATATTATATAACATATTCGAGCTGTAATTTCATTTTTAATCCTCACTTTTATGTTCTAAGGAGTCTGAACATTAAGTATAAGACTTTACATAAATCTTGCAGTGCGCTGCCCTCAGCTGTAGCTGTTCGAAGCGAGAGAATCCATATATGTTTCAGCTGAGGACAGTCGAGCGGCAGACGGTGTAAATGGAGACTGCTGGTAAAATGCAGGCCGACAGTGAACGCAGCACGCTAACTCTGCAGGACCTGGCTCAAGAGAGAGATGCACTGCCTTCAGCTAATATACACATGCACACATGCATGGGCAGACACACACACTCACTGAGAATACTGTACAAGTGTTTGCACATGAAGGCCGCTATTAAACAAAAACACACAATAACATACACACCGACACACAAACACAGTCGCACAAATACATACAAATATGTATCCAGGGACACACATGAGCACAGATGCACACATTCACACACACTCACACACACACACACACCCACACACACACATACACAAGGGACAGAGCACTTGAGGCAGACAACACCGGTCCCTCTCTGCTCCGTCTGTCTTTGGGGCTGCAGCGATAGGACAAGGTAAAAAAAACAAAGCATCATTTTCATACACATACACACTAAACACACACATGCATAAAAAACACAGATGACCAGAGTCTGGGAGTCCATTGACAGATGGGTAGAGGGAGCAGTGAGGGAGTGAAAGAAGGTTGGAAAAATTACCACATGCCATTTCTTCCAACTGCTTCTAAGTGTCTGTAACAATTTATCTCTGCTGCCTCTGTGTATGAGTATGCGGACATAAAAGGATTATTTAGTACCTACTTGAAATTATGTGACTGAAGGTGGTGAGATGAAATTGATGTAAACCCACCTTTCTTTCCATTTTATAACTGTGAAATAATGTGTCTGTGTGTATATGGTATATAATACATTCAGACTTGTGCGTGTTTTTGTGGATGTGTGTGCGTCTGAGTAGTTTTCTGTGCTTATTTGTTTCAGAATTGTTTAATCAGGGATTTATTTAAACTGCTGCCAGTGTTACATGAGGATATCATCCAATCTATTATTGATTTTTTAAATTAGCCCACAAGCAGCTCATTCTCTAGACTGGGTTAAATAAACCATTGGCTGTCCCTCGCATGTGTGAAAATAGTGGGTTCCAGATGAAGTCTCATGTAGGAGCGATGTGCCAAGAATCTACAAATGGTTATTGCTTTAATGCCAGAAATGTTGCAGGAGTCTCTATGCCATTTTAACCATTTGCAGTATAGTACAACAACACTTATTATTAATACTTAATACAACATGACTTCTAAACAATCAACAATCACAATAATTCAGCCGAAACTGACCATGCTATCTAATGCAAATTTGGCTGCAGTGTAAACAAACAAACGAAATAATGAGCAGGATACATTTGCTATCATTAATGTACCCATAATGTACCAGCAACTTGGCTCCCACAGGGAGGCTGTTGCAGTCCTGAACAGGTACATTTATAATGTAACCTGGAAACCTGCAAAATAATGTAGGAAGCAAATGACATGCCCCATACCTGTGGAAATAATGCTAGGTTACTGCTGTGGGTAGGAGATAAACATACAGTTTAATCCATTCCTTACACTTTTGCGCTTGTGTTTTGGGGTTTTGTAAAGGTTAAAAAAAGACATTCTGAACTCTTTAGATACCGATTATTGCTCCTGTTACAGCCTCACGAATACAGCTTCGGCATGTTGAAAAATCCAAAGCTTTGCAAAGTCTTTGTAATGACTGCTATGCTATGATCAGACAATCACAATATAGGGCCAGGGCTAATTCACTGAAAAAAATTTAATGAATGACATGTATCCATGGATTTTCCATTATCATTCTGAATTATGCAGAAGCTGCAAATCAATGTACTATCCTGCAGACAGACAGGCAGCTACTGTAATTAACGCATGTCTGAATGGTAGATACAGAAGCTGTAGGCCTGTGTTGACCTTGCGTACCCCTGTGAGTGACTACAGTACAGCAGTGCAACAACAGGTTACAGCCACCAGCTGAGCTCTGTAACCACACGAGAAAAATTCATGTCACTGAAGCTACCAGAGAACAACGGGACCATTCTGTCTCTCAGCAAGGTTGCTGAATGGCAATGTGGGTAATGGTAAGTGAGCCTGAGGTTAACAAGTGTCCACATCAGGCCGACCACTTTGTGTGAGTGCTGTGTCTTACTGGTAACATAATTTCCCATGCTATGATGGGACAACGCAATAAAAGAATCACCAAAGAGATGTGTAGTGATTCACTTTAATTTTCAGCTATATTACAAGGTGGGAATACAATCGCATCACCGAGCCATGAAAACAAAGACGCAATATGACACCTCGAATTTTCAATTACGCTGGCAGGTAGCGGCCATTAAGCTGCCATTAGTGTTATTAAACTCTCTGCTGTCTTTATTGCCGGATGAAACTCAGGAGACACTTCCCAAGCCCCAGTGGGAGAAATAGATATATATGTGTAACCACATAAGTCACATTCAATTACAGCCTGTTGAAACCCACAGCATTACCAATGATGCTATTACCGCTGTCTGGAATATGGCTGACGGTATTGCCAACAACCTGGCTATGCCAGTGATTCTCAATTTAACATCCTGTTTATTGGTTTGGGGCAACTGCTGACGGCAAGAAGTCGAACCTCTTTCCATCCATGCCTCGGTGATATTGTTAGCCTTGAACATAGCGTCACCGGGCCCTTTGTGAGTTACAGACCAACAGCCTGGCCATTTGAAAAGAGAGAACTACAGAGGAGAGTGGGCTGGAGGGATAAAACACTAACTGAAATAAATGATGTGCTCGCTGCACCTGACCAGACAGCCCAGATTCATGGGAAGCAAAAGACAGATGAGTGTCAGTGGGGATGCTTGCACGAGAGGAGGGAATTGAATTTTACAGAGGCAAACAAGATGGATGCATGCACACCAAGCCACCCTGTCTCCAAAGCTGGAGGCTCTACTGTCTGATACCTCAGAGAGGTCGGCAAGGGGAGGGCCAGCACGTCACATTTAAAAGACAACAAGGGGGGAGGACAGGCACGCTGGAAAGTAGGACAAGAACAAGCTGGCCTACTGTAAAAGCCCATGGGATGTTCATAGATAAAGAAAGACCACTCAGACTGACAGCAGAGCTGCGTTTACTGAGCCGCAACAATGGCCTGTTAAGACAGCAAGACAGCAGGAAAGCAGCACGTGAGATTATCGGCTTTGATTGAAGTTGATAAAGTTGCTATTTATATTTGCTTGTGGCAACAGATTAGTCACCTACTGTATTACAGGCTGCAGCAAAAACTAAGTATTATTTACCGTTTTCCTTTTCACAATAGCAGTGATTTAAAGTGGCCTGCCAGTCACACATTGTAATGGCTACTGAGACCACTGCAGGAAGGTCAGTCTTATAATATCTAAAATCGAAAGCTGCATATGTTCACTGCCACTGCAGAAACCTGATGTGTAACACACTGACATTCCATTAATTTAACAGCCTCAAGGTTATTACTATTCGAAATCCCGTAAGACAAGAAGTGTCAAAAAATGGATTTTTATGCTAGTTTGACCTGGTTAGGACAGCACAGATGCAAAATGTCCCCTTTGCTGCTTTGAAAAGCAAGTTTTTCTTCAACCACCATAATTTAATTTAAAATGCAATCCAATTATTTTCATTCTACCGTTTTTCACAGAGATAATGCTAAAGAATAAGCAGCTTCAGTAAGCCACTTTAAGTGAAGAAAGAGGGACAGAAGGGCATGGAGAGGAATCTAGGCTAAGCACAGAATGGTCTCAATGTGCTTTTCCTCAGAATAATAGTCTCTAAATGGTCTGTGCGTGCCCTGCAGTCTGCTTTGTGTTTTTCCTCCCAATAAAGACGAGCAGGAAGCAGACATCTGGACAGTCCTTGAGCGCCGGCACAAACATCTGCTACAGCTCAGCAGCAACAAGATTGTGTGTGGACAACTGTGCAGGTGTTCCTCCAAGAATACACACGCAGATTTCTCCGTGCAGGAAACGGACATAATCACTTCATTTGTGTCAGCTGTTTTGCTGGAAGGGGCAAGCAAATGATCAGTAGCTACCATTACTGAGGACAACTGGATTCATCTGCTACCATCTGCAACGAAAGATTGAATGAATATAAAAAAAAAAATCCTAATACTGGGCAGCAAACAAAAATGTTGATTTCCTAAGGTTTGCTGAGAGTGACACTGCGATTGACATGAGATGTCTGAGTAAAATGTTGGAAAATAACCAGTGAAATCGGCATCGTGTGCAAATTTTACTGCATCACTTTGCCTTTCAATCGATTCTCATTACATGCCTCACACATGAGAGGCGTGTAGTGTCACATCTGGGCCCTTCGTTGGTGTTCCATCATTATCATGTTGGCTCCTGCTTTCCATGTGCGATGTTAGGTGAAGATAAATTCAGTCAAAAGGAAATCTGAGAAGATGGCCTCTTGATTCTGAGACACAGAGGCTTGTTTCACTTTTAGCAGTGAAAGAGTTTTTGTTAAGTAATGATTACCATACTGTATGTTTGATGACATTTGAAGCTTAAAATGTCACTGAACCTCAGAAAGGCTTTGATCCACGGTTTTGGTGTGTGCAACAAAATGGGCAATGCATTCAGTTTCTTTGATGTCAGGAAAGAGGAATCTGTGCATGTTATCTGCGCATGTTACCACCACCTGTAGATCAGTGGAACAGTGCAAAAACATTGGCAGGAACATGTACAGTGTCACTCACATGTGTGTGTGTGTGTGTGTGTGTGTGTGTGCATGTGCGTAGAGCTTTTAGATGTCTAAAACTCCACAGGGAACCTTTAAGTTAAATGGTAACCTATTCCTCTGATGAGAAACAGTTCATGTGCCATTAAAATTACATCAGTACAATATGATACTTTAATGACTTGTCTTTGTGAGGTTTAGTGACTGTTGTTCAAGTTAGTGATAAAAATCAAGGAACAGGAAATGTTGTTAGAGCCACCACTCTGATCCAGACTGAAATATCTCAGCAACTATCTGAGGTAAGAATCTGAAATCAATAACACGGTGTCCCTGTGCTTTCTTAAGGTGAAACACTGTAGATGTTTTTCATTTCCGCAAACCAGCAGATATTGCAGTGATTGGAGCTATAAAGCTTCTAATCTTTTTTCAAGGCACATGCTAAGAAAGTCCCCCAAAGCTTCACAAGGCTTTGTCCACCTATCATCACTCGACTCACGAGCCCCTGAATCACAATGAGGCTATTTTAATGCAGAAAAGAAATATGGATTCTACCACTGTAATGCTGGCTTCAACAGCAAGGTAACAGACAGTGCTCTGCTTTAAAGTATTCTCTTCTGGCAGCTCATTACAGATGACAGATTTACAGATGACACACGTCAATCTACTCACCAATCAAGAAATTACCATATTTTAATACATGATATTTCATGCTAATCAAATTAGGGTGGAACACCGAAACCAGTCCAGTGGGTGACAGATGATACACTGAATCTGTGGAGCTTCAGGAAATGAATAGAACTTGCTGGGATTGATTTTCTAGGCTGAGAGTATGAGGAACTATGTGATACATTTCTCTGTACTACCAAGTTTTACTCTTCGAGTTCTCATGACACACACACATGCACACACGCGCACACACACGCACACACACACACACACACACACACACACACACACACACACACACACACACACACACACACACAC
>JBBMJY010000018.1:9922297-9964377 GCA_037833715.1 Toxotes lorentzi
ATGGAGAGGTGTTGTACAGGAGAATGCTGGGGGGTGGGTCGAGCCATTTGGGACAATGTGAGTGTGTGGGGGGCTGGGAGCTTGAAAGAAATGCATATTTTATTTGGTATTGATTTGAACTCCTCGTTCCCAAATCACCCATGTATCTGGGTTGTTCTCATGCAGAAAATGTAACATCTGATTTTACAGATTCTTCTCTATGCAACATCCTCCTGAACATTTTGTTCCTGTCCTCTTTGCATCTATAAATTTTGTCTAGAAGGACACTAGAAAGATTTGTTTCTGAGGTCTAAACAACAGCTTAGTTAGTCGTATAGACCAGAAGACTGATACTGCACAGTTGTAATTTGTCCAGGACAAGGCCTGTGGTCACTGGTCACTTAGCACAGATCAGCTCTGAAGCCGAGCTTCCATCGTTTCACACCATGTGCCGAGCTGATGTTGACTTTATCTGAAGACAGTTTAATCATTGTCTCTGCAGCTGAGAAGGTCTGAGCTGAATCAGAAGGTGTCCCAGTTCTCCATTTCCACACCTGTGACTCTGTCCCAGGGGACCCCTCAAAACGGCAATGACGTGCTGCGGTGATGCTCGTGTTCCTAGTCATCTCTACTGACACACTTCCTTCTGCCCGCCCCCACAACAGTGTGGAGGGGAGTCCCAAACAATAACATATTGCAAGGACCAAAGCAATGCCATTTGTTCCTTTAATAGTTCATTGTTGTCAGCTGTAGGTCTATATTCTGCCACTGTTTGTTGACAGAAGCCTCACCAATGGTATAATGGTAATAATATTTAGACTCTGCCCTACATACTGCATGTTTGCTTTAAAAGAGTTAATTGTGTCTACTTTGTTAGCCAAAGTGTCTTCACAAAACATGGACAAATTGTCCGTCTGAAACGGAAACACAAAGTGGAAATCAAAGTCTCACAGCACAGACAGCTCACCTGCTGAACAAGGGCTAAAGGAGCCAAATAAATGGGCCCTGACACTGGGTTTTAAAGACTACAACGATTCGATGGGCCATGTTCGTTAGACTTCTAGGAATTACACTTCAGAAAGGGGGGTAAAACACTTGAGCAGACCACTATGGAGGAAGTCATTTCTGGGCTAAATCATAGGATCTAAGGACTAAATCCATCTATTACAACATATCACTGTCACAACGAAGGGCAGCAATTTTTCATCATCTCATTTTCTTCCATGTTGTCCACAGTAGGTGTCAGAATTATAAGGAGTCGTTAAATTGATGCATTATAGCAAATTTTACTGTTTGTAACATGTTAATATAATAACAAATCTTTAACTTTTTTTCACCATTGTTGATCTGTTATTTTTTTAAATTCACTGGCTCAAGGATATGTTCATTCAGATTTTTCCAGCACTACAGTAACAGCAAATACAGCAACAGACAGGCTGTGCCAGATCAACTCACAGAAGTGGTACAACTCACACTGAGCCCTCATTCTGTTTGGCTACGGCTCTATCTTTACACCAGTAAGACAATGCTGCACATTGTACTGAATTGTAAATGCATGAATCAACTGAATCATACTCTCACATTTCCACAACCATTAGACTATGCATTCCTAATTAAATCGGGAATGATATAATGAGGTGGGTTGACGCTTTTCACATGCCATAAGAACGCAAAACAGGAAAGACAGCATGGTCAGAGTTTGTGTTATTTGGTAAAAAACAAAAAACAGATCAAAAAAACAGAAAATAATGAAGCACAGAGTAATTAACTGAATCACTTGTAAAGGCATTTCCCACACTGAGACAAAGAAATAAAACTCTGACTGTGACTGTGATGTCTTATTATCTTGACATAGACATACTGAGGCAAATATGTAATTTATGGATCTCAAACAAAATCGATCAAGCTATGGTATCAAAACAACATATCAGCAATTTCTACTCTACTCTGAGGCAACTCCTGTCAGTTTTCTTATTCATTCATATTTCCTCCTCCAGGAAGAAAAGCACATTCCTCTTCCTGTGATTTGAATAAACAGGACTGCTCCTGCTCGAGGCTCTCCTTTGAATTTTCCACTTCATATCTTGAGACAAGCCATGTAAATACGACGAACAACCATGCCGGCCTGTCACAGAATAATCCAGCGTCACCTGCAGAGAGGAAGGATCAGGACAACTGGTGTTTTCACCTGCATGCTGTCATTCATGAGCTGGAAATCTCACATAATGACAAGAGGGTCGGCTCGAAGCCTCACTTTCCTGAAGCTTTTAGAGAGCCAGAAAGTCATCTGTCGGATGTGAATAGGTGATTCACTGACAGGTGTGTCAGCGGATGTGTTCTCAAGCTTAAGTTATGGATGATTTAGCTGATTCATGGAGAAGACAAGACGGGGATGAGTTGGCATATTTCTCTGGCCGCGGTGGCTGATTAAAGGACGTGTGTAGGATTTAGTGGCACCTAGTGGTGAGGTTGGATCCAACTGAATACCGCTCCCTTCACTCATCCCATTTCAAGCACGTAGGAGAACCTACGGTGGCCTTCAGGTAACTTGAAAAAAACCCCAAAACGCTAGAGACAGTGTTTGGTTTGACTGTTCTAGGCTAATGTAGAAATATGACAGGACCAGCTCCCTACGTAGATATGAAGAGCTGATTCTAAGCTAGCGAAAACACAATGACTCTCACTTCAGGTGATTATAAACTAATGAAAACATAATCATAATCATCTCAATATTATATTCCAATAATCCAACACACCGGTCTTTTAAACAACCTGCTACGTGAACCTCCTGGGAGTTAGGCTGAGGCCGAAGATTCACAGGTGAGGAGAATGCAATTAGCACGAATGGAAAAGGCATTCAGCAGCAGCAAGAGTAAACACAGCATGAGCACTGCTCTACTTCTTCTCTACAGAACTTTTGTAGGGAAAACAAAAAAAACTTGGATGTAGGTCATTTTCAGCTGAACCGTGCTAAAGAGTGAGCTGAGGCAGCCCACTAGCCTTTGCTGTGGTCCAGGCTTTGTGTCAGAACGAAGCATCTTGAAGTGTACTCCTCCGCTTAACAGGCAGCGCTTCAGACACGACAGGATTGCTGTCTTTCTCACAGCCCACTGCAACTTAACACATCACATTTAAAATGCTAAGTAGAATTGAATATGTCAACCATAACTACAGAGACTCTATTAGTCCTCTTTAATGTAAATCACAGAGACGTTGGGAGATTCCTTTGAAGAGTGGGAACATTACTGTGTCACTGCCAGAGGCTTTAGAAGTGCTCAGGCACTGGCGAATCCAGGAAATACAGCTTAGTCACCTCTGTGCTGTGCGTTTGCTGGTGTGTGAGATCACTGACTTCCTCTTCTCTCTCTCTATACCACCCGCATTATCTGTCTATCCTCTTCCTCATCGTTAATGTATGCCACTTTAGACTAATGAGATGTCGTTCCTCCACCTTTCTCATCTGAAAGAGGTCTCACCACTCTGCATCATTCTCTGGTTCTTTTCGATCTTTCCCTCCTCCCCCTGTCTCTTCCCTGTCTTTCTCCCTGTGTGGCTGCTGAAAGCTCTTTAAAGATGCCCGGAGGCTTAACCACTTTGACATTATTACATGAGCCTGTCTCACTCAAGCCAATCCCAAGCCAATTGACAAGATTACGTCTTTGCCACAGCAGCTTTACTAGGAAGAGGGAAGCTCCCAGTCCACTGACATGACCAAATACAGACTGTAGACTTCAACACACCTGGCTCGTTCACACGCCCCTGCTGTAGTTTGAACTGCTGGGCGGACAGACTAAGAGAAGAATGTAAATCTACATAGCTTGCGTCCATTTGTTTTCCCCACACAGTACATTTTTCATGAAGAGCAGCTATAGCCATAGGACAACCTTATATAATCCTCAAGTTAAATATTCTATATGTGCTGTACGTTATATGCCGTTGTGAGCCACCGTGGCGTAATGAGAGTCCTAATCGGCTTATGCAAAAGTGAAATGTTTTGTAGTGAAACAGCATGCTACATCATGTAGCATAGTTTGCAAAATTCAAATATCTGCGGCACACATATTTTAGGTATGTGGGAGGAAGTGTGTGCACATTCATTTGCGTTGTAGCTGCTGTACGTGAACTGTGTATTGCAAATGCATGCTTTGAATTCATGAATTGAAATTGTTTCTAACACGCTGCTAAAACAGGGGAGCAGAGTTTTTGACAGTTATTTTAAGTCTTTTTTTTTTAATATAGTCAGTCTTTAAAAGCTTTTCAAGTTCAGCGACTTCAATCATGCATGCCCCCCTACCTGCAGACAATCATCGTCTGAGTTTAAAGAGACGACAGTCAGCCATGATAAGCACAGTAATGAATCACAGACTCTGTAGCTAGGGCTACACGCATAATTTCAAGGGCAGCAGCCTTTAGGAGGGAAAACATGGAGAAACATAAACAATGCAGATGCTTCCATCCAGAACACAGAGGGTCACTGGATGATTGAATGAGCCTGCTGTGGCCTTAGCAGTTACCGGATATCAATCATCAGATGGACTGACCTCTCTACCTATGAATTAGAAATGGTGTAATGTAGTGAAAGCTTAAAAAATGTCCATTAGTTTTAATGTAACATCAAAAATCCATGCAGCACTACCATATCATCAACTCATGTATCGCATGTTTGCTCATCTCTGTCCCACTGCATCAGTCCCAAATGTACATTACCCTATTCATTACTAGAGCGCCTCCATCCCCTTTATGGATTCTGATATTAAGTGAATCAACTCAACTATCACTCAAAAAGCGTGCAGCAGCCCTCACTCACTGAAAAACTTTCAGGACAGTAAACTTTAGGAGGGGGAAAAAGAAAAGGAAAGCCTTTCACTTTCATAGAAGTGTGTCCATATTTGTCAAAGTACGTTGGGTTCAGTTGACCTGTCAGCTTGATTTGACTTCGCCTTTTGTTCAGTGGCCTCATGCACTGGAGCAAAAAAGGTTTTTTGGAGGCAGACACACAGCAGGGAATGAATGGCAGCAATGGAGGAGGATAAACGGAAAAAGAAGACAGATAAATCTTCACTAACAGTGTAACATACATAGATGATACAGTATGAGAAAAAAAAAAAACCATCTAACATCTAAAGTGGTGGGTGGTGTTTTTGTGTATGCTAACAGCAAAGTACCATCCAAAAAACGATTAGGCAAACTCATCGGTTTATTCCAACGTCATTTTCTCTGTTTCTTTCTATTTTTATCTTCAGAATGAGAAAAGCAGTTCCTAACGCTGCTGCACGACCTTGACGCGATGACTTTTGCAGAGTTTTTAAAACCCAAGCCTGACTCACATTTCCCAGACTGCTGGGCCTTCTCTCACATTTAATACGACTGCGTGGCTGTGACACAGAATGTGATAGCACCACTTCCTGTGCCAAGTACACAGTGTGTCTCTGGGAGGGGGGGTGGGGGGGGGGTGACTGTAGGATGCAGGAAACTGTCTCATCCTGGCACCCACGCTGATAAGGTCCATGTTCATTGTTAATGGGTGTCACTGAATGAAATCCAAACATTAACAGCAATTCAAAACAAGTGAGCTGTCATCCCTAAATAACTTTGACAGTGGACTCAAAATAGCACTGGGTGTGTTGGAACATGTCAGCTCTTCTCTTTGTTAACGTGGTTATATTCAGACTTCACTGTGGTTGAGGATCAGGGGATGCGTAGCTCAGTCAAAGCCAAGGTTTACATTTACACCGAATCCAACCATTTTTTAAAGCATCTAGCACCATCTGTTATTTCTCCTCAGTATTCTGCCCAGAAGCCTGTGACAGCTGTAATGAAATGAATAAGACCATGTGGTGCTAAACAGACCTATGACTCACATATCTCAGGCAGGTAACCACAACCTTTCTGCAGCTGAAGACTATTATGTAATAAAAATAAACTGTTTTCTTTCTTTGAGTTGAGGTTTGAGCAGAGTTCAGAGCATTGCTTTGTCATCAGCTGCCTCACTTGCTTATTCAGCTCCTTCTGAACTTTAAGAGCCAAAATCTGGTCAATGTAGGAAAACACCAGATTCATTTACACTGGCTTTTCAAATCTCATCATTTTCATGTATGTATATTTTCATGTAAAAAGTGTCCGACTAAAGCTCTTTCACCATGTAACTGACCGTTTGCTTGGTCCCTCTTCACTTTGTAACTGCTGCTAAACCTGTAAAACTTTCCAGATTTACCATCAAAAGTCCTCTTAATTTTGTAAAAACAATCAAATAATCTTTGAATTCAGGGGAGAGAAAAACAGTCAAGAACATCAATATTGTTGAAATGACAACAGATGCATATTTAACAGTAACTATGTAGTTAATAAAATCAATAAAGTTAATTAGACTCCTCGGCTGGTTGAAAAAACATTTCCAGGTGATGTTGTCAGTGTTTGAAGCTGGCGTATTTTAAAACAAGAACCATGTGAATCAGTGGCATGCAGTGACTTTTGATATGCTGAACTGGCAGAAAACATATTAAATATGTGGTCTAGAGGAAAAACATCCTTAAAATATCACTTCTGTGGTCTTCTTTAAAACATTCTTTACCATCCTGCCAATGTAACGCTCCAGTGGAAATGCAGTATCCTGTATTTTCCTGCCTCAGTATGTTGTCTCAAACATCTCAGACTTACTGCAGAGCTTGCACATAAAACCCTACCTTGATTAACAGAAAGGAAAAGATATTAATGAGAACTAAAAGCAGAACATAATTAAAAGGCTTGGCTATTATGTTACATGGTTAACTGTAAATATGTAAATTAAACAAATATGGCTGTGAAAGTGTAACGTGTAATTAAAAGCTGCTCCACAACACACCCAAACGTTTTGTTGTCACACACATTGCTGAAGGTGATTAGTAAAGCAACTTATACCAATTTGAGTGTAATTAGCTTGTTTACTTGCTACTGTTTCCTCTTAAGGCTTAGGACTGCTGAAGTTATTTTCTAATGTGCAAAGTATAGTAATGCAAGAAACACCATAACTGATCTCAGAACGGAGGAAGCTGAGTCAGGGGCAGCTTGACAAGCACACTTGTCTGCAGCTGGCTATAGGTAGTCACCTGTCAGAGACCACGGTTTTGCACATTGTGCAAATGTCCAAAAATTGCTGGTTTCAGAGAGAGTAAAAAAAAAAAAGTGTCGCTCATACTACAGCACATCACTTCAGCATGGAGAAATCCAGAGCTGCCGTACAGTTTCTAAGCTATGACTGGACAAGAGCTGTTTAAAGGAGGGGTTCAGCAAATGGCCAGTCGAGTATCAAATCAAGTTAGTATCAAATTAATCAAAGTAGACACTGTGGCATTAAATATATATCTTATGTATCATATGTCTTCCTCTCTTTTATGATTTTAACCCTGTTCATAAGCATATTAATGTGACATCACACTGGGAGAGCACATGACTGCACTGGGTTTCACAGATTGCTGTGTTAGTGACAGTGATGCTTATTCTTATATAAAAACCTAAAGGCTCTAACACGTCAAACAACACATACACTGGCATTTTATAATAAACTGTACCCTATAGATGGGTGTTTAATATACTCCAAGCAATATTTTCAACCATGGTTCAGTTGGCAACATTTACTAGGAGGCCAACTAAACCCAACACTCAGAATAAAGGAAGGAGCAGTGATTTATGAGAGGCTGTGCAAGAGACAGAGTCAATCTAAATGCAAGTATGCATGTGTTTGTGTGTGAGTGCTATTTTTTCCTGTTCCTTTCCTCAGGGTTGGACACCTGCCTGAGGCCTATATGGTGCATTCAAGAGCATAAGATATGCATGTCATGGGTTTGAACTTCTGTGTGAACAGCTTGGGTTTGAAATCAACGGGCTCCACGATGTGTGTAGTATCCATTTCCCAAATTTTGCTGTTTGCATTTGTGTTGTTATTGACTTTCCTGTGTATATGTGAGGAGGAGAAACAGATGTGAGCATCTTCACAGAAATGCGCGACACTACACGCTCCAGGCTTCAGTCCTGTTTTTTTTCTTTTTTGCATGACCAGATGGGATGCTCAACTTACACACAATTCACAAACACACACACACACACACACACACACACACACACACACACACAGAGAAGCAGAAGTGCACACATGCATCCAAAACACCAGATGTGTTCCTCTCCACTCCCTTGCAATAGACCTCTGGAGGTCATGGTCAACTGTGGCTCAGAGGTAAAAAAAAAAAAATAATAATATTAATAATAATAATGATGAAAAAAAGGACGGAAATAAACACACAAAAATGCCACCCTCGCATCAACATAACCTCTACCACTCCTCCATCCTTCACCACGTCATTATCATTTCTATCCATCCAACCATCCAGCCCAGATTTGGAGCAGACAGCAGGTGGTTTAAAATCCTAAACCAGACACAGTCACGCGTCACAGTTCTGGAAAGGCTCAAGCATGCCGCGCTAATGGGTCCACAACAGCTACTGTAGCTCACTGAAGGGGATGGGACATGATGCTACAACAGAGGTTCATCAGAGATGGAGGAGAGAGTTACACAGGGGTGGACAACAGAAGAAAAAAAAATAAACAGACTTCAGAGAGATGGTGATATCAGTGTGCGCCATAGGGTAGAGATAAAAAGAAAAACAGGTAAGGGAACTGAGAGTGTAAGAAAGGAAAGTGACCCGATGACCTCAGCTCAGTACTGCTGGAAACATGATTAGATGTGTGTGTGTCTGTGTGACACAAAGAGAAAGATAGGAGTGTGTTAATGAAGCTTTGCACATGAGTTGACATGTTGACATCCTGTAGTGACGTGTTGATGACGCCAAAGCTCAAACTGCAGCCAGTTGACGTGGCCTTAATCTCCTCGCAGCCCCGCCCCCTCGCCCCACCATCCCCCACCTCACCTCCCCACCCCAGGGTCTCTTTACCATTTCAGTGCATTAGCATTATTGCTAAGCACAGCCTGAGAACAGAAACAGAAATACACTGTTAACTTCTTGGCAAAATGTGCTTGTTGATTATATTTGCAGATTCCCTCCTCTGTGTATTCAGTGTTAATGTCATTCAATCTGGGGCAAAGTAATGCATTAGCACACAGTTTGAAAGGTTTGTGGTACGAGCCACTCCTGTGTAATTTAAAAAAAAAAAAAGCATTGTTGAAGTGACATGTTGATAATGCTAAAGTTAGTGCTGCGAGGCAGCTGTGGGGGCTTAATCTAAATCCTTTATTCCTTCTGGAGGATTAATTGTGCATGGCGTCTTAAAAAGACTGCTTTGTGCAGACCAGGAGCCTCTTCAGTCTTCTTCCTGTAGAAGACTGAGGAAAATATTATATCTCAGCCATGCATTGTCTGATATATGTGGAAATGCAAAAGACATAGTGAAGATATAAACATATTGTTCTATTCGAAAGTACACATTTCAAACTCCTAGAAATAATCTCTGAACTTTGGCTTTAACGAGTCTTCATGAGCTCTGCTTCCTGGAGGGAAGGTACAATTTTAGCAAGAAGGGTTTATTATAGCTTTTTATAGCTTTCTGAAGTATTCTCTTATTTGTGGAGAAAATAGTTCATGTTCCCTCCTGCAGTTGTCAGACTAAAATATCACAAGGTTGTCAACCACTTTAGACATGGATGAAGGGACAAGGATTAACAAAAAAACAACAACCCTGTAAATAAGGTCCAATGCCAGCGTGGCCATAGAGACGTATCGAATCTTCTGTCTGCAGAGCCCAGCAGAAGCATCGAATACACCGCGAACCACCAGAATCTGACACATTAACCCAGCATGACCACCTCTACGGTTGGTCACTGAGCAGCTCCGCTGGGGCATGTGCTAGTTCAGTTATTTGCACATTTAGACAACAGCTGTTTAGGGAGGCGGGTGTGAGAACACAAATTGGCAACCTTCCAGTTACAGTACGAGCCTACCTCCCTAACCTTCTCTAACCTTCAGGCAATTGACCCCCGCCCGCATCTGATTTTTAACTGCCACAACTTAATCTCACTACCTCCTGGGAGTGCTAATGAGTGCTACACATGCTAACATCTGGAGCCTGCCACTTCACAGGGCCAATCACTGCTAAGTGCTAAGTGCTAACCCTGCGTCCTATTCTTCAGGACGAAAGCATAAATATAGGGTACTATATTCTCCACCTCTCAATTACTGACTCAGAACAAAGCCCATTACCTGCACAGTCCCTGTCTCCTCATTAAAAAGAAGAAAAGTCTGTAAAAAACTGCCTCCCTGAAGGGCTATGGAGGTGAGCGGCCTGCTGTTACAGTTTCTCACAGAACCGTTCTCCTGCAGAGCTGTAAAGCTCTGTCATTGTAAAGACCACACTGAGGTTACAGTCATACAGCACCGCAGCACAAAAAGATGTGTAATGATATTCATCGATTCACATCTGTGAATCTCTGAATATCATATTATCGATTCATTTATTTCTTGGCATCCACGGCCTTGTCTACAGTAATGTAGCAATTTCAAGCACGGTGGCAACAGCCTCATGCATCACTGTATGTCATGCATGGCAGGCAACTGGAACTCGAGGAAATTAACATATTAATGAACTGGAAATACCAAGGAAAAGCCTTCATGGCCTTCAGGCCACAATAGTCTTTTTCATCATCACTGTCTTCGACCAACAATGCTTGGATTTATGAACCTGTGGAATGTACATTACACGCTTGTAGAGAGAAATCATTTCACTTGTATCCTTTCATGAAATATCTCACATTGACCAAATACTGGATTACTGGAAAAAACAGTGATGAGAACAAAGTGCTATTAAGTAAGAAATTTTAACAACTCAAGGGCGACAAGTCTTTCAAAGGCTGCATTTCTCTTTCATGTCGGGCATGGATATACTGCAGCAGCATTACAAACATGAAAATTGTTTAAGCGTTTGTAAGCCCTGGAATGATGAGCCTCAAGTGAGCACAACTTTTAAGCCTCTCTTAGCTCATTATTTTGGTTTTACAGCCGACACATTAACTGTACCACTGCTGTTACCTGTTTTCAGTAAACACTCTCTGATAAACTGACTGTAGCGACCTGCCCAGCAGACAAAGTTAGAGGCAAGCTGGGGAAGAAAAATGAAGATTTAGCAGATATTTATTTTCAGAGTTGGTGCTAAAAGCAGTGCAACTATTACTTTCGTTCACACATTTGCATATGTTTACATCAGATGGCCAGGAACACTCTGTTTCTGCTAGAGTTCACAAACGAATGCTAACGCTGCTCAGTGTCTACTGTAAGTGTAAAGAGGCAACTGCTTGCTAACATGTTAGCAATAACATTATATGGGTTTAACAGCTCATATCTCTGCATCTGTCAGCATGTTTAACATGTTCCCCTGCCCGCAAGTGACAAAAATATAAATAGAATTGCAGGTTTCTAACATTTAGGGCTGTTTTATTAAGTTTTCCAGACTGTAGAGTTTAGTGTGAAACTTGTGACAGCTGCTAACTCGAGGTTTTGATAGAGGAAGGTAACTTTAATGCTGCATCACTTTGCTCTAGTTTTTCAGGGAAATATATGGCCTGTTTACATTGTTTTCAGACAGGTTGTATAATTTTTAACGCTAAAAATATCCATAGAAGGTGGAAAGGAAGCCTGTCATGCAATGTTGTCATCTCAGGAACATACCAGAAACATTTATCTGTCAAAAAATTCAGTGTGTCATGTTAGGAGAAGGAGGTGAAGGCAAGGCCAAAAAGATGGTCTTGAAATATATACACACACACAACCACACACACGCACACACACACAGACATATTATTTTTACAGGGTTGTTGACCATTTAAGTAATGTAGTCAATTTCTCTCTGACAACCATCAGCTAATTTTGGCATATCCTGACAGTGAATTTGATTTGCTGTTTTCCTCATACAATAAGTGTCTTCACTTATCTTGATATTATGTTGAAATATTTCAATTACAGTAAAGAGTTCCTCTGCAAAAGCAATAAGTAAAGTAGCTGTTCAGCCACAATACTACAATAAATGAATCTTGTGTAACACAGTGGCAAAACAAAGCTAGATTAGGTCCTCCTGGGAGCATAACAAAGAAACTGTGTCCATGATGTGTCGGAGTTTGGTTTTTCCATATGGTCCAATTACTACTTTAATTGAGGCCAGCCTCGTTAATTAGCACGCAAGATAAATTGGTTTGCTGGAAAAGGAAAACGCAAGAAGAGGGTGAGAGGAGGTTAAGAGATGTGTGGGAGAGAATTAAAGAACAGAATGTGTCTGGAGGGGTAGGAACTATAAATGGGCAAGTAAACACAAAAAAAGCAGTTAAATGTTAACCTCATGTGTGAATCATCACTTTGTTGGTGTGTGTAGTTTACCTGGATGCCAGGCTTAGCCAAAGGGTGTGTGTTATGTCATTAATAAGAAGTGTTTGTGCTGAGTTCGAATTCTAAATCTTCATGTTCCCTGAGGAGAGCATGTGCTGTGATTTAAAAAAAAAGGGTGATCAGATATGCTTCATGCTATATTGGAGAAAATAAGAGAATAATAATATAAGAGAGGGCCAAGACAGGATGACGTGCAACGATAACAACAGGCACACAATAGAACTATATAGAGCAGGGGTGTCCAAAATGGCGGTCAGAGCCCCCATAATGGGTCACAAGACGAATCCAAGGTGTCACAAGATGATAAACAGAAAAGGAAAAAAACAGGTAAAAACGTTTATGTTTTCAAATAAAACAAGGAAACTTTGGATTAATTGGCCATAACTAGCAGACAACTACAAGCAGTGTTGAGGAGTCAGGGGTCATAAGTAGCCTATTCATGGGTTCATCTTAGGGGGGCCAAAAGGAGTACAGGTCTGAACATGTGGACTGGTGAATGACACATTCACACCTGGCATGTTTGCATCAGTATGTTCAAACTGTGACGCAGTTTGTTTGCTCAAATGGGAACAATTTAAATCAACCTCAGGTCACATTCAAATAATGTAGATGCGGGTCATCATCACGACTGACGCTCAATCAATGCGTCTATTATCGCTGAATATTATCAGTGACAAAAATAAAACGGCCAAGTTCAGGTCAGCCAGGCAATCATCCGGTCAAACACTCTCATACTGAGCGATGCTTACTCAATACTGTGTTACATAAAGCTTTGCAAATGGCAGAGTGTGACTGAAATTGTTGCTTTCAAATATTTCTCTTAATAAAACCGTATTGAACCAGCACAGCCATTTTTGTGCACAACAGGCTTGGACTGGTTTCTGCTTCCAAAACAGTTCTCCCTCATGTACTGAGGGATGTTTGTTCCCTTAATTTTCAATCTCATTTCATGTTTCTGTTTGTAGATCAGTATATGGTGAAAGGTTAACACAGTCTGTGAGGACATGTGTAAATTAAATTATATGTTCATTACTGAGGTTACATTTAAAGGTGGTGTTGTAGCCCTTACTTACACATAAACATATAATTGAAATAGCACCTCTGTGACACACACAAACACAAAAAAACCTAAATATTCCCTGAACAGTACAGACATCGTAAGTAGACTTTATGGCAGTTGTAACTTGTATTGTATTGGTTTAGACTGTACAGTAAAGGCACATCCTCAGGTAAATCCTCTACCTAGTGCTTGTTTCTCATTTGTCCCCAGCTCTTTGGCAGGATTTATTTGATTCCGTTTGATTTTTGGAGACTATTGTACTGGTTTTCCCCTAAATTTATCACAGCAGGATATTCTTCTTTACTATTTTCACTGACACACAGTGCATCCTTGGAAATAAAAAACCTCACGATCCCACAGATCCACGATGATGTATGAGTTCAAGCAAATTATTGTACTTGACCGTCCACATATTCCACACTGTCCACATCACATTAACATCAGAGCTGATCTCAAACCAATCAGCTTTTTCAGTGGGATCCCACCATGATAATCTGGCCACAGGACAGGGCAGTGAAGTGTATCCTGCCAGCTGGGTGGTTTCAGTGTGTCTGTGACCTAGGCTAACACTGGGAGATAAAAGGGGTCATATTTTATGCACACACATTTTATATTATGTCTACAAGTCAACCTAAAGTGATGTGAATGAAGAGGCATTTTTTTCTCAGGATAATATTCTTTTACATTAAATAGTTTTTAAGTACTTTGTTTTGCCCTGAATCCCTCCGATTGACCAGGTGAGCTGCCATTGTAGAGGGAAAACAACAAAAAAAAAAAAGTGAAAAGCCTGCTCATCTGCTCGGGACCAGCGCTCAACTTATCTCCTCCCAGCGATCCCTATCAAAATGAGCAGCTTATATCTGTCTGAGGTTCAGTCTATTAATCTTGTCAAATGGATTCAGAGAGCAAAGATACTGCACACAGACACAAGGCTGAGGACAGAGGACCAGATGGCCTCACAGATTGGAGGGAAAAATACAGAGCAGTCGCTACACGTAAAGGGAAGAAAGAGAGGGGCAAGTATTTATCGCACTGAGTGAAGAAGGGGGGATGTGGACGGGAGAGTGCAGAGTGGGAAGGGAGAAGTATTCGCAGGAGTGAGATGTCATGGAGAGAGATTCTCAGAGGGGAAGCAGTCAGTGAAAATGACAGGATATGGCTCCTGCTGTCACCGGCTCTCAGATGTTAAGTCGTAGTGCTTTCCTCTACAACTTGCTGTCATTACACGCAGCAAAAACGCAGCTCCCTGTTGAATTATGTATATGGAGGTAAGTCAGGTATCCAAATCACAGCAGCAACACATGCATGTGAAAAGACACAGAGAGGACTACAGGCACCAACAACCTTCAGGTTTCAGCACTGTGCTGAGGTCACCTTTGACACACGTCAGCACGGCCCCTGAAATGCACCTGGGAGGCACACAGGCATGAGGATTATTTCATAAACATGGACTCTGCAGCAATAATATACTGACGATAAAATCCTGTTCTTTGACAATAAGCACTTCAATTTTTCATCCGTATTTTCTGTAACCATAGAACAACTCTTTTATATTTGTTCTCCATAACATTGATGATATACAGTACAGTGGGTCTTGGCCTCCTAGTGGATGTATAGAAATCTCATAAGGCCTTTTCTCAATTACCTTTCTGCTACAGTGAATGTTAAAATATACTTTCTCTTTTCAAATATTATCTGGAATGAGCTCATACATGAGAAATTAAAGCATCTGTCTCTGTCACATTAATGAGGTTATGTCATGTGATACTGAAGACCTCCTGTAATTGGTAGTGTGGTTATTAAAATAGACTCCACATGTTAATTATAGGCACATTTACCGGGATATTCATTTTTTCCGAGAAACATTTACAACCAAATCTGACATTTCTAATGACGAGAAAGAAAGAGGAACAGAAGAGAACTGAATTTTCCATTTTCATTGGTCAACATACTGCAGTCGAGCACAAAATAGTTCTTTGCACTTCTTGCATTTCTAGTTTTTTTTTATATTCCTGCGAACGAAAAATTAAAGGTGTCAGGCACCATATATGTATCACGATTAATATTTGACCACACTGCATGCAGGAAATGAGGGGAGAAAGAGAGAGGAGAGATGACATGTAATAATCATCCCTGCCTGGACTCAAACTGGGGATATTGTGATTAAAAGACCTCATCTTAGGCCCTAAGGCCTTAAGGCCTCTGGATTGTTGCCATTGACCAGACCCATTAATCTAAACACAATGCTAAAGTCAAAACATAAAGTCTGGAGCACAGTGTATTATACAATGTACACAGACTATAAACTTTTGATTACTGCCTTGTACAGAACAGGGTTCATATAAGACTGACACGGTATATTGACATACAGAGAGTGAGTCTTGTTTTCAAGAGTATTGATTCCTCATTGATACTGAAGCAGTGAAATCAAGTCTAACTGCCTTTTTATTGACAGTGAGTGAAGCACACTTTTGTGTTTTCTTTTAGTTTGGTGCTATAGTAGCTTTATAAATAAAATACAGTGAGGCAGTCAAACAATTCTTGAACTGAGCACCTAATGTAAAATGTCAATTGGGCACTGGTCAACATGTCAAAGTACCCTATAAAACAAGCACCAGCTGTGGCCATACTGTGGCCAGCTGTGGTTTAACTATGAAGGTGAAGACAATGTGACACCAAGAGCACCGCAGTTTCCTTCACAGTCTGATGGAAGGACATGGCAGAGTGAGAGAAAGGGAGACAGAAAGGAAAAGGCAGGGGCTTTAAAAGCTTCGGGAGGGATTTGTATCCAATAAGCCATGCAGAGGATTAAACCATGTTAATGCAATGCCTACACAAACTGGACACAGTGCACACACTCACACACACTCACTCACACACACAGAAATGATGGCATGTCAGCAGACTGACAGGAATAAGCCTTTATACTGTAGTATGTTAATGTGGTAAAAACACTGTTGTTGGTCTAAGGCAGCTTGTATACAACAATACTGTGTCAGTGTGTTTTTTTCAGGTACTTCATTCAGGTACATCATTCATTCAGTCAAGGTCAGCAAACTCTGTTGCAGCGTGCCACCAAAAGAACATGTCTTACCCCAAAACATATTGACTGAATGGACACACCACTCTGTAGTAGTATAAGTAGGAAATTTCCCCGGTGGAAGTCCCACTAATGAAACGAGGGAATGACCCATACAATAGCCTTTTAGCGTCTAATGACTCGATGATCCAGGATAATAATGAAGCGCTGCATTTTAGACTTAATATACACTTCTAAGACGCCACTTCTTGCAGCACTGTCAGCACTTTTGTTCTTCTGGCAACAGTAGACTCAGTATTCCAGAAACAAGTTTTTATAAAAGCCCCTTGCATGGGGAGCTGCACTGCAACTTCATTAAAGCCAATCCAACGCCTCTATGCAAATTAATAGAACAAAGTGTTCTCATGAGAGAAATAAATCCCCCCGCAGAGCTGCAGTCTTGGCCCTGGCCTGCTGCATACAGCAGTGAGACACATGATTTCTCCATCATAAGATACGGTGTCATCAGCTTAAGTTTAAACAAGAGGAGAAATATAAAAGAAAATGTTAAAGCATGTTGGTTAAATGTGTGTTAGTAATGGAACCTGTGCAGATAAGCTAACAATCAATGATATCAGTGTGTGCGTGATTTGTTTTTAACAAATTTTTTAAAATAATGCAACATGATAAACATTTACTATTTATCCTCATATTATGAGCAGCTCTCAGACACTTGAATAAATAATGTAATAGTGCTGAAATGATGATTAGCTGGTAGACTGAAAGTTTGTAAACAAGAACTTTGATAATAGATCAATCACTGAAGTCACCCCTTGTTCCACCTTCTCATATGCAACATGCTTTTAAAAAAAAATATCACTGAATTTCTTTGGGTTTGGTCAGACAAAAACAAACAAAGCTCTGGGAATACTGTCAGGATATTTGGCTCACTTAAGACTTTTCCAGCCAATATTACTGATGGCAATCACAGTGATCGTCTTACTTTTTCAGTAAAGAAAAACAGCTCATTTGGATTGCTAAACAATGACCGGAATGATCAACAGTCCAAATGAATTGTTTTTGTTTGGTGCTGAAGATAAATGAGAACCGTCTCCCTTGATGTATGAAAGCAAAACATAATAACATCCACAATTCATCATAGATAAAATGCCACACTGCGACTCTCAGGAGAGAGAAGAGCAAATTGATTGTGGGCTGAATGAAGGCAATGTGATCGTGGCTTTGGGGATGGTATGTCTCTATGGCATTTAGTGATGGATACCTTTCAAGCTGTGAAGAAATTAACCAAATGCACTATAATGGCATATTGTCAGAGATGTGGATGCTCCCTGTAGTCACTGCTGTGTAAAAGGGATTTCTCTGAGGAAAAAAAAAGAAGAAAGAAAAAACCCTGCATGTTGACAGTAAACTCACCTTGGCTTAAAAGCAGCTTTTCCTGCACATTTATAAACTCCTTTGGTTCTGTCTTTTCTGTGTCACATACTGAAATGCTTCACATAAACAATGGCATAATAATATATATATACACTTTTTCTAAGACAGACAGGGACAGCATAATTAGCATGTATGTTTTATAGCAATAATCATTTGAATTTCAAATGAAATGTTTTATGCATACGCACTGCAGACACTTAACACTGTTAATTCAAATGTCATCAGTGCAGCTCAAGCCCACTGTTCACTGTCACCATATAAACTCAGAAAATATACGTGGTATTTAAGTATGTAATTATTCCTGACATGGAATATGATGCATGTAGGTGATTCCTCTTATGGCCATTCATTTGTAAAAATGCATTTATATATACAGAATATTAACAGCTGTTAACGGTACTGCCTGAAGCATGTGAGTCATTAATTAACTGAATTGCTGGATCAAATCCTGTGAGAGTACTGAAGGGTGCGCAGGGAGGCACTGTAAGTGTCCCAGTACGTAAATGAAAGATGTTTGCTTCATGCAAATTACAGAGGCTCATTTATATGAAGTCAAATACAAGAGACATGCCTTAGTTTTTCGTATGATAATGAGTATTGTTTGTGTTTTTTTTCTACAATCAAATAAAAAAAAACTACCAGTGATGGTTTTTATTAAGTTTAAGTTTACGGAACATCCAAAAGTGTAAAAGCGCCTCATTTACTGCAAAAAGTTTATTGGTTGAAAATTTTAATGCTCACATTGCTAAACATCAGCTATTCATTATGTAGACCTACCCAGAAAATAAATGGATATCCAGTTAAAAAGGTGAAAAATAGATTTTCTTTTTCACTAGGGCGTTCTTGTCCTCTTGCTCTCTATGATTTCTCCCTAGGTTTTTTTTTTTAGGTAACTTTGATCCAATCAATATTTACAGAATTTGCTCACAAAATTTATTAAAGGTTTTTTTTTTGAATGCCAGATTGTGAAAAAGTTAAGCTTTTAAACGTTTCACCCTGCGATGTTTTCAATATGCCCTGACGAATGGATCACCGTTATGTAGGGCTACATATGTGAAGCAGCTCAGTGGAGCAGAAAATCACTAATGCAACAGCTGCAGAGAGGATATTGATTTGTTTCTTTGAGCTCAAAAACCAAGGAGGTACTATCAGTGTCACTGGAAATTTAACAAGGTACACAGTCACAGCTCCTCTCAGTACTCTTTCTTGGTTCTCCTTCGGCGCTCACCACAAAAAAAAAAAAAAATTACACAAATGTTCAATTTGACTGTTGCCTCGTACAACTTAATTTCCCTTTGAAGTGTCAAGAACTCTCAAGCTCATTTTAATTAGAGGGATGTGAAAGGCCGAGGCTGTGCTGTGAGTAAAGAAGGCTGAGTCCCTTCATATGCTTGTCTGCTCCACAGTATGATGGACAGTGTGCTCCTATGGATAGTATCGCAGAAGGGATTTGTTCTCAGAATGAAATTAATCCAGTGTGAACCAAGAGTCCAGAGTTGCACCTCAGGGAAGCCCCACAGAGGACACTCGTGATGCTGAGCGTCGCGGCTATGTTCCATCAGCGCTCACTGCTCTGCAGGCAACATTGTACATGCGTCTGCATGACAAAACATGCCCTTTCATAGATGCAACAACACAACGCTGCTACACTTACTGTACTCATGTTACATTCAAACTATTTAACATCAAATACGCTGACATTTCTATTCTGATCAGTTTTTGGCCCCTAGCACACAAAAGCCCTCTGAGATTTATTAGCCTGTACAAAGGACAACAAGTTCTGCCTCCCACAGCTTCATACTTGTTTTCTATTTGACAGCTGCATTCAGTCTAAATGCCCTGAAGATCTGCTGTAGTTCAATCTAGACAAGGTCAAGGCGTGCTGTCTTTCTGTAGCCCATGAGCTAATTCTCCTGGCAGTTAGGACATTTCAGTGTATCCCACAACAACGTCAAGCAGGCCACTGTCTCATTAGCACTGGCTCTCTAGTCCTATTTACAACTGGACAGAAGATGCTAACGAGGGCATTCAACGAAGACAGAATATCACTGCCCTGAGGGCTGAGGAAAAAACAGAGGTCCAAATATGCCGTACCTTATTGGTGGGAACTGCAGAGCTTGTTGCTGAGTTCAGAGAAGAACAGGCTCAGAGAGGAAGAAATCCTGTAACACAGAGACGACTCATCAGGTTCAATCATCATAACAAACTATACACTTTATATCACAGTGTACATCTTCTCCACGGAAAATGTGCTCAGGCGAAGTTGCTTTAAATTTAATGCCTACAAAAGTGAAGTCAGTGGATTTTTAACTGGACGACGTAGTTTTGATTTGCGAGTATGGACATTATTATAGTGCTTTGATAATATGTTTCATTGTCTCCAAAACTGCTTATTGTCCTGACAACTTTTTCATTTATTTGGAAAATCAATTAGCTTTTTCGAGATAGGCTAACTGGCACATCTTGAGAGATAAAGCGTTTCAATTAAAAGCCATAGATTAGATTAGAGAAAATGCTTCCTGAGGCAGCAAAACTCCAGGAAACCACATCATGAATCAGCAGAAACATTTATCCATGTAATACAAGTTTATAATATTGTCCACTAACAGTATAAAAGCATAGCTTGACTAAGTACAGTAAAAACAGGTAGGTACATTTAGCCCTCTAAACTATTAGTTTGTCCTCAGAGGTGATATTCAGAGATTAGAGTATGGCACAAATAGACCTTCACTAAGATGCTAACATCTCAAACCAAATCAATAAATGTACATCTAAAACTGATACACTATAAATGGTTAATGCGAATGTATGTTACACCAGTGGAACTGAACAGATATAACAGGAACATATCAGATATTTGTACAAAATGTATGGAAAGTAAGGGAACCCTATTTCATTGTTTATGGCAATGTAGAAAATTAGAATGTTCTGGGAAGAGGTGAGAGCAACAATTGAAAAGATAATCTCAAAACAAATAGCACTGGATTCTAAACTGTTTTTATTGGGTCTGTATCCAGAAAAGCATAACTTCAACAAAAGTGAAAGAACACTCATAGACCTTGGTTTGCTTAATGCCAAAAAATGCATTGCACTATTAGGGAAAAGGACTCATAGACCAGATGTGACACAGTGGTTGAGACAGATGTTAACAACCCTTCCTCTTGAAAAAATAACATATATACTGAAATTGAAAAAAACATGTGTTTGAGAAGATATGGCACTCTTTTATTGATTATGTTAAGAACCTAAACATAACGCCTGAAAGAGAAGGTGAATGATGGCTGCGGACCATGTAGTTTCCATGTTTGTAAATTACCTCATAAATGTGATACATTACTTTAATGCATATAACGTATATATATTCTTTCTTTTTAAACAGATTACCTAGTTTAAACAGAGAAGCAATGTTGTGGGTTTTGTTTTGTTTGTGTTTGTGATAACTGTATTTCATTTATAAAATTTCAATAAAAATATTGTGGAAAAAAAAAAAGATGCTAACATCTCCATCAACAGATGGTTAAACAGAACCATACTGCAGTGGTCTATAAGAGCAGTTTCAAGGCAAACGTCCCACAGACTGCACAAAACAGGCCCTAATTTTAGGCTGCCTTTGCACTCTGTCATTAAATATTATAGGCTCCATCCATTGCAGCCTAGTGTGACGCACACACAACAGCAGACTATTTCCAGTGACAGTGTGTGACACAAGCAGAAATATCTAACTGATTATTTCCTGAGGAGGGCTGCTGTGGTTCAGCTGGACCTGATACACTGTAAAGGGACGTCCTCTGTTATTAAAGACTGAGTCTGTTCTGTAGTCTTTTTTATTCTGATCTGATCACATCTGGAGAGGTAGTGAGAAAATAGCATTCCACTGGTGATTAGCATTTCAAAACGAAGTCCAAATGTGATGTTAGCACCTAAAAAGACGTCAAAATGTCAGAATTTGTATTAAAATGAAGAAGTGCATTGATATTTTAGAAGACAGCACCTTTGAGTTAGATAAACATTTCTATTGACTAACTTCACTCATTCCATGTGGACAACTCACGCAATATCATGAAATCGGGGGACTGTTTTTATCATCAGTGATTAAATATAGTGTAATAAGAATGTAAATTTAAGGTTTTGTATGTTTTATTAGAACCATTTCAGAACTTCATGCATTTCAAGGCTCAAGTAGTAAAACTACAGTGTGTGTTCAATAAACGTCCCACTGAGCTTATTAGCATACTTCCCAGCATGCATTTTATTTGGGTTAAATCTCTCCAGAAATCCCTTTATTATGAATGGCTACAGGATGCAGATCTTATCTTATCTGCATCTAAGATGAGTCATATTTGTTTTCCTGATAAATATGAAAACAGCGCTGATGGTTCAAGCTCAGCTCCACAAAGGATTAAAACATCTTGACTTTTTCAGGTTTCAACACAGTATTCTTGTTTGAAGTATGTGAG
Organism: Toxotes lorentzi; assembly: GCA_037833715.1. Taxonomy (NCBI): domain Eukaryota; kingdom Metazoa; phylum Chordata; class Actinopteri; family Toxotidae; genus Toxotes; species Toxotes lorentzi. Next base: position 9,944,627 of record JBBMJY010000018.1, read on the forward strand.
CATTTCTGTTTATGAATGTTTAAATAATGTGACAGTACATCAGAAAGACTTCACTTCAAAATAAGGCCCTTTTTTTTGAAGGGCACAGTGCATTACAGTGCACTGTCTTTGAACTTCTCCGTTATTTACATAAGAAGATGATGAGTTAATAATATTGCTGCATTGTGGAGGCTTTTTCATTTGAGTGAGAAAAAGGTAATAAGAAGTTTCTGCCCATTTGCTTTTCTTATCTTCCTCCACATGGTGAGAATCCGTGATGATACCTGGATGTTCATTGAATGTGTGCCACGGGTCCAGGACTGGTCAGTGACCTAAACTGACCTTTACCTGACCTCTGTTTGATTAGAGAAGCTGGAGCTCCCTGGTGGTTTCAAGGCCCCAATGCTGGCTAAACATCTGACCTCGTACAGTCCGAGCATCATTTTGAGTTCGCCACTGGGTTAATCTCTCATTATCCAGAGGTCAGCTGTGAGGTCCATGTGTGCATGTGCCGCAAGTTCACTGTGATAATGTTTGCACAGCAGTGAATGGGTTTGTGTACCCTCATTGTAACGGTATGTCTTTTTGCATATTTGCATGTATGAGTGCGAGATTCAGATCTCCTCAGTCAATACTATTATAACTTCCTCTTTTATATGAGTAGGGCTCAGAGAATTCAAATGGAAAGCCTATCCACTGGGACACAAAGTGAGGCCAGCAGCATAATTGACAGCCTGAAGAAATAATCGAATGAGTCTGTGGTATTCATGAGACAGGGAGCAGTAATGAGGTCTTTTTTTCCCACAGTAATATTACAAACTGCATAAACAAGACCAAGATGAACATCTTCAGGGGCCAAGATTTTGTCAGCACTATTTCTAACACACTCCACAATGTAGGCTTAGATAAAAAGGTAAAGGCCTGTGAAGTACATATCACCATGTTTGTTCCTTGTAGGAGGTCAAACAAAAAATGAGGCTCCCAGTCCTTTGTAAATGTAGATATGCCTTTGTTTTAATTACACTGTATATGCATACATATAGTCATACTGTTCAGACTGAGAGGGAATTAGCTGTTTATGCTGACCTACCAGACTTTATTTGGTGGGTTAGCATGAAGTATAGTCATTATTTGAGGTATACTGTGTTGTTTATGTGAACTGTAATTTAAAAGCTTCTTGGTGCATCTAAACAGGTTGGTCAAAAATTAGCATTAGCTTTGTCCGTTTGCATTATTAGCTATGTGACAGTTACACCTGGCAGTTTCTGTGCGTAAATGTTTCGTAACAACTAATTAAGTAAGACTCTCATGGCTTGGTTTGTACGAGTTTGACTGCAGGCTTGGTTTGTATGAGCTAAACTTGTGGCTGTTCCAATTTCTCTGGCCATCGCTTGCGCCCACAGTAAAAGAAAGTGCTGAAACTGGGAGGCCTGAATGCAGCAGGGGCTCGCTGAAGCAACATCAGCCTAGCTCTCCTGTGACACACTTTCTGTTGTCTGAGCCAGATCTAACTGTTCCACTGCAGGCCATACAGCCTCTGCGCTGCTCATCAGCTGCTTGTCTCTGTCTCTATCTTCCATTCATCCCTCCTTTCCTTCTGTTAACCTGCCGACTTCTTTGTTTTGCCACTCTAACTAATTGCTTTTTCATAAACCCTCCAAATCCATCTCGTTTTATCCGTCTGATTTTTTTTCTTTCCTTCTGTCTTTTTTGCTAACACTCACAGTCTATTACTCACAATCCTGCTTTGATCTGACTGACCAAAGACACAAAAACCCCACAAAAACTGTCCCTTCCTTAATCCTGCTCTGTTCCGCACTCACATTACAAAAGGCATAAAACAAACAGCGACTGCACCGCTGAGATATCAATGCGATGAAGTCTATTTTCAGATAAACAAACATGGCATCATATTCCTCTCCCTCCCTCCTGCTCTCTTACAGTATGTGCTCTTACACACAAATGGGTACAGTGCTGTATCACATATCTGCACGTTGTCATCTGTTTCCATTTCCCAGCAGGCCCCTTTATAAAAGTAGTCGGACTCAGGCAGCGCAGCAAGGGAATAGTGACCCCATAATCCACTTTGGATGTGGAGGATTTACCCAGTGTCCCTCTCTTCTCTCCTATCAGTGACGGGAGTGTAGCTTCAGCAAGGGTGCTCAAAGGTAACCAGTTGGCGAGAGCCACAGTGGTGGGTCACGGCTAGGTGAAAGCGATGATAAAACCACGCAGGCACCAGATGTGATACATGAGGACAGTCACCTTCCAAAGTGTTTTGGAAAGCACTGTGGGAGAAGCTCAAGGGGGAACTCTTTGTGTCAGAGTGTGATTAAATTAAGGGATGGTTGAAAAGGCAGTGCCAAGGACTTGGTCGATATTTCATATCACCCCGCAGATATTTCATCAGCTTCTCTATTTACAGAAGCAGTGACAGCTACTCAACAACCTCACATATTTTCACACACACACACACACACAAGTCACTTTCAGACACAGCCAGATCATTGGGATGCAGTTGGACAGGATCTTTTATATTCCCACTTGGTAACTACCTTGTAATTACAACACTTAATACGCACACAGTGACACGTTCCTGTCAGCGAATCTAATTTCTTCAAAACAACAACATTCACTTTGCTCTTGCGGGATGTGAACCACAGGTCAGAGTTCACTCAGTGCTCCCTCGCCCTCTCTGTTGTAAGATCCCATAATGAGCCATCCCTATTGTGGTCAGATATCTTACTGGCCATTGTTACAGTGTAACTGAAGCTGACTCCAGGGGGAACACTGAGAGAGGCTCACTTTAGTTTAGCTTTGCTCTGCGAGTGCTACTTTCTTGCTCTACTTCCTGCTCCACTTTATGTCCCCTATAAGTTTATCTTGCTCTGGCATACTTTACTTCTTTAACTAGTCCATCACTGCTGACAAAACGTTCATGCTGCAAAAAGATATGTTTAGTCATCTCAAGAATTAGGCCAAAAGGATTTCAAATGACGCTACAACATTAGGGTGGGATTAAGTCATTAAAAATATAATGTACTGTAGATGCATACAACACATGATACAAAATCCTACTTTATGGTTTTAGTTATGCTAACAGAGTGGTTCCTGGGTTGGCAAAGTGAGTGTGCTGGTCAGTCGGTCCACCGCTTTAACCAGCCAAATATCTCAACAACGATGGATTGTCATGAAATCTCTCAGTGATTTTTCCCAGACCACCATGAGGATGGCATTTCTGATTGTGAGAGAAATATCTTAACAACTATGGATTGCCAAGAATATTGTGCACTCATTCCTATTACTGTCAGGGTGAACCGCAAGAATGAATTTGTCCAGCACACTCCCATCATCCTCGGTGTTAATTTAGCAAAAGTAAGCTGAACTAAAATAATGCACATGAAAAGCAATATTCCTGCTAAACAACAGCATGTTAGCATTACTGATATGGCGTCCCGTACTGTGTTTTGACCTACTGCACCTGTGCAGCAGAATAATGGAAAACTGGATACATTAAATCTATACTATGAGTTGTATGGCGTGTATGGAATTCAACCACTTATTATGCTGATAATATAAGATTCTGTCTCTGCCTCAATCTCTGATTTATGTGCAAACCTTTAAGAAATTACAGTATTTGTCATTATACCCATGTTTTATGGGCTCACAGGTCAGTAAAAGATCACATTTAATTTCTAATCAGTATAAACCTATTATACTCACTACAATGATCGCTTTGACATTATACCCGTAAATAACTTGAAAGTATCGACCATCTCTGTGGGTGCATCCCTCCTCTGATCTCTGATTGCCCCTGGGAACCTCCTCGCTATGGTAACGACCCCGAATGACCACCAGTGTGGCAACAGCTGTAGTCGTAGCAACAATTGGCTAGCGAAGCTCTTTCACACCGAGAAAAAGGACGAGGGAAGGAGCAAGAGAGGGCAAGAGGCTCTCTGTCATCAGCAGTCAGACAGGATATATACATCTGTGTCTGGTGCTCCTCCTCTCAGTCCATTCATTCATCCAGCCACTCATCTATCTGTCATGCATTTTTCTTCCCTAGGTTCATCTGTCTCTTGCCCACTGTCCCCTCTGTATGTTACTGCCTCATTTTCAATAGATAATTAATTGCTTAATGTTCTCCTCATGCAAATGGATTATCAGAGTCATAAATACACAGATCATTACCATCATCACAATTATTATCATATCTCTCTCTCTCTGTGTCTTTTCCATACTCTCCAGAATCATGCAACACTGGCTGAATCCTGACAACTCCGGCAGCCATTCATCCAAAAACAAAGCACAAATTATGTTTTCACCCCCTTCCATCAACCCATTTTTCACTCATCCACCTTTATAATTCTTTCATTCTCATATTTTCCACCCATCCATCTTTCTGTAATGCACAGTATCATTTTCTCCTCATATCCATTCACCCCTCTCAATGTTTCTGCCTTTCCTTCCCTCACACTATCATTTACTCTTCCATTTCATACCCACTCTGTCTCACCCATCCGTCTTCAGGTATAACCTTCTCCCTCCTGCTCTGTGTCTCCATCAGCACTGCCTCCCCCCTCGGGCTCTGAGTGGCCTATGTACCCCCATGAGCTGAGAGCACCTGAAATATTGATGTCCCCAGGCGAGGGCCACCTCCAGCACACTCTGCAAGAGGTCCAGACCAGGACCTCAGTCAGGTAGAGTCAGAGTGAGTGAACTTTAGTGAGCAGGACAGGTGTGCCATGGCAGACGGAGGAGAGAGGGAGTGAAGCAAATGAGGAGAGATGATGGAAGTATGTGTGTGTTAGGACTGTGTGTAAAAACCAGGTTATCCCAGCAGCTGCCAGCTGGCCCTCTTCACATGTATCCGGTGATTTGCTCCCAGGTGATCTGGAGCTTCATCCAAAGAAGTGCCTGTGTGTATGACCCCCCCCAATACAGCATTCACTTAACATGTTTCACCCAGATTAGCTTTAACACAAGCCTGAGGTTTGCTTAACAGAGCTGTTTGTTTGTTTATGCACCCCTCCCCCATCCCGCTCTTCTTTCCTGTTGTTTTCCACCATCTTTCTCCATCTCTCTTGACATCTCTCTCCCCCACAGCCAAACCCTTCATTTTCTTCCCTTCTCATTTTCTGCCTGTTAGTCACACTTCTCTTGGTGTAGAAATTTACAAAATATTTCTATATTGTAGGAAGACGGCTTCCTTGTTGTTCTCTGGGTGACTTTCCCTCTCTGGTGAAGGTGACCTTGCCAAAGAGACCCATAAGAATCACCATGGAGACAGCATCCAGCTTGGTGATGCTTATGGAGAGAGAGGGGGAGGGAGGGTTACGAAGAAAGGGAGAAGGAATGAGAGAGCAATGGTGTGAAGTGAAGGCAGTTTTACCACAGAGCTTATTTTCTCCAGTTCCTGATTCATGGTTCCATCACTCTGGTTTAGATTACTATAATATTGTCTCCCTCTATATTTTTCTCTCTCTCTTTGTCCGTTTTTTTTTTTTTTTTTTTTGGTCTTGAACCTAGGGCAAAAACATAAAAAGCTGTCCTATTTAAAATAAAGAGAATGTTTCACATTACATCAGATGTGAAACAGTGTGTTGCGCTTTTATTTCCCTAAACCTTTTTATTGTTTCAGAGGGTCTGTACGTCTAATTTGCACGGTTAAATAGGTCACACTTCATCCACAGTGCTGACTTGGCCAAAGCAGAAATCTGTTCTCCCTACAATTCAATTTAACACCTGAACACTGGAACACTGGTAGCAAAGAAATGATGTTCAAACAAGGCACAGGGCAAAATATGTCACTTCCACACATCTATGTATTTGTACTGCGAGTGTTCGATTTCATCAAAATAAAACTGGCAACAAGTTAATACATTCTCCTTCATCTCCATGTGGTTAACCAAATCCGATTTCTTGTCCTTTTAAAGCTTGTTTATAGTGGGAGAAAGGTGGATTTTCAACCTTGTTAAGCACTAGCAGATTGCAGACTTGATCAAAAATTGATGAAGTGAGAAAAAACTAAAAGTGCTGAGGTTTCTACAGCTTAGGTCTGTGCTATTTATTTATTTATTTATTTTAAAGTTAACTTTTGCTACTCCCACATATTCTGTAGGTGCAGTCAGCATTGCCATGGATTTTTTCCAAGCCCATTACATTTACAATCAGGTCACGCACGGTCTCAGTTGAATATTGTTTTGATTAAATTTGTCATTATTTTTAAATGGTTAGTGCTCGTCCATATGGAGAACAGACAATTAATTTCACACCCTGGCTTTGGAGTTGAAGCTGAATGCCTTACAGGGCAAATAAATTTGATCCAGCTCTGGATATTATGACTTCAGTATGCAGCAGCAGTAAAGTGTAGGAAAACCTCATTCATAAGACGAAGACAGAAAGGAAATATCAACTTCCTTCCTCATGTTGCAGTCTCAATGTGACAACACTGTCCTGTGCTTCCATGTAGTAGAAGGTCAAGAGAAAAACAGGAAAGTTGGCTGAAAACCTTCAGGAAGCCATTTGGTTCAGCAGAAAAAGAAAACATGGTTTCCTTTCTGGCCCTCAGTTGTTGTGTATGTGAGATGCAATCAGGCCTGCAATGCGTCACTCACACAGCCGCAGGCAGAGACATTCACAGCTGCCTGTCAAAATTAGGGCCACCCTACTTTCTCTGGGCACTGATTCTAAATGTAAACGTTGATGTGTAACATTTGAGCATAAATACTTCATACTTGTTCTCCTGAATTCAAGAGAGCTACAGGCAGGGTTTGATCTGCGTCAGGGCTCTCAGCGCAGTGAGCCTCAGAGTTCGGGTCTTCTGTATCACACACCGAGGAGAATGCATCTGCATCTTGAGTGAACCACTGTAGTATAAAATTTACCATGGATGGAACTATGCTGACTATTCTCATTTTATTATTTGTGGTGGTTGGGAAACAAAAAGTATTCTAACCGACACATTATGGTTTGCACATACTGTGTCCAAACATACAGGCTGATCATGGTAAAAGATAGTGAAATAATTAAAACAAAAAAAAAATAACAGAGGTAAAAAAAAAAGAAAGAAAAAGAAAGATGAAAAAAAAACGTGTTAAATTAATTTTTAATAAACTATTTGGAGTAGAAGGCCTGCTGCGGCTTTCTCTTCCACTGACTCCCTACAGTGCACAAAAAAACTTGCAAGCTGCTGAATTTCAGTTTGAATTTTGCAGAAAAGAACAAAGTGTTTGCCTTAGAATCATTGTGGATCATATTAATAGACTTTCAAACAAAGAAAAATCAGACTGCCCAAAGTTTCCTCCCTCTGCCAGCTGGTTATATAGATAGAAATAAGTGCAATGCTTTATATATTAGATGGTATGTACAGTATATATTATTAATAGTATGCTCCGTACACAACTGATTTATTTGGCCACTTGAGGGGAGCAGAATGAGCTGCGAACATAGCACTGATTTACCGTCTCCTCATAAAGTAGATATGGCAAAGTGCTAGCAAAGCAGCACAGAGCAACACTAACATTCATTTGGAGTCGTGTGTGTTTCCACCTGACAAATGTAGCTGGGTGATAATTCTCTATGGGTTTGTGTCTCTACAATGACAGCTGTCACATTCACATATGAATGTGATCCAAAGTTAAAATAAAATTATTGATTAGCGCAGCTTTAAATCATAAAATTCATAGTGGAATAGCTCATTGTCTGCACAGTTGATAACTGGGTTTTTTGCTTACAAATATGAATTTGCAGTGCAAAATAAAATTGTCATCTATTCTTTGGCGGCTTGGAAATCAGCGAGTGGCTTCGTGTGCCAAGAATAACTTGTTGTGTGAGTTTGTGTGCAAAGCACGTGTGTGTACACAGTGAGTGTGTATGAGGGCTTACTTGTGTCTGTCTGAGCACATGTCTGTTCTCAGAAATGGCTGGCCTGTGCCAGCGCTGAATGAGAGCAGTGTGGCTAAAACAACCTGTTTTCCAGCAGCTAACTGTGGAGAACTAGATGGATGGAGGCAACTTTGTCTCTCTATCCCGTCATTGATAAAGAGCATTAGAGGGCACTCGGCAGAGAGGGAGCGAGGAGGGCGGACACAGATAGTAGAAATGGCAGCAAGGACACAGATAGTAGAAATGGCAGCAAGGACGAGGTAAGAGGGGAGAGTGAGTGAGGTGAGGGGAGAGCAGCTCCAAGCAGAGAGTTTGACAGATGGAGACAGAGTAGGAAAGTTTTGACATGAGGACGTGGCAGTGGTTGCCTCTTGGCCAGGAGAATCTTCCTTTTCACTTCAACCAAACTGATCCTGAAACAGTCCCACAACAGAGCATAACGCAGATACAGCATACAAGCTGCACCACACTCGACATGCATGTAAACACACACGGACAAATCATTCTAAGCTCTTCAGAGCACTACTGGCTATGAAATCTCCTCACAATCTGGTTATTAGAGTAAAACCCTTACAACAAATTTAATTCTTAATGACTCTCATTAAAATGCAGAACAGCAAAGGGTGATTAGCGTGACTGTGGTAAGTTACTGACCTCTTAAGAGTGTGCTGTGAGGATTTGATTGCCATGAAGGCAGTTTGAACAGCACAAAATAAGGCTAAAGCAAATACCAGTAATTATAATGTTATTATCCGTAAATATAAGTAAGACTCATTCAAAAGTTAGAGGCATATTATAAGAAACCTACTGTATGCGATTTTAAAAAACTAGTCAACAAGCTGGTTCTTTTACATACACAACTCAAGCACATGGTGAAGTCATTCTCTGCAATTGTGTAACACTGTATTGTTGGTCATACATAATATATATAACATTCATAGTAAAAATAGAGAAAGTAGAAAATAAAAGAAAAACATGAATTTGTATTTTACACTCAAATTCATGCCAAACCTTGTTTTGAGTTGTTTTGACTTAAGGCACATGCATATTTTAGCAGGTTTGTTGTGGAGGTGTAAACTACGCAAACACAGAGCAAACGAAATTAGCATGAAAAGAACAAAACCGAGCCTGGGGTGCACAAAATTATAATTACATGGAATTAGCTGCACGGACTCTTAATGTTTGAAAAAGGTAACCTGAGGATATTAAAAACAGGCAAACCTGTACCTGCAACATCTCCTCTCAGCGAGCCACCTCAGCCTCCTGTCACTTCATGTTTCTGCTTTGTAAAAGTCATGTGGTGGGATTATAACACACAACAGGACAGAAAATAATACTTCATCATGCCGTAGAGCTGCTGTGAAAAATGGACAGAAATAGTGGCTAACCTTGAAATACCACAGGGGTCAGTTTAGGAAATCTGAGCTACAGAGGGAAAACACGAGAAAAACGCGATGTCCTGGATGTGGACCCTCGTCCCACATCCTCATTGCTCAAACGCAACATTATTCAGGGTGAAAAGGCAGTAATGTCACCGCCTCGTTGCCACCAAAAAGTTCCTCAGCTGCATTTAAACAACAAATTTCCATAAACGCATAATACATCATACATCACCTAATGAGGTTAATACTCGATGAACTGAATGAAGCTAACTAACGGTCTTGCAGAACAGCCAGGCCTCAGTAGTAGTAGCACGGTGAAGTCTAATAAGCTGAATGAGTCCCAGCGTGACCTCTAGGAGACCTCTGTGCTCGGATAAGGTTCTGGTCAGCCTGAGTACTGTTTTGATGAGTGAGGGCTACAGCTGGCATGTCGCATTAGCACACTTATGAGTAGACAGAGGAGGGTGAATGAGGTCAGGCTTATCAGGCAAATGGATTTTTGGACTTTGCGAGGTACACTAAAAGCATCTGAATAAAGCTACCTTCGCTATTATTAGCAACTTGAAAAAAAATTTGATGCTGTTTGACATTTCAAATGTTCCAGTGCAAGTGATTAAAAAAATGGAAAAAAAAAAAGAAAAGCTAATAAAATAGTCTGATATTTATCCACAACACAATGACTGTACAGCAATCGCACACTTCAGCTGTCATGCTCAGACCTGCAGCAAAGCACTTTGCACATTCATGGTTGCTGTGGCTGAGATGCTTTTGTCACTGAGAGGAACAGTCAACACCTAAGTCTCACAGGCATTTTTGAAAGGCCAATAGATTTGCAGATCTGATATTCTGAGAGAGCTGTGCCGGGGTCGGGTTAGACCTTGAGAATTAAACAGCTTCTTTCATCTGAAGTATTACAAAAAAAATGTTTAAAAAATGATGAGATGATGAATGAAATCTGAAGTAACAACTTATGCAAATTATATAACAATGTTTATTATTCATCAGGAAGCGTGTATATGTGCCTGTGCGTGTGTACTAATCTAAACGAGCCATTAGTCAGTTTTGTCTTTGCACAACATCGCTACCTGGTCCTTTATGTTTCTGCCACACGTCTCCAGGACACATTTCTACCTCACCTCTGTAAACTGAAGTGAGCTATTATCTCCAAGCATGGGCAACCCCTGAGGGATTAACCGCCAATCCTTCTTAAATCTGCCCTCATCGTAAAAACCGTGACACAAGCTCTTGCAGGGATACTGTTGGTGCAGCACAAACATTTATAATAATACCAACAGGCGCTGTCAGGACCCCATCACTATCAACTATCGACGGCCTAGCTAACTCTACCCTAGGGTTCAAATGTCAGACTGTCACTGCGATTTGCTAATCCTGTTGCAGATGTCACGCTGAGAAGTTGTGAGCTTCCTCTTCTGTTGTTGTGTGGAGTTTGCTTTTAGTGTGCAGCTTGTCTCCTCAAGAGATTATTCTTCCTTTAATCATTTTTAAATTAGAACCAACAGATCCGCTGTAATAGATCAACAAGACAGGACAAAAAGGGACTAAAAACTAGATGAGGCTCAGTCAAGAATTTCACAGCGCTTTTCTGTCCTTTGCGTATTTATTGTAAATGTCCCCAGGTATGGCAGTGTATGCTAGTTGAGATTGTTCTGTGGTGTTCATGCAAAATAGTGCATGAAATCCTGCAGGAGAAAAAAAAACAGGTTTTGGTGGTATGAGGTACATCAGTGTTAACAGTATAAATATTCTCTTGAACAACTGTCACTGCCATGATAATGCTCCTGTTGCCATTTTCAAATGCTAGAGAAATAAGCTGAAATAACCCTTGAAGACCTGCGGGATCCTCTTAAGAAACATTCTAAAACCTAAGCTTTATTTCAAAACAGCCTCCATAAAACTGAGGGTTTTCTGAAAAACTATAAACTATTGTCAACACTGACTAAAACCTCTATTTCTCAGTCTCTAAAGCAGACAGAAACATGAAGCAGACAGAAACATGAAATAAAAGCCCAAAACTTTGGCTTTTATTGCAAATGATGGCCTTTGTCCTAATTTACATCAAGATAAAAAAAAAAGAAAAAAAGAACAATCTTTAAACAAGTGAAATGAACAGAAAGTCAACGTCATATGAACACTCATGTTGCGTCCGGCTCTAAAGGGATTCAAATGCACAAGCTACATGTGGTCTTAACTTGAAGATGACCATACAACTCCCACATGTTCCAACCCACTGCCAATGGCTGAGTAAAGCTAGAGCCTGGCATAGAGACGAAATCTGACGGTTCCTTGTGTTGTCAGGACATGGCGCAGGTCATTATATAGGTCAAAAACAAGGACAGTGGCAGCAGCGGGAAGGGGGAGGGAGAAAGAAGGGTGAGGGGGCAGAGAAAGAGAGAGGGGAGGAAGAGGAGCAGGGAGAGGAGGGCAATAGGAACAAAGGAGGGGAAAAAAGCAATAGCATTAAAAGAGACAGGCTGACCTCGGAGCACCCCGGCATTAGCTTGCTCAGAGGAGAGAATGGATTTGAACAAATCAGAGCTTTCCACTTCAAAATAATCCACATTTGATAGCTTCCTATCAGCCAAATTGGGACATACCTGTCAGACAGAGATGTACATACACTGTGCAACACGGCAAGGACATACATGTAAACATGCAACTGTATTGGTTTCTCTACTCTGGCACACACACGAACTAGACGCTGCCTTTCCGTCACCAGAATGGTAACAGTTCACCAACATGCTCTCACACCTCTTCCTGTTCTCTGCTTAAGAAAACCTGTCGCTCTGTCAGGGCTGCAGATTAACTGAAGAACAGTTTCCTCCTCAAGTCAATTTTACCGAGGTAGCGATGAAATAGCCGGGCTATTTTTGGCCTCTGAGTGTGTGTGTGTGTACATCTGTATGTGTGAATGCAGTGACCACGTGTGGCAACTTCTACAGTCAAGACAAGCCAGACAGCCACCTACTGCACACTACAGCTCCATCTCCATATCCTTCCTCATCTGTGGAGCACTTCATTACTTTTCTTCATCCATTACTTGTCTTCTTCATCCTCAAGCATCATTTATATTTCTTCCTCTCCTCCCCTCCCCTCTCCTCCCCTCTCCTCTCCTCTCCTCTCCTCTCCTCAGCACCAGTCCCATTTCCACTGACAGTGGTGCTGGCAATTAGGTCAGCATTCGGCCTATTTCAAGCACGAAGAACACAGGGCCTAGATTTGCTCTGTCACTTAAGAACATCAAAGACGGCGATAAGTCACACATAAGCGACATGTATGAAAAGCTTTAGAGACAAAAGCATCAAAACAGGCCTAATCCAAGGAGGTGTGGCACAAAGCGCACTTTGTGTTGTACTTTCAAAGAGGTCGAGCGAGATTTTGCATCAAATATGCATGGGCTCGTGTGGCCGGCTAACGGCCCTGGACAAGTGTACTGCCGCTGTGAAGGTCAGGATTCTCTTATAGCATCGTTGACACACACAAACACACACACAGTGAGCGTCCAGATGGCTCAGCAGACCCCGTCACATGCATTTACTTGCAATATCACACAGTGAGAATTCTGTTTATGACCTTTGTCACACGACACGACCTGTGAGATGGTAAATAAGTCAGTGGATTGACTGAGGCACTAAACCCGGCAGCCTGAGAGAGCTGATTACCACTTGGGCCATTGATCCTCAAACAGTGGAGTGACCTAATGTTTCAAGACGGTCCAAAACATTACCACGTCAAGCCCTGCGAGACTTGTTTATACACAAACAGCTGCTGTATGTCAATGTATTGTTGCATGCATTCGTAAGCACTATTCAAACATTTAGTAAATGCTTCATTACACGCATTCATGTAGATAAAAACAGATATAAGGACATTTAAAGAGCTCATTCCTTTATACCATTTATCAGCGATTGTTTCTGCTACGAAGACACTTTTCATATTTTACAACTATGTTTTTCTATATTGTCATTGAATATCTGTTTACACACCAGTCTTCACTCATGGGAAAACACTGAACACTTACACCGACAAGCACTTTATTAGGAACACCATACTAATACTCGGCTGTTCCTCCCTTTGCTCTCAAACTAGCCTCAGATCTTTGTGGCAGGGATTCAACAAGATGTTGGACATGACTACATCACATAATTTCTGCAGCTTTGTCAGCTGCACATTCAGGCTGCCAGTCTCCTGTTCTGCCATATCCCAAAGGTGTCCTGCTGGATTCAGATCTGGTGCCTGGGGAGGCCACTGAAGGACACTGAACTCATTGTCATATTCATGAAACCAGTTTGAGACAATTTCTTTGCTTCTTTCCATGGAGCATTATCACTAATCAAGAACAACTCCCAGTAAAATTCCACAGCACCTCATGGTGACCGCATGACTCAGTAATTGATTCACTCCCTTTGGGGATTTAATGTGATGAACTTACTGGTCATTACGCTGCTGTTGGACACTTTAATGCTCCACTTGTCAGCAGTCAAAGTTATATTTTATACCCACATTATACAATTCTTCTTTTTTTTTTTTTTTTTTTTTTTTTTTAACAGTATTATTGAATCCAGTGCAGCTTCTGCAGCCAAAGACTGTAGAGCAAGATACATGAGAATCACTGCCTGGGAATTCACTTCAGGGTAAGCACTTGTCACAGGAGGAGGAAGATACACGTCTGTCAGTATGAAACATCCTTAAGGCGACAATGACCATCTTGTTACAGGCAGTACCATCTTGGAATAGTGCTCCACTTAGCAAGCACGAGTGCCTCAAGTGTTATCTGGAGGAATATGTTTCTCTTTGCTACTTTATCGGTCAACAAGCTATTTATTTTTCTTCATTTGTTCTGTTCCTGTTTATTCATTTGAGCTCTCACTGTTTACAGTCACAATTCTCAGGGGAGCTTCTTGATCTTTACTAAAGCATTAGGCGTGACCTCTGCCTTCCTGGGGCCCTACAGACCAACACAAGCCAGATTTCCCTCCAGTGCTTTTTGTAACTGTGAGTCACTAACACACAAACCTGAGCAGCCTCACGTAGGCTGACTGCAGCCTGCCGTGAACTAAAACTTTTGCTTGCTTACTGACGGTTTTCAGCCAGTCGGACAGTGGGCTCAACAGCTATTGGATGGATTGCCATGAAATTCGGTACAGACTTTCTTGTCCCCCTTAGGCTGAATCTACCCGCCCCTCCCCTCCCTACAAAGGTTTATGACCAGATCACTGGAAAACCAATGACATTCCCTTCCATTAAAGAATCTTTGTCTTGTTGAGAGGAAAGAGAAACAAAACACACACAAGTGAAACATAAAACTGACACAAAAACGCAAATCACTGAATACACGCACGCACACAAGCTAACAAGACCCCCCAAGGCAAAGAGCTCAGTCGGTTGAAGCTGTTATTCACACTAAGTGCTGTAGTGCATTCAGTGTTGCTGTCCTTCTGAAATCAACATTTGTCACGCTAGTGATTCCCTCAACCAATTTATCACTTTTTTTTTTTTTTGTTAGCCCGTCACAGTCAGCGATCAATGGTAGGCGCCACTGACGAGACACGGGGCACGACTACTGGCTAGACAGACAGAGACTACCAGTCGCGCACCAATACGAATCCCAAGCACCAGTACTACATCGCTGTGTTATTCCTGTCCCAGTTTAAACACATTCACATGACGAGTGTTCAGCATGATGGCAGCGATGAGCGAAATGCAGAATGATTCAGCATAAGCACAGTCATTTATAAAGATTACAGTCCTTTCCCCCCAAAAGCCATTTGTCTGTTTTTGTTTCATTGTATAAACAAATGCTCATCTTCAAACATGATTTCATTCTAATTTGCTCTGTAGTGGCATGAACTTATATAGGCCAGATTCAGACTGGCTGTATGCAGCTGGTGCGCCTGCAAAGCCCACACATACAATGAACACAGAAAAAAGAAAAACAGGTCATGGGCTTTAATATGGAGGTTACATGATTCATATGATAGCAGCAATAGAATACACTGACATGACTAACAATATTGGAGATGTCTGGCAGTCACATAAAGAAAGAATGAATACATTTTTAGCAGAGTGATTCATTCATTTTAACTGGGCCTCTCCATCACTCTGATCAGTGGAGCCTGTTTAAAATTACAGTCACCACAGAGCTTTGTTATTGTCACTGTAAAACATGAAGCGCAGATCCTGCAGCACCTATTTAGTACGCAGCAAATTGTATGACAACACATTTAATGGCATGTATTTCTCAAAAGCCTAGGATGTGGCTTCACGATCGCTCATTGTTATAGTTTGCATTATTTTGTGTCTCAAAATTTTAAAAAAAGTTCCCCAGAGGAGAAAAAAAATAAGGTTAACATAAAAAAGTGGCAATAAAAAATATGCACTGGAAGCAAGTGGCACGTGGTGTCATTGCTTTTTATGAATTTTTATTTTCCTGTCTTGCTTGCTGTTGACACTGGTAGAGGGCAGGTAAATCAGGTCCTACATTCTGTCAAATGTGGGAAATTGAATATATTTTACCCCAACTATAAAATTAATTATTCAAAAAACAAAAATGTGGTTATAACCACTGTGTGTGTGTGTTATGTGTGTTTAAAGAAAGAGAACATGTATGTTTTTAAACAGTTTTACTCGCTCTGTGTACAGTGATATGCATGCAGTAGATAGCGACCTAATTAATTGAGTGTTGGAAAACCCTCAGAATCAACCCTCATTGTATGATATTTACTGAAAGAGCCTAAGAAATCATATACCAGCTGCACTTGTCTATAAAAGGGTTCCCCTGTTTGCAGTGCAGAAGTTATTTTCATTACCTGCTTTCACCTTCTGTGATTCGTGATAAAAGTCTAATAATCTCAAACACAGGTGCATCAGTTGGAGCATCAACTCTAATAAAGTCATCCAGAGACCCAACAGACAACAACAAGATACTTGTTTCTGCAATGCCACAGAAAGAAGAAGCAACTACCAGGTAAAGTGCATGACTTTCTGAATCTTTGTTAGAAGTGTGATCAAGTGTTCATTACAGTGGAGAGTGCCATTGTATGAGTTGTTTCCTCTCCTGCGACAGTGCAGAATACAGCAGGCCGGATTTTAACCATCACATAGCTCTAACTCTGGCATCAGTTCACTGGTTATCCATTTTTAGAATTCACTGTAAGGTTTGGCTGCTCTCACTGACAATATTTATCCTCCACTTTTATGTCTGGCCTCTTATATTGTTTTGAGCCTTAAATCAACTCTAGTCACAGATAGACAGATAAAGACTACACGAACAGCATCATCTCATTAAGCTCAGTTTTTATGCAGTGTAGCCGCTCACTTCCACTCTCTGAAAGCCTTTGTTTTCACAGTGTTTAATGCATTGTTAAATTAAAACATCACCTAGAGTATATACACTCACAGAATATACTGTATGTTATTATCACAATGCATTACTAGCAGAGCCACTAGTAATGCATCAAGACAAAGATGGCTCAGATTAAAGACGTGTTTGATTGCTTCTCAACAGAAATCTGAAAATATTGTATAGAGATCTTTTATCCTTATTGCTCACATCTGTCATTGGTGCAATAAAAAGCTGTTGTAATATGATAAGTAAGGCTCTAGTGCCAAGAGAGCTTATTCCTCACTTCACAACTTCTCAAATGCGCTGACAATTTGTCAGTGACTCAGCTCAACGAGAGTGAGCGAGGAAGGTTAGCATGAATTAGCTCTCCAGTGCTAAGCTACTGTGACTCGGCAAAAAAAAAAGGGGGGTTGATATAATTAGCTGCACTCTCCCCAGATAAGGCAAGGTCGCATCAGGCCATTCAATCAAGACCCGCTATGATTTGACTGGCATAGATAACTTTGTTAATCTTCTATGACTGGGTAAGCACTAAGTGATGCAAGGCTAAGGTTACAAAGTAAGATTTGAGCTTTTAATGGATGCTGTTAGTGTTAATGAGAAGGTACATTTGAGTTTGAGTCTTCATTAGATCTCTCTTTAAAAAAAACAAAAAAAACTGAAGTGATAGTAGTTCTTTATATCGTTAGCATTTTATATATGAAGAGCATTTTAAGAAGGCCACACCAGAAAGCTAAATATTGTTTTATTGTGTCTTTTTAAAATGCTAATTAATGGCACTTTGCAGGCTGAGCATACACGGTTTTCTCTTGTGTCATTAGGATTCATATTCTGGGCACCATGAATGTCTGCACAAAATCTAATGCTAATCCATCAAAACACTGTGGAGATGTTTCAGTCTGAACCAAAGTGGTGGACCATTCACAAAGCCACCCCATTAGCACAGGAAAGAAAAAAAGAAGACATTATCATAAACAAAAATGTCACACAGCACACTATCTTTGCTATATTCTGCTTTTTGTTTTTGTCAACAAAGCAATACAGTAATGATTTGTAATGTGGGGTTTTCTTTAGTTAAATCCCTCACACAAACTTACACAAAATGTATACATGCTATTTAGTATACAGTATATAAACACTACTACACAGTTGAAGCTTAGGATGAACCTTGTTTTACTGACTGTCAAGTTCTCTGCACATGAAACAGTTGAACACCAATTTAAAGGGATATCAATTTCTAATGTCATGGAAACTGTACTTTGAAAGAAAAGTCACTAAATAAAGATGAAAAGCCGAGAAAGCTTTGACTGACTCTGACAGAGAACAATATGTGAGATGATGAGAACCTGGCATCAGTCGTACGTGGGGAAACAAGCTCTTTTTGTACTTACAGATCAAAGTCATGGCCTTTATATATAGATTTATTAACGCACCACATTCAGTACATGTTTATATCCCCTGAGCTTTAGCACTCATTGTTGCTCATTTGTTTTCTGGAGCTGGCGTATGAACCTTCCCTGAACGGAACAGTTTCCCTGTCTTATCTGTTTATCACCACTGTCCTCACTTCCCCAGCTCTCCTGTTTTTTTGCTCTCGCCCGGTGATATCCTTTATGAGTCACCTGCAGGTCTGTGCTGCAGAGGACTCCAGTAATTACTCCAAGACAACTCCTATCGAAAGGCATGGCAGGTTTATTTATATTTCAAACACAGGGCATATCAAAGTGTTTCACAAATGCAAAGAGGAGAAGAGTTCAAAAATCAAAATACAGACTAAAAGAAGCCAGAGAAGGAAATTAGCATAAAAAAGAAAAAATAAAGAATATAAGCCTAAGGTAAACATTATAAAAATAAAGCACTGCACATAAAAGACTGGATTTATAGGTGTTTACAGACTGGGAAGGTCTCTCTTTATGCTCAAACTATTTGCAGCAATCATACAAATCACACCATACCAGCAATGTGCACCCATACGTGCAGCTGAACACACTGCAACTAAACAAATACTGAACAAATCTTTATCAAGCTTACCGTCCCCGGCTTTCATTAGGGAAACACATGCACTTGGCTTAAATCAGATCGGAGACAATAAATCTCTCTCAAGTGCTGCACAAACTAATCAAAACCCAAACAGAGATTCATGTCTGACGTGTGCCACAGTTATATGGCATCTTCAGCAAACAGCAGAGCGCCAGCTCATCAGCATCTTGTTGGGCAATTAGTGAGGGCAACCGCGCTCTCTCTGTATTCTTTTGCAACCGGGCTCCTTGAGTCTTTTCAGTGCCATTAATTTGTGCCTCTGTGTTATTTCTCCTGTGGTGGATGCTGTATTTGTTAATATACAATTAGTGACAAAAAATCAGCCCACTGTAACAGTGCAATTATGAATCATGGCTTTCCCCAGTATGCACAGCGTGTCGCAGTTAAGTAATAATCTGTGACATTTCATATAAATACGCTAATGCTCAACCTTGAATGCTGAGATATGTGTACGAGTGTGTCTTCCTCCAGCAGTCAGGAAGTGATTGAATCCGTTTTCAGTGCAGGGCAGTGAAAGCCAGCATGGATGAGCAGAAACCGCTGCCTACAGCTTAAACTTTGACAGAAGGAGGAGGAGTCAAATGAAGGCCTCAGTAAACTGTAAAGAGAAAAGGACTCATCCATTGCCTTGTACAGATGAAAGCACTCGGACATGATAAAGCAGCCGAGCTTAAGAGCAGCAGTGAACTTATTATATTGGACCAGTGCCTTAATTAAATTGCAGATTCTTAGATCTCCAGTGAATGCTAACACGTGGCCCTGTTCTTAGTTATTCAATCTTTTGTCTACACAAAATTAATTTTGGTTTGTATATAGCTTGTGGCTATTAGCTGTGACAGGTAAGCAGTAACATAATGCAACTAAAGAGTTATGCCATTATATATGTTTTAATATAGTGTGGATACACACACGCACAATGCGAAAGAGAGAGATGGAGGGGGGGTTGTGGTTATTTCTGTGGGTACTGGAGAGCAATAGGAAAACCATAAACGTGTTTAAAAGCATTTTACCAATCACTGGATGGTGTTTGTTTGTGTGTGTGTGTGTGTGTGTGTGTGTGTGTGTGTGTGTGTGTGTGTGTGTGTGTGTGTGTGTGTGTG
>JBBMJY010000018.1:9964477-9994687 GCA_037833715.1 Toxotes lorentzi
TGTGTGTGTGTGTGTGTGTGTGTGTGTGTGTGTGTGTGTGTGTGTGTGTGTGTGTGTGTGTGTGCGTGTGTGTGTTTAAAAGTCATTTATTGGATTTAATGTTTTCTGCTTGTGCAAGTGTGTGATTCAAATTGTACTCATACAGGTCCACTGGGAAGGATTTTAACTGCATTTAAATACAGACTGAAGTTATGTTATACTATATGTTATGTTTACTATAAAAAAAAATCAAATATAAACATAACCTCTGTCCTTGCACATTCTTCATTAATTTAACTTCCTGGGAGACCTATACATTTTTATTGGCGTACTGGGAGGAGACTACAAACATCACAGTGGTTCATTCTCTCAATGGGCAGGTAGACATATTGAACACAATACCTTCCACAATGCTCCTCTCACAAATAAAAACAGCAGGCCACTGATGGGATACTGTGAGTGAGCACAATGAGAGATACGCTCAAAAACACGCACACACGCGTGCACACACACACACACACAGACTCTTTAGCTAACTACTGTGATAAAGTGCAAAAACTGAAACAAAAATGTTAGAGGCTGGCAATGTGCGATTTGTCGGACAAAGTCTCCACCTGCACTGTACATAAAACGCAGATGACATTATTATGCAGTATTCACAGACAGTATCTAAGTGAATCCATTCATCTCAACACAATGTGTGTGTGTGTCAGTATGTGTGAAAGAGAGAGGGATGTTTACCGAGGCCCTGTGAGTACATTTAACAAGTAAATTGAACACAGAGGTGGGCCTCCTCTCTTCTTGTTCTTGTGTCCTCTAATTTAATTTTTTTTCACTTGGTTCTCTGACGGGGGTCTTGCATCTCAATGAGGCTCCAACCAGCAGGGTAGCGGCCTCGCAAAGAACAGTTCTCTCACGCTATTAGAAAACTGACTGGGGGGGGGGGGGGGTGCGGGGGCAACAGTGGTAAACATTATCAGGGAAGTGTGTGTGGTGATGTATTTTAAAGAAGAGGTGTTGGTGTTCCTGAGCTAAGCTAAATGTCTCCTGGCTATAGATTCAAGATTAGTGTATTTGCCAAAATGTAAAAGTATTGTTTTAATGAACTTCATTTTCATGCAGCTAATTATTAGTTAGCAGCAGCACACAAATGGACTCATGAGCTCTGCAGTTCACCGAGCTTCTTTTGACATTCCTTATCACATTATCAGCTGAGGTAAACAAAAGAACACACATCTTGCACAATCAGATTCTCAAATCTGGTCTCAAACCAGAAAACAGATCCATATTCTCTCACAGCAAAACAGAACGTGATTGTCAGATTTCTAGACGTCTGCAAACAACCACAGCACCTAACAACCTCTGAGACGCCCTGGCCTCCCACTTCTCAAGCATAACCTGAGTTACTGGAGGTAAACATGAAACAGGGATACCACCCTGTCCTCCACACTCTCTGCTGTGGTCCTGACGGGGACCTTTTCACGCTGGGTTTCCAGGTCTCTACTCCCACTGTTATGATTGAGTGATTTGACTGCGGCCATTTCTCACCATTATGTTCAGCAATGGGCCTGTGCCTGCCAGAGACAGGGGGCTAGTTGCTGAGGCCAAGGCTATCATTCATAGCAGAGAGGAGGAAAGGATTAAGGCCATTGAGAAAGAGCAGGAGAGAAGGGGGTCTGCATCTTAATGCAGGCCTGAGTGTGGAACAGCCTTGTTATTAGGTGGCTCAGAGGAGAGGCTGGGTGGGTTGGTGGGTGACTACTGGTGGGAGACTGGAGGCAGAATTAGGGGGAAAAGCAGATGCAGAAAGATTTGAGAAAAAAAATGAGGATAAGAAAGGTAGAAGAGAGGAATAAAGAATGTGCACACAGTACAAAAAAGAACATCATGTACAGATCAGTGAGGACCAGCTCTTTTTAATACTACTTTAAACATAATATCGTTATATGCTATGTAATTCAACCACAGACATACTGATGGCTTAATGACAAAAATAAAAAACGTCTATGTCCATTTCATTTTCCCGCCCCATCTCTTCCTTTTGTTTAAAAACATTTATCATCAGAGTTGGAGCACAGCTGACCCCATGATTTGAATATATAAATCCTCATGATCATTTATTTGTATTTAAAAACATTAGTTATGTAAACTTCATCAGACAGTATTTCAAAGCATTGATGGGGGGAAGTATGAAGACAGATAAAATGAGGAGAGAGAGAGAGAGAGATGAGGTATGACATACATCAAAGGTGCATTTGAACCAAGGACACGGTGGTTGTGAAGTATGCGCTGTGACTATCCTGCTACTGGGGCACCCAAGGAATCTGCTTTTGTTGTTTTTTTATGTCCAATAACATGCAAAACACATAGTAAAGCTCAACAGCTTAAGCAAATGTGTCACACTAAGGTGAAAAAACATAAAGTTGCAAAAAGTGACAGAGTTCCTTCAATCTTCCAGCCAAAGAAAGCTGTTTCACGAGTGACAGAAATGTGCCTGAATAGATGAGGGTTTTTTTTTGTTTTTTGTTTTATGTTTTTTCAAAGTCTCTCTTCAACATTTGGCTGAGGGGATCTGAAAATCCTTCCACTCACGCAGAGAATAACAATTCTTACAAAACTTCAAAGGACCTCTGCGTTACAGTCAGTCACAAGTCACAGCTTATAAAGACACACACACAAAGCAACACTTGCTTTCTCTCACATACACACACACACACACACACACACACACACAGACATACAGTATATACATGTAAGCACAGAAACATAAACCCAACACAAATCCATAGTAACAGCATTTCACACTCCATTTCCGTCGTTCAGTCATGGCTGTTTGCTCAGATTACAGACAGGTTAATCACCGCAAAGAAAACAGATCCTCTCTCAGCCAGAACAGCTGAAAAGGAAAAGGTCACTTGACCATTACTTTACTGACAAAGGGAAAATAATTG
This sequence comes from Toxotes lorentzi, assembly GCA_037833715.1. NCBI lineage: Eukaryota > Metazoa > Chordata > Actinopteri > Toxotidae > Toxotes > Toxotes lorentzi. Next base: position 9,967,408 of record JBBMJY010000018.1, read on the forward strand.
CTGTTGAATCCAGGAGCCTACAGAATAAACCTGTTACATTGTTCAGGGTATTTGGTCTGTTGATCGCTTTAAGCTATCAGACAGATGACACTCAGTGGCACACATTTACATATATAGCGTAGCCACCCGACACTCACACACACCATTCTTCCATTTGTCTGGATGTGTGTTCCCATCCAGTCATTATAGCACCAAGAAAGAGATTCAGCTGAGGTGTAGTAAGCAGGTGTCTCATGGTCCACTGACTGACATAACACCAGACATTCCTCTAAGCAAGGCTATCAAATTATAAAATCAAATGCACACACACAACAAAAACATGCTTTTGTACTGTAGCTGGGCATTGAAATTAATTGTAAGGCAAACCTGCGAATCATTTCAAATTCTCCCAGGGACACGTTTGTTGACCTAAGGTGGGTGTTTTGCATAACTTTATATGGTCATTAGCAAAGCTTTGAAAACTGCATAATCCTTGGGGTTCCACAGAGTTTAAGCTTTGCAGATCAGAAAATGTGGAGAGCCACTGTGTGAAGATGCTATGCTTATTTGGATGCATGGCATGCATGTTAAACAGGCAGCAGATAAACATTTGACAAATCAGTATGCAGACTTTGCACATGGTCTCTTTTGCCATGTCGGACCAGTATACTCTGCATTTTCGGGTACTGATTAGCATTAGTGCACTATGCTTTTCAAACAAAATATTATCATGTCTCCAATTCAGACTCAAGTTCACTGCACTTACTCGTGTTGTGTGCCCATGCAGGGTACAGTCTTGCTTTAATGATGTTCAACATAACGTAAGAGTGGCTAAGGACGTGTTGAGCTTAGGCACCAGAGGCTCGGGTTAGCGAGCAGTGTCACACCAGCAGTCAGATGTCAATACTGTAATTATCTTTACCTAACTTTAAGTGTTGCAGTTGCCTGAACCAACACTTTGCCACACACAAACTCCTGTAGGACAAATCATTGGGAAAACAGTGACAGTGAACGTGTGAGAGTATCACTTATAATCCACGAGTTTGCAGAATCCTTCATTTTGACAAGTGGGTTTTTGGTTCCTCCCAAAATTCTGGACTTGCAGATGCAAAAACAGACTCTTTTACCGACCATAGTAGTACGTCATGTTGTGTGCAGAATTACAACAACCTCTGTGGTAATGCTCCCCCTTGCCAGCCTGAACCTCTGCAAACCCTGGTATCCCAGCATAGCACAGCTAGCATGGCTATTAGCTGCAGGGCAGGTGAAAAGACAGTTTGGCACCCATTCCTAAGCCCGCAACCTCTGGGGAAGTGAGACGTAAGGTTTAATTAGAGTGGATAGTCTTGGGTTTCGGACAAGTAGGCTTCAATTGATGTCAAAAGTGTCTTACTTCATGTCAGCGACACCCACACTACACTACTTTGATTTCAGGGGGAGAAGTAGGAGGTAGAGAGAGTAAGGGAGGGGTGCACAACCTCTTTCCACGTATCTGGCTTCACGTAAAGACAGAATCAGCAAGTTTCAACTAAAATGCGAACGTCTGACAGGTAAGAGCAAGTGGGGGAAAAGTAAGCAAAACAAAGAGAAAGCAACGCGGCACTGACAATGACAAGGATCATTTTCTAAAATTGCACACCATTTTTGTGCCATTTTAGTGTCATATGCAGTAATCAGCAGATGGGTGTGAATTGTGCCAGAATATAATTTAAATGACAAACATTGCTTTCATTCAGTCCCATTATCTCTCATGGCAATCACTGCAGTTTCCTAAGCAAATTGCTGATGGTGACTTTGAGTCTTTGCTGAGCATAATCCAGTTTGCTGACAGGATTCTTGTTGATTTGATCTGTACTATCTTATAATAAGTAAAAGTTTCCTTGTTGTCCAACATCCCACAGACATTTCTATAACTGAAAATAATGCCCTTGGCAAACAAAAGTGACTGTTATTCAGTTTTGACATTGCTGGTTATAACTGCCAACTGCTATGGAAGCTAAACAAACAAATGCGATGTCTTTTTTTTCGCTCACATCAAAACAGGCACACACTCCTCGTCCAAAAACAACCTGTAACGATATTGTAAATAGATCTGAAGCTGTGATCAGTTTCTAAAAAGTTTTATTGAGAGCAAGAACAAAAGGACACAGTGATATGAAAGATCTGGTTCCTTCTGCAGACACAATTTCCTACTGGGGGGAATGACGACATCTTATCTCTCTAGTGAGGTTGTTTAAATATAGACTTCTGCTACTTTATCTGTTTCTGCAGCTTCAGAGTCCTTTGATACAGGATCATACACGTCCTTTTATGTTTTCATCCTTGAACTTCACGGACGGTGACATCAACTTTTTGTCTTTAACCTTTTCTATAAGACATCAACATTATAATTCATATTTACTACACTAACATTAAAGCTTGCACTTAAATATGAATCATTACCGAGCCCACACACTCCAGAAAGTCACAAAACCCTGACAAACTTTCTGCAGACACACAAGCAGGACAAGATTTCTCCCATTTCCCAATATTACATTCATCGCTCCATTGATGCAATATGGTGTAATCTAGCCCCCCTGACGGAGCAGTGGAATACACACCTCCGACTCTGCAGATATTTAATACAGGACTGCTCTATACATTATAAATGGCCCTTTGCAATATGCCATCCTTCTAAAGCGAAGCCACTGCGCAAATAGAGAAGATAGAAATGACCTGCCCCTGAAACACCGCCGAGGTTTGGGAGTTCTATTCTGGTGCTTTTTCTCTCTGTCCAAACAAACTGTGACATGAAATGCAGGCGTTCATAACAGACTTAAATAAACAGATAACCTTGTTCTGAGTAATGTTCAGTGGGCAACAAACACCAAAGAAGACATGAAGAATGTCGACAAACCAAAGAAAAAAGAAAAAAAAAAAAAACGAAAACAAAAAACGATCAAATTGTGACACAAGATGATGCATATGAGAGGTAAGTACAAAGGTCACAGATTTTTATCAAATAATACCCAACATGGCTGTGGGCTGGTATGCCTCTTTGGGTGTGTGCATTGTGCATGTACGTGTGCATGTGTGACGGAAACAAGCAGAGAGGGCAGAGTGCTGCTGAGAGTGATGAGATGCGATGAGACACAGTTTGAGTGAGTGCATACTAGCAGGAGGGAGAGAGAGAGAGGTAGAGTGTGTGACAGTGGATAAGAGAGAGGTTGTTTTTTTTGTTTTTTTTTTGCAGATGAAGCAAATTGAGGCCACTAACGCAGCAGCAGTTAGGCTGCTTTTCAGGTCACTCAAAAGGCTGTGCTAAAAGGGTAGCTAGACCTAAATCCATTGTTAATTTGATGGAATGAAAGACACTGCAACCTACTAAAGGGTCTAAGCATGTTGTAGTACATCAGGTGTCTGCAACTAGTCTCATGGCCTCTATGCAGCAGGGCAGCACTGGAGTTAACTTGATTAAACTGTGGGGAAAAATGCTATTGATTTATCTTGACTGTTATCTCTGGCTGAGCACAGCTCGATCTGGATTGTGTGATGATAAAGCTTCGTTTAAAGTGCCAAACAGAGATAGACAGATTCTTCTGAATATTTATGGAAACCAGTTTACAGAAACGTATTCTTTATCCTCTTTACGTTCTGAGTTGGACCAGCTCAAACCTGCTGTGGGAAAGGGACTACAGAGTGGACAGAGCTGGATGGGTGATTCATTTGAGTTTGTGGACTAATTGACCTTGTAAACATGGGGCTAGGAGTCTGAGCTAAATCATCATCTCTGGAAGCAGGCTAAATGTTGGGATGCTCCAGTGGCCACCTGGCAGCCATTTTTCTCTCTCTCTCTCTCTCTCTATTTTCTTTTAATCACCTGAAAGAGCCCCAGATTTATCATTATTTAGGGAAAACTAATCTTTCCTCACAAAACACATGCCAGTTGCTTGTCTCAGTTCTCAGTGTAGCCAACAGAGCAAAGAAAAAACAAAACAAAAACTACTTGAATCATGACTGTGAAGTGCATCTGTGTTGCAGTGTTTTTACCCAATAAAATGATGCCTCTTGATGTTTAACAGAGAACAGAGGCAGACATAACAAGTCTCTTGGCTTCCTCAGGGCCACCTGACATTGTGGCGGCAAGCAAGCTCCCATTTCTCAAATCTTACAGTCATTACTTTGATGATGCAATGTTTAGCACGCTGTATAGCTCTAAAATACATTTAACTTTGAGGGCGGCATCTTATTATTTAACAAATTACAGCTGCGTCATGAAAATAACTATGTGTACTTAAAAAAAAAAAAAGAATCCTTTAGGAAAATGTAGGAAAAATTATACTTTGACTAATGTGTAAGTCTATATCATCTTTGTAAGTGCGAATAGGAATAGTGCTTTATTTAATTTGATTTTTAAAATTGTGGCACAGTAGCTTTCAAACTCATACCTTCTCCTGCTGCCTTTCATTTACATACACATGCAGGGAGCTAATCCTACATTCTGTGATTAACATGTCGTTAACCCAATTTGACAAGTCACAAATGTCAACCGGACAGCACCGCCACCGACTCCAAACCCTCCATCACGCATTTCTTTACCTGTCAGAAATAATATAGCTGAGAAAACCACGGTGGAGGAGCTGCATCGTTTCAGACACACATCACAACACCACACAGACAGATCGCCCACTGTTTCCTTTTTTTTTAAACCACAGACACCTGCAAACCGACGTCCTCTCTGAGTGCCTGTGAAATTTTCAAGAAACAGCCTATATGCCTGTTTTGTCTTCTCGAGCCGCAAAGGCGCAGCGTAAACAACAGTGACTCCAAAAAAGCAGCGTTTGAATCAGCATGAGTCACCTTCCCTCCCACTTTGGACGAAATGTTCACTCCTGTCTCACAGATTTGACTTAATATGTAAAACATTCAGAGGGCGATACGTGGGCTGCAAGACACGAAGACCAACCAGTTTTGGTCTCTGTAGAGCCTGTTTGTTATTATTATTATTATTATTGTTATTGTTATTATTATTATTGTTGTTGTTGTTGTTGTTATTTACCTACAGGTGAGCACGCCTCTTGGAAACTGGACGACTTCGAGGATTTATCCGTGTTTTGTCCGTAACTTCCTGAGCAGGGCATCCGCTTTAGAAGACGTGTTGACAGAAAAGAAGTAGAAGAAGAAGAAGCAGCGTCTCTGTGATGAGCAGCAGCAGCGGCGGCGGCGGCGGCGTTTCCTGTTGAGCACCGGTCCTTTGACGCCTTATTTGTCCGGTGAGCTGGTGTGTCTCTGGCGGGGAGGGAAGCCAAAGCCCCGGTCCGCGGCGATCTCCATTACCGAGCTCTGTGTTCACCCTCTACGCTTAGAGACGACAGACAGATAGATAGACGAACAGGCAGACAGACAGACGGAGAGGCAGACAGGTAGGTAGGTAGGTAGGTAGGTAGGTAGGTAGGTAGGTAGGTGGATATAGAGGAGGACTGCCTCTGTCCGTCAGGCTGTCGGGTGAGCCGGGATAGATACTGAGACACTGCTGCAACCGCCCGACAAACTCCAGAGAGAGAGAGACAGAGAGACAGAGAGAGAGATGGGGGGAGGAGAGAGAGGGGGGATGGGGGGGTTGGATGGCAAATCTCAAGTGAAAGGCTTCACTGTATTTAGGCTACCAGTCATTCATTTTTAGGTATTTGTGTTCACCTTCCAATCGGTGTTGCCGTGTTTTAGACATTTGGACGGATTTCTGTCTTCTATACCTGGCAACCACTGGCTCCCATTCCCTTCTATCTGAAGTGAAAAATCTGTTAGCCAATGCTGTGAAATCCATCACTTCAAACATCCATGGTGTGTGTTAAAGGGTCAGTCCAGCAGTTTAGTTCCGTGCTTCCATAAAGCATTGGGAAACTCAGATTAAAACAACAACAAAAAGAAAGGATGGTCAAGATCAAAGCAACGGGGACCAAGATAATCTGACTTTCAGTCTTTAGTATGGATTGAGCTCTAAAAACACCACATTCAGAGATCAACCCCTAGTTCACTCATTTCCCTATAATATAGACCCTCAGTGTTTTTCTCTGTAGTGAACTGAGATGGCTCTATGTAGTCGATCATTTTTCACACTCAGCATTCAGACACTCAAATAACAGGGCGGACACTAGAAAACAGGGCATGATATAGTAAATAGGGAGTTATTTTGGACATGGTTCATGTTTTGTTCTTGGTCTCCAGGCTCAAGTTAAGAAAACCTGGAACTGTAGAAAAATGCATGAAAATATGTAAAAATGTGCATACATTCATAATGTTCAGCCAAAATGCAGCCTTATTTATCATTAAAGAGGTAAAAGAAAGTAAAGGATTAAAGACAATTTATCTCTGAATAAGAGAAGAAGGCTTTGTTTCATATTTTAGCTCACTTTCAACGGTATTATATCGCTATTGCTTTGGCAACCTTAAGCTTATTTCCTGTAAAGCCAATAAGGCAGATATGGAATGAACTCAGCTGAGAGAAACAAAGAGAAAAACATGTTCTGAGTCCAGCTTTTTTTCTAAGATGTTTTGATTGTTGTCTCACATTAAGGGAAACAGCCAACCATAATGCCCATCTGTTCTTATCAGACGGCTCAGTGCAAGGAACCTAATTCATTTTGTCACCCTCTGCTTTAGCACTATATGGAGTCTGCATGTCACGTCAGTAAAGCTCAGACTGACGTGAACCGAAAGAGAGTAAAAGACAGAGAGATATGAAATGGATTCAGGACCGTGGACAGCTCACTGTGTATCCTAAACTAGGCCAAACACTTTGCTCTGGTTCTTGCCACCACCTCTTTTTATCACGTCAGTCAATCTAAATTCATCTTGGAACAGACTAAAGATATGCTGAGATGAGATGTGTCGTTCTATAACAACAATTATTACATCCACAAACTGCTCAGGCAGGGTGCACAGGAAACATACACCGTTGTCTAGGGACTGAAAAAGACAAGAAAGCATATTAAGTGTGGTGAGACATCAAACGAGATTTAGTCAAGCTAATGCAACAGGAGGAGCACAGGGTTATTGCCTTATTACAGGCCTGCTTCCACCTGTCACATTTGATTGCTGTCGTTGCCGGGAGGTGAAGGCCAGGGAGAAAATACAAGTATTTCTTAAAAGGTCGACATTTACCTCAGTGTGCTATAAAGCTGGGTCACACACAAGAGCTCCCTGTCTCTCACGCACACTGGAAGTGAGATGGACCGTGTTCATAAGTCTCATTAGCTCTCCAACTACAAAATACTTTTCTGTGACCAAACCTTTTCGTCCACACATGGTGATTTGACAGCTTGCTTGAAGCTGAAGCACAAAAGTCAGTGCTTTGAGTTTTTATTTGCTGGGAACAGTTTTAAACTGATCTCAGACTAAATAAGTCTAACTAAGCTCTGCAGTAAAAAGGCTACCAGTGCAGATATACAGTGGTGGATCCGCTCCAAAGCGCTGTGCGCTCTTTTTCCTCTCTCAATCAATTTATGCAGACTACAGTTACCACTTTTCTCTAAAGACAGAGTTGTTGCTCTTACTTCAAGGCAAAATTGAATAGAAATGAACTGGTAATGAAAGGAGTCCTCTGCTACTGTTCGCCCAACACTCACTGAGGGTAAGGTACAAGAAATGACAAGCTCTTTTGACTCTTTGTACATTACGTTGAGCATTGTACTTTCATTTTTCTAGCATCTCTGCTGTCTTAAACATTGCAGAGGAAAGGCCCTAAAGGAGACAGTATGATGGTAAAAGCCCACAAGATCCAGACTTGAACCCACAATGCATGGCAGGCACCTCAGCATGTATTCTGATCATGTCTGCTGCAACATGAACCCTGCAGATAAGCCTAACTCATGTGCATTTGAATCAAAGCGGCCCTCAACTGCTCTCTCCCTCTCTAAGCACGTCGTTCAGCAGCATCTGTGCTGTGTGAGAAGGGAATTTGAGAGAGGATTACCTGTTTAATTAGAAGGGGAGGTGAGTTTTGTGTGTGTGTGTGTGTGTGTGTGTGTGTGTGTGTGTGTGTGTGTGTGAGATGGCGTTATATGCACAGCACACGAGAGAGAGAGTGTAATCACAAGTAATCAAACACCTTAATAGGCATCCATTTGAGCTTTCCCACAGCATTTGCTTTACAAGATAGTGAGTAATTGTAGTGTCTATTACATCATATAACCACATATATATAAAAAAAAACATTAGTTTACATTTAAGCTAATTTATCTTAATTGCCATAACAGCTTTGAATTCATTTATATTCCAAATCAGTGCCAGAGGTAAATATGCATTTATTTGCAAATTCATTAATGGACTTAAATGAAGGGCAGAGAATGACTGTGGCAGAACAGCCAGTCACGTGACGGTCCAGCTGATAAACAGTTGGTCTCTCTGTGTCTGTCTCTCTCTCTTCTCTCTCTCTCTCTCTCTCTCAATCACACACACACACACACACACACACACACACACACACACACACAAAGACATTTTGCTAACTGCTTCCTCTTAAGAGAAGAACACAAACTTTCACACAATCAGGAAAAAAAAAACTCAGGAGGTTGCTGGTTAAAACTGCATGTCAGAATTAGTCGGGGCATTTCGCAGAAGGGAAGGGACCTTTCACTCTGTTCCATGAACACTGGAATGACTGCGGCGTGGACTAATTAAGGAAATAGTCCTGTTTGTGCATAATGTCTGCACCTGCTCATCAACATCCCTGACAACATTGATTAGCTGCATGCGGTGTAAGAACAGGCTTGGCAGCTCATTAACCATCGGAACAAAAGTTGAAGGGCAGTTGTTATTTCATGCTACCAATCAGAGCTCTGCGTTACTGTATGCCGAGCTCTGACTCCTGAGGAAAAACAGAGAGGGTTCCATAATTAACACCACACTTCTTCTTAATGAGCTTACAATCACTTTTTGGATTTGTTGGCCACTGGGTGACACAGAATAACAGGTACAGTGAGGACAGTTTGCAAACATAGAGGTAGTGGTTTATATGTGGTCAGCTTTTAACTTTGATTTGGTTTGTCTGAACTAGGCCTGAAACTCTGAACTCCGGACTTATTTTTTTTCCATATCATATTTATCTCTTGCTCATTTAGTTGTTTAGTCTATAAAATGTCAACACAAAGAAAAACAAAATGTCCATCCCAGTTTCCCAGAGCCAGAAATTCTTCTTCCTAAATCTTCCTAAATTCTAAAGATTCCTATTTATGTGTTAATGGAGTATGTTGTATTAAATCATAAAATATCTTTATCCTTCACACAAATAAAACAAAACATGGGTAGATGGATCTTAAATAGATCAGTTCAGTCCAACACATGTATTATAGCAGTTTCTTCAGATTTGTCAGTTTGTCTTTTTTGTTGGCTAACACACCCAGAACAGACTTATTTGTCATCTTGTAAAAGCGCAACACTCGAGGGGATAATAAATCAAATGAGCAGAGAGAAATGTTTAGAACTCCATTTCTAAATTTGCCCTGCCCGCCCACACAATGTTATGACCAGCCACTTTCCAGCATGCATCCCTGACAAACACCTGTCCCCCTGTCAGATCACTCATTTTACCGCTGATACTGATGAATGCTTAATAAAAGTCAACAGAAAGAGAGTGCTACCAATTTACAAGTCAAACACACACATGTGCAAGCACACGCACACACACCGATGCATCTGTCCGCCTCTGCTAAATGTTGCCATCTGAATAGGCTGTCAGCTGGTGTCAATTGCAAGGCTTTTTGCTTGGTGGGGTAATTGGATTTCAAATTTAGAGCTTCCTGCACCGTGGAGAGGATATGGTCAAGTAATCAACACACACTCAGGCCAACTTAGCAGGTGGGAATGAAACCACCTTTGATTTGTTTTTGTTGTGTGGGTGGACGTCAATGGTAGTTCTATAAAAGTTATGGAACGCAACAGTGTTTGTTATTACTATTATGCAAGAGTCCATTCATTGCAGAGTGTGTGTTTTGTTGCCTTGTGCAGTTTGTTGATCTGCTGTAAAACAATGAGACGATGGTACAACTGCACCATCTTTATTCTACAATGACTCCACATGGGACTCAGCCTATAATGCAAAGCGCACAAAAGACATCCAAAGCACGCGCCTACAAAATAGTCTTAGAGAAAATTGTGTTTGAGTATTTCTCAGTGCATATAATTAGCTCTCACTTCCTGTAATGAGAGCATAACGTAGTTTCACAACATATGCAAGGTACAAATCACACTGTACGTATACTGTATGTGGGATTTCAGTGCTATATTTGTCCCTGTCAACACCTCTCCAATGTGATACAAACAAGTTCTAAAAAATTCTTCTCCGCTCATCGGATTTATTATCACCCTGAGTGCTGCACTTTTTAAAGATGGCAAATAAGTCTATTCTGGGTGAGTGGTCCATAGAGGTATGGAGGATTGTGTTTGTAGTCCTTGCATATGTGTAGTTTTCACTTAATTTAGACTAAAACATAGATTTAGCTTTAAACAAAGGCTCATATTTTAGAATAGAGCCTTTGTGTGCTTTGATTGTGTTCCACTATGTAGGTTTAAACCCAGTGCTCACTTCAGAATATCAGAAAGCGTCTGTTAATATCACCTACCTCAACTATTATAAGCTGTCTTCATTTTATCCTCTAGGACTGGCTGCCTCATACAGTAGCTGCAGACTCCCACACAAAGGAGGTGTGGAACATCTTCAGATTTGGGCCTTATGAAAATAAAATAAAAATAGTTTTAACCACAACAGTTCAGTTTTTTTTACACTTATCCTGGTGAAGTGCAGCTGACACCCATGAGAATATTTGATTGTTAAACCAAATAATTGGACCAAACAGCCAAAGTTATCAAAATTCAACCTGTGGAGGACATGAATACCCAGATCACATTTCATGGAAATCCTTCCAGTAGTTGAGATATTTCAGCCTGGGGCAAAGTGGTGGATTGATTGACCCACCGACAGACAGAGCAACCAGCAGACCGCCACTGTCATCTCACAGAGTCATGCTGTGGCTAAAAACATCTTCCTCAAGAGCATAAGTCTGTTCTTGGAATCCTGAAAAACACACTGCTGAATGCATTTTTCTGCACACAAAGAAGCAAACAGCGGGATTACTGACTAAACAAGGATGAGAGAAAACGGCAAGGAGAGTATTCAAAAGAGATCGCTTTGTGGTCATTCAGGTGGGGAGTGCTGTGCCTTTCAAGCTATTTAACCTCCTGTGCCAACAACCAGGGCTGTTCAAACTGTGCTCCTCAAATCTATAGCCAGCTGCATGTAGTGCAATTTCAACAGCAAACACATGAAAAACAATAGAGCACACACACACGCACACGCACACACACACACACACACACATATATATATGTATGTATATAAAAGCCTCCAGTTGATAGAATGGCTGAGCTTTTCAGAGTTCAGGATTTGACAGGAGGTCACAGCAGGACTGTGAAGACGCTGATTCTGGTTTTAGCCAGGCTTCTTTCCATGAGTCTGGTCCACTCTGCACTGAATGCAGGCAAATGAGGCTTGAAGCCAGTGACTGGAACAGAGGGGTGGGAAAAGCCGTTGGTTGATGATGTCCGGTGGAGGTTGCTGCTTCAGACAAAACCAGGCCTCTGCTTTTTTTTCGTTTTTTTTTAGCAATCATATCTGCCTCGTAGTGCAGGAATTTTATATGAAAAATTTTATCTTTGTGCAATCAGACGAAAGTGCTCTGGGAATCATTATATTACATTGCCCTCTTAAAAATAACCTGTGTAGGATTTGCTCTAAATATAATAGTAATGATACAGTATATTATAATGAATTGTGATTTGTATTCTTTATCCCATACAGATTAAGAATTAAATGAAATAATCTCTCAGTTTGTATAGAGCAGCCACAGTAAGCTTCCTTTTCCTTTCTGAATCAGAGTGAATGGAAACAAACAACAGATCAGTTGATAAATACTTTTTTATTACACCAAGCTCTAAACCAATTTCATTCCAGCCAACATATAAATGAAAATTCCACACAATCTCTAATGTAGCCTATTTTTCTTATAGATGTTGCTTTGAAACTCTCCATTTAATTTTTTTGCAGCAACATATTGCTATTCATCTTTCAGCCGTATCTTCATCATCCGCGTATCCGGGGCCGGGTCGCGGAGGCAGCAGTTTAAGCAGGGACGTCCAGACTTCCCTCTTCCCGGACACGTCTTCTAGCTCTTCAGGGGGAACCCTGAGGCGTTCCCAGGCCAGCCTAGAGACTTAGTCCCTCCAGCTTGTCCTAGGTCTTCCCCGGGGCCTCTTCCCGGTGGGACATGCCCGGAACACCTCCCCAGGGAGGCGTCCAGGGGGCATCCTAAATAGATCAGCTCAGCCGTATCTGTACATCTGAAAATTATTTTCCATACTACCACAATCAGCACATTTTCTAGTCCTTTTGAAATGAAACCAAAGACTTTTTGCGATTTTAGGCGCCATGTTATAATCCAACTAATATATCTCTTTTTTCTTTCACCTGCTGCTCAGATACACCGCCTCGCCTATACAACACCACTGAGCGGGTTCTACCTGCATCAGCTGCCTCTCTGACCTTTGCCTCAGTCAGGCTGCAACAAGACGGCTCTGACACAAAAACACAGATAATTGATCTGTGTTGGACTCCCAGAGGTCACACTAATTATTTCCTGTGAAAGTCAAGTAAAGGAAGATCAACCGCCAAAGTCCATCAGGAGACGTGGAGCCGAAATGCTGCATTATTCTGGTTTCTACATTTCTTTCTCTCTGTATTCTCTTTTCTCTCAGTCAGACTGGAAATGTCACAGAAGAAATGTCATAAAAATGCCCCGCCTCTCACTCAACCCACAGCAAACTGGTTTATTTCTCTTTAACCATTCTCAAGCTCGAGTCTCTCCTTCTGTTCACGTCAACATCTTCCCAGTCACATGATCTGCGACTCAAGCTCAGACAGACGCCGACACACACATGCATGGACGTTATGTTCTGAAACCTACTTTACTGAAACACACAAACACATGCAAGGATTTGTGAGGTGTGAGAGAGAAAGAGCTAGTTAGAGTTAACTAATACCTGTAAAGCCCATATTTAAACGGACAAAGGCAGACAAATTATGTGAGGGGCATTTTATGTGGTAATGAGTTATGGTATTTTATGTTGTTATTGAGTTTTGACCTCGTCTCTTTTTTCTCTCCTCTGTCCTTGACTTCTTCCTCCCCCACACCATCCCTCAGACTGTAAACACACACACAGTTCTCAGTTCATTAAAGCTTCTACATTCACTCTTCTAAACAGCAGTGAGGTTATTTTTCTGTCCTGAGAAAATCCTCTAATGCAAAGAGTAAAAGAGTAGGAATAAAAATAAAATAAACCAGAACTGTGCCCTCACGTCATGTGTGTGTTCTGCTTGTTTATGTCTCAAAACGCTAAATCTGCACTTGAAAATACAATATTAGAAATCCTGTGATGGTTATGACAATAACATGTTCAGTCAAAGAGTAGCAACTTTCAGAAGTAGAGCCGCCTGTCCCTGGACAGCAGGGGACTGCCTCTGCAATGGTCTAACAGGGAGGAGGGAGAAGAAAAGAAACAACATAAAAACAAAAAACAAACAAACAAACAAACTGTCAACAAACAAACTGTTTTCTGGAGAATCCAGAAAATCCTTTAAAACTTCACCATCTCTTGAGGAGTAAGCTCTCCTCCCTCAAACCCTCTCCAGCCAAAGACCCACTCATTCCCTATTCCAGCTTCATATTCCTGCACTCTCATCATGGCGTCAGTGCAACACAAGTTCACTGGGATGTTGTTTATTTGGACTCAACTCTGCAACATAAGAGGAAGGACTCCCCAAGGTGCATGCAAGTATACTCTCAAACCCTTCCTTAAACCCTGGTGCTTTCAAAATAAACTAATAAGAACTTTAATCAGTAATTCACAAATAAACTGCTGAGCCATTGATTTGACTTGCTGCTCCTTAGAGGAACAGTCATTTCATCTGTCTCAAAATCTTGCATATATCTCTTGTGTAGTGTTTTGTATTTGACACTGTAGAATTAGTAATAAATGTGTGTTCACCTAAAATTGAACTTTTGTGTTTGGGCTTTCTTGTGCTTGCATCTCAGTCACTTAATCTTTAAAAAGCTGTACCTCATGAACAGTAATTACAATGATTAAAGAGACTTGCATCTACTAAATAAAAAAATCATAATTAAGATTAAGTACAATCATAATACCAATTGGCATCTCTTGTTTGGCTAGCAAGACGAATGATTCCATATCTGAGGTATGCACAGTAATATCCACAGTGATGGCAGTAATCTCCTATTCAGTGATGAGACAAGGGGAAATAGAAGTTATCTGGATTTAACTGCAGTGTAGCCCACTTTCCCTCAAAATCAGAAATGGTACAAAAACAATGTAAATACTGTGGGGTATACATTTAAAGCATGATATGGCTCTGGCATTTTGCAGTAGAAGAAATATGTGTTGACTTATTGAAAGATTGTGGAGGTAATAGAGTTGTAGCTGGTCACAATGTGAGTCCAAAGTGAAGCGCTCTTGTTTTGTATCACATGCTCTTGGTAGTCACTACAATCTCTCCTGTTTTTCATTTTATTTTATTTATTTATCTATTTATTTTTCCAAAGCCGGACCATGCTCCATTTAGGGCTAACTCTTCCATTGCTTCTATTTAAAAACCAAAGCCTTGAGCCAGTGGCCAATAAAACACAGCCACAGATGGTTCCTTAATGCTAGCATGGACATTTAGAGATGGGGGTGTGTGGGGGATGAAATCAGCCAAATGGGAGCAGAAACAGCTTTGCGACAAATGTTGAAACTGACGGATTAGCATGGCTGCTAAAGTACAACCAAGCCTGAATGCTCTTTGACCCCAGTAAAGAAAGTGACATGAAGGTTTTCTTCTTTAACACTATTGTGATCACTGTTTGTAACTGGTGGCTAAGCAAGTGCAGGACTGGCTATGGTCTAAGAGAAGGAAGGACTATGAAAGGATAAGGACAATTCTGTCCAGCAAAGCGCCAGTTAACTAACTGTGGCAATGGTGTATCTCAAAGTGAAGATCATGTGAGCATATACAGTGTCAAAGTGGGGCCTTTGTTCTGTGATAAAAAAATGTCTGTTCCAAACAGTGACCTTTTCCTGAAGATCTGACAAAATAGCAGCATTTTCTAACTAGATTTAAAAAACAACCTAATGCACACAAAATCAAACTACTAAGAAAGCCTTTCACAGGATTTTGAATAAAATACCCAAGATAAACCAGAACACACAACCTGACTGTCTTTGGCTAAAAAGTGGAGAAAACCCACATGACTTTGGGATTGCCAATCCTGATTCTGCTGGGAAAACCAGCACCAGCTGCCAGTTCATTCTCCTAACAGTCTGTTATGTATTATAAATACATAGACTACTATGCATCTGTTCTGCACTAGTGCATTAATACATTCTTCAGGCCTACATGGCATTGGAAATACTTGGTGCATTCATGCAAAGTGTTTCTGTACCTTAGTGGAAATACTACAGAAGTTGTAGGCGAGGATGACATGTATTCTCTACTTGTCTTCACTGCCTCTTTACACCGTAATGTGTGTACCTTAAATATCTGAACCACTCACACTAAAGAGAGCGTAACATATTTATTGTATCTGGCCATTACAGTCATTTTAATTTAAGTGATTCTCAGTATTGCTAATGATTCAGGAATGTCCATAAATGACAAATTGAAGGCAAAAGTGCCCCTAAAATGTCTAATGCAGCAATACACCGGTATGAGTGCTAAGGTATGACATGACATGTTGGCTACCGTGTCACTGACATCATGCCTGACCTTGTACGTGTTAATAAGCTTGGACATATGCCATGTTCAGCGATGCTTAATCACCCACACATGCAATCTTGTTCTGCTGTGCTTCCAAGGACATTGTGTAGATTGTGCAGTCAGTCCCAGAAGGCTTTAGCTGAGGTGGTCCTTAAGCGTCTCCTCCTGTCCACATGTCTAAGTAGTCTTAAGCAAGACACTGAAATGCAAGGAGGTTAAAAAATACAAATTTAATGCAAAATTAAGTCAATTAAGACAACAGCATCTGCCAAATTAATGAAATTCCATTCTTATTTTAACCCTAACCCTGGGACTGTTTCTTTGAGCCTGTGTGGTATCCTAACACAAGTTTTAAACATACTCGTTATATAACATGTCTGTGTTGGATTAACTTCAGAGGTTTGTACTTTTCATGTTTGTGCCAGTTTGGTTTCCTTTAATGTTAGTGCAAAGCAGAATCTGAGAGTTTGTCATGAGTGTTTGGGCATACACACTGTGTGTGTATGTGTGTGTGTGCGTAGATGCGTCTTTGTATGCTTATGGAGCTCCTTGTGTCTTTATCTTCCCATCTCTCCTCAGGCATCCTTTCCTCTGTTTTTACAAGATGTTGAAAACTGCTGTATCCCTAAGGGATTCCCAACTGTGCATCTAATGCAAATGAGCCAAATCCAGTTAAAGTGAGATAACAAAATTAACTGTAAAAATAAAAACTCTAAAGCGACAATCACTTTTGCTGCTTTATGTTCTAACAGATTTAAGATAAAAAAAAAACAAAAAAACCTTTAATGCTAAAATCTACATATGGCTTTGCAGTGCTATGGATGATTTTTTTTTGTGTAGGATTGTGTAGGATTGTCCCTGGTTGTGCTAAAACCAGAGAACCATGAAAACTCAATATCATGCACACTTTCCTGCTGTGACATCTATATGTAATGCACAATGGAAGGACACTGGAACTAGCTCACCTAAATGTAATGCAGTCATTTTTAATGTTATCACCTGTTCTTTTCCTGCTCTGGCCTGCCAAAATATCTACTACAGAAAAGGTCTATTAATCAGCTCATGAAAATATCTCTCCTTTGCACAAATTCTATTCAGGGGGTCTTTTTCCTGAACTGTCATTTTGTATGACACAACTGTTGAGGAGTTAAGAAGTAATGGAAAGTAACATTACACAGGCAAATATAACTATCATTATAACTTCATTTTGCTATATATATTTCTAATTAGAAATATATATATATGTATATATAAGATAGGATTCAGCTGCTGCTGAGCTCTGTGACCCAGGTCAGGCCAGAGGAACCAGTTGCTAGCCCTGCTAACTAATTTAGCTATTATTAGCAGCTCACCTGCTAACAATGTCATGTAGCTCCTATATTTGCACAAAAAATGATATGTTATTGTATTCCAGACGACATACAAACATGTTGGACTGCATAAGTGCTTACCCTGTCAAATGTCCCTCATTTCTGTTGGTACTGGTCCTTGTTTCAGGTGCTCTACTTCTCCCATCACAGAGTGAAACTCACTCTGTTTTGTCAGCATTGTTAGCTAACTGTTAGCTTGTAGCATCGGCTATTCCTCGGCTAGATTTTCCGAAGTTTCTCTTCCTACAGTTCATATAGGTGTTTCAAAACACAGTGAACAAGGACAGTGACTGGGTAAGGCCCTACAGGGTAAGAACTAAACACCAGGAAGACATATTTTTTCATAAATCGGTGGTTTGACAATGTCCACACACTTTTCAGGACAGCTTTAGCAGCATGTTCAAAGATCACTGGTAGCGTTTTTGTTAAAATGTGTTTTTAGTTTTCACCTGACCACTGATGAAAACACACACAATTTACATAACCACAACACACCTCTCATTTACTCTATGTCCTTCACTGTCATGTTAACCTAAGAGACATTCATGGACAGCGTGCTCAGTGCGGAGCCATAACTCATGATGACTCCCCCTCGCCATGATGTGCATAATCAGGGTTTTACCCTGTCACCTAGCATCAGCAAGAGGACAGGAGATTTACAAGCATCTAAGAATATCTTGAAACACTCATCTGTGTTTGATTAAGCCTGCGTGCGTGTGGGGAGCTTTGATGTGCGTCTGAATAAATACTGTAAAATAAAGATTTTGGCTAAGCTCAAATAATAGAGGGGGATTTGACAAACTTATTTGCATAATTTGAAAAATAACAGCTTTCGTTATAGGAGCTTTTTTTTCTCCTCACATGGTGCCTTGAGATGCAGGTAGGTGGGTGTCACTGTCTGTGAAGATCATTTCCCACAATTAGCTTGTGATCATCTCTGGTGGTGTCTAATGAAGAGGCCCACATATTGATGACTTGGTGTCTGTATTTCGCCCCTTGCTACCCAGAGATTTAATCATTTATGTCATTCTAGCTGTTTTTCGTCTCATTAGGTCTCAGTTCGTAATCTTGAAATGACATATTGTGATCAAATGCAAATTAAAGTGAAGTTACATTCTCATAAATCATAAATCTGTATGATCTTGTCATTTGATCAGTGAGAAAAGACATTTATCCAGACAGTGACTGTCATCAGTGAGTGTGGTCTTGCAAAATCTTTTTAGTTGCAATACTGTTCAGCAACATTACAATATGAGCTGTGAGCAGTTCAACCAAAGAGGGATTTTTTTTCCTTTTCACATTGTTTTTCCCTCTAACATCGATCTCTGTCACAACCGTGTCTTTCTACATTCATGAGGAAACTGAGAGCTGATCTACTTTTTTAGCTTTATGATTACTTACTGTATGTGCCTCTGTTTATTAATGCATGTACATGTCTGTTTTCTGCATTTTCTATCATTTGAATAAGCTCTGTGTTTGGACTTGTGACATATGGCCGTATGACTTTCAACATAAAGAATATTATTAAAGAATAATACGGCATGACGTGCGGTATTACATGGCCCACATACGTAAAATTACTAAGCCTTTCCTTGTCCGACACCTGCCCTTCCTTTTTTGTCTCTTTTTCTACCTTCCACCTGTCTGGAGAAATGTTAAATAAAAGATGAAAAAAGGGAGCTGACTTCTGATAGAAATAAAATCTCAAGGCATCATTCATCTCTCCACACAGCATTGCAGCTGGCAGTCTGTAGATGAGATTCAATACCCCGCCACCACTTCTTCAGGAATGAGGATCAAACACAAACACACACACACACACACACACACACACACACACACACACACACACACACACACACACACACACACGTGACATAACACGTTAACACAGTGGAGGACATTAGCATGCTGAATGTTGTCTTCTTGTAAAACTTCTGACACCTACATGTGTAAATGCCAGGGATGGCAATTAACGCTGCATCTGCTGAGAAGGTCTCAAAAAAAGTTCAATCCCAGCTCGCACCTGTGAGTTGACAGTTTTTATGATCTGATGTTTGGTAGGCATTGATAGCACCACTTCTCTAGGACACTGTGAAACTACAGTACAGTACACTTTGCCGGCATCATGCAACAACATCCTCTTTTTGATGAGTGTAAATGGAAATCAAATACATTCAGATTTTATTCAGACACACAGCAAGACAAGCTCAATACCTCCACCTCAGGCCCACACACGCATGCCTGAGCACGCACGAGTGTCTTTGCTTGCAGCCACATTTCTGTGTTTAACAACTTTTTAAGCACTGGAGGCACACACCCACACTTTTACAGTATATGCAGACTTCACAATAAAAACTGATGTCTGAACACCCCCATACTCTCTCTCTCTTTCACTCACTCACACACACACAGACACACACACACACACACACACACACACACACACACACACACACACTCATACAATCTCCCCATCACAGTGTTTCCACCAAGTGGCTGTCCGCCCACCCACCCAGACCTTGTGATCCACTAGAGGTTGCTATTGCTCATGTATTACACACCTTAGCAGTGTCCTAGATTTAACTTCCAAAGCAGCCTCTCTATCATTTACTGAGCACCTGCTTTTTCTTTTAGCCTGTGCAGATTTCACAACCCACCTCCCTTCTTTGCAGTTACATGAGAATGATAACTCTAAAAACAACATTCAACATATCAGCACTTTTTAGGCAACCTTTTCCACACAACTGGAACAAAACTGTTCACTGAAGGCAGAGTAACAGAGGCAGCCTTGCAGTCCCTGGAAAAAAAAAAGGTTTCCATTTAAAAATTCATGTTATTGTTTGGGAAACGGTTATGAAGTGATACAAATACAGTGCAGACAGACAGGGTCATTCAGGGTTGCATCGGAGTGTGTGTGTGGGAAGACAGAGAATTGTGTATGTGGTGCAACAGTGTGAATGTGTGTGTATTTGTTTTCCACATTTTAGAAGCTTAGGATCAACTGTTTCAATTTGCAGTGAGAGTACTTAAGTGAAACCGACTACTGAAGTTTGCTCAGTTCATACTGAAAAAAGCCAAATCAGGTTTTCAGTTTGCACATCTTACTCAATGGATGTAACGTCATCAAGAATGAGAAAGAAAGAAAATGTTTCATTTTGCAACATAAAACAGCTTGTTTAGAAAAGTGAATTAAATGTTTGATGATTTGATCCTAAAAATAGTCATCTAGTTTTTAATAAATCCTTTCAACTTTATCCTCAGTCACCTTCTGTTCCTGAAGGACTTTTTTCTGTGGACTTCATCTGAATCGAGGATAGAAGGTGTCGTGTGTTCAAGGGTTGTGAAGCCCTTTGAGGTAAATCTGTGATTTGTGATTCTGGGTTATAATAATAAAATTGACTTGACTTGACATGTAAAGAGATACTCCATGTCAGAATGCATGTCACTGCCTGAGAAACTCATTTTGGAACAAAATAGTCCATCAAATTTTTATGATTGCCATTTAGGCGAGAATATTTGTGTTGCTCGAAGGAGAGAGACTATATTTGAGCTCTGCATGTATGAAATGTTTGCAGCAGAAGTCTGGCACTGGGTGGCACTGGGAGATGAATCCTGAAAAGAAGACTGGAATTGTCTGAGGAAGTGCTTCACTATACTAGAAGAGTGATTTAAAGTTTAAAGTTTCATTATACATATAAATCTGGTTCTGATTTGTTCTCTTGGATGTGGGCTTTATCTATTGTTGAGGACATAATATTAATTATTGGTAAGTTGTGGGCAGTCTTAAGGCAAACACGTTAGAGCCGCATCCCTTTTCACTTGGGTAATTTACATTTGTATGCGTTTGGCATCAGAAGATCAGTGAGACGACTGAACTAATTGATTACCTAGCTCTCCATGTGCGCCAGTTATTTTCCTCCACAGTGGCACAATGCACAGTAGGACTGTCTCCATTGATTGGGCCTGTGGTGAGGCTTTTAATAACATCTAAGACAGCGGTCGAACTCTCCATGCAAACACAAATATTTCTCCTGAGATGCTGTTCAAAGGTTAGCTGGAGGGTTTGCAGACAGATGTGAGCACAATGAGCCTATTCTTTAACACAATGTAAAACATCATACATATCATATATCATCAGTATGACTTTACTGTTTACAAACGAAATAGGATTAATTTTCCATTCATACAACACACGAAAAGTATTTCTGCCTCAGACAACATGCCTGTCTGAATGTATGCCCTCGTGTTGATAGAAGGAAATGAGTCATATTTCCCAAAAAATACACGTTTGAAGTCAGAGTTGGCCCAAGGACGAGCAGTGTTGTGCAGTCATGTGTGGGTAACCGCACACTGCATATCTCATCAATAAGATCTGAAAGGCGACACAAACAAATGCTGAAATCCTGATATTTCACTTCGGTCTCAGACCTACAGCTCCTACAGCAGATCAAAACCCAGCTCATTAGGGTTTCTGTCTGTGTCACACACACATCTGAATCAGCATCCTCTTTCAGCACTGCATGTCAAATGCTTTCATTAGTAGTTTTTCTGGAAATCTCTGAATCCGTGGGGCAAGTTCTTCCATATTTGGGAGGAAAAGGTAATAAGAGTAAATTTAGCTGTGAACAATGAATTGCCGGGTTAGCTGTGATAACCACCAGCTACTTAGCACTACATTTTGCACTGTGAAACATGCAAAATTAAAATGGAAGCAAAAACCTTGCCTTGAAGCACAGAAAACAAGTGATTTAGTATGTACCAATGGATGTACTTGTGTGTGGCGATACAGAGCTCTTAAAAAAATCATATTTTTGTCATAATGGGAACTCTCAGTCCCATCGCAACAAAGCATCTCTCATTATGATTGTCTGCCTTGCTACTGTGCACTTCATGCTGAAAGAGGGGTCACTCCTCTGTTGCTTTTCCTGAGTGGCTCCCTCGTCCTAATCAGGGTCTAAAGATGGAGGGTGATGTGTGCTCTAAAGACCTGCAGGGCTTGTGGGCCTCTGGGACCTCATACTTGTGATTTGGGGCCATGTAAAACTGGATAATTAGAAACCTGTCTGGCATAACATTTTTATTGTTATGAAACCGTGTATTATTTTGGTCACTTTGCAGCACTATTGGAGTGAGAAGTCTCTCTCTGGAAATGAAAGCTGCCACAAAATGTCACAAAGTGATATTCTTTAATCTTTCCACCATTCCTCAGTGCTCATTCGTGTTGTTTCCGAATCCCATTCTGCTCATTACTGCAGATAAAAGCTAACAATTAAAGCAATTTGACAATGGCAATTCAGCTGTCTCATTATAGTGTAACAAGCAAACTCTCACTGTGATGACACATACCTCTGATGTCTAGTTATTACAAAGCCTTCACTTTAGTGAAAGCACAGCCTTTGCAAAAGGACATCAGGTCTGTGGCCTGCCTCTGAACCACTGTCAATAATTAAAGACTTAAAGAGTGAAGGATTAGTGCTCAGACTTAAACTGGCCTACATCTCTGCATGAACAACACGGCAGGGAGCTGGTGATAACATCCTCTCTATTCGAGGAGGCACAGTCATGCTGAGACAGACTTGGAAGTGGAAGACACTGCATACAGGGTTCTGAATACTGCATACAGTGAACTGCAGTCATGGAGAATACTTTATGATTGAGCAGATGAAGGAGCAGTCAGTAAATCCAAATCTCTCATTGTCTAAAAACAAGCCATCTGTTTGCGAGACCACAGCATTTTCAGCTGGATGGAGATTACATACGTATGGATTTTTGGTGGAAGACATTTCTACCAGAAATAATGAAATAAATAAATAAACAAAATAAATGAACCAAAAAATATTCACACTCAGAGTTAGTCAAAATTACACTTTGTTGACACTGTCAAAATTATGCTAGATGTAAAATTGTGAGAAAATGGTCAGACGTTTATTTGACTTATTAGGTCAAATGGTAAAAAAAAAAAAAAAAAATCTTGGATATTAATTCAATGGCAATTATGAGATAAGTCTGAATATTGACTTTTTAAGATTGTACTGAGTATCTCTTAGTTTTAATCTCCTAAATCAAAACGTTATTATTATAATCTCCATGTAGAGAGATCTCTAGGCGGAGCTTTGATCTGTGATTTTACATCTGTGATTTTACATCTGGAATTATGAAACAGGATCATAATTTGTTAGATTAATTTTGATCATATTTTGATCATTATCCGACTTACAATGAGTATTTTCTTTTTTTTATTTTGTCATTCCTTGACATTTCAGTAAGTATTCCCGACATGATTGTTCTGCTGCACTGAATAAAAATTAAACTCATGATGCACCTGGAGGCAAAGAGTCTATTAGAACAGTCACCTTTGTTTGGGAACATGCACTTAAATTGATTTCATGATTCCATGTCAGAAGCAGGTATTGCTCATATGTCCTCTATTAACTGTACTAACCCACCGAACCACTCGTGCTTTACATAGCAGTAATTTCCGATCAAAGTGATGTCGCTGAGCACTTAGAGAAAGAAAAGCGTGCCATTATTATAAATGTTGCAGGACACATGTAATCCATGCAATGATGATGCAGTCTGAATAAGACAGCCTTGTAACTCCTGGGGCTGCTTGACCCAAATTCAGAGCTCCATTTTGTGTGACAGGTGGAAGGCAGGCACACTGGGCTCAGAGAACAGGGTCGGCCTGTGCATGAGACAGTACACAGCTATATTTATTCAAAAAGAGGTGACCTCCAGCAACCTCTATCACCAGCTGATCTCTTATGAAGGCCAGCCCGCTCTCCGTGGAGTCCTCAACGAGGGCAGTGACTTGTTTCTACTGTTATACCAGTTGAGATTTGTTTTAATATTTGTTTTTATTTCATCATTCTAGGAGTTTTTTTTTACATTCTTACTTTAATGTTTGCTGAAGAGAAGACTTTAAAGGAAAAGAGGGTGTTAAGATGTAATTATTATGAGAGTGAAAGCGAATGTTGACCTGTCCTTTCCTACACTACCTGCCTCATAAATAATCACTACATTTTTCAGTGTTAATTGCGACATACAGTAGTCCTTTGTGACAACAACTGCTCAGTGTTTTTCTATTTACACCAAAAAAGAGACACACAGAGAATAAAAGCCTGTGAATAAATGGATCATGAAAACTAGGCTTGCAGTAGAACGACCACAGGTTCTTGCCAAAAAAGACCTATGCATTGCCTCCGCCCCAAATAAACATCCAGCCCTCCTGCTTTCTTTTCCTCCACCCTTCCTCCAAGTCTACACCTGTTGCATAGGACATGGCTTGTTGTTGCAACTTGTCCTCCAATGTTCTGCCTGAAAATGAACAGATTTCACACAGAACAAGAATCCTTTGGTAGTTGGACATACAGATGGAAAACCATATGAAGTGACATTACAAGGTATGTTCAAACAATGTTTTCATTATTCAGTTATTTTTCAATTTGTAAGTTAAAATGTTATAATTAAAACTTTATGACATAGGCTACAATATGAAGGGATGAACTGAGAATGAGTGGTAATTTGGGTTTTCGTAAGCCAGTTTAGATCAGATGGGGGAACTTTGTTTTGGCCTCCAGCTGTGTACAGCAACAATTTGGGAGTGTAGGAAACACTTTCCCTCCAGGCAGGTCCACATGGATGAGGTTCACACCTTCCTGTGCTGTCAGCCTAGAGGGGACTGTTAATATTTGATGTCCATCTCAGCTGTGAGGTGTTGATTTGGTCACGATAACTTAGCACTTATTTTAACTTATTTTGCAGTCAGGAAACATATGAATAAAGCTTGAGCCCTTTCTGGTGGCTATTCAAAGGAAGAACATCTTTTAGTACAGTAGCTTTAAGGGGCGTGTGAGGTCATGGAGATGTAAGGTATGCAGACAGAAATTTACTTAAATAAATCAAATCTGTTGCTGCTGCATTGCTAACATTTTCCAAAAACTGGGGGAATTCTTATAAAAGTACCCTACAAAAAAAGCAACTTATTGCTTTGAGCATTTGCTTTTCTGAGTATTAAATATACTTTATTTAGACCAGGGTTAGGTCAGACCAAGAATTAAAGTTAAAAATAAATAAATAAAAAATATTTACAAAATTTGCGTGTCTTGTAATACTGGATTTTACTGGGGTTTTAGTTTCTCTTCATTGGCAGTGACGGATGGCTGGTAAAACTAATTGGCACACAACTGGGACCAAATTGCCACTGAACTCTTGCATTGTTTCAGGTAAAAGGCCATGAAACTAAAGTGACCGGATCTCATTTTGACTTTTCATACTTCTCGGAGGCCAATTAGAGCAAGTTTCCTGGCTTGCAAGTTAAAGATTGTTCTGTTTGAGAAACGCTCTTCCTAAGGCTCTGCTTTGAAGCCAGTCTCGGCTCAGTTGTCTCTGTGCAGGTTTCAGATCTTTTCAGCATCCCGTGGAGGAATTACAGCAAGCAGGTTTTTCTTTTGGCTTTTATGTTTTCTTTCTTTGTGTGTGTGTGCAAAATACTGTGTGAGAAATAATGTGCTAATGTGGAAATGTGATACGAGCTATCATTTTAGACGCCTAGCTCTAAGATATGACACAGAGCTGTTTCTGCTGGATTTTGAGACAAAGACAGTTGGACAAAGAAGGTCGACGTATTTGTCAAGGTGCTACAATCCATTCATTTGATCCTGGAGGTCACATTTCCTACCTGTGGGCCTGTCAACCTACACAAAGACAAAGTAGTTTCACTGACTTTTCTGTTCAGGAATCTCTCTTCCATCAACAAATCCCACCTGTTTGCCACTGACATTGATGTGTGTCTGTGAGTGTGTCGATCTGTTGTTTTCCTTCTAGACTTGCGGGATATGTTGAGTCGTGGAGAATAAAGGTTGTGACCTCTAGCTTCCTGCGGCCGTTGTGGGGGTCAGCTGTCTCTTCATGAAGATGCCTGAGTCTTTATTTTGGTACTTTCGTAATGAGCTGAGTTGTCATTAGGCTTTTACAACTTGAGCAATATTAAGTATTGATAAACTATGATCGGTGTCACTTTTGCAATTCAGCCATACTGCTTTGTGTCCCTTAATTATTTACATAATGTAATTTCCTTGGAAATGATTTCCTTTTTTTTTTTGTCTGTGCAGAGGAGTGAAATATTTTGCTGTAGTTCTGAAACTAATTTTTCTGCTTCATGAAGCAGAAAAGTTATACTGACATCAAAATCAGATTTTAACCCAAACAACCGAAATCATGAATTACAAAAGATAGACCTTTTTCCTGTCCCTTGGATAAATATAACCCACTGGAGTGTTGAGTTTGCCTCGTTTTTTGATGCAGTGACTATATTAATCCTCGATTTTCTATTATTAGTTTTTTTTCATTTCCAGCAGATGCACAGTCACATTTCCCACATAAAAGCTTTTAATGTCTTCTTGAGCGGAAAGCCTCACAGTCCTGCACAAACACAGGCACAGACAGACAGGTGTGTCAATAAACCCATCCAAAAAAAACAAAAAAACAAAATGAACACACGCACTGGCGCAGTCGTTTGAAACTACTTGTGTGTGTTCTTTTTTAACCAGATTTCAGCCTTGCAGACTAGTAAAATCCAAAAAGAGTGATGAAAATGGTTAAGTACTGCTAAACTTGAAATTAAACTTACTTCCAGCAGGAACATAAAATTTATCAGATGGATTAAGAAACAGAAATCCTTCAGTGAGTGAGGATTTCTGTATTTACTCTCACTTTCGTCATGATATTTTTGCCTTTACCAGCTCTCATCCAGTAGGTGGTTTTTCTTGACCTGCTGACATTTTGAGAATTGAGCTTTCAATCATTATGTTAAAAGGTTAGAGGATCTATGCTGCATAATGTATTGACTGCAGTGTTCAAGCTACTTTGCATGAGTAGCATGTATCTTGTTAGCACCCTTAAGAGCTTTGTCTGTGTGTGTGTGTGTGTGTGTGTGCTTAAAGACACAGGCTTTTTGCTACTAATGTCTCTGTCAGGTCGATTGCTTACACAGCTGCCTACTTAAGTATACACACACACACACACACACACACACACACACACACACACACACACACACACACACACACACACACACCCACACACA
>JBBMJY010000018.1:9994787-10031862 GCA_037833715.1 Toxotes lorentzi
CACACACACACACACACACACACACACACACACACACACACACACACACACACACACACACACACTCACACACACAGGTGGTTACTTTGTGCACAGTGCATCAGACACAACCTTTGTCAGACTGTGTGTGTGTGTATGTTTTTATATCCACAGAACTTAATCTGTTTGATCTCCGTTTCTTTGTTGGGCTGAAACACCGTGAAGCTTACACACTATATCACTTTACCACAATAGCTTGTGTTTATCGTTTCTCGCAACAATTTATGATTTGACACACTGTGAGTTCCACTTTTGTCCACCACCACCAGAGAACTTGGGCTAAATCTAGATCTTATCAAACCAGGAAAACTGTAAAGACAGATGTGACAACCTTGAAGTCAGCCAGATGTTTTCTGGTCTTGTGTTGACGATACCTTCCAAGGAGGCAGGTGAGGAGAGGGTCATAAGGCTGGTAGTGCTGAGTCCACATGCCATCTGGATCAATTTATCTTGCCAGTGGAAATGACTGCTTTCACCTGACAGCAGGGAGGAAACACTTATCATTTGTTTGGTTCAGACTCATTTCACTGCATCATCTTGTCCTTATTAGGAGAGGTTGCAGACGCACTTGAAGTGTACTGTCAGCTCATTTTCATTTCAGATACTTTGAAGTCAAGACGTGATGTGTAGATGCAAAACAGAACGCTGCGAGCATGAACAGCTTTCTCTTTCCCTTGTCTTGTTGAGTCTGAGATTTTACATCTGTGCCTCTCAAATTACAGTCACAAGTGAAACAGTTGAGGAAAGCTGACACCTAGTGGTTTAACATTTACACTGCAGGTTCATACAGTGAAGGGAGCCCATACAAGGCAAGGACAGGGACACGCTGATGAGTTGTAGTGTCCAAATGTGCTGGTGTCTGTTTTCATCATTTTCACCATTGTGTTTTTTTCTGAGGAACTGTCAGAGAATTATTAGGGGTCTGTGGGTGGCTGAACCTCAAGTTTCGCTTTGTAAAAATGAAGGCTCTCACTGGGGTTATTAAAGTTTTCTTTGAACCCTCCTCTAGATGTGTAGACATTTATAAAATCCTGATGCGGATTTGTGACATGGTGCACCTTTATGAACCACTGTGCAGGTGAAAGTTATCTTTTACTGTTTATGTATCAGCTATGATAAAAAGGAAGGATTTCTGACTGCCTCCCCCTTCTGATAATTTTCACACAGTCCCTTACCACTGGCTCTTGTTCCCTGATCTCTATCACAGGAACAGTAAATCATGGTCCTGTTGTGCACTGGGCTGGTCCTTTAGACTGTCAGGCAACCACTGTGTGGCTTTATGGTTTGCCAAAACATCTGCTGCATCCACAACCACAACCAAAAGAAAGAAAGGGAAGCAGGCACAGCTGAGACTTGGAAAAACCAAACTCAAGTACTGTAAACACTCTTTAACATAAGGAGACATGAATCAACAAAGCTGAAATGGTACCAAGGAAAATAAGTTGTTTTTGGAACAGAAAAGAAATGACATGAGAGAGACTGAATAACAGGGGGAAAGGATGAAGTAATGATGTGCATATAAGAGTTTTTTTAATGCTCAGTGTCTCAGTAAAGCATTATCAACTTTGTCCAGTTCAAGTTCCAGTTACCAAGTGATAAATCAGACAGATTAGCTCCACTCAAGAGGCAGCCACCTCCCAACAGCTGCTTCTGGACTGCTTACTATAGCAAGAAAAAAAAAAAACTGCAAGAGGGAGGAGAAGAAGGGGAGAAGAACAGAGACAAAGGGGCTAAAAACAGTGAGTTCAGCTGGGATAAGGAATAAGCAGAGGAGGAAAGGAGAGAGAGGAGAGTGGCAGGATGAATTAATAAAAGAAGACAAGAAACATTTAGGGGAAAATGGAGAAAAAGAGGAAATAGCTGACAGAGAAGAGTCCAGAGAGATCAGTGTTGGGGAAGGTAAAGCACTTACAAGCGATCAGAGAGAAATGATCCCAGGAGACACTGAGGAGACGTTTGATGAGACAGATACTGGGAAAGAGAGGGGGAAAGAGGGGTGGGGATAGCTGACAGATCAGATTTACAAAGACTTGTGGTGACTCAGTGGTATTTTAATAAAGCTCACATATTATTGTCTTATTTGTCCCGGGGTTTCCCAACAGAATTACCACTCCTATTTACTCACATGTCAAGCTCTGTGAATCACACCATAAATCTGTCGCTGATCCTGGTCACTGTGAGCTTTTCAAATAAAACTTTTCACTGTCTTCCACAAGACAATTTTGTCTGGTTATTAATGGATCTAGTGAGAATTGCAGTCTCTACAATAAATGTATAGTACGCCCTTTACTAGTCAAAGAAGAAAGAAGCATGTAGACATCTCCTCCAAGCTGCTCTTTTCTCACACACACACAGACACACACCTGTTGTCTTCCACTTCACCTGAAACAACATGTCTGTGTGTGTTGCAGTCTCTCTCTGACTCAGCTGCATGTTTGGGTCTCCCTGTTTCCCATGGCCAGACAGCAGGCGTTGTTTTCATTTATCACTCTCCCAAAACACCACTGTGTCCACAGCTTTGCTTACACAAGCAAGTAGAGTTGAGAGTTAACCATTAAATACTGTCTTGGTGTATTTTCCATGGGCGTCCTAATGACTGCTTCAGTCCAGTGACTTCCCACATAAGCTTTAATGTGTATCAGAGTGGAAGACTTGAAAGCATATATGAGTGTTACAGCACCATGGGTTGTTGCTTAACATTTGCACATTATTTTTAGCCATGCCAGTGTGGTTGCAGGGATGGCAATACTGGTTGATCTCTTCAACACACTGGAATTCATGATCCTCTGAACATAAATCTAAACCCTGTTCACACTGGACAAAAAAAAAAAACAAAAACAAAAAAAAAAACCCCACACTAACACCCACTAACATCCAGCCAGTAATATTTAATTTTTCTTTGGGAACAACATGCAAAGGCAGTTTTGTTCTTTGTATGAAACACTGTAAAATGCAACACTGGCAAGACAGCAAGGTGAAAGTAAGCACATAACCACCATAACAGTCACAAGATGTCAAAGTAGTCAGCAAAATAATGACTAAAAGTACTAAGTACAAAGGTATCTACCGTAAAAACCCACTACGGAAAGTTTATGTTAACATGCTAACAGCATGATGATATTTATTAACTGTTGACATGATAACTACAAGCATGTTAGTATGCTAATGTACATTCAGCTCAAAGAATAGGCAAATACATCTGAGGCTGATAAAGCAGACAAAAATTTAGGCTTTTTACATGGTTCAAGTGAAGGGTTGTTCACTTAGCTGGAGATTGTCCTTTGGTTGTAATTCTGCCAACACTGCATGAATACAGCAACAGCCTGATGGATCTGAGTCTAACAATGTAGACCTGGGCCTGAGGACAGGTCTGATGTCCTGACTCATTTATGATTGATTTAGGTAACCATGTGGCTTTTCTTTTGGCAGTAGCCTCTGGTGAAATGTGTAATTGCTGTAGCACTGATGGAAAGAATATAAGAACAATAATGTCTCTCCATTTTTCATCTGCAGTATAGGAAGATTTGTTTTCTGGTGTGTAATGAGCATTACATCCTCAGGAGGCCGCTAGTGTGAGTCTAGACATTTAATCATTCTGAACCACTTGTGAGGAAAAGGGGAAAAAATGTTTTTGAGTGTCTCAAGCTTCCCACATTCTAGTGCCACAGCTTGCTGACATTTTTTTTCTCTGGCTTGTCTGCTGTTGTGAATTTAACACCTGCTTCCTACACTGGACCAGCACCCAGCAGTGGCCAGCTGAGGTTAAAGCCTCTCAGCTCTGTGGCTGTCAGGAACACACATCAGGACAAAAAGGAACCAACCAAAACATGTGGAACTACTCAGTGGGTCTACCATGTAGCTTTTCACATATGATAATAATCAATATTCCATCTAAATGCTCACTTCTTTCTGTTAACCAAAAGCTTTCATATCATCCACAGAGCCGGAAGAGTCTGTGATTTAATTTGACAAAACTGTCTCAGGAGAAATCATCCTGAGACATCATTGAACAGTCCTTGTACTGTAAATGGATGTGAAATCAGTAAACTACTTCATCGCTTCAGCGTCCAGTCAAAGCCTACAGAAGGAAAAAAAAAAACAAAAAACAAATATGGCTTGTTTTTTCCAGCTATGGCAACGATGTTTCCAGTTTGGGAAATCTTTAATGCATCACTCCTGTCCTGCACAGCATGCATGGTCCATTATTCTCTGCAGTCAATCTGCTAATCTCAGATAGATTCAGGCTATATCCTAGATTGCTACTGAATGGGATTCACTGGCAAAGCACATTGTTTTCCAAAAGGGACTGAAGTTCATGTTGTGGATTTGCTATAAACAGGATTTTGTAATATAATAACATGATGAGAGTATTATCTGGGATGTGGAGAGCATGACCAAGAGGATATCAGAGCAGCTGCAACAGAGGATTATAAGGAATCTTACTATACTGTCCATGTAAATTACTGCTCGCTGGGAGAACAGTTTACTTATTTATTTATCTATAATTTTGTAAATTACACTGGCTGTTACTTTGTACAATAAATGAGTGGCTATTTCTAAATCAGTTTTCCCCAGAATATGTTATTTTTAAACACTCAAGTCTTTTGTAAGAGTCTGTTGTCTTTTTTTAGCCTTTTGTCAGAAGCAAGATACCTTTAAAAAATGAGAGCTACACTGACAAAAGGATGTGTTTGTATCCCAGCGAGAACTTCTCACAGTATTAAAATGTGATGTCTCATTATAAAATCTCGGCGGGGAACAAAGCTGTTAAATTGGGACAGATGGAAAGCAATTTAAAATGTTAGAGGCGTCTCTGTCCTGTCTTTTATTAGCCATAAAAATGGAGCGTGATATGTGGAACTCGATAGACTGATGGATTTAAATTTACAAAGAAACGAACATTTGGGAACATTTAATGTATCACTCAGCGGCACCTGGATGAACGACGACAGACAAATGAACACATGTACACACATGCAAAGAGCCCCGCTGACCCCGCTGGAATGTCCTTGAATGTATATCTTTTTTTTCCTCTCTCTCATTTTAAGCACCACACAGAGTGACATGCTACTCAAAACATGCCTTAAATCCTCTCTTTAAAGAGACCCAGAAATACCTCACACAAAAACCCATCTGTGGTGTAGACAGATATCAACAGGGAAGAAGCCTGGACTTCTATCCCTTCTGTTTGTTGAAAGAACAACCAAATGTCTAAATCACAAGCCCCCCCTCCCTAATCTTGACAGGCTGGGGTCAGACAGGAAATGATGTCACGTTCACCGCAGCAGATCTCCAGACGCTGATAAGGTCGCTCTCCCTGGGAAAGCGAAAGAAGGGAGAGACAGATAACCCCTTTGTCTTCTCTTTCTTCCCTTCATCTCGTCCCATCGAGACAGGAGTGATTACAGCCGAAAGCTACTCAGACATTCGTCACTGAGACAGTGCACTTCATAATAATGTCGCTGAGACATGCCAGAAGTGTTTGGGTATGATCCAAGAGCCGGGACACACTCGATGAATTACCCATGCTAAGGCTGCTCTTCTCCCCTCGCGTTAAATGAAAACAACCCGCGACACATAAAGTTAATGAATATGGGCTTGCAGAGCAAATGGAGTCAGATAATTGATCCAAGAAGTGATGCAGGAGGTAGATTGCCAAGAGGAGAGTTGTTGCTTTCCAATTCTTTATAGACTGTGGGCTGCTGTGTCTAAGTGTACATGGGAGGTTATGTGGGCTAATGTGGGTTTGAAGTAAATACTGAAGGGGTCATGCTCACTTGCCTTAGGGGTCTCCCCCTCACTAGGAAGGAATTAGACACAGAGGGAGGAGGGGAAGACGAAGCGTTCGTGGTCTTATCCTGCTGTGTTTGCGTGCAAGTACGTGCGAATGTATGTGTTTATGTCTATAGTGAAGAAATTGCCGTACATGCGCATGTTTATACGGTTGGTTAATGAACCCATGAGGGTGTGTGCACCAAACTTCCTGGCTTTGGAGTATCTCCAGAACGCTCACTCTCTATCTCTGTGTACATTTCCCCTGTCTAGTTTTGTCTGGTTCACTGTCTGTATTCCTATGTGTGTTTATGTCTGCATTTTTAAGAGCACCCTATCAAATCTCCACATTCACTGACTCACCGAGCACAGAGCAATCCCCCTCCACCCCACCACCACCACCCCCTTCCACAGTCTCTCTGTTGGTTTAGATGGACGGCCCATCTGGTTTTCATGAAGGAGGGATCAAAACTGAGTGTCAGCCCACTGTGGCCCACTTTCATCCTGCCCGACCTCAGCTTCACGTCACGTTTTCTGCTGGGGGAGACAGCCTGGACTGGGCTGTGTTATGAACTCAAAAGAGACCCAAATGCAGCATGTAGACAGAGTGGGGAGAAAAAAAGTGTTATTGAAGGGAATTTGCTGGGGTCTTGGGGTTTGATGGCAGGGAATGGGAGTCCAGTGGTAGCTGGATGAAGGAGGGAAGTGGAGGAGCCTTACTGAGAGTGAGCTTGGAGTGAGGAGACATGTGGCTGGCAGGGGTTAGCTGGGAGGCTAGGAAGCAGGTAAGCGGGCAGGGAGACAGGCAGGAGAGAGATGATCCTGGGACACAAGAGAGGCAGGTTAGTATAATCGATGCATGTGGAGTGTGCAAGGAAGTTGTCCTAGAATTGTCCTTAGTTGGCCTAGAACGTTAACTACTACTGAGGTTAAAAGAATGCTCTGGTGAAGATTGGATGAAAAACTAGTTTAGGTACACTGAGCTGGTGGAAGGCCAGTGCACATGAGACCGGGGAGGCAGGAGAGTGAGGACGGGAAGCCACACCCATGTCAACACAAAGACAAAGACAGAGAAACAGACGGAGAGATACTGGGAATCTGCAGGGGGAACGGCTACAGCTGTAACAGTCTGGATGTTGACAATGAGAAAAATAAACCAAAGTAGATCACCTCTATTTCTCATAAATCAGCTGCAGTCCAAGATAGAGCTGATGACATAATATATTGTCTAATATATTGCTTGACGGAGCTAAAAGGAGAGGGAATATTGGAGGTGGCCAGCGATGCAACTCCAAAATAACAACACGGTTGGGATAGCTACTTAATAACATCATAATAAGTCAGTGTTGAGTCTACAGCTTGTTTCCACTGACGCCTCAAATCAGTTTCAAGCACAAATATCATTATTAAGTGTCAACACAGTACGAGCTGGCAAACTTGGCAAATACATTCACTTGCCGTTTAGTTTTTGTTTACAAACACAGGTAAATAAGATCCCGAATACTGGGAAGCATCCATCCATCCATTTTCTACTGCTTAATACGTCAGGGTCGCGGGGGAGCTGGAGCCTATCCCAGCTGACTATGGGTGAGAGGCGGGGTACACCCTGGACTGGCCAGTCAATCACAGGGCTGACACACAAAGACAGACAACCACACACACTCACACCTATGGGCAATTTAGAGTAGCCAATTAACCTAACCCGTGCATGTTTTTGTGATTGTGGGAGGAAGCCGGAGAGAACCCACACAAGCACATGGAGAACATGCATACTGGGAAGCAGACAGATATAATATGAAGGAAAGTGTTTCAGAGTGTTTTCTTCCTGTCCCCTTAATCCCTGAGTTAAACAAATGTCCACATTAAAACAAAAGACCAAGAAGGAAGGTAGAGAAAGGAAATGATGGAGAAGGCAAGAATGACACAAAGTGAGGGAAAGGGGAATGGAATGGTGTACCAGATTTGAAGAACGTCACCTACATATTTTTGTGGTTTAGGGTGAAAGACAAATTAGAACGTCTTTCTTTCTGTGAAAGAAAAACATGCGAGGAATGTTCAAGAGACTGCAGTTTCTGCAGAGTGGGAAACCGCAGATGCTGGGAGAGTCGGACAGGGAGGCGTACATTTCATATTTCCAGCTGCAGCTTCACCTGCTGAATAAAAAGAAACTTTTGATCAAAAGAAACATATTCTGTCCTTTTTTCTTAATGAAGACTTGAACTGTCGTGCAATTTCTGGAATTTCAATGCACAAACAGACAGAGGCTGAGGCCAACCTGTGAGCCGCTTGTGTAAACCACCTCGCTCGCTCTCACCCTCTGGCCTTGAGCCGACAGAAATAAACGGTGGCCTGTCAATCTTCTTCCTCACGGAATGTCTCGGAGATGATCCTCGCGTCTTGCAGCAGCAGGTCTTGGGTTTCATTCTCTATACATCTTCTAACTCCAGATGTAAAATGTAGTTGCAAAATGTAGTTGCATTCCTCTGGCCTAATGTGGAGGTATAGCAGCAGTCTTCACATGCCTGCTGCTTGGCTTGGACCTCTGCAGGGAAGCCCTTCCGCTTTGATACAAGTCAAACACTGGGCAGTCTGCCGGAAGACAATTGCTGAAGAAAGGAAATGAGAAAGCCTGGAGCAGACAGTGGAAGTCTATGAGGGACAGGAGAAAGACTGACTAAAAGCTCCCAGTGATTAAAATAGAAAGAAAGGGGCCACAAACGAGGGGCTGGATTTCTGCAGCTCTCTGATGCTGGGCCAAAGGAGTGAGTGTGCATCTGTGTGCATGTGTGTATGCTTATATGCATGACAAAGTGGGATGTGGGAATGTTTAAATTTTTACTTCGAATAAAGTAACACACATATTCAGTGATTGTCTCTCCCATGCTTTTGTGTGTCCATTTGTGAAATAATGTGTCTGTGGGTGTGGTTGGGTGTGTGATAAAGCCCGTGTGTGTGTGTTTGAGAGTGCGAGAGAGAGCGAAGAAACTCTGAAAAGCCTCGAGGGGGATTTCCTCTGAAAGGGAAAGCTTTTCTCCTCCCCCTCCCAAACTCTCTCTCCCTTCCCTCCTCTCCTCTCTCTCTTTCTCTCTCACCCCCAAACACTCAGAGTAGCCAGAGAAGCGAAAGAGAAGTGAAAGAGGAGGATCAACAGTCGGCTTGACAATTAGCTGCTTTCTGCGCTTCACACTAAGACTTGTGGAAAGTCCATGAACAATGGAAATAACTTTGGCTACTTTTGGGTCAAGACGACTCGCTGTCATGTGGGTTTACTTCAGCCGCCTTCTGTTGTTGATGCACTAAACATGGCAAGTATGTTAGCACAGAGCCCAGGGAGGCTGTCCGGAGAGGATTATCAGGACCAAAAATGAAAACGCTCTCTGCCTGATAGAGGACAAACTCCTGCTAAGATGGTAAAGTACTACCAAGTTTTACTCATGCTTGTCATCCTTTTCTGCTGTTACTTTCTGCTTTGAGAGTTAAAGTGCTCCACTGACCCACTAACTGAGAGTGTGACGTTGTTTCTCTCTGTGTTTTTGCCGGTCATGTGTCGCTAAAGTTTTAAGGAGCCTGATATGCTGTAATCATAGTTTTGACACAGAGAAAAACAAAACAGAAATGTATTTCAATTGCTTTTAGTATTTTTTTTTCCAGCTGCATGATACTGTGCACAGTGTTGATGTATGTTCTTTGTTCTCTTTTTATCTTTGTGACATACAAAGGCAGCACAAAGCTAATGTCATTGTGCTCTCCAAAAGCTTTTTGTTATCCTGAGCACAGTTGGTGGGACTGTTTTACATCAACAGCCCACAGCATCTCAAGCTTTTTAAGTGTGTGCACGCTGACAAAGGGGGAGTGACAGAGAGAGAGAGGCACATTGTCTTTTGTTTTGCTCCTTGAAGTCCTTTGATGAGGACTTAATTGATGCGGATGGCACACATACTTCAGTGAGAGGAGAGTGTTGTGGTGTAGAAATTGTTCGACTACTTTGCATGTGCGCATAATGGAATTCTCCAGTTCAGTGTTGCGGCTCTTTAAAAAGTTCAAACCACAGGGCTTTAATGACTAGAGAGGACTAGTGTAATCCATCCTAGTCACAACTGAAACTAATTAATGACAGCGAGTGAGCCACAAGGTGGGAACATGCTAGACGCTGACGACAGGTGTGGGAGGATGTGGCTTCTTTGAACTTTTACTTACTGTTGCTAGTGCTGTGAAAACTCAAATAAATACAGATCAAGACTGGCTAGAAGCACAGTTCTAATTACTGATTCTCCACAATGTTCAGCTTTGTATTTATTCATTGTACCATTCTTCTTTAAATAGAAACCAGTCAGAGGCATAATATCTGTACGAGGGCAGCAGATAAATTATAGTTTTACAAAGAGTACGAAGGACAGATGTTTAAAGATGTCCAGACTTGGCTGCTCAGCATGGTCACCACTGCACTTTGTTCTCCCTTCACATCCACTGTAGCACTTGTTTGACCAGCTTTTACAGTCCCAACTGTTTGTTTTACTTAATGCATGACTGATGTTGTCTTCCGTTGCCACCCTCCAACTTACAGTCACGAGCCCGACAAGTCTGAATTATTAGATTACAGTGAAGTGTGGGACCTGGAGGTTTTATCTTAAGTAAACACTCAACAATAATACAAAACCCAGAGCACTAGCATGCATGTATTTGCATTTAGTTACTGTGTGACAGGGACAACCAAGAGTCATTCATTCACCGGCAAGGTCAAGCACTTTCCTCTTAACGTCTTACACTAGCATGTGTTTTTCTTCATTCAGTGTACAGTAAACATAGTGATCTGGTGCAGGACAGATAGTATTTGCAGTAGTGGCATCAGTTGCAATATTCAAAGTTTATTCAAAGTTAATTCAAATGATCAAAGCCTGTGTATGAGTTGCTCTTGGGCTTTGTGCTCCTGTCTTGCCAAAACATGCTTAGTATGAGCTCAGCAGCATCAGGCTGATTCAAAATGGTAAAAATGCCAACTGTCATTAGCAAAGTTTGTTTGTTAGGTTATGCTCATAACAAACTCATCACTAGCATTTTATCATCCTTTTTACACACAAAGCAGACACAAGCTGAGTAACACTATTTATTTGGTGTTGTGTGTCCACCTGACGAGTATTCACTCTGCTTTTAGCTCTGTTTTGGACTAAACCATCTCGTCAAAAAAATAGCTCGCTCTTTAGCTTCTAAACTCCAGTATCTTCTCTGGCTTTCGCTAAATCTGAAATATTCAGGCTGTGAGACCAAAACAATCAGCCGAAAGATGCTAAAACTGCAGAATCTGGCGATAATTCTCTGTGAGTTCATCATAACATGCGACCTCATGTTACATTCACGTAGTAAAAATATCGCTTATATCAGCTATAAGGCTGGAGCCAACTGACAGCAACAGTCTCACAGGCTCTCACAGAAGATTACACACCTGCTTTATATTATCAGAAAGCTTTTCAGGTCATCATCTCATTAGACACAGAGTTTTTTTTTTTTTAACCAACCATGTGCATACACCTTAATCTCTCAGCTTTTGGAAACACTGTGGACACGCTATGTTAGAGTATCCAGACCGGCTGACAGTGCACACACTGGCTTTACAGTATTACAGCTGTATGTCTCTGTCTCCCTCTCTGTCTTTAACAGTCATGGGACAGTCATCAGTAGCTCCCTCCTCTGCTTGTAACAAGTCATCACATCTTTACCATACTATTATCTGTGTCCTGCCCACTCACTTGCTGTTATTTTGCCAAATCCCTACAGCGGCAAACAGGGAAAATCTAAACAATAAACTGATGTGATTTATAGAGAAAATATGTATAATTGCAGACATCTGCCTTGCGGAGCTGCGTGAGCCGAATTATTTCTAATTTGCTTGAGTCAGCAAGTCAAGGCTCTGAGAGTTGTCATGGAACTGCGAACTGTGTTTTCAGCGTGTTTATTATCTATGTATCACAAAAGTGGGTCAAACTCAATAGAGACTGTGCAGTGTATTTTCAAAACAGAAGCTTTGCCAAGTGTTCGGGGGAACTGTCTGTGCAGCTATAGGCTTTCTGTGAGTCAGTTTTCAGACTGCATTGTCTCTAGAAACTCAGTTACTGCAACACTGTCACTTCCTTCCCAGACTCCGTTTGAATGTTGCTGTTGTTGGGGCCTCCTCTGGTCCCCTTTTTTGGGGGGGGTGGGGGGTGAATTTTAGCTACTTCAGTAGTTGTGACACACCACCGTGTAGTCCTAAGAATAAGTTTGTGCTCCCTTAAATATAAAACCAGCTCAATAGCTTCAATTTAATCGAGGATTAAACCATACAGTTTAATGTTTTTAAGAGTTTGGCAATGCTATGTGTTTCTTACTTCTTAGTTCTTGCACTTCTTCCAAATGTAGACTGCCCTTGCTCTGTTTGGAGTTGTGCACTTCTTTGGACTCTTGTTTGGAAATTTTTCATGGCTAAATAAAGAACAGCAACTGATGTGAGTGCTTAGAACAATCCTTATAAACACACACATGACCAACTAACAAATCCCTTGTGTTATGGTTTAGTGGATTTCATGAAGCCTTCCTTTACTTTTACTGTTTTTAATGTTGATCAATTTCTTGGCCATTTTAACATTATGAGTTGAACTATGGGAGCCATTATGGCACGTTGCACTTTCTAAACACAAAGCATGTTAGAAATTTATTTCTGAAAGTTTGCCAGAATGCAGGCTTTGGGAAACGAACTCCAGGGGATTTTCTTTTGTCGTGTTAAATGTGAGTGGTTCATTATGAATCAGTTATGCAGAAATTCCAGGGAAGAAACAGCAACATGGCAACTTTTGAAATGTTGCATGCTAGTTCTTGTTTTTTTTTTTTTTAAATGTCCATTACGACATTTCATCTTTCATTTAAGTGTTTTTACAGCATTCCTGCATTGAGCTCTCTACAAACACTGCTGTGCTTCCTTGCCAATCACCTCATCAGGCATTTGGCGTATTTCTCTAACTTTACACCTGTCTGATCTTGTGGTGAATTTACAAAAATATGCTGACCTAGTGTAAGAGGAAAGAAGGAGTGTTTAGTGTTTCACAACATCCTCAGACCAGAGAAAGATGCAGGTATCATTCTTAAAGCACTACATTTAAATGTCACGCTTCTTAACATGTGATTGCCATGAATGGCAGCTGTGAGCCGGTGTCTGTGATTTCAAAAGAGATGCCTGCAGAGATTTATGTTGGATTCACACACACACTTTATTTCATTGTTCATTGTTTTACAGAGGCAAATATTTCCATGATGACTGTATACAACGTTGTTTTGAGACTGTCAGGTTAGATGGGAGATTATTTCAGGCTAGACGTTCGTTGTTCATTATTCACAGATTTGGAGTCGATTAATGAGTCACTGCATCTTGCGCAATACATGGAAAAAAAAAGCCCAGGCCAGAAACCTGACACACTATTTATGTGCCCTCTTCACTTTACAAACATAGTTTGAGTTCTTCTGAACTACAAAATGAATGAATGAATAATAGGAGCCCTGCCAGATTAAGGGTCTGTTAGCGAGCACACACTGTGTTTACTCCTGGCAGAAGTGACTCTAAGAAATGATGTGGGAGTTTTGTCTCGTAGGGGCCTTTTTTTTTATTGCTTAAAAGGATTTTGAAAGTTTTAGCTGAATGGAGTGCGCCTCTACTGAGCTTAACAAAAGTGGATTCCATACAAAGACGCCACTGTCTCACCGCCAAACAGGAGATACCGAGGGTTTAAGGAGGAAAGCAAGGAGGGAGAAGAAGGGGGGAGTAACAGAGAGATCCTGGTTACATGTTTTTGATTATGATATGATTAAGACCAAGACTATGATCGTGATTATGATTCTGATTGCTCCAAGACTCAACATCTTCCCACTTCTGGGTGTTGTGTGAAACCAGTAATAGTAAAGCAAACACATTTATTGTGTCACATTTATTTACTTTTAACCACAAGAAAGAGAACGAAAGATGAAATCTGCATATGGACATGACTCACTTGAGATGTCTCCCTTTCTTCTTCCCATGATAACATTGCTTGTGGTTAGTGTCATTTCCCATCAGCCATCTGTGTCCACACTGTGATTGTCTTTTAGAATGGCTGATTTGGCAGTGCGCCATCTGAGGCTCTTGGACGCATTTGCACGTCCATACATGAAGAACTGAGGCAGAATTAACACTTTACTGGCAAGTCTTAACCCAACTGTCACTTCTGCTTATACTTTCGGTTTTAACCCCAAGGGTGAGTGACCGCCCATTTCTTATGAGCATTTCAAGAAAATTTGATGACCAGTCGAGAAAGAGACATCAGCAAATTCTTTCAGCATGTCACATCAAGAGTTGTGTCCATTTAGTTGAAGTTAATCTTCATTACAATCACATTCTGGTCAGATTACCTTCACTAAATCTTTGACTCTTTGTGGCCAATGACACAGATGCACACTGGACATCACACACCCTGACAGTTTGCTTATACTCTGGCTCATATCTGACTTTCTTTAGTGAAAGCCTAAGGCAATACAGAAAAACCTGTAATTACCTGCTTAATACTCAACACTGCAAAGCATCCCAGGACAAAGAGAGAGACCGAACCTTTATAACAAATGCCCATTGTCCACACTAGCATGCCAATTCAGGTCAAACAATG
This sequence comes from Toxotes lorentzi, assembly GCA_037833715.1. Lineage (NCBI taxonomy): Eukaryota > Metazoa > Chordata > Actinopteri > Toxotidae > Toxotes > Toxotes lorentzi. The sequence goes on from JBBMJY010000018.1 coordinate 10,009,259, forward strand.
ATCTTTTTGGAGACTGAAGCTCTTTCTTGAGTTAAATCACAGGCTACAGTGGACAATAGCGGGCAGAGAGGGAATCCCCTGGTCTTGAATGTGTAGAGAAGGCGGTGGTGGAATGAGATCGTCAGCAGGACCTTGATCACACCCCACAGTCTCTGCAGGGCAAGATAACGGCTCAGGATTTAAGCATGATTGAACAGTGCAGGCGGAGGTAAAATATCTTGGAAAAAGAAGCAGCAACTCTATATTGCTGTTGACATAAGGAAACGAGAGCTAGATTCCTTACACTGATATACAGTAAAAAATTGTGTTATCATAATGATGTAGGGAAGTGATTGTGTCTGGGTGCTCACATGGGAACTGAACAAATTGCTGTTAACCCGGGCTTTATTGTAATGGTAGCACGCTGCACAGTAGATAAAACAGCAGAGAGACTAAACACTGGTGTCAGACACTATAGAAAATGTATTGGACTTGGAATCTGAGATTATTGATTTAAAAAAAAAAACTGTTTATTTTCTTACAACCCTTAGCAACATGCTCACTAATATGTTGAAATGGTATAATGTAGCACATTAATGGTGTCACAATGATAGTGTGACAGTAATTTTTAAATGTTGGTAAATGGTGATGTTCTGTTGATAGGCCACCTGGTATTAGCTATGTGTTTTCTGTAGTGTCACAGCTGTGATTTTGGCATGTTGATTATTACTATGTATGACCTGTTACAGATTTAACATGTCTGGTATCTCAGCTGTGTGTTGCACCAATATTCATTAAAAAGAGGCTTCGTTCTTGACTTCAGTCTAGTGGAGACTGCATGAAAACACCTCAGAACTTCACACCTCCAGTTAGTGCCCAAGCTGCTTCCACTTGGTGGGAGGAAACAAACAAATATCTTTAAAAAAAAAAAAAAAAAACAAAGGTCACAGGAACCAATAATGATCCATGACATGCAAAATAAAAAGAGAAACCAAAATCGAGACAAGACAAGGACAAGTCAAGATGAAGTAACTGAGTTTTCCATGTGTAAGAAAGGTTGTGTTCAGTGGCCCATGTGTATATTTAGAGGTCTAAATTTCCTTGCTCACTGAATTGTGTAGTATTTAGCTAACATGTTTTAACCAGTATACGTATGGTCCCAGGTCAAAAGGACTACTATCATTTTTCTATTATTATAATTATGACTATGATTATGACTATCTTTCTAATTATGGTTATGATTAGAGTCGATGTTTGCCAAAAAAAGCCAAACCAATAGAACCAGCTCAAGAATTCATGAATTATTCTGCTTTGTCTCAGAACAATTCATGGTGAACATCTCAGAGTTCGGGCCTGTTTGGCATATTGTCTGGCAGTTTGTCAGACGTAATGAGATACAGAGGAACTCGCAACACCGGCAGCCACCCTCAGTTCATTTGGCTGGCTGTGTCTGTCTGAGCTGGGTCCAGCTCAGCTACGCTTCGTAAAATCTCAAGAGGGTCTCACTCATATGAATATCACTAGCCAAACCACCCACAGAGCGGACCTTCAGTCAGGGGGAAATGCCTCATGCTTTTAAACCTCTTTGTTTTGAGAAGAAGTTTATCCAGACAGGAGTGTTAACAAAAAGAGGCCTAAATCTCAAATGATTCTAGAGTGATGTTATGATAGTAAGTCAGTGAATTTTAGTTTTAGGTTGGACTGCAGTGAAGTACTGAAAGTTAGGCTAAGGAACTGTGGATGTGATCTAATAAATTTGTGGAATCAGCAATGAAATCTACTAGCCTGAGTCACAGCACACGTGCCAAGCCACAGTGATTGAATAAAACAGGCTGGGAAACTGAATTACTCAGGCCAGTACAGTAACTACACAGCACTGTTTTACTAGATATGACCTCACATTTACAGTTAGCTATGAGACGTACAGTAGAGCCCAAAGCTGAAAGGCTGCAATCAGTCTAAAACAGCTGTGATGCATTACCATTCAAGAGCCAGGCTCGAAGGCATTCTGTTGTCCATTTCCTAATCTATTATGACAGATGTGCACAATCAGAAAAAGGAAGCATGCCTTTCTGCTGAGGTCATGCAATGTCTACAAGAGATACAGAGACTCAGAATACTGTAAGTGGTAAAAAAAACAAAAACAAACTGATATTCAATTACACCCAACATCCCACATTAACTGCTGTTGATTACCGTTAGCTTACTCTGCAGACATTACAGACACTCTGGACAAAACCACCTTGAATCCAAATGTTCAATACTAATAGTTAAATGTGAATGCAAAGGCTGAACGATTTACTGAAATATTCAGTGAACAGCAGTTGAAACTTTATGACCTTCATTCCAAATGTTTCATGTCCAAGTTGCTCACATAAATATTCGTTACCGAAACGCTCAGCACAGCCCCAGTGCTAACCAGTGTGAGGTCTTTGAAGCTGCTGCACTTGTGTTTACCCTGGGCCAGTCTCTGGTCTTGGTCAGGCCATCAAGCTAAATGAGGAAGGGGCTAAAAACAGAGTCCTTTGTGGGGCTGGGAGATTTACACAGCAGGGTACTGTGAACTGATTGTATGAATAGCATTCCTGCTGTGCTCAGCTTCTAAGATGTGTCCAGATCCAAAATAAGTACTTATTTCCAGCTGTTGACTTAAACGTGAACATTATTCCTTTCCCTTTCATTGCAAAGAGACATTTATTTGACTATACTGTACGTGAATAAAAGAACAATTGCACATTTCAGTACACGCTACAAGAGCTAAATGAGGCAAACTAAAACAAATCAGAGAAAAAGTAAAAGTACTAAAGAAGCAACACGTTAGCTTACTTACAAGCTAAAATGGTGAATATGGTAAACATTATAACTGCTAACCACTCATCACCACCTCAGATACATGCATACAATAGAGCTAGATCTGAACTTCATCCATAGCTGGAGCCAGTAGCTTTATCCAGTGCAGACATTCAGATGGTTACCAAAAGCAGATTTATACATGCAGTAAACACAAGCACCAAGCCCAACAGAAAACAGTGTCACTTTGCACAGTTGCATCTCCACAGGCATTTGTGATGAAGCCACTGGCTTCTCTGTCTGCTTTCTTCTTCATGTCACTTTGAGTGAGATCAGATGCTGACCCTGGTCTGCTACAAATACACCACCTCAAATAAAGTGTGTCTTGGCCAGACATGAAACAAGCTGCACATACTTATGCGGGTCAGACTTAATCATCTCCAGATACAGTTGAAAGGCTTTTGATTAGGCTCAGACATGCCCCTCTTGAAATATGTCAGTTTTCAGTTTACCTCAAAGTCCCATGTTGAGTTGATAGATATCTTCATCATGATTTTGGTGAAACTGATCTTTTGCTGCAGATTTCTGTTTCTTTGAGATGATATTTGTGTGTAAGAATTCATTGATCCAAAATTGTACTTAAGCAGAAAAGCACATCACTGGTTCTTTTTGTTCCTGATTCTAAAACTGAAAACTCTTTGAGGGGCTCCAAAGGAGCACAGTGACGGTGTAACACACCAAGAAAAATATCTGTCCTGTCATTTTGCATTTGCAGAGCATTTGTTCTCCACATATCTTGGCCACATGGATTCTTCAAATAAATGTTACAACAAGAGGAGTCCAAATAGACATTTACTTTTCAAATTCATCATCCACATTAAACACAGAGATACTAATTTTCACAAATATAGAGCCCCTACTTGCATTGTCTGAAACTTATATTAACTAGAAATAGTTAATATAAGAAAACAATAGGTATTAAAGGTGACATGAATACAGGTAATGTGATCCATAACCACTATGAAATCTGGTGAACCTATTCAAGGGGAATTTAATGTAATTTTTTCAAAATTGCTCTCTTCCCATTATGACCAATTAATTTAACATGAGTTTTCCAGTCATAACAGATTGCTGCCAGTTTTTTTCAGCTTTTCATGTGCATATACATATTTCCAGTCAAATAAAAAAATGTATGTGGCTGGAAATGATAATTGCAGATGTCAATCAAGATGAAAGGCTATTCACCAGGATTTCAGTTTGAGGGCAGCTGTTTTAATTACGTGAGGCAACATAATCTCAAATGATTTATTTTGTCTAAATTAAATATTGTGTTGTTCATGTGCCTCGGTTATAAGGAAAATACAATTCTCATTTGAAAAGAATGTGTAGGTCGCTCACTGATGTTCTGTCAATTATATGCACAGCAGCTGTATTTGTGATTATCAGGTGTAAAGTGTAAAATATCATCTAGATACATCATCTTTCATTTACTTTTTTTTTTTTTTTTACATTTGTTGTTCCTGGAATTCTTGAGATAGGGCCTGGAGAAAAAGTTAATCCAGTCTCACAGGACATGTATAGTCCATCAAGACTGCACAAACCTCATCTCACCGACCTCCATCTCTTCTTGTCCTCTAGAACCCAGAATCTCTGGACTCGTCTATCCAGAGTACCCTCTCTGCCCTCTTCCCGCCTTTCGAGGCCACAGCGCCCATCGTCCTCAGCCAGCTGTTTCGCACCATTGAGGAACGTTACCATGGCGATGCATTACAGTGCCTGCTAGATTTCCTCATCCCCTCCAAGCACCTGTTGGAGAGTGTCCAACAGGCAGCCTGTGTGAGTCTCATACATCTGCACCTACACACTTCACACCTCTCTCTTACACTACACTCCATGTGCGCACATCTTTTCAAATTCTATTAGATGTACCGGTGCAAAGTTTATTCAGAGGCACTTAATGTGTGCCAAAACATTTAATGAGGTAAGTTATGCAGTTAGATTTGGCAGAAAAGACTCTTGGAGGGTGTTCAAAAGGTGGTTCAGGTGGAGACAAGGACATTTGTCAAAATTATTTTTACTCTTTTTACACTTTATCTCTTGTTGGAGAGATTTGGATTAGACTGTATAGAGGTTTTCAAATTTTGAAGCACACCTCCCTAGAGGTTGCAGTGTGACTTACGCTTCCGAAATCACCAGCTCCGATGTCCACTGCCCACAGATTCCATTAAAATCCGCTTAGAAATCACAGAAAAAATAAGCTTCTCATCATTAAAGAACTCTCCTGACAATTTAAAGCTCTCTTCAGTATCAGTGTAATTCACTGACAATTATCTGTACATCCATGGCTACAGTGCAAGAAATCATGAAAAACAAACAGACTCAAGTTGTTGCCCTCAGCATGGCAACATACGTCCTGTTTATACCCCCAAGCCCCCGAATAGAAATTATCGTATTGCACTATGAATATTTTTTTTGACATTACTAAGGATTTTGAATATCCAATCAACATTGTTCTTATATTCCTGGAACACTGACACTCCCCCTATCCGTTCATAAAAATTGTGGGGAGGCCGTCCTCTGTGCATTCCATAAATAATGTTTAAATAAAACCATGGTGAATTTATAAGCCACAGATTAGTTAGTGTATACAGGTTGGACCAGTGTTTGTACAGTACACAGTATACACAAACACAGAAATGCATGTGAGATACTCAGCTCTTCATATCCTATTAGTATTCAATGTTTCAAAAATGCTGGTGATAAATTCATTTTAACAGTACATTCAGACAAACAATCTACTGCACATGGCTTAGATTCAAAAAATAGGAGGCAACAAAACTACATAGAAACAGGGAAAAACTACTTAAATGAAACACTGAAGAAACTGTTACACACATACATATGTAATAAATAGAGCAAATTAAAACAAAATTACACTGTAATTTTGCTCGATTTTATTTTTCTAGGCTGGATACTCTGACGTGGTTTTCCGCTGTGAGGGCTGGCCTCTATGTCTCCATGATAAAACCGTCATCCAGTTAGCACCTGTAAACCCACTGCTTCTGCGTCCTGGAGACTTCTATCTTCAGGTGGAACCTTTCGGGGACCAAGCGGCTCGCATCGTCCTCAAAAGTCTACTGGAAGAGGGGTGTCGAGAAGTGGAGGAGACCCCTGTGCCTGAAACTTCGTACCCCTGCATCTTCACCGAAGACTGGCTGCAGGACATCAATGAAGGACGCCATGGAACTCCTCTGTCACGTTGCTTGGTTTGCACAGATCAAGGAGTAATCAAGTTGCCCTGGGCCAAAATAGCTATCCCAGAGTTTTTAGACAAGCCTAAGATCATGCCCACTTATCGAGAAGCTCCTCCTGAGCCAAAACAGATCCCAGTTGCCTCCCATTTTAACTCCTGCACCCTTCCGATGGAAGCCATGATTCTTCCTTCAACAGACAGGATGTCAGCATCTTTGAGACCTGTGGACAGCTCCTCCAAACTTGTCAAAATGGAGCATGAAAGAGGGACGCCAAAATCATTCTCCAAACCTTTAATCAAACCTGTGGGTTGGGTTTCTCCCAACACCTGGGACAGTCGTAACTATCGAGAGATAGAAGGTGATTATGTAGACCTGGTGGATATCGCCAAAGGGAAAGAATTTGCGGATAAACAGAGGGACAACCATCCACCCAATTCAGCTTTGTTCAAACCTGTCAGACCACCTCCACCTGTACCACATGGGCAAAGTGTTCCCTGTGGACGCACCCTTCAGTATGCAGAGGAGCCTTGTACGCCATGCAGCCAAAGAAAGCTGGGGCAGGAGCTCACTGATCAAGACTTGAAGTGTCGGTACAGAGACTCTTACTTGGCAGCACTGAGAAACCCAGTGACTTTTGAGAGGGGGAGTGTAGACCTCCTATCTGCCCTGGAGGAGGTCGGCCTCTGTGAAGAGGGGGAGTTAAGATCCAGGAGTAATTTTGAAGCTCCAAGAGACGAACTTGGAAGCGTTTGTAACCACTCAAAAGAGGCCGTGATACGTCATGAGCTCTGCCAATACAAACACTGTTGTGAACCAACACCAGAGAACTTTGTGTCTCACCTTAAAGACATTCCTCCAAGTTCTGAATCTAAAAACCTTATGAAGGAATCACCCGCGATTTTGAAATCAACCCCTGGTTTGAGCCATAGTCAGAGAGTTCAGACAAAACTTGTTTCCCACCCACTGGGACATAAGCCTAACATGCATACGGGATCAGATTTGTTCTCGGAGACCTGTGATGGTGACATGAAACCACAACAGAAGGTGGAGGTCATAAAACCGTCGGGGAAACACAAACTTAAGATGAGGACTCCGTCCACTGTGTCAGAGACACCTAAAGGGAGTCCACTTCTCTATAAACTCACCAGCAGGAGTCACAGTGATATTTGTCCTGAAACAATCGCCAACGTAATCCAGTGTAAGAAAGGCGAACATTTGGATCAGGTGACTCCGAAGTTGGAAAAGCTGGCTGGAAAGTGTCCAAAAAAAGGTGAGCAGAGCCAGAAAATTAAGACTGACTCTTCACGGTTCTTCTTTCACTCTACAGATTTCCTTTCAACCCCTTGCCCACACACACAGTTTGTACATTGTTATTATTGCACACAAAGCCATTTATCAGGATCTATTTCTCAAAGCTTGAAGGGCCACTGAACACTGACACCAAACAGAGGGATTGAAACTCGACTGTGACCTTGTGTGCTTGGGGGGAACATGCTTCACTGAGGGTCACAGTTCATAAAAGGCTCTTTAGAAAGAGGGTTCAAAGGTTGAAGGTCAGGCTTGAGTATGATCTTCCTCCAGTGATTCTCCCACTACTGTCTGGGTTCTTTGGCAGTGCGGCCGCATTCACGTCATTCCCATTACCGAGGGAGTGAACGGAAATAAGATGCTGCACCCCCAATGAAAGAGAGGGCCTGATACCACTGGGTAAAAAGAAAGAGCAGAGCATTCCTCTAATGTAGAAAGACAGCATAACGTGCAAGAAGGAGTTTTCTGTGTCCCCTGCAACTGCTTGCATGCACCCTCATGCCCTCAGAGGGGCATGTTGCGATCTAGACTGGAGACATGCTTGTCATGGACTATTAAAGTAGCAAAGAGAGCGCACAGGCAAGGCTTTGTTGGCTCTAAGGAGAGGCCAGTTAGGATGTCTGAAATCAAAGCCAGGCTTAGAAGCCAGGCCACCACAGTGTTTTGTTACAGAGTTACCATATATCCAATGTTTAAACTATCTGCACACAGCTGTGCAGCTGTGTAGGGTAGGTCCATGTCGATAGAGAGCTATTAAGAGTTATGGCTGAAGAGATGAATTACTGTTAGTAAGAAAGGGCAAATGTCACTGGACAGAATATGAGATTGGGGGTTTCCAGGAAATCATAGCGCTGTACTACAAGAATACCCTCAAGTAAAACAGTCTGATGAATTATACTAAACCAAGTTATGAGAAACAGAATACGCATAGACTAAACTTTTTCTTGCAATGTGCCAATGAGATTCAGTTTTTTTTTTGTTTTTTTCTTTGCTTGTCAGAAAACATGTATATTTGTGTCTAATGACAGACTCCCAGTCAAGCAGAGATGAAACTTCCTCCACCGCAGATGGAGCTGACTCCAGACTCCACCACTCAGAGACAGAAAAGTCATGTTCTCTGCAAGTTCAGATTCCTTCTGCGAGTTCTGACACTCCTCTGTCTCCACAAACAGAAGAATCCAGTTTCAGAAGCATCAGCGGTCTGCTTGAATTTGGCATTATTTGTTTGCCAGGTACTTTGCGCTAATGTGTCTGACATCAGTAATCCTATAATTATGTGTGGTTGGTTATGGGGAGGTTCTTGACACGATTTTTCTTTATATATTTTATGTAATTTTCTGTGCATTCAGTCAAATAATCCCTAAGTCTATACAGACTTGCGTATCTAAAAATCTTTTGTTACTGCGTGAAAATGTTATACTGTGATGGCACTTTTCCTTTTAAAAAATGTACCTTGATTCAAATGAGTCTCATATGACTACCATGTGATTTTAAGCACGCACCTGTGACCTCAGCAACTCTCATGTGACATCAAGGTGTGAAGGACCAGATGTTAAAAAGACTGGGAGTCCCAACCAGTCACCAGAACTCATGAGACCTCTTAAATGAGTGTCTGAAGGTCTTTAAGACCAAACATCAAATAATAGAGATATTCAGTAATTTGGGTGATTCCTAATCCTCAAGTCAATTTTTTGTACAACATTCAACAAAACTTTCAACTTGTCATCGCTTGTCTTAGTGAACTATAGGAATTTGATTTCCCTTCCTTTCCTGAAAAAGACATTTACATGTCACCAACTTTTTCCTGCCCTGCTTGTCTTCAGGCAGCAGAGACAGGACAGGCAGAGCAGTGGTGGAGGTTCACGGTGACAGGAAGGAGTGGGCGTCCCCTCAAGTATCAGCTCAGAGTGTGTGTGAGTTGCTGCTCTACCTACACTCCATACCCAGGTAATGAAAACGATGCTTTATGTATCTCTGTATTTAAAAAATGACCAAATACCTCTAAGTAAGGTCTGAATCATATTTGGAGTTCAGCCTGACCCATGCCCATTATGAGATAGTGATCTCCTTACTGACATGGTTACTGCCAGCTGGCTGGAGAGCTCCCAGTGTGGTAGTATGTGGTAATAAGAAGTCTGACCACAAGAGGGCAGCAGAGCATCATTTAAAATGTATTTCCTGTTGTCAAAGCAGACAGATTATGCAACCTCTTACATCCAAACTAAGAGATTTCTGATGAATAGTTACTGAATACTGTTTTACAACTTATACAACAAAAAATATATGCAGAATCACTTTATGAATAATTCTGCCTCATCAAGTAGTGCCTTTAGATCGGATGGCGATATCATTGGCCGGTGCTGACCCTCTGCCAAAATAGTCACTCCTGACCCTCAAAGGTCTGCTAGTGAACACTTTAACTGTGTTATTTGTTTATATTGGATTTAATAGTGTCTTTGAACTTCAAAAAGCCATTCTACCAGATAGTGTGGCCTTCCTCTGTCCCCACTAAAGAGCCCTACATCAACAGTCTCTATCTAGGCCGGCTGCCAACTGTCTGGTATGCAGCGCCTTGCTAGAATTAGCAGCCATATCTGACGCGAGTTTACACAACCGTAACCCAAGAAGGGGGCTTTAAGAGGGGTATGTGTGTGAAGGTGTTAAAGAAGTAGAATAGGATATGTGAAGGTGTGTGGGTGGATGTGGAAAGAAATAAAAAAAGAAATTTGAGCAGTAAAAGAAGTGAAGCATAAAAGCCTCTGAATGAATCATTTTTCACATTAAGACCTCTGTTGAAATGGACGTGTCCTCATTGGTGCCTGACATGAATGAATGAATGTCTTCATAGGAAAGATATTCGAGAGCTGGGAATGACTTTGGTCATCAATGCCAGGAAGAAGCCCCCTCCGCTTCACCTCTATAAAGCTCTTCTGATGGCCCAGGTTAAACAAACACACCTGCCTACACATGCCTGAGCGAACAGTCAACCCTCACCCTAAAACACACACATCAGCAAATACTACTTGAGCTAATTCAAAATGCATGATTTATATGATTTATTCCCTAATTTATTGCTTTTGATTTTTTGACTACCTGCTGCAGGAGCAAGCCCTTCATGCTGTGCACAGTATTGTGATGCTGATGGATAAAGACACTTGCCCGCGCCCTGAAAAACAGCCTGGGCTGCAGGTCAGAAATAAAAACAACTTCCATGTCCTCCCTCAGTCTTTTTTATGGTAGTCGGATGTGACACCAGCAATGAGTGCAACTTTTCCTTCCTTCCTTAACAAGCCTTTGTCTTTGTCTATTAGATGGACATGGTGACTTCTATGAAAGCCCTAAACAAGACGGTTGAAGCTTCCCAGCTGACATCTGATCTGGGCGGTACCTTTACTTATAGCCATACAGACTGGCTGCAGTTCCATCAGGTACTGAATATTCACTATGTTGTTTTCCTGTCATCACTTTCATACCATCTTCAACCACAAAGACAGTAGACAGTAGAGTGCTGGACAAACACTCTTGAGGCATTTATGTGTGCACGTTGTGCGGCAGAATTTTTTCATGAACTGTAATGAAATGGACACTGTTGCCATTTTCAAATAACCGGGAATACTGCATTACCACCCACTCTTTCCCTACTTTGATAAACTGTGCACTTTTACTGTAGAGTCAGAGGAATTTGCTGCTCAACCACAGTTCACCCACAGGTGATGACTTGTTATGCACACACCCACACCAAACATTCATCATCTCTGTTGCTGTTTGATGAATGTAACTTTAGCCTTTGATGAGAGGGAGCACAACAGTCTTATCTGAATGATGAACTGGATTGTTATAAGTATCAGTGTGAGTAGTCAATATAAATTACTGACCTTTAAGAATGAGCAGGTAAGGTTCACTACGTGTTCCTCCATGTTTGTTAAATACACTTTGTTAACTACTACTACTACTACTACTACTACCAGAGACTGGTACTGAATGAGTGAATGAGAATGGACAAACAAAGTGTTAATATATTTTAAGTTTGGAAATGAAAACTGCATTAAAGTCAAATTTCAGCTTCCTCTCTAAAGAACTGGCTAGCCATTCTGACTATAGACAGCTTACCAGTAAAGGGATTAAGGCGTAAATACATTTTATGAACAATCTTTAACTTGCAGTGTTAGGTACATTTCATGTTTTTTGCACATCATCTCATTAAACCGCCGGTCAGAGCTAAGCAGCTGAAGTTTGTTATGAAGAGACCTCCTGTCCCCCTGTCACTGGTTACAAGATAAATCTCAGGGGGCATGCCATGATTACACAACATACTTGTATAAAGAATGACATTTTCTGACTATTTTCTCATGCTTTTACGTCATTAGGCCCCTAAAAAAAACAGAAAGGAAAAAGTTATTTTTTGGTTTAACAGGCCACCACTCCGTAGAGAAAGCCTCACTGTAAAGGGTCTAAAAGTCCGGGAGGCAGAACCACAGATGCAGCAGATGGAAACAGTTTTGAGGAACAGCTTTACACAGTCGCCTGCAAAGCAGACAAGCAAAGATGAACAACAAATTCTCCAAAGTACTGGTCACATTCAAGAAACTATTGTGACATTGTCCAGTATCTCTGAGGTCTTTTCCTGCCATAGCTAACAACACGCTTAGGGCAGTCTCCTGTGTTTATACAGACTTTCAGCTAATAAACACACATCAGTACATGTAAATATAAGCTGATGTGTAGCTGCTCTCCTCCAGTACGTTAACCTCCACTTAATTCATTTCAGAAACTGGTTTCCTTCATGACTGATCTGCGAGGGGCAGACAGCTTGTTGCAGAAGGCCATCCGGAAAGTGGAATGCAGCAAAAAGACAGACACTGCCCCGGTAAAATACACCCATTCACACTATGATAACAAATTTATTTTGGACGCATAAATGTTTGACTTTGCATGTGCTACAGGATGTGCAGCAATGCATTCAGGAACAGAGGGCATCAATGAAAGAGGTGCTAGAGGACACTCGACTGGTCACGCTGCAGAGAGAAGGAGGGGCTGTACTGGCCAGGATGAGGAGGGAGGAGTTCAGATTTCCACAGTCTGAAGACTACAGGTGTCAGAAAATATTTAAGTCTACTTATGTTCCACTTCTCATACCAATCAGTGTAGTACACACTGAGAGACACCCCCACAGGTGTTCTCAAGTACAGATTAAGCCTCTAGTCAGGAGTAAATTGGGTGAAGCTATGGCAGGAAACATACCAAATGTCCCCAGATTAAGTGTACAGTACTAATAAAAATGAAGTAGGTTGTCCTGCTGCAACAGGAACAACAAAAGCAACATATGGTTGGGGGAGATATAACTCAAGCCCAGTCTGTACTTGCATTGAGGTCCAATTTGGCAACATAAGTGAAAACACCTGTGTGTTGCCAGTGGCTGTGCAGAGACATTACATTTTATGAACGCTTTATAAAAAAAAAGGTGATTCAAGTGATTATTGATTACTGATTCATTATTATTGATTTCACTACCAGACAGAATAACAAGCTGTTTTATCTCAATCAGCTACAATGTTAAAATGCTACTTATACTGTAATGTAGTAACAGGTCAATAATATGTGATGATATAACACTATCAGGGGCCCTTCTGCATAGTAAATACTAGTTTTTACAGTTTTTCCTGTTAACATTTACATACTTTTACTCAAGTTGTATTTGAATGCAGGAGTTTTTCTTTTGTTGTGTATTTTTACACTGTGGAATTGCTGTTTGTTAAGGTTTCAGATATATGTACAGCAGCATGTGGATAGTAGTTAATTCTAAATTAATGTGCTGACTGAAAATCAACAGCCAGTTGATACTATAACCATATGTTTAGCTTGAAAAATGAATTTTTATATTGACTTAATGATTTATTCCTCAGAAATATCAGTGAAACATTTACTGTATATGATGATATAGACACATGTCACACCTGAAGTTGGGTGTTTCATGCCTCAGAGTTTGTTGTTGTTGGTAATATTTGTCTCCCTGCAGAGATTCTCTGGAGTCAGTGACAAGTCTGTATAACCAGGTGGAAGAGAAGCTCCACATGTTGGTGATGAGATCGAATGAGTCACTGCAGCACCTGGGTTTCCTATTCAGGCTCAGAGAGATGGAGGTCAAAATCAGCATGGTACCACCAGCTTTTTCTTTCTCTTCACTCTAATGAAATCAACAATGTGTACTGAAGCATCTAAAATTCATTAAGGTGGTGTTGTAGACAGGGGTATGAAAGTTGGTCCCCTTTTGTTCATATTTTCATTCATGTGACTGTTAAAATAAGAAATGTAAAACTACCTTCGATGTTTGCTAAACCGAAAACCAACATTATATGATTCTACATTACATCTTGCAGGCTGGGACCTGGTTCAATACGGAAGGCGAACAGAGACTGGCGGACTCTTACACAACAGATAATACCCTGGTGTGCACTGAAAAGGCTTTGGAGCTCTTTGAACAGTTTCTCACTCAGTCTAAGGTATTACTGCAATTTATCAAAAGGGATTTAAAAATAAAAGTTATAAGTTATCCTTATTTGGTTCTCTATTTTTCTGTTCACATACCAGCAATTTTGTTTTTTTTTTCTCCCAAAGCACAAATATTTAAATGACTGCAGTGATAACAATAAATAACAGATTAAGACTTTGCAGAGGGATGTAATTCCTCCTGACATCTCATTGTTTATCTCAGGAGAAACAACAGTGTGCCTTGACCCTAGTGATGGAGGCAGAAGAAATTGTTGGCACCAGTGACTCCAGTCCTGCAACAGATATTTTTCGTACTCTGGTCAGCACTTTCAGATCTAATATGGACAGTTTTATGTTGCGGGCAGAAAAGAGGTACAAAGAACTGGACACACTGGTGCATGTGCATCGCTTCTGTTTTCAGGTTAGTGTGGGTGTTTTTTTTTTTATTGCCCAATGTTTATTCCCCCATTTGACCTTTGAAATTTAAGTCTGCATTTGCTGTCTCCACTTCCCCTTTGTCTGAATACTTCTTACTGATTTGTGTTAACCTTTAAATCTAAAATGCAGAATTAACTTTTCTTTCTGTCTCCGTCTCTCTAGGCGTCTGCCCTGGCCAAGGAATGCAGTCATTTTTTGGAGCAGGTACAACAGGGGTGTTACTCAGCTCAGAACCTAACCACACTCCAAATGTATGAAGAGAGATTAGGTGGTGAATTCTCCACCCCGCACTTCCAAGCTCTGAAAATTAAAGCATCTGGTTTAGGATCAGGGGCCTCTGGGTTGATGAAGGTGTGGAATGCAACTTGGGTCCACTGCCAAGAAGTGAGGCAGAGTCTTGAGGAGATCCAGAAGAAGAAAGGAGTAGATAAGAACCAGATCCAGCAGATCACAGCTGCAAACCCTCAAGGGGAAGATGGAGCAATGGGCAACAAGGAGAAACGGAGTGAGTTGGGGGAGGATGAATGCTCCCTGACACCGCAGCCAACCTCCCTTAAAGAGGTGGTCGATATCTCAGAAGATGCAAGAGAAAGCGCCACTGCTGCATGTTTCGACCACCATTTAAAAGCTGACTTGAAAGGGTGCGAGAAAGATGAAGCCCAAGCACAGAAATTACCTGATGCAACAGTTAAAAATGAGAAAATTACTCTTGCTTTTTCACAAAACTGTGACTGTCACCCTGAACCAAAACGGAGGCCAAGAGATCACCACAGCGAGACAGATCTGAGGAGCACACGCTCTACTGAAGTGGGTGATTTTCCTTTGCACAAAGCCTTGGGTCGGTCCCTAAGCGAGGGATCATGTGTTAGCCCTCATTTGATGAGCATCTCTGGCTTTTCACCTTTAAATGTCAGACACAAACACTGTCAGAACAGGACACAGGCACTGGAACAAAATCTGAAACCTGTCCAAAATCGGCCCACTTCCCATGACGAGAGCTTACAGTCGGGAAACTTGAACTGCAAGTCAATCAGAGACAGTAATGAAGAGGAGGGAGAAGGATGCACAGTCTCCACCCAGAGCCCTAAAGATTTAAGGACTCCAAAGACATTACTCACACCAACAGAAAACAATTGCAGCAATGTTTTGTAAGTAATGCCTCCTCCTTCTGCTGTGATCTAAAGCTCAGTGAGATGCCGTCCAGGACATTAAAAATTATATCCATGCATTCATGAATGGCACCATTGTTCACTAATAACGTCATACTGTATAAAAAATTCTTCTCCACTCACAGATATGTAACGTAAAACTGAGTATGATCTTCAGATCACCTGGGTTTAGTTATGAGCTTTAATAAAATCAGTGATTTTACATTTTTCATTTCCTACATGTGGAACAGGAAGTTGCGAAGGATAATGGAGGAGCTGCTGTCCACAGAGAGGGAGTACGTGAAGGCTCTGGGTTATGTCCGAGAACACTACTTCCCTGAGCTGGAGAGGGCGGACGTCCCTCAGGACCTCAGGGGCCAGAGGGGGAGCATCTTCGGTAACTTAGAAAAGCTCCACGACTTCCACCGACATCATTTCCTCAATGAGCTGGAGAGCTGCGTGAATGAACCCTTCAGAGTGGGACGCTGCTTCCTGCGACATGTAGGTGCTCCATGTGTTACTGTGACAGTACTGAAAATTAATTCTAGTTTGCTCTGAGAGTGTGATGCACTTTGTTTAGGAAAAATCCAGGTTCAGAAACCGCTTATGTTCTCATGTTAAGTAATGATATAAAATCTTATTTAGAACATATTATAAATACGCACAATGCTTTTCAAACTCGTGTGATTGATATTTCCATGACACAATCAGGTTTTGGCAGACGTGAGTCAGTGTAATGTAGCAATCCTTGGTTTCCTGTTTTGAACCGTAACTGCAATAATTACGCACAATCGATTAGTAATGAGTGTTTCCAGATGTCCTGAGAAAAATAATGAAAAAAATGCTGTGTCTTCCAGGAATCGTTTCCTTAAGATAAAATGTTGATATCATTAACACATTCTCTGGAGACAGGGAATGTGTATCAGCACCAGCATTTTACAGTGTGATACATGCACTGGTGATGATAACACTGAATGATGACAGTCTTTATTTGTTCCTTTTATTTCAGAGAGAGAGCTTTGCTTTGTATGCCCTTTACAGCAAGAACAAACCGCAGTCTGATAGTCTTCTCATCAATCATGGACAGGCTTTCTTCAAGGTGAGAACCCCTGCCAGAGTGCCTAAACTCTTCACTCTCTCATTTCTCTCTAAAACTTTAGAGAGAAATGAGAGAGTGAAGACTAACTTTAAGACTAACTCAGCCATGTTAGCAACTCTGGAGGACTGTACTTAGGCACAGCTGTGCTTTGAGCTAAATGCCAAAAAGGGGGATCACCAAAGTTAGTCAAATTATCTTCCTAATAAAAATGTGCAGTACGCTATTTCAGTCCTGATTTGATCCTTGTTGAGTCCCATCCACCTAACACTAGGCTGTTCTCCAACTCAGCTTTAGTATCATCCTGATATTGTAGCTTTACCAGCTCATCTCTAGCACTGCTGCAGGTTCATTGACTGCTCTGTCCCCTCTCTTCATACATCAGCAAAAGCAGCTGAGGCTGGGGGATAAAATGGACCTGTGGTCGTACCTGCTGAAGCCCGTGCAGCGCATCAGTAAGTACAGCCTGCTGCTGCAGGACATGATGAGAGAGTGTGGTCCGGGACAAAACAGAGAGATGGCTGAGGTCAAGGCCGCCCTGGAGGTCATCCACTTCCAGCTCCGCCATGGCAACAACCTGCTGGCTATGGACGCCATCCACAACTGTGACGTAAGTTTTGTGTCATTTTTTAAACCAAAATATCAGGAAAGATTTTTTATAAAGAAATACTGTATACACAGTATGTACTGTGATAAGAATGGTTTATCACTCTATAATCCATCACTGAGAAACATTACTGGAAAAAATGCAATGCGGATAACAGAGAGAGGAAACACATACAGCAAAGACTATGGCATTCCTCCATAAATGATGGTGTGTAGTGAGTGTGCTCTGTGCCAGATACCATTGGTTAATCATGATTAATTTGCCATGGGATGAGATGAGCTGGATGAAGGAGAGAAAGGAAAACAGTGGTTTTTATCACCTTTTCGGGGAATGTAAAAGGAGGTGCTGTGTATGTGGAGGATGATGGTCTGGACCTCCAGTATCTGGAGAGCATAAACAGGAGGAGGAGTTGGACTCATAGTAATTTTGTTATTTACTTTATGAACTGTATAGTCTTTCTTGCACTGCCAAAAATAATAAGGAAGTTCATAATGTGTTGTGTTAATGTTCATTATACTTACATGAGCAAAATCTGTGCAGTGAATCACAAACTGTTTCTTTTCTTTATCTTTTTTCACTATTTCTTAAGAAGTACATTTGCATTATTGGTGACTATAGTACATGACCAAGGGCTTGACTCTCAGTGTTGTTCTCCTTTTGTGTACTGCAGGTTAATCTGAAGGAGCAGGGGCAGCTGATACGCCAAGATGAGTTCCTGGTGACATTCAGAAAGAAAAAATGCTCCCGGCACATTTTCCTCTTTCAAGAACTGATTCTCTTTAGCAAGACTCGGAAGACTGACGTAGGAAATGACACATATATCTACAAGCAGTCATTCAAGGTACACGTGTATGCACGCATGCACACACACACACACACACACACACACACACTGACAGCGTGCACCAGAAGTAAATACAACGCAAAGGCCTCCGCATTGTAACAACTTCCTCTTCATAACAAGTCAGTACGTGTTTTTTTCCTTTATGCTTAACACATACTCCTGCATTTACCTTGCAATAGGTTACACATCAGTTATTTGTCATAATCTGTCACAACTGGGGAAAACTTTCAAATAACTTACATAAAGAGGAGAACTGGAGGTCAAAATTCACCCTGGACTTTTGACCTTTTGCCACACATTAGAAAAATATTTGAAAACCAATATTTGAGAAGTAGAATATGTAAATCATAGAAAGAAAAGGTTACATTATGTTATAAGTTCTATAGTTTTAAAAATGTACTGATTAATTTTATGTTACTTTTTTTTCAAGCTGCTGAGTATATATTAGACTAACATCTATTTGAGCATAAAACCTTTTAGGACCACAGATAAGCTTCAAACTGCAACCAGGTCAAATTCACTGTAGTGTACTTCAGATGACTGGTTTGCCCCTCCTGATAAGATTTACCCTCTGCCACTTAAACAAACTGCAGTTCAGTAGCCCCTCTGACACACTGCATAAACCTCCACAGGCTCCATTACAATAGTCTTGGACTCTTGTCTGTGATTTGACACACTTGCAAAACCGCTTGCCATATTTGAACTTCTGATTCTGAAATGTGATTGATCGATCCCTTTGTCTTTGTTTATATTTAGACATCAGACATAGGCATGACCCAAAACAGCGGCGACAGCGGTCTGTGTTTTGAGATCTGGTTCAGGAAGAGGAAAACCCAGGACACATACATACTCCAGGCAGTTAGCCGGGAGGTGAAGGACGCTTGGACCAAGGACCTGGGGCAGATCCTCTGGGAGCAAGCAGTACATAACAGAGGTACGTGACATTTCAGTGTGTATTCAGTTTGCACACACTTCAAAGTCATTTCCTAATTTTGAAATATTGTTAAACAAATTATTATATTTTTTAGAGGTCCGCATGCAGGAGAGAGTGTTCATGGGTATTGGAAACAAGCCTTTCAAGGACATCAAACCCAGTGACGCAGCGATCAATGACAGAGCTGTCAACTATGTACTAATGGGAAGAGGTAAGTAAACACTGCCAGTAACACAGATGTGTACTGTTACTCAAAACTTCCATTTAAGTCAGCAGGTATTGTGATAGTTTTCTATTGTTTTGGCTTTTCACAGCTTATAACTCTTAATCTGATAAAACTTGATCTCACCTTGTTTCTGCAGAAAACAGGACGCTGTCCTCTGTGGGATCAGGTGGGTCTCAGGACGGGCTCCCAGGGGGGCGTCCAAAATCTCTTGGCTCAGGAAGCAGTTCAACTTCCTCCTCTTCCTCTGGAGTGGGTTCCCTGTCTCCTGTGGGATACCGAGGTGGGCCAAAGAGGAGGGCGGATGTGGAGATGCTCGCAGGATACATATCGTCCCCTGGAGTCCTGGAGGAGGAGGACCTGGACCATGAGAGTGGAAGTCAGAACTTATTATGTAAGTAGCAATGTGGACAATGGAAAAACAGTAGTTACATGAGTGGATGGTTGTGGGTTTGTCAATACTTTTGTTGACTGAATGCTTGATAGCTGATTGAACTATCCATCCATCTGTTCACCTATCCTTTGTCATGTCTATAATCAAGTCTTCTCTATGTTCCAGTGGACAGCTCTGAGTCGTCAGGAGAGAGTATAAGCGGCTTCAGCAGTTGTAGTCACAGCTACCACTCTGCTATAGGAGGAGAGGTGGAGGACACCTCCTCTGTCTGTGCCTCGGTAACCACGGTTAAGGAGGCCGCGTCTGCTAATCGAGTTGAAGCTTCTGCAGCTTTCCAAAAAACAAATGCTCTGGCAGGATCCCCAGAGAAAATCCAGCCACCAGTGGCACCAAAGCCCAAACTCAAACCCAAACCACAATACCAGGCCAAGGATTTCCCCTGTGGCAAGGTACAGCACAACTCTCCTAACCAGTAAAGCTCAAAGTAAATTACTCACAGATTCATTCATCACTCACTCAATAAACTCTCTCAGTCCTCCCCTTTTTTCTGCGAGGCATATTCTCTCATGCCAGCTGTCAATTATATTAAATTAATAATATCTTTATGAATCTCTCAGGTTCAGAAAACTAGTGTTGGAAAATCCACTGAGGTTTGACCTGTGAGAGACAGTACAAGGTGAGTATAGTGCAACTTTATTCCACCTCTCTCTCTTAACCTAGTTTATAAATCAATTATTTTTTAACAACAGTGTATATTAGTAATAAAATGCGCTACTGTGAGAAGGAAAAGTTTAAAGAGTTCTTTTTTTTTTCAGATCTCGCGGCAATCCAAGAAAAACGAAGCGAAGAATGCTAATGTCGGCATGGAGGAGGAAACTTTATAAACAGACACCCTTTTAAACGATCTGTTACTGTAATCAATTAGCACTCTGTAAATACATTCTTTTCATCTCACCACAAGAAGAAAAGGTCAAAAAAATGTCATGTACTCTGAACATGAAATACAAAATACAACTGGCTTTGCATAATGTATAGTAAATCAGTCTAGTTTTGTAGCTCATTAAGAAGATCATAGAGTTGCTGCGGTCTTTGTGTCTGTGCTCGTATAACACAGTCTGTCATTCATAACAAAATGCTAAACTATACTTTAGTTTGAAAACGTGGCTATATCATTGTGGCGAAAAGCAGCACATAATGCCATCTTTTATGTACCTGCAGTACGTGTATTGGCTTTGTACAGATTTATCAAACTTAATTACTCATTTGCTCTGAAAATACAAAATACATTCACTCTGTCCTTTCCTTTAATTAACAGTTTTGTATAAACTCATATGTTACTGCTATGAAGATATTTGTGAAGATATTGATCTATGTAACAATTGTACTGCTTTCTACTTGAAATACAGAATATTTCCAGTAATTATATATGTTTGCTTTTATCTGTGTTTCTATTTGCACCTCAGCATTTTTTTTCCCATAAATGTAGCTAACAGCATTTACAGCCAGAAATTTACATTTCTACACATGAATATTGGTCAGTATCTTGTTTCTAGCACAAATGTCAAATGCGGCTCAAACATAACTTGAAAACTAACATGTAATACAGATGCAGCCATCAGAACAGTATCATTCGTGTTTTCCTGGAGTATTTCGTTAAAGGCTGTATTTAACTCTCAATTTTTTGTGCAGAAAAGAGGCTAAAACATTGTAGCCACCAAGTCACACCTCAGTGAAACTACTACAAATAGTATTTAAAATGAAATGTTATGCTGACCTTATGGTCATGATTTATGTTGCAACATGAATAAACCCCAACTTCCCTTCAACTGTTTCATAAAAGTTCCTTCCTTTGGGACTCACTGACTCATTTTGAGTCAGTCAAACTTCATACGTCGGCCTTGCGAGTGTTATGGTTAACCTGGAAGTCAACCCACTGGTGTAATAGCAGTTACCTCTGCCAGAAGCAACAGAAGCAACAGCAGTCCTATCTATAATGTGTTTTTTTATTATTATTCATAGTGCTACCTTCATTATTGTTTAATTGTAAATTATAAGGTCGATTTTACACTAAAAACTCTTGGGTTCCACCATTTTCACTGTCTTTTTGCTTTTGTTCTTCCAGCACTGCCACTCTGAGTTGAACCCCCCCCCCCTTTTTAAACACACAAACACTTATTATTTAACCTGGAAGTGAGTTCAGGTGATAGATGTCACAGTCTCTCTGATGTACTGAAGTCTGCCTTGGTAAAGGCATTTGGTCATTTCCACTGTGTGGGTTCGGACAGACCTTTGGCTTTGGTTTCCCTTCTGTTAAACACTAAATTCAGTTTCCTGACATAATGCCTGATCCTGGAGCCAAGACTCATGTTTGTAGTTAAAACTAGTCTGCCAAGAGTGCTTCAAACCATATGACTGGCTTTATCCTCTACATTTAATTACATAGTTAAAATTACAAAGTCATTATTCACTTTCGCATTTTTGGTGCATTGTTAAAACTTGTTGTCAAATTTAATAGTGGGGA
Organism: Toxotes lorentzi; assembly: GCA_037833715.1. Classification (NCBI taxonomy): domain Eukaryota; kingdom Metazoa; phylum Chordata; class Actinopteri; family Toxotidae; genus Toxotes; species Toxotes lorentzi. The sequence goes on from JBBMJY010000018.1 coordinate 10,031,284, forward strand.
CAGGCAAGTTGATATCGAGCACAGGACAAGTGCTGTTGCAGGCTCTCCACGGCAACCAAAGCGAAAACCTAAGAAAATAGGAAGTCAGACTCACTGATGTGTTTTAAATTAGTTTTCTGACAAGAATGGAGCTCTGTGGCACGTGTGGTTACAAAGGCAGTTAATAAGTTCAATATAGTCTAAATTAATAAAACCCATTGTGGAAGCTTCACACAGTAATTACATTAGCTAGTAATGTACAATACTAAATACCTGCGCTTTAATTATGACAGAAAACACCCCCCAAATCTCAGTTAAACCCAAACACACAGCAGCAGTTTGACTTTAGCTAGCTTCGCTGTTGAACTGACTGAACCCAACAACTAACCTGCTCTGGGTTTCCACCACTCCTCTCTGCTACAATGGCAGCATGTGTTGTTTTATCTCGTCTCATCATTAAAACAATAAATGTTAAAAAAAAAAAAAAAAAAAAAAAAAAAAAACTAAGACGAAACTTTTGTACTTTTCCTGTTGCGACGGCTCCACACGCATCAAAGGTCTTCTTGCCTTCGTGCTTGTGTTTGTTTTCCCTCCTTGTTA
>JBBMJY010000018.1:10032163-10062582 GCA_037833715.1 Toxotes lorentzi
TGAACCCAACAACTAACCTGCTCTGGGTTTCCACCACTCCTCTCTTCTACAAGGGCAGCATGTGTTTTTTTATCTCTTCTCATCATTAAAACAACAAACGTTAAAAAAAAAAAAAAAAAAAAAAAAAAAAAACTACGAATAAACTTTTGTAATTTTCCTGTTGCGACGGCTCCACGCGCATCAAAGGTATGCGTGCCTGCGTGCGTGCGTGTGTTTTCCCTCCTGGTTAGGGGAGGGTCGCGTCACACCCACCATCACACCCCCTTGCACGAGGAGGACTACAAATAAGAGCCAGATAACGGAGGGGTGAGACACCATATCCTCGTCTGAGCTCGAGATTCACTGAAAACACGGTTTAGTCACAGACCACAGCTGCAGTTATGGCGCAAGGTAAGGTGCTTCTATGTTTTTTTTTTTTGTTTTAAGCAGAGATGTCTGTGTGTTTTTTTTTAATAATTAATGGAAACTTATTGCTGTTTAATAGACATAACAGTTTATAGCTAAAATACCTAAATGTCAATTCATAGTGACATAATCTTTTTTTTTTTTTTTTTTTTGAAATCCAAGTCAGTTCCAGTTGCTTTGATGTTTTCTTCCCACCAATTCCCAATATGGTTGTTTGTGTTAATATAGCCTTAAATGTTGCTTATTATTTGTGTATTTTTAATGATGTGTAAAGTTTTTTCCTATCACTGGCTGTGAAGTGAATGTCTAGGAAGGGCAGATTTACCATTTAAATTGCATCATGTCTGAGAATAACCAAGGTGGTAAAGTTCATATCATCACCCTGTGCTGCTGGACTGAATGCTCTTTCATGCAGACATTCATCAGAGATCTAAAGACCAAGTGCATCTGAAACATGTTTCACCCTCATGTTTGAGCAGATCATTGTTGCCCTGGGACCTTAAGACTTATAATAGCAGCTGAGAGCAGCTGGAGCCTCCTGCTGCTCTCTTTATAGGCACACCCACTGCCCTGCAAATAGTTTGCTTTAAGCCCCTGTAAAGACATTCAAAACGTGTTAAACAAGAAAACAGACAAACCTTCAAATTTCACTTCTAAAAGTTAAAATTGTCGTTGACCTGCATGTGTCACATACCAAAAATATCTTAAAACTCCTGTTGGCTGTTCTTGAGAGAGGACAGTTTCCATTTAGAGTGTGTGTGTATTCAACGTATGTGTGTGTGCATTTGATAACTGGTCTGAATCTTACACCAATTCCAGAAATAGCCTTCAGAATTAACACTATATTGATGAATGATGTTACCTGTCTTCCTTGTGTTAGACATGCTCAAAGCATTAGGTTTAAATTAAAAGTGCCTGTGCTGGAGCTCTAAATTACACATGGGTGTTACCTGCAAGACTGAAAAGTTCTTTTACTTCTGACGGGAGTTTGTTTATTTATTTTTCCAGGGTTAAAACCGTCTCTCCAGTTAACACCAGTGATATTTTGTTTTAATTTCCTTATTAGGCATGTGCTGTCCTCAGTGCCGCTTACAGGAAAAGTCCTTCAGTGGTGCAGGTCATGGTTGGTAGAGGGGGAGCAAAGCGTGGGCGTGTGCAGTATGTAAAGCTTAGTGAAGAAGACTGAAGAATCTCTGTCTCCTGCATTTCATATTAGAGTCACAAGTTGTCATGTCCTGCCTGGGTCCTGTGGTTATATCTTGCATTGCTCTTGTCAGCGTTTTCCATATTTCCTGTTTTAGTTTGAAATCACCTTTTGAAATCACCTTTTGTTTAATCCGTATTTTACTTCCTGCCTTTCCCTGCCCTGTCCTGATTAGTTTCATCTGTTGCCAATTATCCTTGTCTTCTTTGCATGTTTAGGCTTTGTGTTCACCTCATTCTTTGTCTGTGTGTCTTCTTTTTTTCCCCGGTAATATTCCCCTCTGTTCTTCATTTGAAGACTCCAGTTGTTTGTTCCTATTTGCTTGCTTGCCTACATACCTTTCAACTCATTTGCCTGGTTATCCACCCATCTGCCTGTAAGCATAGTGTTCTTCATCAAAATATCTTCGCTGCATCAGCCTGTTTTTGTGTGTCTGCCTGTCTCTCCTGTGGTGCTACTCAGTAATCCTGAAAATGTGACCCTGCAGAATAGACTGCAAGCCAATTAAATGCATTCAGGCTTTACACCACACATGCATACCATCTGGCATAGCACAACAGCTTCACCTAAATGACACATGCTGTTGAAGAGCGGCTCTTTGATAAACTGTTACATAGCACTTGTGCTCCAATGCAGTGCTCACACGTATTAATATTTGCAAAGATCAAATGTGAGTGAAATGGCTGGAGAGTACGTACAGACTAAACTGCAAAGCCCTTTTAGTCCTCTGCTTACACTTTTAGTCCTCTGCCTACACTCTCCAACTGTCCCAGAATAGGTAGCACTGTCATCTTTAAGGGATTTGCTCAGATTAGATACACTAGCATGTTTTCAATTAGGAACCGAACTAAGGTCTAGCTCAGTAAAACATCAGAGCCCTGAGGAGGACTGAGGAATGAAGTCATTAGCCTCCATGGACTTCAGTCTAAAACAGCAGGAAGTCTGTGCAGCTTAGTGGCTGTTTACTTAAGTTTGGTGCTCAGCCTTAATGCCGTCACTTCTTGCTTGTTTTCAGGGCTTTTCCTAACACCAAAGCATAATATATGGGGAGAGGTTAACCTCCTGACATGTCATGGAGCAACCCAGCCAGTGGTTAGTCAGCAGCAGGAGGACCGTGGAGGCATTATATACGATTACCTTAAGTTTTCCAACAAACAAGAAATCAAAGCGTGGGATTCTCTTAGTCACAATGTGTTAGGAGAGAGAAAGTGGCTTTGTGTTTGCACACTTCACATAGGGTGACTGTCAGAGTTCACCTCTTAGTAAATTCATGCAGAAAGCTCTGTGATGCAATACTGTCTTACCATGAATCTCTGAGTGTCCTGCAGACCCTTTACAAACATTTCACCTAGCTCTTTTTAAAATCACTCAGGGAAGTGATGTCATTATAAAATTACATTTGTTCAAAGTGGGACAGGAAGAGGTTTATTTTTAGAAAATATGAAAACCACATTCACAGCTTCAACCCCAGATTCTAGTGAAGTCTGGTTTTCTGGTTAATTCACCACAAGTCTGCTGTAAAAACATATTTATGGTTGTTAGACCTTGTAAATTCTGTTAAACTTCCCTCATCCTACACTCAGCTATAGATTTTACAACTTCATCAAGAATTTGTTCTGGCATTTTAAGTGCTCCATAAACATATACAGTCGGGTCCAAAGGTCTGAGCTGAGACCAGTAGTCAAGATACTTCTGTTTTGCATTTGTTTGAAAAGTAATACTATTTTTTTTGTTTCAAATTATAATATGAGTTTAACAATTTCAGTGAAAAGTTGAATCTGAAAAGTATTTGGCATGCCCCCCTTTTGCTTTAATGACAGCATGCGCTCGAGCTGCACAGACTTCACAGGTTTTTGCAAAACCTGATGACCCATGTTTTCCCAGCATGATGTGACAGTGTTCCAAAGAGCATCTTGTGGTGCCACAGAGTTTGTGGATTTCTCCAGCTGCAATATAAATTCTTCTCCACAAAGTGAGCCAGTGTGTATAGCATGTCTCTGAAGAATGGAGTGGTAGTTCTAGTCAGGGTGTCATTTTAGTGCAGGTGGCAAACTCAAAAGTAGGCAAAACACCTCCACGAAGAAGATATTTGATCTGCATGTATACTGTATATTTTGAATAACATTATGTTACTTTTTTCTGTCTTTTTTCTTCTTTTAAGCTCTGGACATTGATCGTTGGAACCTGGAGTGTGAGTTCAACAACGCTGACCATCGTACTGACCTCAACGGTGTAGATCGTCTGATCGTGAGGAGAGGCCAGCCGTTCACAATCAGCCTGTACCTTCGCTCCGGGACCTATCAACCAGGAGTCAGCTCTCTCGACTGTGTTGCAGAAACAGGTACTTTATAACTTTTTTTAATAACTGAATGCATTGCATGCAAGCAAGGATTTTTAAGAACAATTTTGCGTGAAAATGTCACTTTTCTTTGTTTAAGAAGCTTTCAGATATATTTACATTTCTGTGTAATTGTCATTTGTACTCAGTTAAAACCTTTGGCTAAAAAAGTACAGAAACAGTATGAAAAATGTGTGTCACAGTGACCTTATAATGAGCAGATGATGAAGGAAAAACACTGTATTTACAGTATGTCCTGTCTTTGAGAGGAAGGAAGGAAAGGAGGTCGTTTTCCCTTGTTCAGCCTTCAGGAGTACTGCTACTGGCATTTTTTTTGCTTTGAGCACAGTTACATGAGCTGTAAGATGTTCTGTTGTTGTTTCCATTGTTAACCTCAGCCTCTTCCTTAGAGTCCTGCAAGTGTTTGCTGTTATTGTTGGAAGCCCCTGATACTGTGTTTGTACATGTATTTGCCCTCAGAATACCCTAGAAAAACGCTGGAAACTATTTCCCTCCTCCTCTTTTAATATTTGCATAAACTTCTTGTGAGTACGATAACACAGCTGTTGCTTGCCATCAAAACCCTTTGAAAAGGAAGTGTTGCTTGCCAACAGGAAAGCATGTGTATAATCCTAGATAACATTATCAACCTTTGAAAGTCAAGTACAAATGGATCATGGAACGATCAAACTTGATCACTTCTTACTCATTGGGTGGGATGTTTATATAGTTTCTATAACTTACCAGAATTGAAATCTGAACTGAGGTCGCAGAGCGAGACTCGAATCCCTGTCCATTTTGCTCTTAATTAGGTGCCATTACACAGTTACGCTGACCATGCATGACAAGATTCCTGAGATTTTATGCCTAAGTTTAGCATGGTTTGGGAAAACAGTGAGAATGTACCCTGTGACTTTCCATTTCCCAGACACGAATATTTCACGAAAATCTCCCAGCTTCTCCCCACATGCAGGACTTTAACCGTATTCACTGTCACATGCAGGTCCTCAACCCTCTGAGCAGTATGGCACCAGGGCCTCCTTTGGTCTGTCTGCCAACATTGACACTTCCCGCTGGAGCGCCACCGTCACCAGTCCCCCTGGAGACATGGTGACCCTGTCCATCTGCTCTGCCCCTGACGCACCTATAGGCCGCTACACCCTGACCCTGGGGCTATCAGGGCGGATTGAGTTTATCCTGCTCTTTAACCCGTGGTGCCCAGGTGGGTAAACAGACCATACATCAACCTGTCATGCAGTGGGTCCTGTGTTGGGATGTTTGGCCACAAGGTCCAGTAGTGAAGAGAGGAATGGCATTAGATGCCTGCCAGCCTAAAACTTCAGTGCTATATCTAGTTTATTTAACCCAAAGAAAAACTCAAGTGTAAACTCACAAATTGCAGTTTTACAGGCAGATATCTGTCAGATTATTTCTCGTCCAGGAGAAGCCACTTCTGAAGTGTTGTCCATGGGACTGCCAAGCAACATGCAGAAGAGATATAACATGCTAATCGATGAGCTTTAGAGGTGCTGGCAGTTTTGTTGCCTTCAGACAGAGCCAGATGAGCTGTTTACTCCTTTTTCCAATCTATATGCTAAGCTAAGCTAACCAGCCTCTGCCTGCACCTTAATATTGAATGAACAGATACGAGACAGGTAATAATCTTCTCATCTAACTCTCAGCAAGAGAGCAAATAAGTACCTTTCCTAATCTTGAAATGGAAGTGGAAGGTTCTAATTTCATTAAAATGCTATGAATAAACTCTATCACCAGTAGGAAGACAATGTGTGTGTTTTTTTTTAGTTTCCAAGGAATTAAGACCAATACTTTACCAGTTACTTACCCCTTAGGACATGTATTAGGAGAGTCATTGTTCTGTATGTTTGTGATGTCTCTCGGGCAACAGGTGATGTGGTATACATGGACAATGAGCAGAGTTTGGCAGAATATGTCTTGTCTCAGGATGGAATCATCTTTCGAGGCAGCTACAAATATCCCATACCTACTCCCTGGAACTTTGGCCAGGTACCAACACCAACACTGATGCTGTCAGCCTCACTTCATCATGCTTACATAGTCAACCCAGCGCGCCAGCGTTGTGACAGACCACGTTTATTCTGATAACAGGAAAATAGCCACTTATCAAGTGATTTATGATATGTTACATAACTTCAAACATGCAGTAATTTCTAAACATTTTTCACTGAAATGAACAGTGGACAGTGTTGTTCTGTTAAATGAGAGGAGTGTTATCTTTTTTTTTGCCTTATTTTTATTAAAATGTTTTCAATAGGACATGTTTAATAATTGACAACTAACCAGCAGTAATACTTGTTTTCTTTTTGTTCAGTTTGAAAGTGGAATCCTTGATGTCTGCCTGAGGATTCTGGATATGAATCCTAAATGTCTGAAAAATCCTGGCAAAGACTGCTCAGGGAGGAGAAATCCCATCTATGTGTCCAGAGTGCTGAGTGCTATGGTAAGCCAGATATTAATGTCTGATCTTTTCATGCACTTTTCTGTTTAGAAAGAGATACTTGTTGCTATTTATTTATTTGCATAGAAATGTTTATATGTGTGTTACCAAACACATAACATTGAATGTAACATAAAAAAAGCTCCCATTTCATAAGTAAAATATGTTTTATACTTTTTATTGCCTGTTAGGTGAATTGCAATGACGACAAAGGAGTGTTGTGGGGAAGATGGGCAGATGATTACGAAGGAGGTGTGAGCCCCTTGTTCTGGAGGGGCAGTGTGGAGATTCTACGCAACTGGGACTCCCAAGCCTGTCAGCCTGTGCGCTATGGACAATGCTGGGTGTTTGCTGCAGTGGCCTGCTCAAGTAAGATAGGACAGAGCTGAGCTCAGTAGCCTATCACTAGAAAACACACTTGATTTGTCTCAAACAGACACAACAGAACACCATATATTTACACACACATTTATGATATAGAGTTTGCTCCTCCTCAGAGTGTCACAACACTACATATGTAAGTTGTTTTTATACCCTGTCAGTTTCCAGAGCCCTCGGCATTCCCTGCCGAGTCGTTACCAACTACATGTCAGCCCACGACACCAACAGCAACCTGGTGATTGAACGCCGCATCAACGAAAATGGAGAACTCATCCAATCCAAGGAGATGATCTGGTAAGTACGCATATGTTTTGAACATGTAATACTATAGTAGAGGGTAGGGTTGTGTAGTATTAATGTACTTGAAATGTAGTAACACTACATTTTCTGAAGGGAAAAGAAGGAACATACTTTCCAAGGAGAGAGATTTGTGTAAAATTAGGAGATTGTCAGGACAACTGTGAGTCCTTTGAAAGTGAAAGTAAGAAACTTTGAAAGCTATTTAATTTGTATTTCAGTTAATGTGCCTTACCTCAAATGTGGCCAATGCGATCAGATGCACTTTCCATCAGTTTTCTACTTCTTAATGTAATGGAAATTATTTTTATACTAACCCTGAGGGTAGAGATTTACACAGTAGGGGTTTAGTTCTGACTTAAATCAAGTAAATCTACTGCAGGTTGGGTAATGACTTCAGAACCAGACCAGTCATGATATGCTTTTAGTAAAGTGCCAAACCAGAAAGCCTAAGTGTATGAATCAAGCTGATGGTGTGTATTGTATCTGTAGGAATTATCACTGCTGGGTGGAGAGCTGGATGACCAGGCCTGATCTTAAACCTGGTTTTAATGGCTGGCAGGCCTTTGACCCTACACCTCAGGAGAAAAGTGAAGGTAACAAACACCCTGCATCAGTGCACCCTTGACGATATTTTTGTCCAAAGGGAAATCCTCACCAAGGTGGATCCATCATCTTTGTTTTGCCATTTTCCCTCAGGAGTGTACTGCTGTGGCCCCATCCCTGTCAGGGCCATCAAGGAGGGCGAGCTCACGTTCAAGTACGATGCCCCGTTTGTTTTCGCTGAGGTCAACGCTGACGTTGTCACCTTCATGCAGAAAAAAGATGGCAGCTCATCAAAAGTTACCTCCATTGTAGCAGTAGGCCAGAAGATCAGCACAAAGAGTGTGGGCAGTGATACCAGAGAGGACATCACTCATCTCTACAAGTATCCTGAAGGTAGAGAACACTATACTGTACTTTATATTATACATGTATACAAAGCTAACTAAACATCTGCCTCTCAAAGGTCACTTGCTGTGTAAATTCCTTATCAGCAACTCAGTTCTTAACCGCCTGTGATTGAGAAGGTCGGGTTTATGCTCCGTTACTCATACAGCCCGTTTGTCTATAGAAGTTGACTATTCTTGATGGCAAAAGTTGAATTTGTCCAATTTAAGGCTTCTGTTGTTCAGTGTGTGATTTTGTTGCATCCACATTGCCAGGTTCTGATGAGGAGCGGGAGGCTTTCAAGAAGGCCAACCACCAAAACAGGCTGCTCCAGCAGCAGGAGAATCAAGGTCTACACCTCACCATCAAAGTGTCATCAGAAATGAGGAAGGGCTGCGACTTCGACGTGTTTGCTGTGGTTACCAACAACACGCAGAACGAGAAGAAGTGCCGCCTGGCGTTTGGATCCTGTGCTATGTCCTATAATGGGTCTCTGGGGGAGAACTGTGGCTTTAAAGATCTGCTCAATGTTGAACTGGCACCAGGAGGAGGTGAGCTAAGTCACCATGTGGTGTTTGCATGCGGATGCTTTTGTACACTTGGCTTGAGTTTCAAATATATTGTGTGTGTTCCTCTAGAGAGGCGGGTTCCTCTAAGGTTGAACTACTCTAAGTATGGTGGCCTACTCACTGAGGACAACTTGATCCGTCTGGCAGCTCTGTTGCTGGACTACAGCACCAGAGAGACAATACTTGCAGTGAGAAACATCGTGTTGGAGAATCCTCAAATCAAAGTCAGGGTGAGTATAATATCTACAATAAGAGATACAGACTTAGAAAAAAAAAACAAGATCGGAGTACATGAAATCATGTCAGTCAAGATTTGATTAAGATTAAAAAAGTCTAACAAGCCTTGAAAATTGATTAGAAAATTGGAAAGCTCACTTTTGCAGCTGTTAATGAGGCCTTCAGTACTTTGTCTTATTCTTACATTAAGAAGACACAGGATTACGTCAGTACATGTATACTGTAAAATCGGCCCAGAACTGACCAAAACGGTGTTGTAAGTACAGTGAGACTTTCATTAACTAATACCTGGACGTGGCTGTCCTCTGCAGATCCTGGGCGAACCAAAGGAGAATCGTAAACTTGCTGCTGAGATCACCCTCCAAAACCCGCTGCCAGAGCCGCTGGAGAACTGCTGCTTCAGCATCGAGGGCGCCAACCTCACCGGGGGATGCGTCATTTCCGAGAGGTATGAGAGTGTCTCGTTATCAAGCTTGACTTTGTTATTCTTCTTTCACAAAGAGCACTAAGTGACCAGCCGTGCATTAGAAACTGTGACACAATGTAAACACTCTCCTCAGTAGACACAAAGATGATGATGCTCCTCGCCACCCATCAGTTAAGGATTATTTACTTCAAGACAAAGACAGTATGGAAATGTCTCTTCTCCATTTCAATTCCAAACTATGAGATACACGTTATTGTCTTTTATGATTTGTTGCCGTGGTGTTGGTCTTGTCCAGATGTTTAGCTGGATGTGCTGCTGTTTAGTCAGGACAGGAGCCCACTGGTAAAGGAAAAAATATAATACAGGGCTTTACTGGAACACGCAGTAGATTTAGACAGAATGCAGTTGATGAACTACCAGTGACGTGGCTTGTTATTATTTAACAATGATCTTTCTGTGAATTTATTTGTTTTTATCTGCTTTTATCTCATTCAAGGAGTGAAGTAAGGAGTAGGCAATCAATGACTTTACATAAATGCAGTTTTGGATATCTGACTGCATGAACATGATGCATTTTCATGGTCAATGCTATGTTTTGGTCAGAGCTGTGGTAGATCAAAAAGCTAATGTTATTAAAGCATACTTCTTTTTTTTTTCTAACCATTGAGCAGGTCAAACACTGCAGCTCCATCTGCACCATCCCCATAAATAGTCATAACTGCCCTTGTCAGTGGTAATCGATCGTCCAAATATTTATTTAATCAGTGGACTATGATAAAGCTCTCAGTGTGTGTCATAAAAGTGATGTTTAAATATTTATCCTACAGACTGGGATCTCCAGTGGGACCAGGAGAAGATGCCAAAGTGAAAATTTACTTCACTCCCACTCATTCTGGGCTGAGAAAGCTGGTGGTCGACTTCGACAGCAGCAAGCTGTGTCACGTCAAGGGCTACAGAAATGTCATCATTGGGAAATAGAGCTTTCCAGCTTTTACTGTCCATTAGACAAAGGTTTCAAAGACTCTTTCTATTAATACTGTTTATCAGTCATTTTGTGGGACACCTTCTTTTGCAAAGTTTTTAATACATAAAAGGCTTTTTTCCTACTCAGATACTTTAGAATCTCACTGTATACTTCTAATTGCAACATGTGTATCTGTTTTGATTCAGAGCCATAGATTTTTAAATGTGACCTGAGAACATTTTGTCCTCATTAAGGCTAAATATGTATTTGCATGTGAAAGTTTTAAACAGAATCTGTACTGAGTAGTGTAATCTGAAGTGAGTAGTGTATAAAGTACAATGTACTCTTTCTTTTCTTTTGAAGGGCTACAATTAAAAGAGCTTTTACACATGTCTCACTGTTTTGTAATCATTTTTCAACTAGTTGCACCGTCTTTGATCCAGCTGGACAAAATGTGTTTTATTGAGAGCATAAATGCATGTGTTGATTTTTTATTGTTATTATTATTATTATTATTATTATTTGCAAACAAACAACATGAGAAACAGAAACATCATCTGTCTTGTTTAAGCACCTCTTGCAGCCACCACTCTCTTCTTGTGCACAGAACCAGTGTATCTGTAGTTGGGATGTGTCCACAGTCCTGCAGAAGGTACTGACCAGTAGTAGGAATAGTGTCACAGCTGCTGGTGTTGTGATCTCGAGTATCCTATGGGAGTTATTGAGGAATTATGCACTTAAGGCACAGGAAATTAAGCTTGGCAATTTTTCAGTGATCTGAGGTTTACTTATGTAAATTTTAAAGCTGATTCAGCTACATCTGGACTTGATTACATAATACTGCACGCACAATCTTTCTTATTCATGGCAAACTGCAGAACTACTCTGTACAATTTGTGTTGGTCCTATGGCCTAAAACAAATCACTAACTTTAGGTTTTTTTTCCTATTTTTTCCTCATCACATCGTCCATGTGTATGTATGTGACTTATTTCAAAGGTTAGAGGAAGTGCTGCTATCTGCTGGTCAGAAACTATATCTCCACATGCTGAAAAGGAAGCTGCAAAGCTTCTGCATTGTTTGTGTTGTACAGTAGCTGGCAGCAACACACAAGCATTTCACATCATTGATATAATTTTGAACTACCTACCCTCTTACCATGCAATATTAGAAAAAAGGAAAGTTTTGCCCTTTCCCTACTGTTGGCAGGTATCCAGAAAATGACCATTGACCTCCCATGAGTTCAAACCAGTTAGTTACAGAGAACATGGTACACACTCACTAATGTTTTTTGCTTCCAAGACACAGTAAAGATGAATAAGAAATTAGAAAAAATAGACCCAACTAAGAGTCTGTTATATTCTATCAAAAGTAAGTTTCCTTTGACATGTGACAAAGTATTTTGTTCTGCTTCAAGCTGAAATCATGTTGTTTTTATTAACCATGTAGTTTTATTAATCCTTTGTATTAATCCTTTCATTCAACATGAGAAATGCTTTAATTCTTCAACATGATTCAGCCTCTGTGTCCAAGTCATAATAGAAACAGACTAATATTTGTTCAGTGATGTCTAGGCCACATTGATTGAGGCTCCTTCATGTGTTTTATAGTATGCAGATAGATTTATATTACATATATACTACATACTACAGAAGAGAAAGAAAAATCATGGGAGGAAAAAAAACACCACATTTGTTTCAAATGAATGTATTTAACAGAACAGATACCAAACAGCAGCACTTAGAACAAACGCAGTCAAGAGGAGGTGACAAACATGTAAAAGCTTAGACAAAAATTTATATAGTGGTCGAGAAAATGATGACAAAAAAATTGGACTGATTACCATACCATAGTTGTGTTTCTTAAGTTTCTTAAGTCTTTTGGTTAAGTAGCACAGAGTAAACTTTATTTTTAGCGACAACAGTAAAAGTCTACAGTGCCAAGTGTGAATATACACAAGAATTTATATATTATCTCGACATGATGAAGGCATACATTTGTATTTTAACAAACATTCTAGTTGTGGTTTAGAAAGCTAAACACATAATAATTTTCTCTCAAGGTGTTTGAACAAAGACTACAGAAAGGAAATCAATGCACTTAATGAATGAAAAAAAAAGCTGAGTTTACTCTTTAATCCTCGGAAAGCATTTACACTGAAATACTACAGCTTTTGGTGTAAGTTTAAGTAAAAGTTAGAGGAGCTGGTACATTGCAAAATGAAAGGGTTTGTTCTGCATCTGTACCAGTGAACCCCAGGTTTGCTCTATTTATTATTTATGATAGCATTAATAATTCTTACTCTCTACTGCCATTTCCTGTAACTCTGTGAGGAAAGGTTGTAGGTGGTCGGCCACAGAAAGAGTCCTGCTCAAACAAAATAACAAAATAAAAGTGCTCCTTTGTTATTACAGCCTTGCTGTCACATTAACGTGAACTTAATGCAACAGGAAAAAGCACAGAGACAAATAAACAACACAACAAAAAGAACATAATCATATACACATTCAGTAAAATCATGCCCTTCATTGGCATTCAACAGCGTTGGCATCCAAACAACAATATTAAAGATAGACAAATGAACCATGAAACACAAAGTGTCCAGTTACGATCGACGCCCCAGCTCCGTGGTGTGTTGATGACTGTCCCCCTGTCAGAGATAAGTCATGACCATGCAGACACACAGTGGGCAGGCTGCCCACTCTACAGCACACAGCTCTCATTACAGTCAGTGGTGCTGCCAGCTGATCTCCTCTTCAGTTCCCTGCCCTCTGTCTCGTGGTGGGGGTGCGGGTGGTTCCCGTGCGACCGGTGTCCAGGCTCCTGCAGCTGGACGTCATCCAGCCCATGACTCCTCTCAGGCTCCACCTGGAGGTAGGCGCGAACCCGGTGGTGCTGCGCCACGGTACCACTGAAGTCGATGACACGACACTCGTATGTGCCCTCGTCTGATGGCTTGACGCTGGACAGACGAAGCTTATGGGAGATGTTGCTGCCGGCCACTTTTACCACCTAATGGGGAATAAAGATGGCGTGCACTTATTTAAAGCCATTTGGCAAAAATTACATAGATAGATATAGATTATATATTACATATATATATATAAATATATTATTCTCAGCTAATGATGCACCCATTCATGAATGGAAACAAATCAGAAACTTAGGTGTCTTTCATACTCATGATAACAAAAAGTCAGTTAGTTCTTTGATATCGACTTTGCTTTGTGTTGCTTGACAGCTGATGCAGGATCAAACTCACGCTAATTTTGGTGGCATCTCTGGACGTCTCCTCCAGGGGTACAACCTGCACAAAATTAAGGATGACGCATTGGTAACAAAAAGCTGCACTTTTCTAAAATTAAAAAAAAAAGAAAAAAAAATCTCATAGGAGCAAAATATTACAGTGGATGAAAATGTTTGAAGTTTTTTTTTAACAAACCTTCCTCAGATTGCTGATCTATCATTTTCTCTGGCACTTGAGCTTTCTCAGTGTTTGTCTGTAACATATGCATGCATGCTTATATATGCATGTTTAAATGTGTGTGTATGAGCACGCACTCTACAGCGCCGAGCACGTAATCATCTGAGCAGGAGTGTGTCTGTGAGTGTGTATTCACAGGCACAGAGGTATTCTTTTGGGCATAGGTATGAATTATGCATGGAACAGACAGAGATTTTGAAAATCTATTTCTTTCTCAGCGCCAATTATAGTGTCTAGAGGCACAACAGGGGAGCCTGAGTTCCCCCATGATGGGAGAGAGTCAACCTGTTCCCCCAGTGCTGGCAAATGCTAATCAGCAATTATCCCTTCGTTTCCGTGCTAGAGGGTTTCTGCCATGGCTAATATTGCATTTCCCTCTGCCTGATAGACAGTGAGCTTTAGGTTGAGTCCGAGCAGTTGGGTCCAAATAAACTTGCAATGCAGAAACTGAAAATGAGAAACTGGAAATGGGCTTTTTAAGTCTACTTACTGGTTAAAGAAAGAAAAAGATTTAACTGTAAAGGAAAATATGGGTTGCTGAGTAAAATTATCTCCAAAAAGTCCTCTCAGAAATCAGGTATGTGAAAATAGCTCGGTCATGTATAGTGTTGTGATAGACTGCTTTAAAGTACTAACCATTTTCTTTTCGATATACTGGGAACCACTAAATACATTGTTTGGATTTATTTAAACGTGGGCAAAACACAAAGAC
Source organism: Toxotes lorentzi (assembly GCA_037833715.1). Taxonomy (NCBI): domain Eukaryota; kingdom Metazoa; phylum Chordata; class Actinopteri; family Toxotidae; genus Toxotes; species Toxotes lorentzi. The sequence continues at coordinate 10,046,587 of JBBMJY010000018.1, forward strand.
TGAGTTGCCTACTCACATATATACATTAAAGTTAACCAGTTAGAACCTATATTAAGATAAACACCGACCTTGTAGCTCAACGAAAACATCTTGAAAAACCATTGCTTTTCCCTGGCGGCTTACATAATTAGTGATCTGGGCTGACTTCTCTTGCCAGGTTTTGTGGTCCTTGATGTACCACCACTGGATCTCCAGGGAGTAGGAGGGAGAGCCTGCCCCACGGAAGGAACAAGCCATCTCTACATCCTCACCTCTCTGCGTCGTGATGTCGTGTGGCACCTCTGTAAAAAGAGCTGCAAGAGAATGAACAAAATAAAGGAAAGTTAAGGGAAATGATGGACTTGAGACATCCTCAAAATAGCAGAAAGACAAATACTCAAGGTTTCTATTTTTCAGAGTGCTGACCAGTTTCACTGGTGACGTTGCTGCATCACATTTCAGCAAGAGAAAAACTGCACGACATACAAGTACAAGGTGTTGGCAGCCAGTTCATTTAGGTAGGGAGTAACTCAGACAGAATTTATCATCTTAACAAACCAGTATTACTTGTTAAATGGAAGTATTGCCCAGGTTAGGTGGAAACTATTCCTTCTTCGTAATTTCTCTAGAAGCAAGTGTGGCCAGATTGAACAATCTTTTGATTTTGTTTCGTCAGTGTAAAGAAAACAGAACATAACCTGAACCGAAAGGGTGTCAAGAACATTGCATAATCCTTCAGTCGGTGGTACAGCAGCCAGAGCCGAACATTGCACAGATACACTAATTTTGAATCGTCACTACACTTGAAACCCACGCACCTAAGGCTATCCACCTACACGGCCGACATAATTTTCTCTGGACCAGCTTTCAGTAATGGTCATTAACTCATCATAACAGCACATTTTCCATCACATATCTGACTCAGAAAGCATTGTGTGTGTGTGTATGTTCGTGTGTGTGTTAGATTCAGGAACTTCTCTATGTTCACTAGTTAGTTGCAAACTTTTTATGCCAGCTGTTTGGTGGAGGTGGATGTACAGGGGGTTTATCAGAGCTTGTTTGGTAAAAAAAAAAAACTGCTGCCTGTTGCTGCTGGACATTATGTTAATGAGAGCAGAGAGGGTGCAGACCCTAGGATGAACAGAGGACTGATGGAGGAGAGGGTTTTGGTATTGTTTGACTGACTGGGCCCTCAGGAGTCATGCCCTTGATGCACCACTGCTTGCAGCCAGGCAGTGGCCTCATTTGTCATGAGCAGACATACTGTAAGGATGGAGCTGTACGGAGGCCAAGAAGGGTAGAGGAAGAGGAACGAGAGGAAAAGAGAGAGAAGAAGGATGGAGGCCAGAGGTGAACTGAGGCGAGTGGGGAGAGGAGAGAACCGAGAACGATGGATGGAAAAGTGAGGAAAAGTGATAGGAAAGACTGAGAGATGAGCTGAAAAGAAGAGTGACACACACAGTAGTAAGAGTCCAGTGAGTCCACTTAACAATACCTTGTTGTGGCAGTAAAACATTTTCCTTTAATCATGCCAAGCGTTATAAACAATGCATGAATACCACTTTCATTTTATAAAATGTTCACTGTCAGTGTTTTTCTTTTTCTTATATTTTTAGAATGAACATACCTTCCAAATGTTCAATATCAATATTTGTCAGTGAAAAATAGAAAAAAGCGTTCCACACAGCATGTGCCTCAATGAATGTCCTCTCATTATTGGCTCGGTTGAAAACTGCACCTGCATTCAGAGACTGAAGCAAAGACTAACACAGCCCACATCCCCGAAAAGCTTCTGAGTCATCTTTTGAGTGCCACAACCAAGGCATTTAAAGAATTGTGTATATGTTTAATTCTTCAGCCGAGAGATAAAGTATTGACAAAACGTCTCCATATTAAGGATTTAAATCCTTGAAATGTTTTCCTGATTATCGAAGGTGTTAAAATAACATGAAGGTCCATTAATGTACAAGCAGGCAGAATCTGAATCCGAAAAAAGAAAGAAAGAAAAACAGCATGCTCTAGCCACTTCAGAATAACACCTCCTTATACTTTTCTGGCTAGCTCCTCTCTATTATGCAAATTCTCCTGAGACTGAAAAAATAACAGGTGAGATAAGGATACATTTCAGTCAAATGCAGTCTATCTCTCCAGTCCTGTTCCATCTCCATCTTTCAGTGCGAACTGTTGTGGATTTTCTTTTGTCTTGTCTTCTACGACTCTTACACAAATTTCATCAAAACTTTCACTTCTGGGTTTGTAGAAACCAAATCAAAGGAGGACAGGAAACTGAATACTGAATCACATAATTTTAAATCTTCAAATAATAGAGAGTACAAAGTACATTGTGAAGGGTCTGTAGAACCAAGAATCTCTTTTCCGAGATAATCTTTTAACTCTCTTACCCCACGCTCCTCCTAGAGGAATGAAGTATTACCAATTACTCAACTGTTACACACAGGGTTGTCTGATTGGTTCAACTGTAAAATACTGCTAGGAAAACACCTATCTGGGCTGCTTGTCCTTATCAGGACAGTTTCCACCTGCGCACTGGTACAGTTATGATTAAATGTACCATTTCCATCTAACTATGAGTAATATGCTTTATTGAATATATATCATCAAGTACTGATGTCATGAACATCACAGTTTCCTTCAGCAGAATCCATGTGAGGGTGATGACAGATACAACGGCAGAGAGCGCACTTTCTTCCTGGCTTCTCATGTTCGGAGGCAGATCTCATGAAGAACAGAGAGCGCACAATTCTGAGACCAGTGAGCTACAAGTGGGTCATGAGAGGTTTATGCCCTGAAGCTAATGTACAGTATGTAACAATGCACAGTATGAGGCCGTGATGAAAGTGGCAATTAACATGGAACAGCAGGTATCAGCTGAGGTTGAAAGTTCATTTTTGATCTCGGAAACATCAGTTTTAATGCAAGGTCCTTGCTTTTTCTGGACCTTTCAGTAACATCTTGTGGTCCTCATCAGTAGACAGCTCCATCTACTGATGAAGACTGTGAGATGCAGTTAAAGCTCCAGAAAAAGCTAGAGAGAAGACTTTTAAGTTAAAATTTATTTAGAAGTATTTAGAATTAACATTAATTTGGTTGTTGATGGTGCAAAAATAACATAAACAGAAACGCACTTTAAAAACAATTTAGGATAAAAAACAAAAAAGGTATTTATTTCAATTGTGGTCCATTAATCGCAAGATTAGACGTATGACATTTAGAAGCAAAAATAAAATATACTTATTTTTGAGAGCTGATTCTTGCATATAACTTTCCATTGTTTACATGCCATTTAAGCAAAAGTAGAGGGTGAAAAAGAAAATGCCTCATTGCTTCTACATATTAAATACAGTATAGTACTGAAGATTAAATATTTCAACATTTAATTGAACTGAGTTGAATTATCTGCATGCATTTTACAAGTATGTATTACTAGGATTTCTGGTTTACTAGGAAATAAAATGCCAAAGGTGAAACAAATTGAAAATAGGCATTTTACAAATACGTTTGACTGTTTCACTTTACACTGTCAAACTATCACTAGACTCTAAGACAGATATAACAGAAAAACAGAAGGAGACACAGATAAGTAGCCACTGAAGCAGCCACATAAATGTTTTTCTGTGCACGATTTTTGATTCCTGTGCAGCTCTGTGAAAAGCAATAGGAGACAACCAGTGCTCCTGCACTGATTCTGCTGCACAGTGGGACACATTTTCTGGGACAGTTTCCTGTAGCGCTAACTATTCCTTCAATGCCAGCGTAGACTGTAATCACAGCTGGCATAATGATTCATTTTCATCTGATGATGCATGGCTTTCCTGATGGCACGAAAATCAGCGTGGCAGCATAACAAAGCACTCCAATCTGCACTGAGCGAGTCCAAGAGATTCAAAAATAGCAACATTTACTTTAAAGTTAAAGGATTCAGAAAATAAACTGAAGCCAGACCTAAAGCCTAAAAAACATGCAAGAGGAGCTATTTTAGATGTATCGACACCACCTATGCTATAATTCGTATGCAGCCAATTATTTCTGAAATTTTACACAGTGAGACTAAATCAATACCTGGTGACAGAAATGATGAATGATCCTCAGTCAACTGATTACTACAATTCCTTTTACTGTCAAACTGAAAAACATATCGAAGAGGCAGCAAGGTTGAGGTACAATGCAGATTTGATGTCTTTGTGTCTTATATATGTTATTAGTAGTATATATTATAATATTTCTGAGAAAAGACATTTTCCTCATGGTTTCATGCCTAAGGCTCCTTGTTCGTGTAACAGTGCTAACTTTATGTTTGAAAAGACACTCAAAGGTGCTGTATGTGTAAAAAACTTTCACTTCTTATTTAGTCATCTTCTCACTATTTCTTTCCCTTTATATTTTCCCCTTTACATCTCATTATTCAATATGACGCTCCTTCCCTCGGCTATCTGATGAAGAAGGTGTGACAAAACTTATCATAATGTCTTGTAATAATGTGTTTTGAACATATGGTGGCAGAGCTGAAGCCTGGAATAGCCGAGAACTTCGCTGTGCATATATGAGAAAACAACAAGGGGGTGGCATTTCAATCATATGGGTTTTCTTGGTATTCAATGCAGGTGTTGGCACTTTTTTTTTGTCCTCCAGATACAGTATCAACAGCTAACGGCAGAGCACAGACAGCAGCATCTGTCACTTTGAACAGACTGTGTTCCTGCAGACAAAAAAAAAAAAAAAAAAAAACAAAGTTTGTGGGGCACACAGCAAAACACACAAAACAAGTCAGCATAAAAATGGGTGATATGGACAAATATACCATCTAAAGTGACTAAAGCAATGCTCAGATTATTATCTTATTATATGATTAGCTGATCAACAGAATATGAATAGATTATTACATCATTCACTGACTGTTTGTTAACCCCTTTGCTAAACAGTGACTGTCAAATCACAGCTAGCTACAGTAGTCACGTAACCCAGCCTTATTTCTTAAGGGGTTTTTTATAATACATTTTTTGTCAGATTGAAGGTTACATTAAAAGAAAAATCTCTGCTATGTTATGTCATGTTATTTCCATTTTTTCTCCAGTGTGTGGAAGCAGGTCCTGGATGCTGCTATAGCAGAGTTCAGGCTAATCTTTGCGACCCTTCTCTTTTGAATGAAAGTACACTCCAGCAACCCCAACCCAACTCATTATATGAGTGTTGAATATAATTATATTGTGACATAGTAAAACATACAGTTATACAAAAAAAATCATTAAAGCTTAAATCAAACTCTGTTTTGCTTGTCCACGTATTTTTGCTAAGCAGGTAAACCTTAAAATTTCGGTCAAATCAGAATGAAGAAGGGTTGCTAACTTTTTCCCTGAAACCTGTTAACTTTTGCTTCTGAGTTCCTTTAGCTAAATATTGTGTGTAGCCATCACCTGCGTAGGCAATGTAAAGCATCTTGTACGCTATGCTCAGATTAAAATGGCAAAGATAGAGACTGTGTTTTCAACCATCTCACGAAGCTAACGTTAGCTTAATTAGCTAGTTAGCTACAGCTGATAAAATCTGCTAGTTTTCATTTAAGCCGACAAAATGGACCGTTGACGGCTAAAAATGAGAAGCTGGCTTTTGTCTGCCTCTGTCTGAAATCAAGAACACAGTGTTCTGAAATATTTTGAGAGACGCTTCCTCCACCGTTATCATTGTAAACTGCACACGTGCCCTGTGAGAACAGAACACAGGTGTGACTAAAGGCAGCAGAGCTTAGGAAACATCACCTGTTTGTTGTAGTCAATTTGCAAGTAGATATTTAGCTGGTTAGAGTTTTAAAATTATTTAAAAGATTATGCTGTTTGTCCTTGATTCACATCATAAAAGCAATGTTTTCGGCTTATTCTGCTTCCTACACTATTTGTCTTTAATTTACAGATTTCTTTTATCTCTAGTGTATATCACTGTTTGCAAAAGTCTTCGTAAAATAATGAACCCTTTTCAAATAGAAACCAGTCCTTTTCCACAATTTACAACCAAAGTATAGTATAAAGGAGAAATGGTGAAGAATAAATGAAGCTAGCTGAGTCTCCACATCCATTTGAAACCACAGTGTGTGAAGTCAAAGTCGAGTCAAGGAGAGAGCTGCACAGGGAGTCCTGAAATACACTCGGGAGTCCAGAGCTGCAGCAGGACAGGCTTATAGCTGCAAGGTAATTCCTGCACTTTGTCGTTTCCCCAGCCAGCCAATAAGACCCCGATTCTGCAAACGCAAGATTTTTCTCAATTTTCCACCTCTTTCTTCCTCTTGTTTAAATCCTTTCTTCGCTCTTTCTCTGCCCTGCTGTCCCTCTCGCCGGCTCAGTAACATCTCCCACAAATATCCCCCTCTTGTGTGTTGAAAATACTGCGTTCTTACTCTTCCCTCTCCCTTTTCTATTGGCCCTTTCATTCTTAGTTTCTACCTATTTGTGCTTCTATCTCTTTTTTTTTCACTCAGACTTCTTCTATACTCTCACCTCCCTTCCTCCTTTAATTCAGTTCCCCTCTTTATTTTCTCCTCCTCTCTGTGCCTCTCTCGCTGAGTGGGCAGTCTGTGTCTGTTGGCTCTCTGGTGTCTGGCACAAAGAGATGCTTCCAACACTCTCAGAGTAGCTCACTACATCTCCTGGAGCCTTGCCCACTGGCACTGGCAGGTGTTCAGCATCCTGGGAGACTTACCCAGTGTGTGTGTCTCACTGTGTGTGGTGCCCTATGACTTGTATTCAACACCAAGTGATGTCTGTGTGTTTGTGTAACTGTGTGGATTTGAAATGCATGTTGAATGGTGTAATGGTGTAATGGGTAACATTGACATCCTGTCACAAATGAACCGTAATGAATGAACAAGGTGTCTGTATAACTACTGGGGCAGAAAAGGATCTGTCCAAATATCATCCTGCAACACCAATCACACGTGGTTTCTCTCTCACACACACAGATCAATGTCTTCCAACCACACAACCAAAGCACAGGGGATCACAATGATCTGAAAAAAGAACAAAGCACAAAACTCTTCTCCCCAGCAGATGGAAACGGAAACATGAAAAAGCACTTATGGAAGAGTCCCAACACTATGACGGACGTATTATCTATATATATTTTTTATATTACATCTGCAAACTCTTTTTTTATTTGTCATGACACGGATGAAATACAGTTACTATTAGGCTCGCTGACTCTATCATGTAATTAACTTTGTTAAAAAAAAAAAAAGCTAAATGTAGACACAGCAGAGAGATCAAAACATCTTACAGTACGCAAAAAGGTTACAGCTGTATGCAAAAGCTCCATCTCTAATGGATACCACAGTCTGTCCAAAATTGTAAAAAAAATAAAAAAATAAATAAAAAATGTCAGTGCTGGTCTACAGCTTTTTAGGGGTTGGTTAAGTTGCTCATGTACAAACATTTTTACCAACAAAAACTGTAACTTGTACAACCTTGTGGTGGAACGCAAGCAAAGCTTTATTCAAAATATCAAGTGGATATATAATGAAATCAGAGATAGAGAGAATGTCTGTGTGAGAGACGTCACTGAGTGAGACACAGGAGAGACAGAAAATACATGTAATTAAGATCAAACAATATCTTGTAAAGGGCAGGCTACTGTGGAGTGGGGTAATTAATTAATTATTGGTGAATTACACAAAAATAATCCCAACTGTTTTTGCCATTTTCACTAGCTCCCGCAATTAAACTGCAAAAACATGCTTAAAAACAAAACAATCCTACAAAAAAACCTGTGAAATTCTGGAGGGATCGTGAGAGAGTCTTACAACTGGCAGATATATTTCCAATATACACCCAAATAGATGATAAGGTCAAAAGCAGTCATGTAGTATAATCAATTAAGTCTATAGTGTATACAGATTAATCCCTAATGAACAAAAATGTTCATTGTATCCCTAGGTAACGGTAAAACAATACAAACAATAAAAATGAAAACATGTACAGCAACAAATACAGTTGTGTGCACATCCACAAAACCTCACTGGGTCAAGTTTTGGACAATAAATTAAAATGAAGGCCTCAACTCTGCTCTAAACATGACAAGAAAGGCACTTATCTACCCTATGCTGTATTACAGTCTACAATAAACCTCTGCTCTGTCAGTCTTTTTGCTTGTACATGGAGTTACAATATGCTTCCTTCAATTTCTCTCTTCACTAATGGATACGGCTTCTTCATTTGTCTGTCAAAAAGCTCCATTAAAGTTTTTTTTTAATGGAACTTCGACACGTTGACAATGAAACGTTCTTCTGGATTTTTGTCGCAAATGTGCATCAGAGCGTTTTGCTGCTTTTTGAAATTTGACAGAAGAACTTTTCACTACCTCGCTCATGCTGTAGGCCTTAAGATGCAAAGGCTAAAGAGAATAAAGCTGTTTTAAAGTGCTACATCATTCAGTAAGACATTATTATTTTAATAGCTCTGACGCTGGATGCAAGGAGATCTGCTAACCCATTACCATATGCCAAAGCAATTTTGCATTCTAAACATATATTCTCAAGTTTTTTTTTTTTATGATTTTATGATAAATACTGCATGGGTATTTAAAAGCTGGGTGAAAATCAGATTTCAACACTCTAGTTTAACTGTTTGCTTTACACTAATTTATCGCGACTAATCACCAGCTCACTTCCACTTACTCTACTTATCTCTTATTCTTACTTGCTCTACTCTTTAACGTGTCAAACATTCCTGGGGGCCTTTTTTTCAGTAAACTGCAGTGATCAGCGTCCTCTAACGCCATGAAATAAAGCTTTCATAGTGCAGAACTGTGTCTGGTTGACAGAGTACAAGGAAATTGTGTTTCTTAATTTCTGTTTGAAACATATTTATAAGTCAGCTTTCCTCAGCAGGCAAGTGAGTACTATCAATTACAACTCAGTTTCTACAAAAGCTAACTAAATATGGTTTCTACATATGTGCCTCTCTAGAGAGAATCTACTGTACTGTAAAACAAATACTTAAAGAATTTGGGCTTTTTATGGTGTGGTACAGGTTCCATATTTATCTCAGTTATCTGTTTGTCTCACCCTTACCAACCCACCAACTCATCTTTTGTTCCCTCATGTGCCCCTAATATCTGCCTGTTGTAAAACTATGTAAAGCTCAGTCTGTGAAGGGATACCACGATTGCACTTGTCGACTAAATCTGATATGTAATGATATATTATGACCGGTTGCAAAGAAATTTGACAATGAACTTGTTTCGTATTCAATCTCAGATTGTCCTTGTATTCATCTCACCTGAAACAAGCTTTTTTATGGTACATATCACAGTATTACTAAAATTATTTTTTACAATGTTCATATGTATCACAATGAAATAATTGTATGGAAAAAAAAATACTAAGTGCTAAGATGGATGTTCAGTGTGTGGCATCTAGTGGTGAGGCAGCAGATTGCAACCACCTGTACCCCACCTCTCATCCCTCCCTTTCCAAGCGTGTAATAGAAACTACGGTGTCCTTCCGGTAACGTGAAAATGCGAAAGTGCCCCTCTTGGCTCTGGGCTACTGCAGAAACATGGTGGGCATCGTGGGAAGAGGACTGGCTCCCTATGTAGATACGAAGGGCCTAGATCACCACACCAGTAGATCCCCATAGATCCTGCACACTGGTCCTTTAAGTGTGCTTTACATAAAAAGATAAAATATTAACGTTTAAAACAAAAACGTCCATGGACAGTTGATAGACAGTAATCGATTGGTTGACTCTAGGATCCCTAACAAAGGGTGTCACAAATGCAAAGATGTTATCACCGTTATAACAGATACACCCCTGAAGCTTCATGCATACGTCCCAAATTATCCAAACCTCCAAATCATGCTGTGCCCAAACAAAAACCCCATCTTTCTGCCTTTCCTGTCCTTCCTTCTCCTCCTTCTCATCCCGGCTTTATCGATCTGGCTGTTGTCAATTTGCCAGTTGCCGTTCAGTTTGCTATGCACCCTCTTCAACCTGCCTGTGAAACACGACTTGTTGACAAACACACCGTCTCCCGGAGAGTGCTGTGCCGACGTCAGGTCCTGACAAGCCTGCTCAGCAGACATCCAACTGTTTCCTGACTTTAATCATGGCATAGCATCACCAGAAATCAATCCCATAACCTTGGAAGAATGCTAAATCAACACAAAAGCTGACTCCACTGGTAAATGTTCATGGCCACAAACTGGCAGAGAAAAGAGTGAAAACATGTACTTCTGAGGTGAATATTGACTGAATCTCAAGCCCACTGGTTTGTCTCATTTACAATGCTATATAGCTGGCCCAGAATGAGTTCGCTTGGCTTGGCCTTTTCTAAGTATAGATTTTCATGAAGGCAGTACTTTCAGAACCACTTTACAGTGGAGGCAGGGGACCCCTGTTTGAAGATGCAAGTACAGTGCATGCATTTTTAAAATGGTCTTCCTGGGCATTTTTCACTATATTGCTCAGAGAGCAGTGATAGAAGAGAGGCCACAAGAACACAATAGATGGCTGCTCGCTATCCAGGAAAGACTCATTAAAAATGAAAAGGGAAGAGAAAATAATGAAAGAAAGCAACGCAATGGAGGACATAAATATATTAACAAATGCATGTGCACTGCTCAAGCCCAAAAGAGACCACTCTTTTTTCGAAGTGTTTTCTCACATCAGGTCCCAGGGAAAACGAGAGATCCATCCAGCCTGAGTGCCACTGTGAGGTCAATCCATCGATCCTCTCTTTCCTTCTCGCCCTCCCTCCCTCCCTGCTGTGGCGGGAGCTTGAGCTGTTTGAGGTTGACTAAATTACAGAGGGCTTATTAGCATGGACAAGAAGCAAGTGTGACATCCGTATCTTTGCTTCTCCGTGGTTGTGTGTGTGTGTGTGTGTGTGTGAGTCAGAGAGGCATGCAGAGTAAGCTTGCCACCAACCCTGAAAGCTTCTGCTTTTCTTTGTCAAGCCATTAAAGTATGATGTTTGTATTAGTCTGTACTTTACTTATAGTCAACATATCACATGAGACCAAAGCCAACAATGAGTTAGTCCATTCTCTTTACACTTTCCTGGAGCTGCTACTAGAGCTGCCACTTTTTATTTGAAATTTGAACTGTTGTTTGAACATGAAAAAAAAAAAAAAGACATATCCATTCAATTTCAAAATACTCCTTGTACTCCAGTGGGAGGTGTTTCTAAAATTCACTGTCTATCTGTTTGCTGGCTTGAAATGCAACTCCCTTTCAGTAACATTAGCTCAACACTCAGGCAAGACAGCAAAGACAAAGGAAAATCAGAATTGATTTTCCATGCCAAAATGTCAATGTCTACTGAAAAAATAGGGAGGCTCACGAGCTAATTACAGTGTTCCACAAGCTGAAAATTATACATAAATTCTACAGCCTAAATAACTTACGATCATCATTTTGTCTGTTTCCATTTTCTTTTCTGACACTAAAAGAAAATACAAATGTAGAAACAATGTTTTCAACACTTCAACACTTTGTGAATGTCGGCATATATCTCATAGTCATGTACAGGTACTGAAAGAGTAAAGACACGGAGAGGCATTTGAAACGGTGCCATGGTAGCTGGAAGACGTAGAAATCCTTCTCAAAGTTAAGTGCAAACATTTTTCACCTGAAAAGGTGCCACCTTACAGGGACGGCTAGTAAAATCGGGTTCATTAACTCAATACCTCTATTTGAGTCACATCCGTAGGGCACTGAAGAGAAGAAATGAATCATTGTGAAGAAAAAAAGAACCAGACACAGTAAATAGCAAGAAATAAAAATCCAGCTTAACATCGTAACTTCCACCAAGGTGCATGTAAATAGCCGTGAACAGAATCCTTGTGGGTAGAGGTATTTCACTAATTTGATGAATGGCTTTAATAATCAGGGAAGCCCCGAGGGAACGGTGGATGAAACAACAAGAAGCTCCTGTAATAAAAAGACCTGCTGCAGACATTTATCTTGATCTTAAAAAGCTTTAATCCTGCGTGCAGATAACCAACTAGAGGAAGAACTTTTGTTTGGTTAGTGAATATGGGAAAAACCTCATGCATCTTGTACAGGCTTAGAAACATGTTTTTAAAATTTCACCCAATGCCAATAAAAAGATTATTGTTTAGCAGCCAGATTAAGTCCGTTTTATTAAGTTACTGTATTCTTGTTAATACCAGGATGTTTACAGTACTACGCCTCTTACCGTCTCAGTCAAAATGTTATTCCTGCAGGTGTGATTACTATCACCATGACTTACTGTGTCAAGGGATTTCGGTACAGCACAGTTACAGTACAAGCGACAGCCTATAACCAAATGTGGGGGAAAAAAAAAAATAAAGTAGTCTTGGAATTTGCTGGAAAGTCAATATCAATGTATTTGGTTCAGAATCAGTGGTGGGGCAAACAGACAGGACTCAGGAGTCTCCTTAGGGAAATAATCCCTTGCTGAGAGACCTTCAACCTCCATTCAAGGTGGAAGGTAAAATAATGAAATAAGAATGGAGCCGGTAATCAAGCAAGCAGCTGCCTGCCTGTTGCCAGTGATACTCTGGGCCCGCGGAGTGAATTTTTCATAGCCCATGGGACACAAGACTCAGAGACTATTTCTGCCTTTCCTCCCAGTGTGTGGGTAACACAAAGTGGCATGTATTGTTGACAACACGTGCCCGAGCTCTGAGGCATTTCCGAGAACGCACACTGTACTCCATCTGTACTCCCCAGGGATGAAAGACAACATTATGTTCGGTTCTAGTATGTTGCCCTTGGGAACCTTTAAGTGATGTGTGATTTCATGAGATGGGACATTGGTGTGTCCAATCTACAGCAATTCACAGAACTAAAATGGAAGTATGAAGTAATGTTATAAGTTGAAGTATGGCTGTAATGTAATTAATCCAGCACAAAATCCCTGATTCCAGCTATTAAAAGGGAATATTTACTGTTTTGTTTTTGGTTGAATAGAATAATTTGAAAGCAACGAAAATGTGACAGACACTTCCATCTGTTTCACAACATATTATTGACAAGACGATTATTTGGATGCTGCAGAAAATACTCTGCAGGTTAATTCCTAATGAAAACAACGGGCTGCTGCAGCCTAAGTTGTTATACTGCCCTTTTGTTTTTATAGCAAAGTGACAACAGTAAGTATTTGGCTCTTTTCTATGAGTGTTTTGTCTGTGTTCTTAATTGGATAAACCTTAAGCAAAAGTTCATGATTAATGAAAGAGCTAATCAACAATGAATGACTCTGAATACCCAGTTTAATCAAGATTTCTGTCTTTAGAAAATGTGCTTTTATTAATAATTTCACAGAGAGATCAGTGGAATACACAGAGACTTTTTCATCGATGGGTCATGACAAACACACCAGAGACGACTGCATCATCAGGGGAAGCAGCTGACATGTCGCGTGTTAAGATTGACATGTTAAGATTTACTCCTGTCTCCAGCATCCTCTTGAGGTGAGCATTGTTTCAACCATCCTTTCACTCCCCTGCTCTCTCTCCTACCGAGCCTCTGCCAGCACCCTCTGCTGTGACAGTATGACTGTACAATCTGTTGCCCCCACCCCACCCCCTCGCACAGTCAGAGCTCCATTAAATTGAAAGCCAATGCAAACTGCCTGGGCTGGCCGTCCTCATTAAGAGGACACCAAGCAGAGGACTGGCAGAGGATCCCAGACACTTTGGAGGCCTAATGAATTGGTACACGCCCCCACACTGTGAAAGTGGTGCGCTCACGATGGATAACGGGATGAACGCTGCCAAAGAACACCAACACTGCCATGGCTTGCACTGGAGATGTTCAGAATATATGATGAAAACACATGTGGCTTTATCATCACTTTGCATTATGCGCCGTCTACAAGGACAAAATCTCACACACAAGACCACACAAGCACAAGCAACACCAACTGTTAGGACCTTTCTCTGTCCTCACCGCTGAGACTCGGCCCTCAGGGCTGTATGACAGGTGAGAATCACGCCTCTGACACATGTGGCGCACAACTGCAGCGACATTACTGATCCATCTAACCCCGGCACATAATTGTGCATCACAGGTGATTCAATCTACACTTCAAGTGGAAATTGGGGCCCAGTGGATGACCGGGCCCAAACCAGATGCACTTAGTTGAAACAAATGAGCCCGGGCTGAATCTAACAAGCACTCTTCGGAACAGTGCATCCAGCCTCTCTGCTCTACATGAAGGCTCAGCTCCCCTCTGTTTGGGCAATTTATCAAAGAGCCAGATTTAAAAAAAAAAAAAAAAAAAAAAGAAAGAATCTCCTGAGGATTATTTAACCACAAAGATACCAAAACTCTATTTTCTGGTACTGGAGCTGCAGTTGTTTAAAAGTGAAAGTGGAGGGCTCCACACCCTGAGGCATTTCTTCTTCATGGCCATGGTCTGAGACACAGAGTGGGAAAGAGAACACAGCGATTATAGCCAGTTCTAATTAACTCCCTTTGGGACAAATGCTGCTAATTGATTTTCTAACCTGTCCAAGACAGTCAATCCATTTAGAACCGCTGCACTCATTTATAGCGATCGAGCTAAAGCTAACTTGCTAAGCACAGAGGGCTCATGGGACAGCTGGTGAGACACTGTGATGAAGTGGTTGTCATGCAATTTAATTAGATAACAGTAAATCCATGTTTGGAGATGCTGGAGGAAGGTAGAATTGCAAGTAGGTAACAATGTCAATTATGTTTAAAAAACATTGATACTGATATAGATAACAGATTTTTTTTTTCCTTTTTTTGGGGGGGGGGGGGGGTGTAAAATTAAGAATTTCTCTTGAGAAAAACTTGCCACTGCATAAAGTTAATCTGAACTAAAAATAAAAGTTATTTTCAGCAGCTGTCTGATCGCTATGCTTAGCAAACAGAAACATATTTGAGGGGTAGGATCACTATGTATTACTACAATCACTAGCAGACAATACATCCTCAAAGACAGAGATTTGGAACGACATTTATACTGAATGACCCTGTACAGCAAACTGTAAGAAACAGAATTATATATTTAAACGTGAAGCAGGCCTTTCTCTTGTGAAACTAGATCTGAATCCAGCTGTTAAGTCTGTTTTATCTGGGCACCCCCCTCCTTTAATTAAAAGAAAATACAGTTTTACTGCAGGTTTTCACAGACTAGTTTTATGGTCTGTCTAATCATAGCAAGCAAATCAGAGTCTCTGGAAGGCAACAGCACAAACAGGGGATGTGGTCAAGAACCAACCACAGAGTTTTGTCTCAACACCCAACTGTGAATATGAATTATGACAAAGGTTCTACAGTGCAGTAACAGAGAGCCTTCACCCACCTCCATAAAAAGCACACAGTGCAGCCCAGAGCCTCTCTCTCCTTTGGGTGCCTACAGGAACTGTAATTTGTCTCAAGAACACTGAAGGCACATGCCCTTGTGCTTTTTTTGGGGGGGGGGGGGTTATGGTTCACCTTGGCTTGTATTACCTTACAAGTTGATATTTCATGTCCATCAAAGTAAACCCCCAGCCAAATCTAGTTTGCAGGGTTTTTTTTTTTTTTACATAAATTAATCTGTGTTAATTTTTACAGTTGACATACTGCACTGTTGCTCTTGGATGGGTTTATAGTTCATGTCGACCCTCGCACAGCTGACTTGAAATTTGTATTTGTTGTATATCTTGAAGCCTCAGGTAAGAGAGGAACGTTTGTGCCACGACAAAGACTGATGGTTTAAATCCCTGGTTGAGAGTTAAAAACTGTCATATATATATGGAGCTGGATATCACGACTATCTATCAGGTCTATCTATCAGATCTTGAGTGTGCAGTATACAAAGCTAAGCCTTATGGTAACAGTTGAGTCAGTTTTGTGTAAATAAGGTTAGATGAAATAAAATCACTTGATCCCACTACAACAGTTGTATAACAGTTTGATCTAATATATATATCTTTCTCTCTCTCTCTCTCTTCATATATATATATATATATACGCTCACAGTTGTGATTCTTATAAAATAAATGACTAT
>JBBMJY010000018.1:10066247-10089142 GCA_037833715.1 Toxotes lorentzi
GTGTGTGTGTGTGTGTGTGTGTGTGTGTGTGTGTGTGTGTGTGTGTGTGTGTGTGTGTGTGTGAGAGAGAGAGAGTGTGTTGGAGATGATGGTTATACAGCACAAGGCCCGTTAAATGTAAAATGAAGGGAGCGAACTGGGAGTGTGGCTCAACCAGGGAGTGGATTTCAAAGCCGACAGCTTCCACTGAAGCTTCATGACATCCATTATTTATTGAGTTCTCTTTGACACATTCAGCCGCTTCTTTTACCTGCTGCTCTTAGACAGCAGAACAGAGGAGTGTGCTCCTCTTTCTGAGCAAACTGATGCAATCAGCAGAGAATGTAGCACACAATAGTTAAAACGCCACAATAAGTTAATTGTGATTGTGCTTTTTTTCGATTTCAATTCGTATTTTTGTGTTTAGTGGACAATGAAAAATGATATGTGTTCATCTGTTTCCCCTTATAATGTGGGTTTGTGGATCGTCGGTACAGCAACTGTTGCACCCTGGAGACCTTTAGCAGAAAATCCAGACTCATTGACTGATCTCCACCCTCTTTATATTCCCCAGAACCATAAAAGTAAAATAAATACTAACAGTCAATGATGCAAATTTTAGCAGCTCACGAGAAACTGCAGCACTTTTCACATAAATTTCCGAAATAAATCTTTTAAATATTCACAAATATTTAATATTCTCCCTGGATATCCCTGGGCTGTCATCATACAAATTAATTAGTAAGTCTTGTATCAAGGCTCACGTACCTTGTGTTTAGATTAAGGGTCACTTTAAGTGCCACTGAGGGCCATTTGTAGGGTGCTACAATAAAGTCAAATCAATTCAGATGTAACTAACTGATTTGGAGCTACATTACCAAACTATCCTGATAGTGTTTGGTTGCTAGAGCATGACTTGTGAAGTGCTAAGAGCTCTGCCAATGTGTAAAACATACAGTATGTCACATTAATGGCTGTTCAGTTCAAGCCAGCTACCTACCTAACGACATTCATGAAAAATAGTGACAAGTGTTAATTCGCTATATTTATTTGATGACATTAAGTTACTTCCTCCTAACAACTGCTGATTGGTTTGGGCCAAACAAAACCAAATTAACCTCCACTCCCAGCGAGAAATCTGCATCAATATAACGTCAAGCTGAATGGATTAAGTAAAACAAAATGGCACATTGGTCTAATTGTCTGGCTGGTAAAAAAAAAAAATGTTGGGTTTGATTATCACTGTCCCCCTTTTCGTTCTTCTTCCTTTTCAATTTTGTCTTAATATTTCTTTTCTGGAAGAGTTACTCTTCTTCATTTTGCATGTTAGAATCATGGTTCATGTTTGTTAACACCCTCAGTCCTCTTAGTTCTTACCTTCCCTGATTATAAAATTCATCTCTGCCCATCAACCCTTAGCTTTTTGAACTGAGACATCTATTGCTGTTCCAGAAAGGTAGAGGAAGTGGCAGTGTGTATGGTAAATGGCCTCTCTGCTCCTTTTTTCCCCCTGTGCTCTGTTTACCACATCAAATAACAATATCTCTTTTGGCTCTTGAGTGTGCAGAGATCTCAGGCTGTTCAGCACTTCATGAATATTAAACTGAGCTCCGAGCTTTGGAAACCATATAACGGCAGCTTTAATGCACAAGGTGAGGGCTTAAAATGTGGGTGCAGCTGCTCACACACTCAATCATTTCTGTTTTCTCAGGCTGTTTTCGATCCTTTCCACAGTCCTTAGGGATTTAACTCTGTGGCATGTAAGTCCTAAGGCATCTCTTATTTTCTCACTCTCTTTGCAGTGGCCAAGGTTCTTAGCATGCAGATGAAGCAGGTATGGCCTCCAAAAGGCTATTTTGTGAGTCAAATGTTGCCATACCCTGGTGAAGATGTGCAGGGCTTACATTCTGCGAAAAGTGTCCCTCATGGGAGTCAAGCGGAGGAGAAAGCTCAGTTGAGCAGAGCAAGAATACACCTTCCTCATAAGGCCGAGCCGAGCTGAGCCGGAGCTTCGGGAATTGCTGTGCATCGGTACATCGCTAATACCACACACATAAGAAGATTTTGAGGACATTTAACTGATGTATCCATGTGCTAATCCCTCTCTTGATGCAGTAATTTATATGCAGCAAAAACGGCCTTAGTTTAAAACTGCAGGATCTTCAGCAGTGAAAAACATCTACATGGTGATTTTTAAAATGAAATGGAACACAGGTGGTGTGTGGTTGAAAAATTCTCCCTCACTTACAGCTGCCAAACCACCAGACCATAAACTTTCAGACCCATCTTTTGTAGCACCAACTGATGCGATGTCATTTGCCTACACAAGACCGTTCATGAACGTTACACCGTGACACTAGTTCTCAACAGGGGGAAAGTGTTTTCACACTCCACAGGATTCATCATTTTCCAGTCAGGCAGATTGTTGGCCAGCCTCTCTCCTCCTCTGTCTCTACCTGTCATCTCACTGACCGTTCAGGAAAAATTATATGATGGCAAGAACCTCGCCACCATTTCCTGGTCCACTGGATATGGCTTCGCGCTCCAGTAAATCTTTGCTGTTCATTTCTGATACAATTTTAACTGGCTGCTGCCTAGAGGCGAAGATGTCAACTAGCACCCTGGCAGCAGCAGGTGCGGCACATTAACCATCTTTCCATTTACCGCCTTCCTTCTGAGGCTAATGTGGCTTCACAGAAACATGCAATGAATAACGATAGTGACAGTGGTGATGAGTGTATTGTGCATCGCATGTGAAGTGACTATATATTCAGGGAAATTCAGATTTGTCAACTAGAGTTATTAAATAATTCTATTGCTTTCTGTGTAAACGGTGTGACAAGTAATTAACTTATGAACGAACTATTGTGTGATTGCATACATGTGAACATAATGTAAAGTTTCCTTCTACTTAATAATTGCTCTATAGGACCAAATGACTCAGCAGTCAGTTGGTTTGCGATTACTTAAATGTGTGCACTGTGGACTCAGTGCCTGCTAGACTATGGGGAGCTGGACAAGCAAGATCTATTCTGGGTATTTAAAAGTGAAGTGTTAATATGCCCTCATTAGAGAAAGCTTTTGGCTCAGGAGGTGATGCAATCTTCTGTGCTCTCACTCTCAGCAGCCCTTGGCATTTGAACACAGTGGGTACAGATTGCAGTCAAATGCTTTTTAATCTTCCACCAATTTTTGTCAGTACTCCAGGGTCGGGTCCACTTCAGCTCCCTCCTGGCCCGACTGAGTGACCAATGTTTTGATCAAACCAGCAAAAGGAAACACTGTCGAGACATGCAGTCCGATGCATGAAGCATTTTAAGTCCTCCGGCTCACCTTAGATGTTTACTAAATCATCACCTTAACACTTATTTTAAACAACAAGTTATTGAGTTCTTATAGCCATTATACTTACACAACATGAAATGTCAAAACTGGAAATACTTAAACTTTGTTTTTGCAAAATAATCTATGCTTTGAAGCCAGTATTGACTATTTAATTAATCTGGAGCATCCAGAATAATTAAATGTTTCTCTCACAAAAATATACTAAATTTACATAACTTTTAAAACCATAGTCTGACATCTGAGAAATTATTCACTGGATGAGAAGATTGAGACTCTCGTGTCTTTCCACTAAATCCGAAGCTACAGCAAGCAACTGGTTTGCGCAGATTAACATCACGATCGGATGTGATATAACATGTTAATCAGTGAGCTTTAGAGGTGCTGGTAGATGGATTTTGTTTCTGGGCTGTTTCCTCCTGTTTCCTGTCTTTGTTAAGCAAACTGACTGCTCGCTGTAGTTTCATATTTACTGAACAGACACTGGAGCAGTATCAGTCTTCTCATCTAACTCAGTTAGAAAGCAAATAAGCGCGTTTCCAAAAAACGGTTGGACTGTTTGCTGAAGTCTCTCAACAACTGTGATTAACAGAATGTCAAGGACAAAATAACAAAACAACATTGTAATGCTGTGGTGGCTTAGTTGTTGGCACTGTCACATGACTGCAACTTTCTTCAAATATAAAACATAGTGAAGAATTTACATTGCCCATGGGTTAAGTAAAGAAAATAGTTGGGTCACAAAACAGTGCAATCATTTAGCATCATGTAGCAGGCTCCTTATGCTGTAGGTCTGAGTTTGGAGAAAACTTAATAAAGCCAGTTGTCTGGAAAACATTTCTTATGAGAGAATATTTGTTCTGGCTACACTGGGCTGCTGGTTATTTGTCTGTCTTTGTACATTTGCGTCTACATTTGAAACAATTCCGGGTGCTTTGTTGCTTAATGCTTAATATATCCCTTCATATTTCAAGAAAAAAAGAAACAATAGATTTGTAAAGACTAAACTTGTACTTGGAAATCTCCCCAGGGGATGGCGTTTCTTGTCCCACTCAGCCAGCAACTATAAAGCAAACCCATCTGCAGCAGCACACTGACGTGAGAATTCTTATAACATTTTACTTTTACACTGACACGTTAAACTTCCTGACTGTCTCCACGCATTTGCTGTATATAGAATCTATTACAACCCACTCCACATTCATACGGTTTTAAATCATGTGAATGTATGCTGCTGCAAATAACCCAAATTCAATCTCCCTTCTTAAATGTATCCCCCACAGAGAAATCAGTCCCGGTACTGTGGCAACACCTTTATGTTGCCATCACACATTATCAAGATGGGTAAATGTATTGAATCTCAAATATTCAAACCATCTACCTGCTCCAGAAAAGAGACCTAAAGGTGTAGGGTGTAATAAGGAACAACAAGAAGAAAGAACAAGAAGAAGAAGAAAAACTGAGCCCCTCCAGCCTTTGGAGGGGCTCAAGCTAAAAATGTATTACTCCATTTGTAAGATGATGGGATTTCCAGAGTGTGTAGGATCCTGCAGCATGTTTGTTCTCTGATGAGACTCGTCCCCGTGTTCATCAGCATTCCCAAAGACAGAGAGAGAGAGAGCACGATTCAGGGCGCATTATGCAGTCAATCAATTTTGCATTTGCTTGTGTGTGCAGCTACTTAATTCCATCATCGTACCCTGTTGTCATGACAACACTATTATACATTGCCTTTGCCTTCAAAAGGAAATGAGAGGTTCAACACTGAGCATTCACAGTTGCTGAAATGCTTTGGGTATGCAGCTCAACAGCGTGCGAGGACAATGTGGATCGTGTCAGTGTGTTCAGTGGCTTGTATTTTCTGTCTTACGTGAAATCTTTGTGAACACAACCCCTTTTTGGCAGCTGCATGTATATATCTATAAACTGGAATAGCACGCTACTGATTTTAGAAAAAACATCTGAAGATCAGAAGAGGACTCCTTGATAATGTCGGCCAAATCCTCAAGGGTACACATACATACATGCGCGCGCACACACACACACACACACACACACACACACACACACACACACACACACACACAGAGTTTTGTACAAAAACACACATTCACTGGCTCAGCATCAGCCTTCAAACAGATGGGTTTTTATTACAGTTTCATGTGCAGCAGTGCCAAACTCACCCAATAAACTGGCGTGTACTCCAAACAGCCCCTCTGGCGAATGCATGTGTCTTATGAACAACAAGGGCTTTGGTGTACTGTGTCAAGCTGTAAAAAATCAGCTTAACAGCAGGGCAGAGAAGCGATCGGTATGGTTCCAACTTTACAGTGACGATAAAACACAGAACAGGCACGGGTGGTTGTTGACAGCCAAGCTGTTTTGTTCCAAGTCTGAAAGTTGATGGTTTTGTAATTTCTCTCGAAAACTTTTATTGGCTGAGCTCCTTAGTTGACAATGCTAAACATGTGGGCCATTTCATGACCAGGAAGAAGTTTGGTGCCCCAGAAGTAAAGCTCTCATTCTGTTTTCTTATAGTCAGCTAATTCATGACTCACAGCTGGAGCTCGACCATAGCTTTGATTGACATGAAACCCTCCCAGTGAAACCATCAGTAAAGAAGATTAAGAACTGTGTACAAGCTGTACAAGCTTGTGTACATAAAAACTTTGAGGTAAACATTAACTATGACTCCTTAAGTGCATTTTGGCAGGAAACAAAACTAATCACTGAGCTTAAAACTCTGTGACTTACACTGCTATTGGTGGGTGGAAGGTAAAAATGATGGTGCCGGAAAAAACGAAAACACAATCTGCAACTTAAATCAGTTCAGTCTGAAACTGGTTCAGTGTATTGAAGCTTACATACAAGTGTTTTCACTTTTAGGATGAGGACTAAGTGATACTGGTATGACATGGTAACGGTATCCATGGTAAAATTGCTGGAGATGCTGGAATGTAAAGTTATATTCATTAAAGCATGGCAGAGCTGCTAATGTCATGCTAACGTTAATTAAACACAGGCTGCATAGTTGCTCTCTTTAAAGCTCATTCAGATTGCATTTACTCTGGACTATCATGATGGCTGGTCTGAGGTTATCTGCCTAATCACCTAACTGTAAAAGTCCCAGCGCATCACCATTTGAATTAATACAAATATTTTTTTACCTGTCATACATCATTTTTGCAGGCCTATGGCCTACGGTTATTAAACTGTGATTGGACACGCACTGTTTTGGGGAGAATGGTCAATTGTTTCTTCATGGGCAGCAGCAGACATTTACAGAGAGAAGGTGATTTCAGTTGCACAGAAACACACTGAGGACAAGCTGTAATGTGTTTGAGATGTGTGTTGATGTTTGTAGAGAGGCTTCCTTCCTGTCCCGGCTCACAGTTGTTGCCTGTAGTCAAGTTTTATTCATATAGCACCAAATCATAACACAAGTTATCTCAGGGAACTTTTCATATAGAGCAGATTTAGACTGTACGGTTTATGACATTGTTTACAGAGACCCAACATTTCCCCCATGACTGGCAGAGAGTAAACCCACATGGGGCACTTTGTCCACATCTGGCGATTGTCCCTGAAAAGAGCACGATAACTGGCATTTCTGTAGTCCTGTAATTGCTCCTTCAGAGGTTCTGTGGGGTTTTGGCTCCCCTCACCAGGAGGAAAGCAGCCGACTGCTGAGTGCATTTATCGAAAAGCTTAAGTTTCGTTCACACCGAGCAAGAAATCATACACATCCAGGATTACATGTGCGCCTTGGGGAGATATGAATTATTCATTTTGAGATGTAAGATTTGTTGGGCGCTCAATTCATCTGCGTATACTGATCATAAAAGACCAAACATATAAACTTTGAACTGATATGTGGTAGAACAACAATTTTTCTAGGACAAAGACTACCTTGTCCTTTGTTTATCTCTGCTGCAGCAAAAATGCAGCTTAAAACTAATAAAGTTGTCTGTAATGGAAGCTATTATTCCAGGGATGTTATTTATTCTATAACTTTAATATAAAATAAAATGCCATGCTCTGAATCCTAAAATGAAAGCTCCAGATTTTTTTTTTTTGAAGGAGCAACAAAAATGTGGAGAGTGAAATTAAATTATCAAAGTTTTGGGACCCATAGAGGACTAAGACAAAGACAGCTGCGAGATGATGAGCTGCTGGTTTTAGGCTGTAGTCACAGTGTCAGATTATAATGAAAATAAATGGTGCAATATGTGCTAAGTGGAACCATTGGGACTCAACAGAAGGAGATCAGCGAGGAGGTGGAAAAACTTCCTCACAAGACATGCAGTAAAAATGTTTTGCTGAGATTTCAGTTTCATAACCTAACACCAGAGGGGAAAAAATACAGTGCTTTACTGTGTATAATCTATACAGTCTTTGTTTTTATTTGCAGGTATTGAATTTGTAGCTATGGTCCGACCCCAATTAATCTATGAGAACTTGAAAGTATTAAATTTATTAAGAGAACTTTCCAAAGACTCTATGTAGATGTCTTAGTATCAAGTAAACTTAGCCCAAGGGAACTTATTAGGAGTACACTGAAAGCATAACTCTAATTCCTGGACTCTGTTTTCTTATCATACCCCATCATATTAACAGATTCTGACCAAAATACGGTTAATTTCTCTCCCAAGGCAGCTGCTGTATAAAGCAGTGAAGAGTAGCATAAGTAGTGAAAGTTAGTTTCTTGATCTACTGAAAATATATACATCTTATTAGAGAGCAGGCATTAAAAAACTTTTTTTTTCTGTGCTCAGCAAGAAGTGAAATTGCTTAATACTGAGGTGTCTTTGATGTGTGATATTGTTTTATTGTTTGCATATTTGTAGAACATCTGCTTATGTTAGCATAACTGACTTAATGCGCATAATATTTTCATTTCAAACTTTACTTCATTTTATTTCAGTCAGGAACCAACTCCCAATAGAAAATAGAATATAAACACACTCACATTGAACAGTTTCAGTTAATGACTTTACTTTAATACTTTAACTTCTTTTGTACCTCAGTAAGTTTGCAGTGTCTCGTTGTTAGTTTAATAGCACAAGCTGCACAAGCTTTAAATCTTGCCCTACACCGAAAGTGAAAGTCCTTCATTGTCCTTAAAGCCACAGAAGATTTGATACATTTCCCATCAGTTTTCCTTTAAACGCCATGACCCTCTGAGCATATGCAAAGCTAACTAAATAAGGTCCCAACTATAGGCTCTAATTAGACCTCAAGACTTGTTAGCACAGAGGACTCTTGTGAAAAAGTCAGAAGCCTGAGATAAATATGCACAAGTCTGTATGACATCTGGGTGAGTTAGAAAACAAACTACAGACGAAAAACTTTAGTGTCGTGTTTCAAGGATCCAAAAGAATTATGTCAGCTTATGATCTAAACCTTGGATACATATCACTGTATGTAAATCTCTAAAAATGCATTTAAGAGCAGGAGTAGCAGTATATATTCGCAATTTTATAATGTACAAGCAGTTCAGTGACAAATGCGATTATTTGCTTGTATAGTATCCAAATGCTCAGGCTGCAAAAATCCCCCGTTATTGATTAGCATGTTAATAATTGCTGTACGTGCAGATGCATCAAGCCATGTAGATATAGATGTGCCCTGTGAAAACAGCTTTACAGGATGCCAAGAAGCATACATTTTGTACATTATAATCCCATCACGATGCTACGCGCCTCTGTAATATACCTTTCAGTTTTCCTGTTGAAGCAAAATCCTTTTTGCTTGGAAGATTTGCTCCTGCTTTCCCCTGTCCTCATGCGCTCAATTTAGAAGAAACTTACAACCCCTGAGTTATGGACACCTTCTCACAGTGTTTGCATTGGAAATGTGGTATAGGTGGCCATAAAAATGCCAGCGCTGTGACAACACCATTAGTACAGATGAGCGTTGAAAGGTAAAACAGAGGCGATCGTTTCAGGAGGCCTGCTGCTCCCCCAACACTCTGATTAGCCTCAGTTCCCAGGTATGTAATGACCTGCCACAGCTACTAATCCATTGCACAGCAGAGGCAGGGCACATCCTCCTCCTCCTCCTCCTCCCTGACCCCGAGAAGACACGACCCACGATTAAACATAGGATTGTGGGCCTTTCAGGTTCAATAGGAACGACACAGAGGTCAGTAGTAAAAGAATTGGTAACAAATGGTCTCCAACATGGAAACATTTATGTGCAGAATCTTTTTAGGTCAAAGGTGGTTTGATGGTTATGTAATGTGAATGCTGTAGCCACTGCAAATATGCAAATCCTTCAACTGTTGAACAGGAAGGAAAACATGCTTGTCAGATTTAGGTCTCTTTGGCTGTTCTACTGTAGCACATCCTTTTTCTGGTGTCGGTAACACTTATATTATATATAGTATACACTATATTATATGTCCGTTAGTTCCAAATAATTGCATACAATATTCATACAATAAACTGATAAAATATAATATTAATTTGTTATTGGAACTTTATACTTCAGATGTGTTTAATTATTAGCTTGCCTGTAGAAAATTTAAAACTTGGAACATTTTCTGTTCTTTGTAGGTATATGAGGTGAAAGTCAAATGGGCTTGATCAGCTACACAGATCTTTACCTATTTATTTTATGACATAAATACAGTGCACCTCTAAAATTACTCTGAAGAAGCAGTCGAGGGGTCACAAATGGCTTTGTATTAAGGAGTCACAAGGAAACCACAAAAGGGTTGGTAAAGTTTCAGTGCTGGTTCTAAATAATAAAATGCAACAATCAGCAAAACAATGACATACTTTGCTGGACAATTACATATTTGTCACCTGATAACAGGAAGTATCCAGTTTGTTTTTAAGATAACTATGTTAATGGTTTGATGAGAAAACAATATTTCGACATTGGAATTTCACTAGAATTGAAGTGCTATTACATAAACTGATTATGTAAATGGTAAAATACCACCACACAAACATAAAACATGGGCCATTAAAAGGGCAAATGTTGTCAGGAAGAAGGTGTAAAGCAGCTGAGGGAAAGTCTGCCTGTTGAAAGTTGTAATGAAACATCACTTTAAGTGGTTTCCTCGAGGGACTGCCAGAGAACTGTGGTGAAAGTGAGGAGAGAGGGCAGGGGAGGAGAAGGGAAAGTACTGGAGCAGATTTAGAGATAGTCCTAGCAGAATAGAGATTGATGAGGCACTGGGGAGAGAGAGGAGGGTTGAGAGAGGAAAGCAGATGCGGAGACAATGGTAACAAATGGTGGAGGAGTGCAAACACTGACAAACACATGAAACAGAGAAGAGATTGATCAAACTGTGAGGAAAGTGTTCTTCTGAAGGGTGTATGAGCCGCAGAGTAACTGGTATATGGTGAGATGCTGAGAGAATGTCAATGTAGCCTGAATGTACCGGGGGAAAAACTCATCCTCTGTCCAATTACTGCTAGAACAAAGATAGTCACAAGATGCAGTGTTGGTGTTAGAGAAGAAAATCAAGTCTCTGGACTATTTATGAAAATTATATGGAGCTATGAAGTGTTGTGTGTATATATATGTGTACAGGCAGAGGGGCACAGTTTTTCTCCTGGGGCCACAGAGCAGGAGAAGCACAGAGCTACTGGCTTAGTTACAGTAAGCCATCAAGTAAAACCCTATATTAATCCAATATTAATATTTCTTTTCATTAAGTGACATTCATAGCTTAGGCTATGAATGCTAAGGTACATTGCACTAATGCAACATATCTCAGCATTCATAGCCTAAGCTAGTTTGCAATGTACAAGCTCAAAAATAAAAGTACTGTAAAATTACTGTAAAACTCCTCTTGCTTTTTAAACTTGAGTTCTGTGAGTGAGTTGAGTTCCACATATTGATCCCCCGAACAGAAAAACCCATCTGCGCAAAGGTGGATTTATAAAAGGACACCTTACAGGTCCCCCTAGACAAAAATCGAGCTACTGATCCCAGAAACCCTGAGAGGTACCACCAGGTCACTTGGATTTCTGAAAAGAAGGCAATAATAATTGTTTCCTAGAACATGGATCTGTCTTTCAGAGAAAACTGTTATTTTATTTTAGTTTATTTTCAAATTGTGAGCAAAAATCCTTGAAAGTTGAATTATGGGTCTTTTTTATACCATAACCTCCTCACAGTTATGCAATGTTTACTGAATACATTTCACAAACTCTTTACCTGTCTTTTTTGAACGAAAAGTGTTCTTTTCTTGAACTTTTGACTTTTTATAGCAAGAAAAAAAAAGTGTAACTAATACCATTAATTACAGCTCTCGCTTAAATGACTCTTTAAGGTTTCCTGTATCCACTCTCTATGAACCATAACACAATATACTGCCCATGAGATACTGCCCAGATCAGATCTGGGCTCATGAACAGAATATAAAGATTCATAAATCCCAGGGGGCGACACCGTAGCGAGGTCAGACAGGGTTGAGCCTCACCAGCCTTCAGCCACCGTGACACTTCACAGGTTCGCTCATAAAAGTGCAAAGGCTCTACATTTCCCCCGTAACACGAGACACCTTCTCTATTCCTGCCAAAGCCTCACAGTGTTACTGTACAGCTTTTAAAATAAAACACAGACTATGCACATAGTGAAAATGGAATGTTTATGAACATCCTTGACATTACGGAGGAATGGAGAGAAAATATTTAGAGAAAATATGAGCTGAGACTCTAGAGAGGATGACTTCCTGTTTTCATCACTCCTCTGAACTGAGTCAACCTTTTCTGTACGGAACCAACTGCACATCATTTAGTTTATCTCTGAAAATGACAACAGATTCATTTACAGTGTCATTTATAATGTATTGTAGTTGAGTTGATCTCATTTTGCCGACCCCAAGAGCTCAAACCTGAAATTTCTCTGCGTCTCATTGTGAGCAGATTGATTTAGCAGGTTTTTTCAGACACAAGGTTTAGATAAAAATATACATAGTCTCCAGTGACGACACAGAGCATCTGTTTGAGATCTCTTTACAAAATGGATTTGCACAAATTTGCCTTGCTGCCATTAAGGAAACAGCCTTCAGAGGACTTAGCACAAAATGGCAATGCACAGACAAATAGAGACTGAAACGGATACGTAGAAACAACTATGGAGGCAGAGTCAACACAGCAACAACATACCAGAATTTGATGAACGGGAAAAAAGGAATGAGTCAGGGTGTAATTAAAATGGAGAGTTTGTCTGTCCGTGACACAGAATACAATTCTGAGATGTTTCAAAAACCCTAATCACTTGGTTGCTATGAGGAGCACATTCCTGCACAGTCGAGACCATGAACAACACGGATTAGGGCTGAGGATCACAGTGTGATGCCTCAATTGGAATACAGTGTGTCTGTCTGCATACCAAACAGCTCATTCTGTGGCCTGGGCTCCGGTGAATTCTCTCATATAAAGACTTCAATCACAGGTTGACCTGTAGTCATTGTAGCAGCTGCTAATGTGAGAGTGTGACAACAGGAAATTATGACGCCCTTACAGGACTGGAAATGTGAGCAACATTAGACTTAAGGCCCAGCAACGCTGAGCCGCCTTTCTTACCGAGCTAAAAAAAACAATGTTTTATTGCCTGCTGTTAAATCTCATCAGAAAAATGTCTTCATTGTTTGTCTTTCAATTATCTTGAGCAGCTATCTGGATTGTAATCAGATGCATCCAGCTGGATTTACATTTTTATTTTTTATTTTTTTGTCTTGGTATTTCATAGTTCATTCTCCTCTGAGCTTGAGAGTTTTCTACTGCAGTATTTCATCCAGTGATTACTGCTGCTGATGCTGCACAAAGCCTTGCCAGTCACCAAAACCTTGACCAATTCCACATCAACCAATGGAAAACTCTGTGTACTGTCTGGCGACAGAAAGTGAGTGTAGAAATCGTGATAATTATTGATTAGCAGCGGTTCTTATTTCCTTTTTGGCAAAGCAGATGCACTTTAAGACTGATGTCCCTGGCCGCTATGAGCTGATGGATTAATCTCTACATGTGGTAAAAAGGTTCGTTTTTAGCATTATTATATCTCAGTTCGCTTAATGTTCTTAGCATAATTTGATCAGTGTATATTCATGTATCAGCCTTAAAACATTCAAGATCTTGTACATAAAAAGCCAGACCTATTTGTGTGCAGGTGCAAAACCACAACATGAGTTACCCTGGCGTACACTCAACAGAGCTGAAAATCTCTTCCACACACTCAGCAATCCATCAGCAGTCCTCTGATCTGCTCATTTGAGATAAAAGAAGTCAGGCCAGCTCTCCAGGGCATTAAGGAGCGCTAACACCTTCCACCTATCAATTCCCTACCATGTAAGTCCTGTTAGTGCATTTCAGAAAATACTGCAGGAAAGGGCCAAATGTATTAAAGCAAACCCAAATGAACATAACTTGGACGACCCTTCCTAAATAATGCAAACGCTGAATGTGAAATGATTAGCATTTCATTCCTTAAAAAACGAAGGGGAAACTAGAGAGGAAGCAAAATCAGGGGATCCTTTACTAGAAACGTCTTGATTTCTCAAAGGGGTTCACCGCAATCATTATGAACCACTTTACCAAAACTAATTAAACCACATTTGCTTAAAGAGACCAACTCTACAAAAGTTAAACAATAGATTCAGCAGGAGAAAGCAATCAGCAATCAGTCGGAACTGCAATTTCAGTGTCTGATTGAGGCATAAAACACAATGAGATTTAAAAAAAAAAAATAGATTTCAAGGTTTTTTTTTCAGTCTAAAAGCTAAAGATACGACATGTGGAGTTAAGCATTTGCTGAATAATGATATATTAATATTAATGTATTTGAGCTCTCAGGCTGGAAAACAAAGATTAGGATATAACTAAACTATAGATCTTGTGTGATTAATATCATCAGTACTATTAATATATGATCAAACGATTATTCAATCCCAAATAGCAAGCACCAGGAGAAGTGGGTTAGAAAATGTATGAATGGATGGAAAAACTCAAGCCATCATCGACTGTATGGATTTAGTTTTTTTTTTTTTTTATTCCAAAAGCTCAACAAAGTCAAAACAAACTTCATATCTGTACAAGACTCTTGGCCCCTGATCAGGTTATTTCCAGCTGTTCTCATTGGCCTGCTCCACAGTAATTGGTTGCAAGGCATCAGTTTTATTTGGATGTGATGGAGATGGTACTTTTTAATGCCTAAGATCACCAACTGCAGCTGCATTAATCAATACTATCTCTTGTTGACAACATGAATTGTGGACTTGTGAAATCTCTTTAAGGGGAAAGTGGGAAGCTGTTGTTGTAACAGCTGATTTAAAATACGGCACACATGGGTGTTTTCAAGAGTCAAACAATTTTAAAGTCTCCAGGTAATAGCTTCATATTTTGTGCAAAATTGTGACAAAATCCTTTGCGATACAGTTTGAGATGATCTCTTCAGTTCTGTCTAATGCTTCCACCTTCGTGTTGATTCCTTCTGGCTTAGAAAAACACGGTTTAGCTGTAGTGCACGTCATCCGCTATTCATGAAGTGTGAACTGTCAACTCTGCATATCTCCAAATTAACATTTTTTTAATGCATTACCGTGGCTGCTTGCTCAGACTCTTCTGTACAGAGGCTGCATGCGTCACCCTGCCTCTGTAGGTTTTGCAATGAGCAGCAAATCCAAACTCAAAGCTTTAGAAAATCTCTCCAGAAACTGACACTGACAGTCTGTGACCTCTGCCTTCACTGTCTTATTTGAATTTGCCTCTTTACTGATGGGGGCTCCTTTTCATTTTCAGGTGTTGGCAACACAAGTGCTGTCGGACAGGTAAATCATCCCTTTTTTAAAGCATGTCTAATGTTTATGAGTCTGGGTCGACGGTACCTGCTGGGGTTGTCAGCCGAGCCAGAGTTCAGCTGCACTTAACCTTGAAGGGAAACAGAGACATAATGAGAGGAAGGAGGAGGAAGAATCTCAGTAGGCAAGAAAACATCTTGCAGGTGTCAAAGGAAACTTCTACTCTCAAACTGAAGGACTTGAATGAATGAAACTGTTGTGGAAATGTAGACACTTCAGTATCATAATGGTTCCTGTAGATCCTTAGTATGGCTCAGTGATAGTTAATTACACATATAGCAGGTGGCGGTGTAGCTTCCTCTGAGGATGAGCCTCTTAACAGTGTCAAACTTTGAACTTTACATAAACTGGTAAGGTTGGTTCATGGATAATTCTAACAACTGGTACAACTGCATAGAGTTTAGCTTTGCCCATTTTAATGTGACCAGATATTAACATACAGCACTGGCAGTGCAGCCATTGCAGTCATTCAGTCACTTGCAGTGTTTTAACATGAATTTGAAACATAAATTCTGGCAATTTTGCAGAAGACTGTGGGATTTAATTAGTGGACCTGAAGTAATTGATCAGTTATCCTCTAACCTTTGCTAAAATCAGTATTGCCAATTTATTGTTTTCCTTTGCTCTGTGATACCTTGTTTTTTAATTTAATTTCATATCCAAATAAAATTCTCATTCCAAGCAGAATCTAATTTCCAGAATTGTTTGATTTTTTTTTTTTTTCTGGATGGCTTACTGAGCTCCCAGCAATTCAGTATCACTACTTTCCATCTTGTTGGTAATGGTGTTTCTTTAATTTGCAAAGCACTGAGGTCCTAAAAGCTCTCCTGGAAATTCTCAATACTAAATCTATATTTCATTAAACTTGCTTTGTGGGATTTTTTGCTGCAGGTCCATATGCAGCACAATCATAAAGTAGTACGGACATTATTGTGGCAACGTATGAACATACTATAACTTTCAAGAAACATCTTACTGGCTACTAACATCCACTTCATCACATTCAGACCGTCAGGTTAGGTCTGGTTCAATTTCATTCAACCGCTCATTATTTACACATTTCATGTTTGGTTTACAGGCCTTCACTGGTAATGTTACGGCTTTTGCTTTTATTCACGTTTGATTGTGATGTTTTGTTTCTTTTAAAACATGATGCTAATATGTAAAGATTACAGTGCAGGTCTGAAAAGGTGATAATAGCCGACTCTACAGTACCATTAAAATCACTGGTCCGTCGTCTGCTCTGTCCGTGGAAATGAAACAGTTGAACAGTTAAATACTCATCTCCCTACTTTTCGTGAGAGCAGTTAAAGGTTATGGCTCATGCTCTCTTGTGTAACGTAAATTTCCAGGATGACAGTATATCGTGAAGATGCTGCCACTGACCTTTTTAGCCATGCTAGCAGTGTGGGTGTTGGGATGGAAGTGCCAGGAGATCTGTCGGACTGAAATATCTCAACAGCTACAGTGTGTAGGATACATAGTACAGTAGCATGGCTGTGGACTCTTTGTCTTGTTTGATCCATTGTTGTCACAATCAAACACAAATTTAGTCCACAACTTGATGACTGTAGTCAGATATCTGAGGAAGGATGCATCAGGTGTTAACTGTAGATGTAATTTAATACCAGTTGTAATTAAGTCACATCATGTCGCCATCAAAGCAACTGCTTCTCTTTCCACAGAGCACAAGGACTCTACTTTGTGTTTTGAAGATGAACTCGTGCCTGTTTCCAGCTGTAGAGGGAACAAATTTGCGGTGCACCATTCAAATTACACCTAATTGGCAGGCTGGTCAACACCTGGGTGAAAATCCAATACCAATTCTCATTCAGCGGCTTTCTTGTACATCTCCCTTTCAATCAGCAAATGAAGTAGCCTCAATAAGATGTGCTAAAACTCATACATTTTAACAAGTCCTCTCTCCTCCACTGGCCTGTCCTCAGACCCATCGCCTGTCCAGCCACATCAAGCGGCAAACGGCCAGATACCGCGGGGTTAATCAGCGTCACTAATGGAGGCTGGGCTGCCTGGAGACATGGCCATTACCACTGGAAGAAGGGATCATGGGGGTATGGGATTGTACAGTCAGGAGGAATTTAAATCGGGTATCCTTCATGCTCAAAGGAAGTGGGAACACTAAGAGAATGAAATTATACACTGAACAACTTTCACTGGAGAACTGGATCTGAGAGAGGCGATCACATATTTGGTTTGATATACTGTATCAGCCTTATAGCACTGAGGGGAACGTTGAAATAGTGATATAATAATGACTAAATTTTTTCATACTGAAAACTGCTTTGTGGACTAGGTGAATTAAATTGTTTGGTTTCTTTATTTTAAAAGTCTTTTGTCCAACAAATACACAAGTCATGAGCTTTCCTCTGCAATACACTGGACCATAGCTCAGCGGTTAGTGGGTTTGAATCCTCTACCTGGCTGTATGTGCCTCCCCTGGGTGCCCGGTTTCCGGAGAGATACAGGTTAGGTAATCTGGAGACTCTAAATTGCCCATTCTGTGGAAACGGATGTGTTGGGCTGTCAGTATGCGTTATAGCCCATAGTATAGTCAAGGATGTGAACCACCGCAGTAGCTGAGTTCACACGGAGCTATTTACTCCACTAATAATAATAATAACAATAGCTTGATTAGAACAAATACATTTTTCTTGGGATGAGGGATGTCGGCCACCTCTTTTCTCTCTCAGCAAGATAGTATAAGTCAAAGAACTACTTTTTGATGGTTTATCTACATTTAACAAAACAAAGAGGAAGCTCACCTGTGTTTCAGTAAATCCAGTAAAAACTTATTCTGATTAAACAGTTGCTCCATCAAAAAGCTTCAACATCACAGCTGTAAGCCAAAGACAGAGCCAAGAGCTACGTTACATTTGTATTCAAGAACAGACCTGTAAGTAAGGACACTCATCCCCCAGCAATTAAAATGTTGTCTTTTTCAGTTAAAGGTTATTCATAAGATATACTGTATACTTAGAGGCACTCCGTGTTGCCCTTGTTAATAAGCCACAGAGATGAGTCCCCATGAGCTGTAGCATTAACAGAGCCATTTGTTGAATACCGAATGAATTCTCTGGGTGTCATTGAGATGCAGAGAGGCGGAGAGTGGAACCGGTAAAGCAGGGGTCCACTGCGTGCAGCTGTTGTGCAGAACGCGCAGCATTAATCTAAATCAGTCAGGGCCAAATTACCTTTACCCTGGCTCGGTGGGATAATTAGGTTAGACAGGGGACAGTGATTTGGAACAAAAAGCATGGAGGTTTGTAGAGAAGTTCACCCACATTGGGTTTTTGGCTCATCTTAGTTAACATTCGCCTTGGGCAGTTACAGCCCCTTAAAGCGTAGTATGATTAATATTCATTTGTGAGTATGCTTCATATTTGCTCAAACCTGATCTGAGCCTTAATTGAGTCTAGTCAAACTTGACTTCAGTTCGGCCTGTGTGAGTGAGCATAGAGTTCAATTAGAGTTCCTCCTTCCTGTCCCTCCTGTCTGTGATATTGGCATGAGGGCTAATTAAAATGAATTGACCCATGAAATAGACATGGCCTTCATCAAACTGTGTGAAGAAATATTATGTGGAGAGTGAGATGAGGAGATTGCTGTATTGGCAAGGTTGCACACTGGGGATCAAATCCTTTGTGGTTAATTTGTCAATATGTGTCAGCATGATGTAGTAACTGATAAATACACAACTATCCTTGCTGTGTGTGTGTGTGTGTGTGTGTGTGTGTGTGTGTGTGTGTGTGTGTGTGTGTGTGTGAAACGGTAATGCTGGAATTGTTATTATTATTATTACCATATCATTCCCTGGTGGAACCAAACAGAGAATCGTTCCTACTTATCTATGCACCCAAAGGTTTATAAAACTATACCACTCGATACTTAGGAATAGTTTATTCAGAAACATCTCGGCAACTGTATCTCAGATCTCTGCACTAGTCATCACTGAGCATGCACAGGAACGAGGCTCATTGTTTACTGTGCTGAGAGGAATAAGCTGCACGGGTCTGTGTTTTCATTATAGTGAAGGAATATGGCTCTCTTATGTGTTTTAATGGCTTTTGGAAAACAATGGAGGGCCACAGAATGAATCTTTCATGGAAAATACTTGTTAGTGGGATAACTCCATTGCTCTTCATGGGAATTGTTGATTATAAAAGATACAATAATTCATTCTTAAAACTCAAGAGGAAAGCATTCAAGTGCAGAGCGGCATCACAGGGAAGATTAAATAAAAACAAGTGCGAAGTTACGTGGCTGTGAGGCGCTTTCTCACTGTATTGCACCGGGTACAGGAAGCCCAGCTGCTACCTTTCAGCTGAGGTTAATTTTGTTGCTGAACATCAATTTCTGTTTCTAACACAACTCATGGCTAAAGTCAAGTGTACTCACAGTCACACACACACAGTCATACAAGTGGGGAGAAAGTGCAATTTTTTTTACACCTTTCATGAAGTAGAGACCTCCGTGAAAGTTGGCCAGAGGCTGGTGAACTAGTGAACTGGGACTGTCTGTATGACTGATGTTCTGTGGTTGGAGGAGAACAATGAATTTTCTATATTTGTAGCTGATCACAAAGCAGCATTCAGTCCCCTTGGACACAGCAGTTCAGTGCAGCTCAGTGGATGTGAGCAGACGGTGCAGAAGAACAGTGTGTTGACAGAGAGGCTGTCCAGCTAAATGACCTTTAAATCTGTCACATTTTTCTCTTATTGTAGTTGCTTTTTATTGCATGAGCAGCCAGCAATGAGGTTTTAATGAGAAGTAAATGGAAGTGCTTATGCTGTGGGCTTGTTACAGAGTATGGGTCGGTTTCACAGACATAGCTTGAATTGCACCCTTGTTGTTTAAAACATTGCACTACATACATCAGTGCTGCAGAGTTGTTAAAGCCCATTGGTGGATGATGCGCCTGTGCAGCCATCATTAGTAACTGACATTGCTTCAGATAAATAGAGGAAAAGATGTTTTATTTATTTAAATGTTAGATTGGTTTCCGTCCTCTTCCCTCTGTCTTCACTTGGAGTGACTGGGGTGTGATGAAAGGTAAATGCAAATAAAGCATATGGGAGGACATTTTAGGGAATTGGGATGTAATGTGCTGTGACCTGAGCAGGTTTTGAATATGTACACAAATATGTGGTGTGTTTACACTAGAAAAGTACAAATGAAGTATAGAGAGAAATTGGAGAAGATGCTCACAAGTTGTGTATGGTGGTGAAACAGCTTCAGAAATACATCAGAAAACACAAAATGCAATTAAATGTTTGGAAAAACAAAACAAAAACATTTTGCTCTGAGTTAAGTTCAATTGCCAGTGGCATTTTAAAGTTGTAGTTTAATTAATCTTGTGTTATTTCCTGTCAATACAAAAATTAAATTGTTTTTTTTTTCTTACTAAAAAAAATACTAATTGAAAAAACAGTATGGCAATAACTTTATGGAACACAGTTCATTAAATCTTTGTTGCACCACACCTGTCCACTAGGTGTCCTCGGTGATTATCCTCACTCTGCAGATCACCTGACCGTCCTTGTGATCCTCACACAGCTGCTGTTTATTTGCTTAGTAATTTCAGGGCATTGATACTGTGTGAAAATTCCTTCCCCATTTGTTCATGCTGTTTAGCTACCTCATAGTTCAAACTGTATCTTCTACACTTACTTGCCAGCTCATTCACACTGTTGATGATTTTCTTCCTCCCTCCTGATTTTGTTCCTGCCTCTCATTGGCTCTGTCACTCTGACCAGTAACCAGTTTCCAGCCTTTTAGTCTGTCTGCTGTGTGCTTGCATCAAAGCTCTCCAAACCACTGTGATACATCCACTCAATGTATCACGTGACTGTTTGTGTGGAAATTGCTGGGACTGCTTAATTTTAGTCTGTGTATGTATTTTATCTCCAATAGTGGATCTGCATGAATGGTCAAGTGTTAAGCTGCGTGTGTTAATCTCCCTTCCTCTACCTTCTGTTTTCTCCTAACTAAGGTAATCATTTTTCCCTGATGGGTGCCAACACGTCAGCCCGTCGCTGCCTCTTTACGGTCCCCTTCACCGCTGGCACCTCCCTGCCTGTGACACACTATCATTTTCCCCTCCAGCAGTTTTCAATTTAGATTGTTAAAACCAGCATGTTCTTTATAGACAGCGGGGAAGTAAATCTTAAAAATCTGCTGTGAAAGCACAGCGACCGTGTTTCCTGCAAAGCTTCTTGTTTCGACCCAGGGTCATGAGACAGGCTGATCTGATAGAAGCTGACATCCCATTAGTCTTGCATAACCTAACACCACACAATATGATTTGGTTTTCTCAGGCACAATCTGCCCTCTATTCAAAGAAATCAGTCCAGTGCGAGCCCCAAAGTTTTTCTAGCTTTAGGTGCAGTTAAAAGGATCATGCATGTATTTGAATGGCATCCAGCCGTTGAAAACGAGATGATCAGGTATTCACTGAGGAGTATTCTTTGAAGCGGTGCCACATAATCTACGGTTGTGGAGGGGAAATGCAATTTAGGCAAAGGTGGGGCTTACCACACACAGTGCACACACACACACAGATCTTGATCCTGATGGGTTCTTTTGTTTTCTCTCACTGTGTTTTGCAGGTATTTTTTTTTTTTTTGTGGTTGATTCGTTTTATTTTCTTCCTCAGTAATATGTTCCTCATATTATTGTGTACCACGTTTACTATAAGTGCCACCACTGAAATGAATAAGGGAGCTGCCTTTTTTAATGCAGTGCTGTTGTTTCTCCAAACACAGCCTTCAGGCTTTTTTCACCCCAAAAACACAGCATACCTGCAACCACAGAGAATATCACCAGCCTTCTTCAGCGATGCCACACATACAATGTAAAGGACACACATTTGTCTCTTTCAAATGAAAGAGCAGCCTGGTGAAATTCCCTCTGTGTTTGACAACAGGGCCGGTGTTTATGAAGTGATGACCAGGGGAGATTTTTCCCTCTGTTGCCATAAAGAAAAAAAAAAAAAAAAAAAGCTCTACAAGAAAGAGGGCAAAATGAAAACCCGTAACAATTACCCATTCTTCCACTATGGGATATCTATTACCTGATAAGGTCAGCACTCATTTGTCTCCCTTAAACACCCCGTCAGCTGTTGGCGAGCAGGCGAGCATGGAGGTTGTGTTGTGATGATCAGACACAGAGAGGAACCGGACAGAGCGCGATCACTGTGGTTCGTTAATGAACAGTGGGCCTGTTTTTATCAGCACACGCCAGGAGAAATCCTCCATCACCACGACAGACTGGAATCACCTGGGGCTTGATTGTGAAGCGGTTTCTTCCAATTGAGCTAGCAAGTGCACTGAGAAGATCCTTCATGTTTTGTTGTTCAATATTGTTCTTGGTTCATTATACCCAGTCGGAGAATTTATTATTTGAATTTAGGCCAAGGCTGTGAAATTCGTCTTTACTGACACATCTGAGTGTCACAGGGAGAAAAGTATGAAGAGAATATAACTGCAGATTTTGTCTGGATGTCCTCTTGCTAGATAGTGAGTCTTTAGACTTTACAAAACCGCAGAAATTCTGTGCGTATTTTCCCAATTCATAGATTGTTTTTCCAGATAACTCCAGAATAAAACATAAGATTACTGTCATGTGCTCCAAATAAGAGATTTTGTTTCCTTTTGGTTGATTTTCGTTTAACAAATAAAGCATCATTAACTGCAACATAATGCCTCAGTCTGGTAGTA
Source organism: Toxotes lorentzi (assembly GCA_037833715.1). NCBI lineage: Eukaryota > Metazoa > Chordata > Actinopteri > Toxotidae > Toxotes > Toxotes lorentzi. Next base: position 10,089,123 of record JBBMJY010000018.1, read on the forward strand.
AGGTACATATGACCTGCAGT
>JBBMJY010000018.1:10113102-10135941 GCA_037833715.1 Toxotes lorentzi
ATAGCTTTTGTTGAAAGAGTGTCTTTTTTTGACATCAAGTTGAAGAAAAAAAAAGGGGGAAAAAAAAGGGCCTTGCACACAGAAATTCTTGAGAACCGGGAAAAAAAAAAAAAAAAAAAAAAAAAAGATACCAAGGTAACATTTGCACTGCAATACAGCAAAAACAAATTTATATCTCCATCGGAATAGGTGAGGAATTAGGAAGGAAAACATAATGGTTTATTGTGAACAAAAGCTTTACTTTTATCATTAATTATTAGGGAAGAACAAACAAAGGTTATGCAAATTTGCCACTGTGCTGTTTTCATATCTGTGGTGTAAAACAGCTATTGATCTAACCACGTGACTCTGGAAACATCTCCTGAGGTTGGATACCATCAACTAGTTAGGGCCACACACCCAGCGCTAATCAGCCACCACCCTTGGGGAAGGGCAGTTTAGCTCTCTGAGATCATAGCTTAGATACTTAGTTTGAACCAAACTGGTCCAGGTGACAGGTTCACCCAGCTGTTTTTAGACAAAGTGTCTTTCCACTCCTGTCTTCAAGGGAAGCCCTGCAGGGACTGAATGACTTGTCAGTCCATTTCAGAGGAGACTAACAGATGTTACTATTGTACTAGCTTTGCTGACATGCCATTGAAAAAAAGCCTGAAATGCTTAGAATGGCTGGCAGGGGTGCAACAATGAAGGTGTAAATAACAAACCACGCAGGTTTGACCTTCTGACTTTCATTTAATCAAATAATGGCTGAAATTAATCTGTTGGAGAGCAAGCAATTTGCTGTTCGGCTGTCTGTGGACCTTCCACCGCCCAGACCCCGTCACCTGCCAGTTCCCTTTCAGTACAGTGCACACAGCGGACTGCACATGGCGGCATCATCACCAGCCAGCATTCCCATGAAGGAATACATGGCCCCGGGTTTGATGTTTGTCAGTCTGTGCTAATTCAGCTGTACTTAAAGTAAGTGGAGCGTGCAAGCAAGTTCAGGCAGACAACAAGTTGTACTGCTGCACTCACATGAAATGCCATAATCCAATGCACCTTTAAAACTTGGTGGTTCTTAAAAATGCCCACCTCTCCCTCTACAAGTGCTGCTGCTGCTTCATTGCTCTGCAGTCATCTCTACAATCACTACTGCTTTTGCTGCATCAACCACAGACTCTAGTCTTTAGAGAAATACAAGGGGTGACTGGTAAGTTTGTGGCCTAAGGTAGAAGGAGTCAGTTTTAGAAAACCTAGCACCTTTATTTTTAAATATCGTCCTCCTCCGCCCCTCCTACATTTCAACACTTGGTCCAGTGGTTGTGGAGCAGTTGGTGTCTTGGACCTGCAGAAAGTGGTCTGCATCAGCGATGAGGTCATCATCACTGTCAAAATGGCGATCACTGACCTCCTTCTTCATCTGGGGGAAGAGGTAGTAGTCCGAGGGTGCCTGATCAGGTAAGATCAGGCCAAGGACCTGATTTGGTGTTAATTGTACACTCTTTCATGTGACACACTTTTCAGTACAATCAATGTGATCCAAAACATCAGCAGGATTTCTACTTAAACAAAGCTTGTAAATTCTCAGTTTTTGTTGACAATGTAAGAAAGGTAATAATTTAGCTTTGTTTTTATTATTAAGATTGTAATGGAGTGTATTCTATTAAAATGTGTTTCCTATATTTTGCTGTCCTGATGTATGTAAATAGCATGAACAGGGATGGAATCACACAAATCTCTGTAACTGGACAAATCTCCACCACAGTAGATGATGAACTTCATTATATGATTAGAGCAATAACTGTTGTTGTTGATGTTGCACGCTTTGCTTTTAACACAGGAAAAGGGGTACACCTCCGCCAGGCAGTCAGAATGTTACTCTTTCTCGCTACTGATTTTAATCCTCCATCTGTCAATAGCCTCCACTCTAAGCCAGCAGAGGAATTCAGACCTGTTAGTCAAGTTGAGGAAACTTTTTTTTGCTTGGTTTTAATGCACTTGTCAGTCTTGCCCTTTTTTATGTCAAGTCCTGTACAGACAAATCCTAGATGAGGCAAACTGACATGGTGATTAACGGTATTGCCGCTGGTGCAGTTTCAGTGTTAGAAGACTATTAAATCTGACAGTTTACAAAATTAAATCGTGAAAGCCTGGAAAGACATCAAACACTAATAGTTTTTACAAGTAAGTCATCGTGTTTCTTTATTGGTATTTAGTGTAGGTGAATTTGTCATCACTTGGGGATACATTTCGCATTTGTGACTTTGTTACTGAATAAAATAGGAAAAGTTAAACCGCCTGGTAGCCATGACAATGAGTGTGTGTCAGACATTGTGATAAGATTCACTGAGACAAAAGTTTTGCTTTGATAAATTCATAGACTGACTCTTTGCCTGGTCAGGTGCTCAGTGTTTCTGTAATCAAATACCATGGCTGCGTGTTGTTGGCTGGGTCCTGTATGACAAAAGCAACAGAAGCTGCCGTACAAGCCTGCACCAACATGTCACATGGAAAACCAGAAGTACTGTTAAAAGAATGCTGAAGATGTCTGAGAGCATTCTGATTAAAATAACTTATATCAAAGACTGAGGACACAAGCCTTTTGTTCTTCTAGTGTAGTGTACCGGTATTTGCCTGCAGGCAGTTTGATGAAGCACAGAGAAAAGCATTCACTTGATTTTCTTTTCTCACTGAAGTGTGAATATATTCACTCTGAAGACAGCCTTTGGGAGTTCTTACATACTGTATGAGACAGAGACATATTGTATAGATTATATAACATAACAGTAGAACTGGCACCTGTGACTGCATAACATGCTGTCAACCCCAGGTCACGATGAGGAATGGGAGGTAATTTGGGCTCCACGTCAATCAATCACAGCCAAGTTTCTTTTTCTCATTTTACTTTCATCACCCTGGCTTCATGGTTTTTTTTACAGCATTTTTTTTTTCTCGATCCTATGCTTTGCCAGTCTGAGAACGGGGGAGTTGGGCTGGCAACGCTGCAATGGCAAACATGACACCAAGTTGGACCAATGTCAGGCACAGTGGCCTGCCGCATTGTCGGTACTTCCTGTAACAACAAGAACTGTGCACATCAGCAATACTGCAGAGAGGAGAAGACTACTTGATCCTGGCTCAGCATGGTATCTGCAGAGTGATAGTAGAGTAGCATCATGCCTCCCAGGTGCAGATTGGACAACTGTTAGTGAATGAATAAGTGTTGCAGTGTTTGAATGACTGAATGCATGAATAAATGTTAATCAGTGAACTGAGATTCTGGATCCTGTAGGCGTCATTCACCTACTGTGACCAGAAGACCTACCAGAACCACTAGCAGCTGCAGCAGCACAAATATGCCTGATCTGCAATACATCGTCACAGCAGATTCCCCTGCAGGGCAAACAATCAGACCAGTTCCCAAGAGACACTCAAAGGTTAAACCACTCAAACTGTCAGATAAGACAAAAAAAAAAAGAAGAGGAAGAAAAAAGTTACATTGTTAAGAAGTTGGATTGTATCAAGAAAAAAGTCCATTTTACTGCAGAAAGTACACTTCATATGCCAAACAAACAAATTGTTTGTCCCTTGTTATTTATTTGGTCTGATGTAACCCATAGGAGCGTCTCCTGAAGTAGGCATAGCGGACCTTGTTGTTATGTTTATGATAAGAAACATAGCAGAAAGGCCACGGCCTGGTTAGACTTAGGCACAGAAACAACCTGGCTAGGTTTAGGGAAAGATTGTGTTTCACTAACAGTTATGTGTGCTTTGTCTATGCATCCACCCACCACTACATCACCTGATTTCCTCTGTTGCTCCAGTCATCATTACTACCACCACTGGAGGTCGCCTAATAATAATAATGTGTTACTATGGCTCATAGTTTGCTGTTTGCAGGACAGTCCTCAATAAATGAGTTTTTATTTGTACTGACCAACATAAACTGAAATCAAATGATGTAGGCACAAATTGCACCCAAGCATTTTAGTAAAATGTTACAAAGTTTTTTGTTTGATTGTTTGTTCATTTAATTTAATAATTACAGCCTCAAAGCATGTTGGTAAATATGCTTATTCACTTTTTGGCAGAGAGTTAGATGAGAAGATTGACATCACTCTCAAATTTGTCCTTTCTCTATAACGCTAGCTACCTAAGTTTAGCGCTCAGAGCAGCCAGCTGCCAGAAAGTTACTGCTCCTGTCAAGATAAATAACCCTGATAAATTGTTATGTTTACACTTTGTTATTGCATGGATAAAATAAACAAGATTAACATGTTAATTAGTGAGCTTTAGAGGTGCTGTTAGGCAGATTAACTTTGGACAGAGCCAGGCTAGCTGTTTCCCACTGTTTTCACTGTTTGTACTAAGCTAAGCTAACTTTCTCCCGGCTTTGCTTTGTTTTTAAAGGGAAAGAGTGGTATCAGTCTTATCAGAAAGGGAGTGACCATGTTCCCCAAAATGTCAAACTATTCCTGTAGTTCTTCATTAGAGGAAAGACTGAACGCAGATTTCTTTTATTAGAATTTTTTAAAATTCCTTTAAAGCAGATTCAGTTTGAGTCACCACAGTCACCACAGTAATATCAGGTGCATGTCAGCATCTGTTAAAGTGGTGACCAGTGGGTGGGATTGAGGGGTTTGTGCAGTTTTCTGTTTTTGAGTTCATGAGAGCTTGTAGCCGTGGGTGCGGCACCACCACCCAGAATTCATGTTCAAACCTGTTCCTCTAGGGCTGAAAAGGTCTCTTAAGTAAGCATTTACTACAAGAGAAATATACCTCATTAAATACTCCTCAACATGGTTTTGGGACCTTTTGAATTGGACTGTATGTTGGATTTGTTTGATTTAAAACTGCGTTGTGTGACCTTTTAAATGCATGCTTAATTTATTTATTTAATTATTTTTTTCAATAAGTGATTAAAGATGTTGGAAATATGATATTTTTGACATTCTGTAGGAATGCATGACCTTCACTTCATTTTGTTAAAACGAAACTCCTGAAATAGAATGTACCTGGACTGAGGCAGGCTGGGACTTGTAAGGTGTTGCAGAGAAAAGGCTGACTGTGTGAAGTAACATTACTTTTGTTGCATACGTTTTCTTTGGCGAGCTCTGTGAAAAGCACAACTTGTTTTTGTGTGTATGTGTTTGTTGACAGAGTAGCATAACTAGATCCCTTCAGTTCCCTAAATCCCTTCAAGCTGATAACAAGTGTTTTCTTTCATTGTGTCTTCAAGTGTTTCTTTTAATGCCTTTCTCCAAATTTGAGATGTTACTGTTAATTTTCCAATGAAGTGTTAAAAACAGCACTTAATTAGTTTGCACTTCAGTTTTTTTTCTGAACTGCAAATAAATAAAATGTATGTGTAAATTTACAATCCAACACATGACAACAAAATGCTACAGAACAACATGTAAATTACTGTTTGAAGAAGATTTATTGTTGAGTAAACAGGACTCCAGGTGTTGCCAACAGCAGCGGTCCAGAAAAAAGGTTTTTCTAAGTAAAAGTCATGAAGACCATTGTGAGTGATTTATATTTCACTTGTTTAGGTACAGCAGGTTTAGCACAAGGGGTTCAACATGATGACTGTTTATTTTTTCCCCCAAATTACTCCTATTAAAAGTTGTCATATTTGAAGTAACAGGTTTCTCAGTGTTTTGCTTGGCCAAAGGACACGAAGGAAGAAAAGAGGAAAACACATACAGCAGTGTCACCTGCTGGCTACACAAGTGTGGTGCAGTGATCACAGAACCAGTGGCAGTGACTCCGAGAGTTGACAGTAAAGAACTTATTAACTCAAGTTTTCAAAGATCTGAACAAAGACTCAGCACCTCTTCATTAAGGCTATCTGACTGAATTTTGTGTTTCACCTCTTACATTAGAAACACATCTATTATTTGATGAAGGCACATTGAACTATTAAAGAACTGGATGATAAAGAAGAGTAGGTGTGTTTTTTTTTCTTAACATCTCAGATCATGAATTTGAAAACATCATTCCTCGGCCACAGCTTTGGCTTCCACTTGTTCCTGCTCTTTCTTCTCCTCAGCGGCTGGCTCCTCGACGGCTGCCTGCTCCTCCTCCTTCTTCTCCCCTTCCTCTTCCTCCTTCTTCTCCTCGGTCTTGATCACCACAGTTTCTGTCTTGGTGACTGTGGTGCTCTTCACTGCTGCTCCCTCGAAGGCAGCGACAGACCCGCTGCTAGCTTTGACTCCACCAAAGGAGCAGCTGACGTAGGACGGGGTGCGGGAGCTCTCTAGGCCGTAGGCGTTGTAGTTCATGGCTGCACATTCAGAAGTAAACGGTAATGATTAACATGGACATGCAAAGTCAGTGACATTTAAATGTATTTATGTGCACATCATAGTGTTTTATATTGATCTGAATATCTTTCTGTGTATGCAAAGGCTTTATTTAACATATAACTATTTTTCCTGAAGGTGTCTGACCAGGGAGAATAAGTGTGATGTGGCCAGGTGTGTGTAAATGGTAGGCAAATTAGTTTTGTTGTTTTCTGTTCAGTATTTCCTGTTTTATTTTGTAGTCATAATCCTTGTGTATCTGTTGCAATGTTACTTCCAGTCTTTTCTGTGTTTTTCCCTCCTTTGTGATTGTCTGCCCCACCCTGATATGTTTCACCTGTTTGTGTATTTAAGTCTGTGTGTCCCCCCTGTCTCCTGGCCAGTTTGTCTGTGTTTGCTCCTGTGGTTGTTCCTCTAGGTTCTTATGGCTTTGCCTCCTTTGCTGTTTTTTTTGTTCATGTAAGAATTTCTGAATTTCCTTCGAGTTTGTTGTTTCTCAGTTATTTTTCCCATTAACACTGTAGAAATGAGTGTGTGTCTTTTTGCGGGACAGCTTTGGTATTTTTGTGACCTATTCTCAAAAGTAGGCTTTAAAGTGATGGAGAAAAACTGCAACTTTACTTTGCTTTAGTTTGTCTGTGTCAACAGGGAGCTGATAGTGTATCCATCATACAGTGTGACATGTTACATAACTGCCATGTTCATAAGATCATGAACAGGACTTATCCTGTTAGATTTATTGTACTGTTTTTGCTTGTTTGTTTGTTTAGACTTTTGTATCATTTTGTGTGGGTTTATACTGTGATATGGGAAAACTCAACCGTGAAACACTTTAAATATTTGCACCATGATAGAACATGAACTTACAAGTCTGCTTGGATACACTGGTCCTGATTCCAGTTGCTAACCTGTAGAGACAAATGGAAAAAGACCAGAACAAGCAAAATACCATGAGATACAGAATAATGTTGATGTAAAGTATTACTTGCTCTCACAGTAACATTTTACCTGTCCTCCTCTCCCTCCAGCAGTTTCCTGTAGGTGGCGATCTCAATGTCCAGGGCCAGCTTCACATTCATCAGTTCCTGGTATTGGCGGACTTGCAGAGCCATGTCCTGCTTGGCTTTCTGGAGAGCTTCCTCCAGCTCTCTGATACGGAGTTTAGCATCCTTCACTGCCAGCTCACCACGTTCCTCAGCCTCTGCGATCTGAGTTTCCAAACTGTTTCTCTAAGCAGGAGAGAGAAAAAGTTAAGTTAAGTTCAGTGCAGACACTTGATATTTTAGTCTTTAGTAGGACAAGTACTTTTAACTAGACCTTAACCTTCACTATTTCAGTAAATTCAGGAATAAAAAGGTTATCAAATCAAAATCCTTTCACAGCAAAATATCAAAATATATGTAAATGTACAAAACAGAAATCTGTAATCCTCACCTGTGCTTTAACTATGTCGATTTCAGACTGGAGCCTCATGATCCTGCGGTTCATGTCAGCAATCTCAGCCTTGGTTGACTTCAGGTCATCGCCATATCTGCCTGCGGACTGCTGCATCTCTGCATACTGATACAGGCAGGAACAGGTCAGACTAGCACATCAAAATGATATATGATAATTTGATCATCTTTAAGTTGTCCTGAAAGCCTGGTGTCATTTGAGGTGTTGCTGATGTTTGTTTTTAGCTTCAGTTTTGGCACAGGAACCTATCGATTGCAACATGCAGCGTTGTGCAATCATTGTGTTTATTTTCTGTAGAAGAAATGATATAATGTTGAGGTGAGGTGAGTTGAGACAAGAAGGCAAAACGAGAGAAGTCACCTTACACCATCTGCCACATTAATCTGGAGAAAATCATGTCCTGTGCAGCTAAGAACAGAAGCTCTCATCTTCATGTTTTTCAGTTTTACATGTGTGAGAACAGGAAGTGAGCTGCAGGGACTGTCCTCACAGATGATTTCATGCTTTTGGAAGTAGGGCTCAGTTTCAAATAACACAAAGGGCGGTCTCACCTTAGTCTGGTACCATGACTCAGCCTCTGCCCTGCTGCGGTTGGCGATGTCCTCATACTGGGCGCGCACTTCAGCAACAATGGCGTCCATGTCAAGGTTACGACTGTTGTCCATCTCCACTACAACAGATGTGTCCTTGATCTGGCCCTGGAGCTCACGGATTTCCTACACAGGAAAACACATGAACATTACCAGAGGATAAACCAACATGGAAAGACATGATTTTGAAGATACCTTTTGGTTAAGGTGTCACACAGCTGAATCAAATATTCACTAGTGTGTGACTGAAAAATAAAGTTAGGTCCTTACTGCATCATAGATCTGCCTCAAGAACTCAATCTCATCAGAGAGCCCGTCCAGTTTGGCCTCCAGCTCCACTTTGATCATGTAGGCTGCATCTGTGTCCTGCAAGGGGGGAACCAGCATTGAGAGGAAATCACTGATGCACATAGAACTGACCCTGAGGTACAAATAGCCATTGTGTGGGCTCATTTCGCTCAAAGGCTATCTCTAGTTTCAAGATCAATAACGTTTTAGAAAACAGGAACAGACCTTCTTCATGAGGACAAAGTTGTTCTCACACTCATTGCGCTTGTTGATCTCATCTTCATACCTGGAAAAATGAAGATTTTAATGTAATTTTAATCTTTAAATTTGCCTAATGAACTCCAACTGACTTACATGCTGACAATATTGCAAAGATCAATAATCTATGTGTGTGTGTGTGTGTGTATAAGGTCATCATCTGAATGTATTTGATGTTTAAACTGGCTCAAATATTCAAAACAAAGAAAAGATTAGAGCTTAACTTATTATTGCAGATATATCTATCTTCTGTGTATATGTTTGCCAATGAGTACCATGAAATTGCAGTTCAGAAATATCAAACTTGAGATAACTTAGGAAGTGTTTCCATTTCATAGTTTGTCCACCAGAGAGCGCTGATTTGTTTTTACTCTGTAAAACATCCTGCTCAGTATGTAACTGGGTCACAATTTAAAAGAAATCAATGGAATTGGCTATAGACAGGATGCTTCCAGTTGCTGCACCACTACATACACTACTGCTGCACATAAAATGAGCAACTTGATTGTAACTTGAATATAAGTTATAAAATAAAACTCTGTGGGTATTGACAGAGTGGGTATCTGGCTTGTACAAGATGTTTGGAAAAACTGAACTACTGGCAGATACTTTAGAATTTAAAACCTCAACTCCTTCACTCACTTGGTTTTGAAGTCCTCAACCAGGCCTGTCATGTGACGCAGGTCAGATTCCAGTTTGACTTTTTCATGACCCAAGTTGTCTAACTGCTTGCGCAGGTTGGCAATGTAGGCTTCGAACATGGCATTGATGTTGGAGCAAGATGTGGTCTGCTCCTGCACGAGTTTCCACTTGGTCTCAAGCATTTTGTTCTGCTGTTCTAGGAAGCGTACCTGCAGAGAGGAAAGTCACCTTTACTTCATTTGGAAATGGCTGTACGAGTTTCAGATTCCTTGGATGAACACATGTGGGTCTCCCCAGTCAGATCAATAAAAGAATGGATATATGAAAAAATATCCCTCTTCATATTTTCACATGGTGAAACAAAATACATGACTGTGTAGTGTGGTGCGGAGGTGGTCACTGAGCCATATGTGTGGTTGACAGATGAGGAATGCATGTAAAGAGAGAGTGGGAGTGACTCAAAAAGCATGAATGGCTTCACTCTGTTTGCTGATGGATACAGACAAAGAAACACATCGACTGAAAGAAAAATGACTGACTGACCTTCTCCCTCCTACAAAAAAAAAAAAAATTCACATCAATTACTGGTCACTCAATTCTTAACCCATAGTGCCGCGTTTCAACACAAAGTGGCACTGTTTCCCAATTGTGACACAGTTCGCCCCCTTTACAACTTCTCTATTCAGCACCCTGACACTGGGTGGGGTCCTGCTTCCACTCTGCAAACATGAGGAGAGACACACAGTCTGTGTGTGGGCAGTGTCATATAGAGAATGGGGTAGAGCGCTTTGTTTTACGATTTGCAGAATTAGCCTCAGCGTGATTGATTTACAGGTTAACTTCTACCCTACATTACTGCAGGGTGCCACTTCAAACAACAGAACCCATTTATGAGTTACAATGACAGATAACTAAAGAATCTGGTCCCTCTCAGGTAGAGGATGGTGCAAACTTCTGTCTGATGACTGATAAGATAGCTATTTCTGACATTTCCATAATCTCTATTGGATAGTGGGTGAATAAGAATGATTTTCCTGTCAAAAAAATTTCTTGACTATCATAAAGCTTCATAAGGTGGGTATTGTTCAGATAACCAATATTCTGGTAGATATATTTTACTGTAGTGATGTACTTCAACAGTAACAAGCTTGCCTCATGCGACCCTTTCCCCTGCCACTCCCACTCTTTTTTTTCTTCATTCTCAAGTGTTTGTACAGGCTGTGTATATTCTGGCAATGAAATCTGAAAATAACACTACATAACATTTTGCAAAACCAGAGCCTAAGAGTGGATTCATAACATCACTGCCAGAGTGCAACACTCTTTTGCAGGATATTGCTCGCACAGGGATGTGCCCCTTTGAGCAAAATTGTTCAGCTCTTCATCTCGGCCTTGTATGTAGTCTGTATCCAGGTTGATCCTCTTATCTGAGATCTGGGATCTCAACATTTGAGGAAGCTAAGCTGTTCCCCAAAACAGTCAGTATCCTCCCCAGAATCATGGTGCCTGGCTTTTAGCAGACTTCATATTGTTATATACACAGCTTTTACAGGCATTGTCTCACGGATTATCTCTGTTGTGAAATTAAATCTCTTTCACCTTGAGCAATTTTGGCTTGAAATGAACTCATTTCCTCTGAGGTTCCTGAGTTAGTTTCTACTCTGTGTGGAATTTGCTTGTTTTATCCCAACAGTCATGGAAGACAATCAAATATAGGAAACAAAGCGACATGCACTATGTGCTGTTTGTTGCTATGGTTGCAGTTTTCCCCATTTAACATTTATGACATAAAAGATACAATGTCCTGCTGGTACAATGGCATGTATCTTTAATATCTCATGACAGTCTCTGTTCGACTGACCTTGTCTATGAAGGAAGCAAAGCGGTTGTTCAGGATCTTGATCTGCTCCTTCTCCTGGGTGCGGATCACCTGGATAGTGGGGTCAATCTCCAGATTCAGGGGGGCCAGCAGGCTCTTGTTCACAGTCACCGCTGTGATGGGGGCCACCACTTCATTGGCCATGCCACCTCCCACACCTCCACCGAAGCCCACATAGCCAAACTCCACTCCACCTCCTCTTTGTCCGGACCCCCCAGCAATATACCCACCGACCACCTTATACCCCCCAGCGCCTACAGCAGCACCACTGCTGCCCACTCCCCCATAAGAGCTGCGGACAGCGTAGCTCTGCCTGGCACCACCCACACTGTGGCCTCCATAGCCAGAGAAGGAGCGGCTGCTGAAGCCCTGGGTCGGGCCCCTGGAGGAGGACGACACAGTGGAGTAGGTAGTGGTCTTCACAGCTCTGACAGACATGGTTACAGAAGGAGTCTGTAGCACTGAGGTTACGTGAGAGGAGAGACTCTGCTGAGGGAAGGAGAGCCAGGCAGATAGACCCTCCCTGGTCCTCGGTCCTATTTATCAGAACAGGGGAGGGACACTGCTGAGGTGCAATTGGCTGGTGTCCTCAGCAGGGGAGTGCAGAATGAGAGGGGAGAAAATGAGAGGAGGAGAGGGGGGAGAAGTGAGGGAATGACAGGGAAGAAAATCGCATCATGTTACACATTTACAGCACACAGTTTGTTGGATAGAGAACAAGAATTACATAATAGTCTGTGTGCCAGTATCTATAAAACTACTGCAGAAACACTGGAAAAACTCTTTGTGTTCTGTGCAACTTAACAACGTGAAATGTCATTTTCCATGCTTGAAACATTACAGTGCTCTACATCATAATGATATATACTCTGAGCATGTTTTACATCCATAAAAATATACTGTACATCAAACAGAGTCTACACCCTTGTTGTACCCTGTGTACATACACACATGCACACACACACACACACAGAACCAGAATATAAAGTCAAACCTTGGGTATAATGAGAAAGCTGATAATTTTATGACCGTCTCTTCTCCTTTAAAACTGTTCTCATGGACGTGACATATTGCAAAGTAAATTGTGGTTGCCCAGTGTGATGGACTTTACGTGTCTGTGGGCAGCGACTGTATGTCTCATAACTGTGGGAGAAGCAGCTTTACCCACTGAGTATGTTCCACTACTGTTCCACTTTACAAGTGTTTCTGGATGTGTTGCAAGAAATCATCACGTCAAACAAATACAAACAAAAGTTGTAGAAAAAAAGTTAATGAGACATTTACAGGTTGGCTTGTTTAAAACTTCAAAGTAAAAGCCTGCATTTAAAGTAAGCCAGTTGCATAATTATAAGGTGCAGTTCGCTGGATGTTGCCATTATCAGCTATGATCACTGCACCATGCAATCCACACACACCCACCTACCCACACATACACAAACTCTCACACACAAACACAGGAATTATTGATGAACATTCCTTCCATATCAGTGAAGAGCAAACAGAGTTTTTCTTTTTATTCTACTCTAAACCCAACCTCAGCCCCACCACAGCTCACCACACCCGTAAAAGAACTGAAGAATACCCATGAAAACACGATAGATAGATATTGAGACTGCACATGAGAGATTTTGGTAAGGCCTTATCAATTCATGAGTTTTATTTCATACATGTACTTCAACGATCATAATGTGGAAATCATGATTCATTTTTCGCTCGGCAGATTTATGAGTCATGATCTTTTCTGAGCGGTTTGATGACTGCTGCCTAATTTGTACCAGAATCCCCACCCCCACCCCCTGGCTCCCTCAACCAACATTTTCACCACACCCGTATTCTTCTGTTTTCCAGGTTTTATATGGTTATGAAAAAAAACTTCACCTATTTAAATGAAAAGAGCCAAATCCCAAGGTACTCCGCTGTGTGTGTGTGTGTGTGTGTGTGTGTGTGTGTGTCTGTGTGTGTGTGTGTGTGTGTGTGTGTGTGTGTTGGGGGGGTTCGTGTCGAGTGTGGAAAGTACATCTTAACAACCTGAAAGGGAGTTGTGCACCAATCAAAAAAAAATGCATGTTTTGCTTGGCTTGCCTCAAACAGTGACGTGACTCTTCACAAAGGGGCCGCTGTGCTAAACTTGGAGGTAACCATATAAGTACAAGTCAGCCAGTTTTTGTTGTTTCATTAACTCAGCCTCTGCCGACAAATACATCAACTGATAAACAGGCCTGAATTCATTACACATTTGATGGCTTAAACATAATTAAGGTTGCTTCACTCAGTTATCCAGATGAGATAATTCCTCATTCTTTGCGCATGAGGACAATAAGAGGGTAATTTAAGAAGCTAACCCCCTGACCTTAAGTCTCTTAAGAGGCCAGTGATGTTTTGGTTTGTATGAAGCTGCTATATGACACATCAAGTCAGGAATGTGCTGAGAGAAACACCTACATGCTACAAGTTAGAGAGGAGGGGTGGAGAGGGGATGAGCTAGTGGGGGATATGAAAAGACAATTAGCAAAGATAAGAAACCTATTTCACAACCACTGACAGATTGACTGAGATGTGCAGCGAGGACAGGGTGGGCTACAGGATGGTGCGCAGCAATTTAGAGTGAAGAAAGACTTTAAAAAATAAAAGTCCATGGTCTATGGTTATACTTAAGCTGATGCCTGCAGTGTTTCATGAACAATATAAACAATGCAAAATTAAACAGGTCATAATTAAGAAAAAGTAATAATAATAATAGAACAGGGAAATATTTTAAGAAGTGGTTGGTGTCAGTGTTGGTCTTTGTAGTGCTCAGGGGGGTCTTACCAAGCCCTCAAAGCTATCAGAAACATCAGTTATAAAGTCACTTCCTGCCCAGTGATGCCTGTTCAAACAGAGAACTTCCACAAAAGACATGAATGAAATATACACCAAGGCACGGAGCGTAGGGTTAAACAAACTCGCTGCAGACATATATAAGTTAAGAGGCAAAGGTGTGGCTGTGAAACATTCAGTTGTAAGCAGAGTGCCACAGGCTTCTCACAGCATGAAAGGTTCATTTGCTTTGAGTCTCATGCCCTCTAGTGACTGGAAGGTGGAAGTAGATGTTTTCAGCCCAGAAAACTGCACAGGAGGAGTGGCATGATCTGGTTATACAGTAAATTCACGGTGTCTCACTGACCATCAGTAAGTCTGCCTCAAGAAATTTGAGCCTTAGAGGATTTTTGAGCCACAAGAGCAGCATGAATCAAGGGATGACAACCTTGATCCACCACGTTGGTCCAGACTGAAATATCTCAAAAACTGTTGGATGAATTGTCATGAATTTTGATCCTGACATTCATGGTCCTCCTGATTTCTCCACTTGCGCCACCTTGAGGCTAACAGTTTTGATTCAGAATGAAATATCTCGACAGGATGGATTTACTTGAAATATGCCACAGATATTTAAGGTGAATGAATTTGGTAATCCGTGAACTTCTCATCTAAGCTTGGTGCTCCTGTTCCCAGCTAAATGTGGCTTCTTTTTTTTTACATAACAAAAGTGTGATGTGTCATGAGTTATTTGACTTTTTCTCAGACATTTGTTCATGTGACTTCAATATTCTAAAAAAAAGAAGGAGAGAAATTTGATATTTTCTACATGCAGATATTTAAAAGTCTGTTGTGTACTGAAGGTTTTCTTTTAAGGAACCATTTCGCTTCCTTAAATGAAATTAATCATTTGTCTCCATATGAGAAATGAGAGCTTAGGTGACTCTCCAATGTGCCAGTTTTGACTCACAGCTCCTTTTATGTCTTGCTGTGAAATGTCTTTGTGCTAGAAATGGACATGACATCCCGCAGAGAAAACGTCTCTTAGTTGACACATTTCACTAACCTCTGATGTGTGGCCCTTTACTCTTTGCCAACTGTTCTGGCCATAAAACTGGAATACAGATCCACATAAAAGATGAACAAATTGCCTCTTTATGTGACTTTCAAAAATCCTGGGCGAGCCAGTGAGGGATTGATAAAGACAGGAAGGGAGTTAGTATGTATGAGAGCATAACATGCACGTCCACATTCCTTCCTATATCTGTCAGGCTTCACACACTCATATGCATAAGTATGAATATGTATCTATGCAAATAGATGTCTTTGGCTTTGTATATAAGTGTGTGAGAGCACTCATTCTGCACTGACGCTGTACAATAGGAAACCAAAAAGAATGAGGGGGGATGAAGTTCATTCAAGGACATGGCAAGCCGAAAGCAGTTATAATCTGACAGCTGTCCAAGATTTGTGAAGCACATAAACTCCTGTTGTAGTTTCCAGATTCCTGCTGTGTGTTACTATGACTCACAGACTCCAGCCTCTCTTCTTTTCCTCGTGTCTTTTTTTCGTCCGTCTTATCTAGGGAAGAGACGTGCAATTCAGATCAAAATTGTTTTTTTGAGTTATCATTCACAAAATAAAATCTTCATATGCAAACATGATGTAAGCAGGAATAATAAAATATGAAAATGAAATTTAAAACTGGATATCTGTGCCATAAACTAGTCCCTGTTTCTACTTGTAAATTTCTAGTTTTTTGGGTCCTGGCAGGCAAAATGTTGCCAACACACAGTCAAACAAAAAAGACAGTGGAAACACTGTCATGAGATATGACTCATGCTAATTCAATTCCTCTTTATAACTGCCTGTCCTCGTCACAGGCCAGACTCATTGGTGTTTCCTTTGCTTTTTCTTTGCTTTCTGCTACCATCTGTATGCTCTTTTTCCTTCTTAGTGAGGATTGCTGAAAGAGATGGGTAAAGAAGTGCACAGTGAGGAGTTGGTGTGAAGTGTGAGAAACAGTGAAACTTGATCAGTCATGAAGGTGAGGTAAGATCAGGAAAGAAAAGAACTAGGTTGTATGGGAGCTCAGAAGGGTGTTGGAGCCTTTGTCATTTTCCCCCAAGGGGTGGGTCATTTGGTTTTCATCCAGTTCTACATCGCCCAGTGTGAAAATCCTCTCTGACCGCAACTTCAGCCTCAGTTAAACCTTTCCAGGGCCATGCCCGAACACTGCACACTGGTACTGAGTTTCTTTCTCATTTGTCTCATCTGCCGTGTGTATCCTCCCACATTTGGGAGAAATAAGAATATTTTTTTAAAAACGCCACCATAATAATTAAAATTATGTTGGTGGCGTTTTTTTCCCCCCTGTTGTTCACAAAGGATCCATGAAAAAAAGAACTTTCCAAACTGAGATATCGAATGAAGCTCTCATGACCGGTGCCACAAATAACGCTTCAAAGATAATTGTTCAAAATCATCAACAGAGCGTAGTATGATGGGTGAATGAGGGCAGTTTTTCTTTCCTTTCAATTGTATTCCAAACTAGGTATCAGCTAACAAGCCACCCTCCGGGTATATTTAAAGCTTGGGTGTCTTTTCCTTTTACGTCTGGCAGGTTTCATTGTTAATAATGTCCGCCCTATTGACTGTGTTGAAATTTGATTGCAGTTACTCTGATAAACAATTCAGTCTCATACTGAATATAGTTCTTCCTAAATAATTTTTCACGAGCATAAACCAGTGGGAAAACCAGTGGCTCTCCTCCCACTCTGTTTTACCTACAACTAAAAGAATCTGTACTGTAGCTGCCATATCTCTCTTTCAGTTTGGTCTAGATAGGAAGGTTGGAAAAATCTATTTATTTTGGAGCCTGGCTGACCACAAACTTAGAAACTATGCAGCGAATGGTAGACATTATGCCTTTTATGGGCAAACCAAAGGAATTTAGTTGCATGCTTGCAAAGTAAACCTTGTTTTTCATAGAATATTCTATCCTTTAACTTTTTGGTTTTAATGTATTCCTGTTCTTCCTCTTTGTTGAAGCATGTAATCAGGACAACATTTCTCCTGGACAACATGTCTGCATTGCTTTCTTTGCATTTGCTGTGACTTGCAGGTTTATGTGATCTCTATAGTTCAGTCACTTAAACTGATTTGCTCTCGTTGCTCAGTGTGTGTGTGTCTCAACAGAAAAATGCCTCATACATTTCCTTGGCAACAGAAAACACAGTATATGTTAAGAAAAAAAAGGAACATGTGGGTGAATTAGAGAGCAGGGAGGGGGAGCAGGAGAGGAAGACTGGGGCGATGTTGAAGTGGGCAGGGTCTGAGAGACCAGCTGTGATTGAGGGAGAAGCAGGAGTATAAGTTCCCCTTTCCTGCTGCCAGAGTCACTTTCTAAGCCGGCCAGCAGCGAGCTTCCACATCCCATTTTTCACTGACGTGCCTCTCTGACGTGCCTAAATTTCTCCAAAATGAGCCTCAGAAGATCCAACATGCAGCGGATTCCATCTACCCACATCTCCATGACCCGCTCCACACCCCAGTACCGGGCTGCAAGCATTTATGGTGGTGCTGGTGGACAAGGCGCTCGCATCTCCTCTGTCTCCGCATCTTCCCTGCGCTCTGGTCCCCCAATCACCTCTTCTTCATCGGCCTTCAAGCTGAGCAGTGGAATGGGTGGAGGTATGGGTGCAGGTTTTGGTGGTGCTGGCTCATCCATTTCAACTAGTGGTGGTGCCGGTAGTGGGATCCTGGGCAACGAGAAGGGAGCCATGCAAAACCTCAACGATCGCCTGGCCAACTACCTGGAGACAGTGAGGAACCTGGAACAGGCCAACAAGGAGCTGGAGATGAAGATCAGGGACGCCCTGGAGAAAGGTGGGCCTGACATGAGAGACTACAGCAAGTATGAGCCCATCATTGAAGATCTACGCAAACAGGTAAGCATGGAAATAAATGATGATCATTATTAAATGAACTGGTGGAAGTTAAGTATGATTTGTTATCTAAAACTGTGAAGTTGTGGTTGTTGGTTGAAGCCTTTGATACAGCCGGTGAGAGACAATTAGAAAGATGTGAATTTGAGTGTTTAAAAGCTTTAGATTGGCTTGGTGGAGGCTCTAATATGAGAATCAGTGAGAGCATGTGATAGCACTCATCATCACAGACGTAGAACTACCAGTGGCAGCAAATCTTATCAGTGTATTTATTATATATCTAATGTCTGAGGTTGAGAGCTAAGATTGAGAATGTTTACGCTGAGACTGGCAGCATTTCTTTTGTCGGTTATCAAATTTCTTGCAAGAGAACAAAGGGTGTGGTTGCTAAGCTCTAACCCTCCCCCCCGCAAAAAAACTTGTCTGTGCCACAAACTGCCCAGAACTTCCTTGGATGAATCACAACCACGTGCATATCATCATGAGAGGCGGACTGAAAAGTTCAGACTCAAGAGTCTTCACCAGACAAAAGCATTTCCAAATGGTCCTACTGTGGTGATTCTACAGGCATGCTCTGGTGTAGGAGGCCCTCAATGTGAAACAGATGTGTGGTAATGACACACACAAAGGATCTCGGACTGCCAGCAGGAGGGAATGTGTGTCTGATTGTATAACAATCAGCTCCAGTCAGCAGAGTCAAATGTCACATTCCTCCCCAGACTCCACTTCTTCAATATCCTGTAATGACACATTGATGGTGGCACTTTAAATTTCTCGACACAGAAAGGGGACATGTGTTTCCCCTATAAACTCACAAACACACTCATACACAAAGAACTTTGCTATGGCCAAGCACATACAGTGATATATACAAAGAGAAGGACAGACGAACAGAGACAGAGCAGCTGGGCAAAAACTGGAGAGAAGCAAAGCTCTCTGTATGACTTATGCAGACAGGAAACTCATTCTTTCAACAATGCTAAAACAAACCAGATTCTGTTTTGGCACAGGAACATCCTCTCTTCCTGTTCTTCGGTTTGTTGTTCCTCTTTTTTGACTGAATGCTACTATGAATTCAACCATGTTGTGGCTCTGATGTGCAATCTGATTCTGGAGTTGCTATAGTTACATAACAGAAACACTGATTCAAATCATATGTTGAATTCTGTAGCTGTGTGAAACATTGCTGTCACATAAGCCATGATGACTTGAGCAGACAGCGGAGTTATGCATTGAATGAAGAGGCTTCTGGTTTCCCAGTGGAGTTCTTACTAACCAATAAAATTAGGATAAAAGAACACAAACAACTTTGTTTCTCTTAACACACACTTGCCAAAGATTATCAACTGATGCATGTGATTTTGTCACAATTTTATTCTTTTCAGATCTTTGATAAGATAGTGGAGAACGCTCGTTTCGTGCTCCAGATCGACAATGCCCGTCTTGCTGCTGATGACTTCAAAGTAAAGTAGGTTGTTTCATGTTTAATCTCAGTGTAATTTGCGTTGCTTTATATGTGCCGGTGAAATGCATGAGGCACATCTAAGCTCACTCTCCACATCCTGTACGAACACAGTCATGCTGTGGTGTCAGAAGTTACAGACTATGTAAATAGAAGTCCAGATCGTACAGTTCATGTGGTCTAATATCTATAATGTTTGATAGTGTAAGACTTTTTCAGTAGCAGGATTGTGTCTGCAGGACTTCTTTAGAACCTCAGCTCTGCCATTTCGTAACATTATACTACACAGCACAGTGATTATGAGCTGGTCGTGAACAAAAGAGAAACAAGACTATGCCTACAAAGACACACAGTCTAATGTCTCTTCAACGATATTATTTGCACATCCCTTCTGCTTGTCTTACACATTCAGCCAATTCGGGACTGTACTGTATGCATTAGCTTTATGGTATAGTATTACCATGCGCTTTGGGCTATAGGTTTGGCTTTATAGATTCTTAGGGATGTATTGTCTCTGTGATGCAGGGTTACCTCCCATTTGAGGTGTTTGGTTATCAGTATCTGACTCACACCCTTTTATGGCAAAAGACTCTGTGCAGTGGTTAATGCAACCATCATTACAGCTTTCATTGTTACTGATTACTATACTGCATCGTTTGCCATATTTTGACTTGTGTATGGATTTACGAGCTATGATGAAACAAAACAAAATAAATTGATATTAGACATAAATTAATTGTTGTTAAGAACAATGCCAGTAAATATTGGTTAAGACCATTTAACTTTATATGAATCATTTCCCTCAGCAACTGCACCTCCCTTATGAGATGTACAAACTCTTTTTCAATTTTATGGCTTTGTCTTACTGGTTTTACAGTAGCTGATCTCTTATCATTGTTTACTACCAGAGCCTTTGTTGTTCTACATGTTTGGTGTGGTGCGTTCCTTGTCCATTTATAGGATCTCCTCATAGCAAATAGGTCTCACTCACAGGGATCTGTTAATTAGTGTAAAATAGATTGTCTCAATACCGGGCTTACATGTATTATAGGGTGTCCCTTCATGTGACTGTTGTGTCTTTAATAGAGTTTGTTTGTCTGTGCACTACAGGTTCGACAATGAGATGGCAATCCGCCAGTCTGTGGAGGCTGACATTGCTGGCCTGAAGAGAGTCATCGATGACACCAACATGACCAGGATGAACATCGAGAGTGAGATTGAAGCTGTGAGGGAGGAGCTCGCCTTCCTTAAGAAGAACCATGAGAACGTGAGTTGACAATACATCCTCACACTTTACTGTTATAGTATGTCATGGAGCAGTGAGTCCAGTCAGAAGCCTTCAAACATTTTTTTTAAATTTCTCTCTTTCTGTCCTCCTCTGTCTGTCCCGTAGGAGGTGATGGAGCTGAGGAGTCAGATCTCCTTGTCAGGCGTGCAAGTGGACGTAGACGCTCCCAAAGGTCAGGACCTTGCCCAGATCATGGAGGACATGAGGTCCAGCTATGAGAAGATTGCTGTGAAGAATGCAGAGGACCTCAAACGATGGCACGAAAATCAGGTAATGCAGTAATTGTGAAGAAAAGCTCTCATAAATTATCCTAATTTTTGGCTGACACCTTTTCCCTCACATCTTTGTCAGATTGCAGATGTACAGGTGCAGGTATCACAGAACACAGAAGCTCTCCAGGGGGCCCAAATGGAGAAGGGTGACCTATCCAGACAGATACAGACCCTGGAAATTGAACTTGCATCACAACAGAGCTTAGTAAGGATGCATTTCACAACTACATGTTGTAAATTCTGTCTTCATTCTTTTTCATTGTTTTCATTGTTCACAAGCATGAAATAATCAAATCTTTTTAGATTCAAATACTTGCTGTTGTTTCTGTTACCCTGACCATTACATAACTCCCACTCAGAATTTTTAGTACATCTCTTTGTAAAGCAGCAAATATTTTCCAAATCATCTATTCACAAAGGTTGCAACTTTCCCATGTTATCCCAAATTAGACATGCTTGCTTAGAAAAAAAAACCCCTTCTCATTCCTTCTTTTCAATCCTTTATCAGAAAGCCTCCTTAGAGGACACACTACGCGGCATAGAGCAACGAAACAACATGGAAATGGAGAAGTATAACAGCATTATTATTCGCTTGGAGGAGGAGCTGACCAACCTGCGTGCAAACATCCAGCATCAGACCCAAGAGTACGAGGCACTCCTCAACATGAAGATGAAACTGGAGGCAGAGATTGACACCTACAAGTGTCTGCTGGATGGTGGTGACTTCAAGTAAGAGTTATGAAGAGGTGGAAGAAAAAACAGATTGAGGCAAGGTGATGATGGTGGTGGAGGTGAATACTAAAGTCACTTGTTATCATAGTTTGCATGGTCAAGCATAACTACAACATAAAAGTGAGATAGTCCCTCGAGCTGTCAGTGGTCACAAGATCAACATGAATATTTTGAAAGTCAAAATGTTTCATCTGTGTTTTGTACAGGCTTCAGGATGCACTAGATGAGCTTGCCACAAGCTAATCTGGAACAAAGGATCTGGGACCATCCCAACAATGAAAGCAAAGCAAGCCACAACTATCAATTATGGAAAAAATGTCCTGCTGGTCCAAACAACTGAAGCCTTTTTTGAACCATGACCATGTAGCAAAAGCAATTCTGAATAAAGGCATTCTTCCACACCACAGCAAAAAAGGCAGGGCTGTTTCAAAAGCAACCACTGCCTGACCTGGCAGCACAATAAAAAAATAATAAAACCGCTTGTTGACCCACAGTTATGACTCTTGTGTTATGTTTTGTGATAAGTTGTTGTCATATTCATTGCATTATCATCATCGTCTTTGGTTGAAAAACAAAGAATTACACGATTCAGATAAACAGATGATTCATTCATTTCTGTTGACAGAGGAACCACAGCTAAAAAACAGACAAATTACATGATTTAACAGCTGGCTTAGTGTTCATTTTAGTCCTTCATGAACACTTTCATGGAGCAGCTTTGGTTTTGATTCAGTCGACTCTTCTTGTTTACAGTTTTCATCTACTGAAATCTTTTTGTTGACTTCCCTACCACTGCCCCACACTGGAGGATATTATTCTACTAATCTTTCTTGTTTTTTTTTTTTTCTCAGTTTTTAAACATTAAAAACAAAAACACACACACAATAAACCCAAATAATCAACAGGACAAAAAAGAAGAGACTTCAGATTGAAACATTCT
>JBBMJY010000018.1:10135998-10146167 GCA_037833715.1 Toxotes lorentzi
TATAGGCTATATATATATATATATATTCTAGTTGGCACCACGTTGTCTGCAGGGGTGGGAGGACTACTGGGAAATTACTCAAGTAGAAGTACTTGTGTAAAAATGTAACTCAGATAAAACATTACGACATTACATTTTAAAAAGGGGAAAGGGGAGGCGTATAAAATTTTATATCGTTATGATAATATATGATATTAAAGAACATCTTGAGGATAGCAGGCGTATATGCTCTGGCATTTCAATGCCAATGTTCCCAGGTGAGATCCTCTCCGAAAGTCACCACTAAATTCCAGTCAGGCACGAATCGTCAGTGCAAAACATAACCAGTCCACTCAGCCTCTCTGTGCTCAAACAAGTGTTCAAATACTGAACTGAATCATCTCTGCAGTGTCAACGTGGATCCGAGCAAGCACAGCAGAAAGGTGACGCACGTCGCTAACACTGCCAACAGCGCTGGTCACGGAACAACACGAACTACTACACCGAGGTAATGCTAATCTTCACCATTGCCGCACTATGACGCCATCCTTTGAGTTTCTCCGTCGTTAGACCCGGCCCAGGTCTGAACGCGCCTCTCGCACCCCCCTGACCCTGGGTCAGTGAATGTAAACATTTAGGACATGTAAACAGACAGAGAGCATCCTCTCTGCTCTGAACACGGAGTTCTGCCCTCCAGCGGCCACAGACTCACCACCTGCAGACTGGCTCTTTGCATTTCCGTATAATCATACGTACATTCATACTTCAACAATTTCCAGTTAAAATGCAGCGAAGTATAATAGTTGAGTTAACAATACTAATGTAAGAGTGAAATTACTTTTCTTTTAATGCTCCAAAAAAAGTATACATAACAATAACCAGCATAGATGAAACTGGTTATACCTCTGATTCTCTGGTGCTCACCTAAGCTGGTGTCTAAGTCATGTGCCATTTTTACATTCATTTTACATTTACATTTTCTTAACAGGGAGGCACTTTTATATTCAGATAATTATAAATATCCTGAAATACTATTGTCCAAAGCTTATGTTTCCTTTCAAACCCAGAGGAAGTGAAACAATGTATTCTTCTGTTTTTGTATTTGCATAAATTACTATTATGTTTGTTAATCCCCAGTAGAAAAAAAATCTGATTTTTGTCTAAACTATTGAGTAGATTTTTCTCCTTCAATGCTCACTTGAAACTCAATATTTGAATAATTTACAGCATGCACATAAACACACCTACTTGTCAGTGGCGAAAAGTAACTAAATGATCAAGTACTTTCAAAAACCTACTTATGTACTTGAGCGCAGGTTCTGCTACTGTCAAACGTGTAAAAATTCAAGTTGACAGTTCTGAATTCTGAAAGATGCTGCTATGAAAATGTCAGAAATAAAGATTTATTTCTGTACCACCAAAAAATAAAACACTACGACTTCGACGAGGTTCTGGTACTTATTTTAATGGGCAGTTTATTAGTGTTTACAATTTCACCAGTCATTTTCTGGTGTTAACCAAGAATGTCAAACCAATACAGTGTTATGGGGGTTTTAAGTCTTAGTGCAAAGGATACACTAGTCACTGCACTTTCAGCTGATGTGGGTCAATAAGCAAACAAGGGAGGAGACAGGCAGGCCCGTGAACGGCGATGCGCGCTCCCGATGATAAACCTCTGACGACTTCATCCGGGAACTACTAGGAACTCGCTCTCCAACATGGCGGCGTCAGGTGAGGTTTATGTGGGTGAACGGTCCGGTTCGGTTGGGGGAGGATTTCAGAGGTTTATACGTCGATACAATCAAACACATGAAGGTTATGGATTGTTAATGCCTCGTGGTATTGATCCGTGTCGTTGTCCCGCGTGTATAAGTAGGTTTGTCGGTTGTTTTGGCCCGATAAAGACGCGGCTGCTGAAGGAAGGCGAATGAACGAAACGACTAGCACAAGCTGAACATTTCAATCTGCAGATTACATGCGGTCTCTTCTCGCGAAAAACGTTACTGCGGTGTTTACAGTGTCCGCTTATGAGTCCGTGCGGTATTGTGTGACATGTAACGAAATGTTTCTGACTGCGTGCAGAGCTGGCACATTGTGCTCGCCGTGGCGCTCAGAGCGGATAAGCACCGGGCGCAAGCGCGTTTCGTGGAGGAGGGGTTGGGCCGAGAGGTCCGGGCTGCCCGGGGAGCCTCCCCACGTGTGCAGCCTGGCTCCCTGGTGTCGGTGTTTGGTGAAATGGGGCAGCCGGGCCTGTTGGGTCGCATCCTAAACACTTCCCTGACAGCTTCACAAGTTTGAGCCGTCCCGTCCGGCCGGCCAAGTCTTGCTCCGATGATGGCGCACTTAGGTCCTGGCGCTGCGACGTGCACTAGGCCCTAAAACCTAGCCAGCTAAGCAGGGATACTTCCCCCGTCAGCAGTCCTTTGCTGACTAAGCCCGCATAAAGACAAAAGCGACCTACGCAGATAGCAAGTAAACAACCTGTTTGGTTAGCCTAACAGTGAACCGTTGGCCGACCAGCTGTTGTGCTAACGTAGCTTTAGCAGAAGTCGGTGTTGCCAAAAGCTAACGTTACGCAGCTCCCAGCGTGCTAATGTTACATCAGTGAAGAGCGCTGAAGAAGCCCCTGAACACTGTTTGTGTTACATTTGTTTGTAACACAAACAAGCAGCTGGACAGGACAAGCAGCTGATGGCAGTTAGTTAGTTAGGC
This sequence comes from Toxotes lorentzi, assembly GCA_037833715.1. Taxonomy (NCBI): domain Eukaryota; kingdom Metazoa; phylum Chordata; class Actinopteri; family Toxotidae; genus Toxotes; species Toxotes lorentzi. The sequence continues at coordinate 10,138,690 of JBBMJY010000018.1, forward strand.
CTGTTTATTGTAAACAATGACTTAGCATTGTGTACTTGGAGAGATTTGTATACCGTTCGTATTGCTCTGTATGTGTGGAGGTTTTGAAACGATGTGTGTAAAGAATGTCCTGACAGCTGGGATTTTCACATTATAGCTCACAGCCAGCTTTGTCGCTCCACTTGTTTTTTTTTCTGCCTCAGACCAAAACAAACCAGACCAGCCCTACGAGCTGTGTGTGAAGGCCCATGGGCAACTGTTTGCCATTCAGACAGACTCTAAGAGGAATGTTCTGCCGTGGATACGAGATTAATTGATTTTAAACTCCAAGGTACTTTCCTTAAAGCTTGCAGTGTGATGGGCTGAGCAATTAGAGACAAGCCTTTCTGACCTCATGCACAGTGACAGTTTGACGGGCAGACCACTCCCCGAGTGTTTACTTTCCAATAGAGAAATAAGTCAGTATTTTTGTTATCACTCACGTATTGCAGTCTCCTTATCTGGCTTTACTGGACAACATCTCGCTACTCAACCCTACAAATGGTGTTTGTCTGTGCAGAGATGCAGCTGTCCTCATGAGTGGAGACACAAACACACAGAAGTCTTTTGAAAACTGATGTCTTGGTGTTTAAAATAATGAGTCTTTCAGTGGTGCAACACTTCACAGCTTTAATTACTATATTTTATAACATTTCTTTCTGTGATGTGTTCAAAATTACATCTAATGTGAGCCAGTGCACCTATAGAGGTTTTGACACTGCAATTATATAGATCTTTTTTACTTGCCATTGGTAACATCTGTAGCTATTTCCACACACAGTGTATCTGTGAGTTTTAAACGTGTTACGTTTAAAAAAAAAAAAAATCTCATGAAGGGGGCATGGGCAGCAGACCTCCACATGGGCAATTAACCTATGACCTAGCATGTTTCTTCCATGGCTGACTATGTACTGTGTGTTCATTTTCCCTCTAGGCAAGAAGAAGAATAAGAAGGGGAAGACCCTCACTCTGACTGACTTCTTGGCAGAGGACAGTGGAGGCAGTGGTGTAGCCCCCAGCTACCCAACCAAGTCCACTAGCTGGGCCGACGAGACTGATGACCTTGATGGAGATGGTGAGGGTGCACTTAAATACACACAAAGTCTTTATCTTGCATACCTAGCATCTGTTTTGCATTTTTTTTTCATGTAACTATAGTAAAATAATCTCTCGGTTTCTTAGGCTGTCTCTCACTGGACTGGAGAGAAATAAAAATTTGTTAAAGAAGGAAGTCCAACTTGTAGTTCTGTCAACATATGTGGACTCACGTTTGACTGAATGTAAAATCAGTTTTTGTTTTGTCTGGTCTTCCTATGGCATAGAGCAGCGAGAACATAGAATAGAATAGCTTTATTGTCATTCTATGCAAAGCAAACAACGAAATTGTTTAAGGCCCTCCGTTGGTGTTAATAAAACAGACATAAAAACACAGAACAATACAACTTGAAAAAATATATAAAAATATAAACATAAAAAAATGTCAGGACTGAGATGGCTGAACTCCACTGTTTCAGTTTAGATATGATGACACTGAGTCTCTGCAGATTTGACCGTGATGCAGATTCTTTCTTCACGCCCAGTACGACCTTCAAGTGCATGTAGCTTGAGGTTGCTGCGTTTAGGCAAGAAGCATAAATTGTTAAATTCAGGAAGTGATGATGCTGATGCTTTCTATGCGTCTTTTTGCTTTGTAAAACTCGATTCTATCCAGTTTTCACATTTGTGCAGATTTGGGATGGATGTTTTGAATATTAAACAGCAGTTGGATATTGTGGACTGAGGCCTTGGGTGTTGAATTAATGATCAGAACTTATCAATGACAGAATAGGGTTTGTCAGATATATTCAGTGATTTTATTTATGACTATTTTTGTAATATAACAGTGATTACCACATATGCACTCTTGCTGTCTGGATGGAGTCTCTCGTGTACCTTTCTTACATCCAACAGTGTTGTTTTGTGTTTTTTCTCCTGCCTGTTCCCCTTTGTGGCTTGCTAAACTCACAATATTACTTTCCATTATATGTTTAAGTGTATAATGCTTAACATCACAATAGCTCTTTTTTACAGACAAAAAGGTGCCACACGAGTACTTAAATTACATTTCAGGGCAGTTTCATTTCAGATACTTAACATTTTATTGTGACTGTTATTTTATTCCACCATGTGATCCTGGGTTTTTAGCTCTTATCAGACCAAATACTGATTATTACCTGTCTCATAGAACAATAACGCAATATGCATCAAAATACACTTTTTCTCACAACACCTCAATGACACAAGTACAAGGCCGTGTGAGATAAGATACATGGGTTTCAGTTCAGCATAACTATATGTCACACTAAGAAAGTGTTTAACAAAAGTTTGACATTTGTTGTAGTGTCTCTCATATGTTGGATGTTGTTATGAGGTTTTCATTGTAATATACTATTTGTTGCCATTTGCTTTTATGAAAGACTCAGAATACAAGAACTTCAGGAGCTGAAGGACCAAGTATCAAAGAGGAAATAATTATTCGTTCAGTAACTGAAAAGAAGTTTAATGTTCGAGCTACAACAATTAATCAAGTCAGATTTTTGTGGTTTTGTCAAACACAGTGATGGACTGAATGTCTTTGTAGTGTTGAACCGTTGGCACCTTGGGCTGTGGGAAATTATTTTTCACTATTTTCTGACATTTTATAGACAAAACGATTAATTGAGAAAACAATGGTCAACAACCAATGAATCGATAATGAAAATAATCACTAGTTGCCCCTTGTTTGATGTTGGTATTTGAAATCTTAACTCTGCTCATCTCTCCAGTCTCAACTTCGTGGCACACGGAGGAGGATATGTACCGGGCACCGCCCATCGACCGCTCCATCCTCCCCACTGCTCCTCGCTCAGCCCGTGAACCCAATATCGACCGATCCCGACTGCCCCGTAGCCCGCCGTACACGGCCTTCCTGGGCAACCTACCCTATGAAGTCACTGAAGACTCCATCAAAGACTTCTTCCGTGGCTTGGCAGTAGGTGTAACAAGAACATGCATTGTGGGGCATATAATGCACAGCCCTTGGTTATTGCTGCAGCTCTTGGTTTTGCAAAGCAGCACAGCCAGTGAAACTCAAGTGACAGTTTCAGTTGCAGTTTTCATTGCTCTTTACAGAACCTGTAAACTCTGAATACATATGAACATCTTGTCAATCTAGTCAGTCTTGCGGGGACATGGACTCTTTAAAGGAATACTTCATACTATAGTTTTGTCATTTATCCCATGTAGTCAGGAATGTTGGACAAAATTCGAGTCCCAGTCCTCCTTCAGTGGGCCATTACATTTTTGGTTAAAATCTTATTTAACCACTCCCATGTAGCCTGCTAATGTCTGTCTGTGGCTCACCAGGTATAGCTGAGTAAGACTTGCTTAAAATGGTTACAACCATGCAAGCAACAAAAAAGTTTTGAGATAGTGAGTCGATTTGTGTAATAAAGTTACTGGCAACAGTGCCTGTCACGGTCCTGACCTGGACATTTCTTATTTAGGGTTAGGGCAGAAATTGAAGACTGACATTCTCATCTGAAATGCCCTGCATCCCAAAGTCCACCCATTTCTTCCATATTTTTAGTGTGCACACTGCTCTTTGTATTTCGTGATCTTATTTGGGTGGACTTTACAGTACTGGGCCCAGACGAGTGCATTTTCTGTTTCATATGTTATTTTATCCACTCTCTTCCTCTCCAGATCAGTGCAGTGCGTCTGCCTCGAGAGCCCAGTAACCCAGAGAGGCTGAAGGGCTTTGGCTATGCTGAATTTGACGATCTTGAGTCCCTCTTGAGGGCTCTCAGTCTCAGTGAGGAGGTGAGAAGATGCAGCAAGAATTGGGTGTCATATTTTTGCATTTTTACTTTTACACCTGGAACAAAAACTAATGTGTGACTGTATAAGTTCCCCTTCATTGCATTGCACATTGAAGTCTTAGACTAGGATTTATTAGCTGCATTGTGTGAGAGAGATAAGATGAGATCTATGGTTTTCCTAGAGGTGACATAGTCCGTTTCCTTCTCTTATAAAAATACATATATGACAATCATTATTTCTCCTCTTTGTCTGTTTATGCCAACAGAACTTGGGAAACCGAAGGATCCGTGTGGATATTGCAGACCAGTCTAATGATAAAGGTACAGTGCTAACTTTTATTTCTGCTTTCCATATTTTTTTTGGGCGTAGCCTGTCAGTGCAAGTCTCCTTTTGCCTTTTAGAGTAACTGAGCAAAAGGAAGTAAACCCCCATCCTTCATATTCTATGATCAAACTTAACAACTTCTTTTCCTCCTTACACCTCAGAGCGAGACAGTGGACTCATGGGAGGCCGAGACAGGGGTGGACGGATGGCGGACATGGGTCCTGACAAAACAGACAGTGACTGGAGAGCTCGGCCAAGTGCAGACAATGATGACGGTCCTCCCAGGAGAGACGATGCATTTGGAGAGAGTGAGTCAGACATGGCTTTGTTTGCGCTTCAACATCCATACTCAGTTCACACCTTATCCCAGGTGTATTCCATTGGCAGTTCTGTATAGAAGGGACAATTATACTTAGTATCACGGGTGTCAGAAGCCAGTCAGACCAGCAGTTCATCACAGAGGAATTCCACTCCTACAATTCTTGCAGGATCACGAGACCGTTACGAGTCAGATCGTTACAGAGATGGGCCACGGCGGGACAGCGATCGTTACGACGGAGGAAGAGACCGCTATAGGGATCGCTATGACGACAGGGACCGTAGAGACTATGACAGAGGAGGTGAGTAGTTGTGCTTTTTAAAGCCCCGTGTTTGCCATCACTTCATTTTTTTTTGTTGCTCCCAGACTTTAAAATATGAAAAAATGTGTAATTTTTTTTTGCTTTTAATACTCCCATTTAATTTTTTTTTTTTTTGGTTTTAATACTCCCATCGTAATCTAATCATTGGGTTATATGACCTCCTGACTGTTTAGCTGCAGTCTTAAATAAGCTTGTGGCTACATTTTCCTCTTCAGGATCCTATTTTTGTTTCTTACCCTTTTTCTGCCCTGTCACCCTGCCGTCCTTCTAGGTTATGACTCTCGTGGTGGTGGTGGAGGTCGTCGTGCCTTTGGCAGTGGCTTCCGCCGTGATTATGATGACAGTCGGGGTAGCAATGATCGCTATGGGGATAGGGATCGTTATGGCGACCGTGAAGACCGGTACGACAGACGGGATGAGAGGCGTGAGGACAGAGGTGAGAGTTCAATATATTAATGCTATGTTTGGTCGCCATTACTTATCATCTCAAATATGAAGTAATTTGAGTGTTGGTGTTTGCATGACAATTTGTGAAATTTTGGTGTTATACATTTATCATAAATCCAATTAAAATAATGTAAATAAAAACTCATGTTATAAGTCGTGAATTATATGGATCTGTTTTCAGACTTGTGTCACAGCCACACCAACCCATATTAATATTATCCTTTTCCTGTGCTCACTCCAGCTCCTCAGCAGAGACCCAAGCTGAACCTGAAGCCCCGTAGCGTGCCTAAGGAGGAGGAAGTTAGTGGCGGTGGCGGTGGTGGTGGCGGTGGCGGTGGCAGCGGTGGTGGTGGTGGTACTTCCCCCGCTGCAGCTCCAAGTTCCAGCAGCAGGGCCTCATCCATCTTTGGTGGGGCCAAGCCAGTTGACACAGCAGCCAAGGAGAGAGAGGTAGAGGAGAGGCTGAAGAAAGAGGAAGAGAGACTGCAGAGGCAGCTGGAGGAGGACAAAGGCCGGGGATCTGACAGAAAGATGCGAGACAGGTCAGGATGGTCATTAAGTAATTTTGATGAGGTGGTGGCAGCTTACTTTGTGTTATTTATAAAGGCAAGCTGCAGTTTTTAAATTATTAGTTTTCAATATTACGTTTTAGAAGAGTTCATGTTATTTATTTTTAAATATATTTCAGGAAGAATATTTTTGTACGCTTTTTCATTGTTTCCAGGGACCCAAGCTGGCGCAATGAGGAATCTCATACTGAGCGATCTCGTACAGGAAGTGAATCTTCACAGCAAGGAAGCACTTCTGGAAGGGGTGAGACACCTCTGCATTTCATTTTTGCATAGCTTGCCTTCAGGAACCTGGTCCAATCGGTTTGGGAGTTACTTAAACATTATACTCCTCTTTTCTTTACCAGGGTCCCGGTGTCGAGATAGCGATCGCTCTGGGGAGAATGAGGTTTTCAGTGGGAGAGACGGTGACTCTTCCTCCCCTGGGCCATCCTCACGCCCCTCCTCTACCAGTTCCTCCAAGGAGCCTCTGAAGGTGATGCCTGCACCTCCTCCCAAGGAGAACGCCTGGGCCAAGAGAAGTGCAGTCAGCACAGGTGGTGAGGTTGATGGACGACCCCCGGTCTCTCCTGTCTCCCCAAGTGGTTCAGCTCCTCCCAAGCTCAGGTGAGAGCATGTGTTGTTCAGAAGCTTTTCAAACCCAGAATTAGCCCTCACAGGCTCACAGAAAAGTTAAAGTTATCAGTGCTTTGTATACCTCCCCCTGACTGTTCTTACTTTCTCTTCAGCTCCTCAAGTTCTGCAGATGAAAGAGGATCTGGAAAGGGTAAGGCCTACTGATGAGTGCTAGGTACAGTGGGGATTTTGCCCTAACCGAACCCCACTCTATACTACGAATAAAAAAAAAAAAAAAAAAAAAAAGAACATTCCACGAGACAGTGTGTCTCATCTGCACACACTCAACTATAAAGTGACTCAGCAAAAACAAAGGAAACTGAAGAAGGAAGACATTTATCTTATTGAAAAACATTTGCATGCATCTGCAGAAATGCGTGATAATGGAGACTTTGAATTTGAACGAGACTCGAAGTCGTCTGCCATATTAGCGACGCTGCTGAGCAAAAATGCTCAAAAAGTTTAGGACATCAGACTCAGAGTCGTCTCTACATTGTCAGACTAGAGCCTCAGTTTCATCAGCCTTGGTTGTTCTTTGGCTCATCTGTGCTTTCAGCTAAAAGCTATGCATGCTAGCATGCATGTCCACAGCTGATGGGTGTTTTCATGCAAACAGTGTGTAGTACAGCGACATTGTGATGTGAGCACGTTAAACATCAGCATTAATTTTCAATTGCATCTGATGGGAATTCAGTCATTAGTTTTAGACGCATCCTGTCAACAACTGAAGTGTAGGTTGAGTGGAAATTTTAGACCAGTTACTTGGCTTAGTGACAACAGGGTCAAAGTTTTGCACACAGCCAAGTCATCTCCTGGGATCTACAAACTGTATTTCATGGCAGTTTGACTGTTCTCTCCTCAGCCTGTGTACGTTGCATCTGGTCGTGTTTTTTTTTTTTTTTTTTTTTTTTTTTTTTTTTTCTTCCACGTCTTACATACACCAAAACTGGCCTTGGGGGGGGTTTCCCCAACTTCGGAAATGGACCTGAGTCTTTTCCTTTGGTCGTGTGGAATCGTTTTAACA
>JBBMJY010000018.1:10146267-10246339 GCA_037833715.1 Toxotes lorentzi
TTTGGAAAAAACCAAGGCCATTTCTGGGGGTTGAAAAATGGGGTTCCGGGGAGGTTGGATTTTTCTCTCCTAACCTGGGGGAGGTGGAGTTGGTTGGTTTTTTTTTTTTTTTTTTTTTTTTTTTTTGCTTTTCTTAAACGTCTGACATATATAAAAATTGCATTTGGGGTGGTTGTCCACAATTTAGGCAGTGGCCTTGATTCTTTTCCTTGATTATTGTGGACTCGTTTGACAGCTTCAGTTAAGTGTGGCTTCATCTGCTTGAATTTCCATTCTAAAGACATCTGCACATTCTTTTGGAAATTTGTCTTTATGATCAATCATCCTGAAACATGAAGGCCGTCCTTGAAAGGCGACAGCAACCTGGATGTTCAGTTGATTCAGTGATGAAGTTAAAGAACTGTAAGAACTTCACTCTGCAGACAGGAAGCTGAATATTTAACAGCCTCCTTGCTTATTGTGCAGTGTTATTACATATGTTATATTAGAGAATTCTAGTGCTTTTTTGTTTTTGTTTTTTTTTTCTCATCAAGACTACCTCACCCCGATGAGGAGGTGTAAGAGCAGCTGTTATGCAGCTGTTTCACACTGTTTAGTAACTACATCATCATAAACATATTCAGCAAAGAGGGCATGTCTGAGAAGAGCAGGTCATGGTCTCATCTTTCTGCTGAGTATATTCATTACAAGGGGAGCACAAAAATATGTCTCTGACTGTGTTGTCATACAAACGATTAAAGTGACGTATATGGTGCAAAATATGCACCACCAAGATTCTGGCTTTAAAAAAAAAAAAGAAAGAAATCTCAGGTTCAGACTTAAGTAAAATGTTGTTTATCAAAACTGGCCTTACTTGGAAACCTTTGGTATTAGTTGCAAGCCAACATCAAATTTGCAAGAGATGGGTTCCATTGTACAGACTCAGCTTGCATTCAAGCAGTTGTGCACCTCTCATTTGGCCCGACATCAGTGACTAACACCTTTTGAATCCAACCCAGTGGCTTTTGATGCTGCAGTGTGTTGTGAGTGTGGTCTACTGTATAAAATTCATCAACCTCCCTTCACTCAACTGTCTGGCTTCTCCTTTAAGATGAGAACAAGGCTGACGGTGTGCGTCGGGACCGGGGGCCCCCACGGGCACGAGGGGGGCCTGCAGGGCCTGGAGCAGGGCGGGGCCGAGGAGAGGGGCCCAACAGAGACCGAAGAAAGGAGGCAGACAGGTCAGCCATCCAAAGCTAGCAGCTCCAAAGTACTCAAAAAGACAGGGAGGAGGACCTTTACTGGGCATCTGTAAAGAATGGCCTATGCTCAGTTATAGAACTGATGATGTATGAATTGTTCCTGGTGTTGTGGACATTAGAAATACAAGAACACCAGGATGTCTACATTTAATGCTAGTTGCAATCCCCATGATACACAGGGAACCTCAACGGTACAACTACAATTTGGGACATTTCTGAAACTTACTTATTTTTTCTGAAAATGAGGCGCGAGCACGGTGTGAACTGGGTGCTAAGCGGCCTGTACGTGTTAATTTTCAGAAGATGAAAATGAGCATAATTTGTGCTCCTTCAGTTTCAGTTTGTATGTGGCTTTGAGGCCTCACACAGCAACGGATGACTTTCCAGCGTTCGGCCCATCCAGTAGATTTTAACCTCAGTGTTCATTCTGATTGTAGAAAGGACAACAGAAGAGATCGAGACTCCAGACCACCTCCAGAGCCAAAGAAATACGAAGAATCCCCAACCCCCGTAAGTCCCTGAGTGGGTGACATCAGAATCTGACTAAACCTTTATTTTCACTTAAGGGTCTCCTTGAAGGCTTGAGTTGATTTACCCCCTGCCCCGTACATTGTAGTTTTCTTTTACTGTCCCTAATGTTGTTTTAAGCTCCTAGTGAAAGCTGACGTCTTTGAACTGAATTGAATAGCTCTGCCCTATTGTCACCTTTACCCGATTCAGCTGTATGAGTCAGTATTGGAGCATCATCTGGTAGCTTGGAATTGATGCATCCCAAGCATCCAAAGCTACTGTACTGATCCATACTGATCCAGGTTCTGTGTTGTTTGGGTTTTCAGAAGTTCAGCTCAGCCAGTAAGTACGCCGCTTTGCTAATGGACGGAGATCAAGGAGAAGACGCTGAGGACGTCGAATAGAAAGAAAATAACAAGACAAGGCCCGAAAGCTCAAGAAGAGGAGAAAACGACATGCAGAACAAAATAATCTCACATAGTTTATGAAAAATCTCCTCACATGGAAGAGGCTCCTGGGAGGACATCACTCCCTCCCTCCTTTCCTCCTACAAACCTGTCCTTTATTTTCAAACCTCCCACCCACTCACCTATCCTCCTTCCCTCCCTCCCTCCCCTGTCCCACCTTCAGGACTTTTCAGGTTCTAAAGAATAGTCACATACTGGACTTGTTTTAAATGGAAAAAAGGATTAGCTGACACATGAAAAAGTGATGGATAACATTGAATTAATTGTAATAAATAAATGGAAAAAGTGGGGAAAAAATGAATTTGTATATTTGTGGATCACAGGTGTTTGAGAAGGTTTGAGCCTATGACCAGATGTAGCTCACCAAGTGGAACCCCCCCCCCCTTGTTTATTTTTTTTTTAACTTTCATCAGTTTTTGACTTATTGACTTGCATAATCCTTAGATTAAATACATAACTATTCATCATAAAGCCTTTTTATTCATTACTAAATAATTTGTTATTATAAAATCAATCTCTTTGCAAATTTATTCTTGAAAATTAGTCAAGAAAATCCTGTCTTCCAATACTAACGGTCATGAATGTTGAGACTTGGCTACTAATTTAAAACCTTTTTTTTTTTTTTTTCCCCCCAATCATGTCCACACCATTCAAAAAATCATTGATTGAACTTGTTCCTAACTGAACTGATTGACAGAGTATTAAAAGAGAGGACTGTGTAAATTCATAGACTGCAGTATTGCTGGACTGAATTCTATGTCGTGACAGAAAGGAAAGCAGCGGCTACACGATCCTCACTCTGAGAATCAATCAAGTGCCATTACTATTATCCCCAATCATTGTACAGATGTCTCTCTGTTTCTACACCTTCTGATGAAATAATCACATCCATTAAAGGCTCACAATGGTGTCATTTCCAGCCGTCCTAAAGATTCTCTGCAGCTGTCTAAATCATTCACTCTTCTAAAGTGGAGGAATTCAAATATTTGGGGGAAAGTCTGGAGTTGCTTGTGGTCGGCTGTGACGGTTTCCACGAGATTACGTGAATTTGTTTTCCAATTTGCAATAAATTGGGGGTCATTATGTACATTCAAATATCATGTGGTCATTACTTAGGGGGAGGCTTCAGGCCAAGGGTTTAAAATTTGAAGGACAAATTGAAAGCAGATTTTGTGATCAAATGTTTAGAGACGGGCCAAACTGTGAAGTAGTAGTGTCTCTTTGTGGCCCTGCACACTTCTGTGACAGCGTGGCATTTTAGATTAACTGTGAAAACCCCCGTCAGTCGCAGGATGGCGAGTTGCATCGTAAGACGCATCTCTTTTATGTTCAACAACAGCGACGACAAAGTATGTTTCTCTGCTAACTGTTCTCCTGGTGTGGTCTGTGAGGCAGAAATTTTCCACAGTGTTTCTTCAGCCTCAGCACCCTGCTGAGGTCCGGGCCCCTGGTGGCAGCTGGTCAGGATCCTGCTGAGCCCCACGTCCCACACACAGAGGGTACTCACTTTGCTGTGGGATAAGACTCCCGTAGACCCATGAACAGAAGGCCACTTTTCACAGCAGACATCAGCAGACTAGAGTCTGACAGTAGGAACACTGACTGGCAGCAGGTGTGTGTGTATGCTGGTCTCAATGTTTTATCAAAAATGTTTATTTTTAGAGGTTTACAAGCGTGTTATGTGTCATGTAATAACTACACTCGGAGGAGGAGGTTGCATGCTGGAGCTCAGTGGTTGCAAAACAGCCTTCATGTTTATTTACTAAATCTATAAATTCATGTGACCGTTTTATATTTATTGTTTTATTAAACAATGTGTACGTCCCCTCCGCTGCTCAGCTGGTCCACACAGAAGGGTCCTTCCTCTTTCAAGTCACAACCTGACTGGGAGTGTGTGTCCTTCAGGCCTGTAGATGATGCGTTTATCTAAATTAGCTATAATCATGTATTCATTTCTATAATTTCTCCACTGGAGCTGCGATACAGAGGCATCTCTGAAGTTCCTGAAAATCCTCACGTACTAATGCATGTTGATGATTTGTCGCCTAATTTAGCTCATGGCCACAGATTCTTCTCACTTTTTAAACCAAAGAGTGCCTTGTATAATCTAACTCGGAGCTAAAAACATGGTTTCAGAAAGAGCTTATTGTTGGAGATTTTCCCCTCATCGCTCTAAAACCCTGCAGCTTAAAGCAGTATTTTGTCTGGAGAACCCAGTTTGAGGAAATACAGTTATGTGTATGTGTCTTACAGAGAGAGAGCTGCAGTCTGAAGGAATTTAATGAGGGGAGTGCAGATCTAAGATTTAAGCACAGTGCCTATCATTGTTTTCATTTCAGCAGAGAGAACAGCATGCAACTGAGGGAATAAAGAGAGGACAGTAATGTTGGTGTCATGTGTCCTTTCAATCAGAGATGTTCATTACATCAGCTTTTCTTTTCTTTTTTTCCACATCCAAGACAGATGCAGAGATATTAATTAAAAATGGAGGGATCCTGATTGACAAAAGAAAGTAATGTCTCAGCCTCCGGTCCATTTGCTCCAGTTGTTTACTAAAAACCCAGGCAAACGGATAGTTAAATGTCTTCGCTCCCTCACAACCAAGCTGAGAGGAGGGAAAAGTGCAATAAGCACTATCAAGTCTACAGTACGTTCTCAGTCTAGTGACGTGTGACGTGTGTGAAAGAAGCTCTATCTAATCATTCCCCCATGAGGAAGGAGAGAGTGAGAGGGGCTGAAGTGAAGCCAAAGGAAAGGGGAAGGGCCTGACAGCAGCGAGCCAAAACAGCTGCCCCCTTCTCCCCCATGGGGAGACAGCAAGGGGAGCCTGATAGAGCAGGAGAGAGAGAGAGAGAAGGGAAGACTGGAGAGTCTGTAAGTGTGGAGCAGGAGAGAGAACGTATGAGACATTTGAGGGTCTGTAGGGAAGAGAAGGAGGTATTGGCAAGTGGAAGGGGGGTGGGGGGAGGGAAGAGAGAGGTGGTGAGCGTATGCTTGCATGCTTTCAGAGTGAGGATAGCCAGAGAGCAAGGGACAGGGAAGAGTGTGGGGTCTGTGCTTGGAGGGGAGAAAGAGGGGTTGTAAGAGGAGAGAAGTTGGTGGGGCTGGGGCGGGGGGGTAGCACAGAGAGTCATCTGGGGTGGATTTCAAGGCCGGACAAGCTGTCACGGAGAAGGGCAGAGGTGTGAGGAGTCACTGGAGGAGAACATGTTGGAGAAGAAGACATTAAAAACATAAGGAGGCCCTTCAAAAACATGAAGCCTTGAGAGGAGGAAGAGAAGAGGAGACTTTCTGGAGTAAAGCACTTCTGGAGGGAGCGGATAAGAGTTGAGGAAATTGAAGATACAAGGCCAAAAAGGGTGTCTGCTGGAAGAATGGGGTGCATTCACAGCACGAGCGCTGGCAGGATGAAGAAACATGGACTTGGTACTGACACAGGAGGAATTCCCGTGAAGGCAGAACCTGAGGTCCATCCCGAAATCCTTCAGCTCGCTGAGGTAAGTGAGTAACTGCTCTTTGGGGAACTGTAAACATGCTGGTTATACACAGAAGAAATATGTTGTTCATAATCATTTGCTGAGACTGTTGACTCTCATTACACTGTAGACTGCGGACGTCAAGCAAAGGAATCCAAAGAATTACCACTACGTTTCCAAATTAGATGAAGCCTGCGCTCCAAAGCAGTTCTGCCTCTCTTACGAAATATTTCTCTTCTCTCTGTTTTTGTCAGCATTAAATAGAACAGAAGCATCTCATGCCGCACATGCTTGCATACCAAAGGATAAACATGCATTTAACGGGTCCCTTTTACACCTGCACCACAGGCATGGGTTGCATGTGTGGCTAATGTTTAGACATCAGCCAATGTCAATATGTTATTTTCAAGAAATCTGAATCATCAGCAATGAGAGAGGGGAAAGAAAATAAACACACAGGAGTGGACGGTCTACTTGATCGCTGTTAATCATGTCCCTCAGGAGTCAAGGTTCAGCGGAAGGAAGTGGTATAAGTTACTGTCCGGTTTCGACCTGCCGTCGGCCTGTCTGCTCGCTCTATTTAGGAACATGTATGGATTTAGGGGCAAGCCGCTTTGCTACACACGTAAAGCCTCTGGAGGACATTTACAGAGTCTAAAATAAAAAGTGTCTGTTGGTTTAGTACCACCAGTACACACTAGAAGCTGTGCGTTCTCACATGTCAGACTAACTCACACTGTGGTATGCTGCAAGTCAAAGTGATAGAACAAAGAACGAAAGAACTCGTTTTAGGAGTGAATGTATTTTGTCCACTGATTTTTTTTTTCTTTTGCACAGAAATGTCACCAGACATTGGGACATTTGCTCTGATGTGTGTGCAGTTTCACAGTGAACTCTTGGATCTTGCTGGAACAAAAACATTACTCAGATCACATGTGGCTTCAAATCCCCTAAAGCCCTTATTGTGAGTGTCTGTGTAAGTCTCTCTGTGTGTGTGTGTGTGTGTGTGTGTGTGTGTGTGTGTGTGTGTGTGTGTGTGTGTGTCTGACCATGCCAAATTATGATAACATAGTCCCAACTGAAAGGGTGGACTCTGCAGAGAAGAGGAATGAAATGTGTCATACATGCAAATTGTCCAGGAATTCTTCTTTAGGTTGTTTGTAATGTCTGTTTTTCTCTCTCTCTCTCTCTCTCTCTCTCTCTCTCTTTCTCTCTCTCTCTCTCTCTCTCTGTGTGTCTGTGTCTGTTTGTGTCTCTCTTTCTCTTCCTCTCAACACACAAACACACACAGACACACACACACTCATTCACGCACCTATTTTCAGCATTTTCATGGCCGTTTAGAGGTGACAGTCTCTACTAATGCAGGTTATAAATACCCTGCCAGAACTGGAGCGTACCCCTGGCTCGCCACCTGCTCCCGTCCCTTCCTAGCTTGATCGTGTGTATGTGTGTGTTGGTGTGTATGTGTGTCTGTGTGTCTGTGTGTGTGTTACCAAAAGCTAGAGGTTGTGGCTCCTGTTCTCCATCATGTCATCACTTGTGAGGTGTCAATGAAAAAAACACACACACACAGACCGAGGTATTTAGTCCAGAGGGGGTGTGTCACTATACTCTGTGTTCATTTACAGAGTGCATGTTTGTATGCTTGTGTGTGTGTGTGTGTGTGTGTGTGTGTGTGTGTGTGTGTTTCATAAACTCTTCCAAATGTATGAAACAATAATTTAATGGGACTCTCCGCTTTAGATTTTCCACATTTTCAATCAATATAAATGACTTGTTTTGGAATAACACCCTCAAAATGCTTCTTCTGCTGTTCTCACAGTAATGAAAAGCACATGCAGCCACAGTCATAAAGAAATCCATTATGCTTCTGTTGGTGCCTGACCCTCTCCTCATCTCCATGTTAGAAGTGGAAGTGCTTTGGGCTCTCTGCAGTGGTCAGAGATGCTTGGAGAATGACATAGACTTTGGCTGCAAAAATCTGAATGGGGTGGGGTTCTTTAATACTGCAATGCAATACTGCAATGCTGCTGATAGACATGGGAGCCTCTGGAGACTGAATGTCCGCTCAACCAAAGTTCCTTTTTGCTGGTACCGAGGACATAAAATGGGTGGACACAACACCAGTACGGTCTTATTCAGTCTATATTCAGTCCAAATTCAAAAATTGTATTAATTTTGTATTAACAAAATTGTACCTTTGGAAATCTTAAAATGCTCATATTTATTGAACATCAGTACAATTGTTGTGAATATTATATTTTCCCAGTAGTAGTATTTGCTTTCAGCTGTTCATGAGACATGTGATGAGGCAAGTCTTGTGTCAGTTTTAAATTTCATGTGTCGTTAGTGTTTATTCACTAACTTTACCCACTGCTTTTTTGTGTAGAATATTAAAGGCTGATTGCCAACTTTTAATCACTCTTTTTATAGACACTAAAAAATACTTCATACTAAGTTTAAGGTGAAACGTGAGAATAATAAACAGCGTTAACGTGTAAAATAATTTGTTCATTTGCTCAGAAGTGAAATCCTAAACATCATTAGCCAGGAGTTCAACTACAGTGTGTCCTCTATGCTTTCAAACTAAAAGGAAATGAAATCGAGGAACCTAATTAGATCTGTGTTTACTATAAGTGACCATTCAGGGATTTTTAAAGGACAACTGACAGAAATGTCAGGTACAACTCATATAATACCAATGGGATTGTATTTCTTTACAAGGAAAGTTATGATTTAATCCTTCCCGGGTGTCTGTCTGGGATTGTCAATAAACTCTTTAATATTAGAAATAAGTTTGTCCTCAGTGTGAGGCTGAGCTGCACTGATACTATTTGTCCACTGAGAGGTGCCCTTGACTCATCCCGATTTCTTTTTTCATTTATTTATTTATTTTTTTCATTTTTAACTTCAAACTGACACACTGGCATTAAACGATGAGTAACTGCAGTGAGGTTTCAGCATGAAAGTGATGAAATGGTGTTCATCCAAAATGAAATGCTAAATTTATTGTCCGAGATGTTTGCACAGGATTTTAATGAGAGGCCTCTGTGCTCAAACTCATTATGCAGCCAACTTTTAGTTTATTCAGTACTGCTTAGTGTTGTTTTAAAGACAGTGCTAGTTGGATGCATTAGTAAGTTGCCTGGACATCATGTCTCCATAAAAGCCACATTTGTAGTGATTTTTATTTGATTGCACTACAACTTGGCTCAGATAGTTGTGGCCACAAAACTTAAATACATGTATAAACATGAAAAAAACATTTGTAATTTAGTCGACCCAAATCAAATGACAAAGGAAAAATCTATTTAATGTCTATTGGTCACAGGCCACTCAACTGTCACTTTATAGCTATTGATGTTGTTATGGTATTTTTTACTCCAATATCACCTTGTCACTCATGCATTACTAATCATAAGACACATTTAAAAAGGTTATATTTTAAGCTTTCAAAAAATATGTTTTTTTGTAGCAGAGGAGTAAGATTTTTGCATCTTCAGCTAATTTTTCTTTATGTAGAAAAAAAGTGAGTCTGATCATACTTCATACTGTGAGTCTGATCCAACCCCTTATTATTATTACTGAAAAGTCAGCTTTTTTTATCTTCAAAGTGAACTGAGGTCAGGATTGTGAAGGGACAGCAACGCTGTAGGTCATTACATGAGTCCAATTGATTCCACCTCCAAAATTCAGGAGTTATGCAATAAGATTTAAAATGTAAATGGTGAGAGGGGGGTGGTGATCCTCTTCTCCCGTCATATGCCCTCTTTTTGTCAGGTTCATTGTCTCTCTTCCTAAATCTACACACACTCACACAGACCGAGACCCAGATTCAACACATTAAGCGCATGCCACAGTGGCCATTCGTCATAACAGCAGAGGACAAATGTCAATAGTCCAATGACTTGTTACTCTGCTGCTTTGATTATAAGATCAATACGTACAGAATAATGGTAATGTGTTCCATCAGTCCCAGTCAGTGACCAAAATAAACACTGTTTTTCCACCTGAGAGGGTTAGATATTACAATACAAATGAATGAATGTACAAGTGAATATATTATATAACTAATGCCACACCCTGTGTGACTCCCGAACCAAACTGTGGGACATCACACCCTCATTAAAATAAAAACATGATGGGAGCTTCATGACTGTGCATACCCAGAGCATACACAAGTTACTATGGTTTATGGTATTACTCTCATTATTCTCTTCCACCTATGTAGCTCTCTCTACAAAGGCTAACAGAATCAGACTGTTTTGAAACAGGAATCCAGATTTTGTTTAGTCAATTCAAGGCACAATCAGAGGAACAGTTTGATTTTTTGGGAAATACTTTAATTTGATTTCTTGCTGAGAGTTAGATGAGAAGGCGGCAGCTGGTTATTTCAGATTTGCTTAAAGACTAGAAAAGAGGAAACTAGCACAGCTCTGTTCAAAGTTATCAAACTTCGCCTACCAACACATCAACACTTAAAGCAGCTGCGATTTCTATTTGTGTAACAATGTATGCACATACATATGCAGTGTGAAAACAATGTGACAATATGAAAGGAGTGAACCTGCACAGAACTTTCACCTGAATCTGAAAAATGCTACCTGCTCAACACCAAACAGCTCAAAAGATGAAGTTAGTTAACTAGCGAACATAATGGAGCGTCCAATGTTTCTGACAGAAATTGGTACAGAGCAAAAACAGAGCTATGAGAGAGTGAACATTGGATTTAAATTTGCCAGGCAGCCACAAACATGACTCCAAAGGAATGATAATGTTTCTCCATGACTTCAGGATGTGTAAACCCCCGTTTGGTAACAAATTTGCTAAAAGGTGAGTCAATGTTTTATTTACAACTTGTTTCCACTGCCCTCAAGTGGCCAAAAACTGGTATTGAAGTTTTAAACTCATTAATTAACTTTTTTTTTTTTAATGTTTGGGCAGAAACAGCTGTTTTCCCCCCTGCTCTTCGTTTTTTTTAATGCTATGCTAGTCTTTAGCATAGTTAGCTTTATGCTAACTATCTCCTGGTTGTAGCTACGTATTTACCGCACAGACATGAGAGGGTTATCAATCTTCTCATCTAAATCTCTGCAAGAACACGAATAAATGTATTTCCCAAAACTTAAAACTAGTAAAGCTAGTTAATGAAGCTGGGGTTTGCACAAGGTGCTTTAATTGTTGATTTAAATGTTGTTGCTTGATAAATCTTCCTGTGTCACCTGCAAGTGCAACTGCAAGTGGATTAAAAACACTTGAATTTAATAGAGACTGAAAATTTGCATCCTGAAAAACGGTAACAGCAAGTCAGAAATTATGTTTTGTTAAGGGTTGTGAAGTTGTGTAGTCCAAGCAAATCAGCTGATGTTCACATTATGTAACCACGTCTTCTGTAGCTCAAGGTAGGGCTACATAAAACATTAATTATACATTTCTATTCATAAAGGATTTAGTGCCACTTAAGAGACACAGCCGTTTCATAATACATCGCGTTTCGGTGAATGAGTTTGCCTCCACTCCACAATTCAAGATGGTGAGAAAAGCGAGACTGGTGTCAGATTGTCAATAAGTGTGTATTTGTGAGAGTATATCAGAGCTGATGTGCAAGCCTCACCTCACCTGCCAGAGTTAAAGTCAATGCTGCTCCTGTTTGGGGAAATCCGGGCAACGGAAAAAGCAGAAATACCTGAGCTGAAAAATGTTTTTTTCACGACCAGAGAAATGCATTGAGCCATTTAACAGGAAAAGAAACACCAGTGTGTGCAGGTATGGTGTTTGTGGCCCTCCACTTCTTCCATTGCCTCACAGACACCCACACACACACAGTACAGACACCATTTCCCTCTTGATGTTTCCAGGCACCTCCTCCCTCTCTGCTCAAGGAAAGATTTAATGGTTTAATGTGCTTCACATGCTGTCAGAAGGCGTTACTTTGCGAGGGCGTTACCGTAACTTTATATAAACATTGTCCTATTTCTTTTCACTGGGACAGTTGAGTATTTGTTTATAAAAAGAAAAATCCATGGATTATGACTCAGGGCAGTACATTTACTTGCCCTTAGGACGCCAACCCTCACTGGGACTGTGTGTGTGTGTGTGTGTCTGTTTCTCTGCATGTATGTTCATAAACTTTCATTCATTTATACAGCATCAGCAGAATTTTTACTTTAACATTTTGAGAAAGAGATTGAGCAGTTAGAGTGAGTCTGTCTGTGTCAGATTTATTTGCCCACAGAAGCTCGTCTCGTGTTTACACAGCTGTCGTGATGGCCCAGTGTGGTACCACCTTGCAGTGTTGAAAAGAAACGCATAGTAAGCTTGTCGTCAAGGAGGAGAGACCCCAGCTATACCTGCCAACCTTAAACAGACAGGAAACTGAGACTATAAATTATTTATATTTTTGGGTAGTCTCACTAAACTTGCCTTTCATTTTTGTAAGAAACCTGGTTCCTGGCATCTCCTGGTTTGTTTGAGTGTTCAGTTACTCTGTTGGCATAAGGCAAAAGATCTGTTCATAAGGTACACTGTTGACAAGGCTGTAGAGGTTGAAGGCCATTGTATTTAACCAGGCTAGTCATTATTTAAACATTGTATTATTTCTCTGTGAGAACATTCTGTGAGGTTAAATGATAACATGCTAGTATTTAGCAGGTGTAACATTTCCCATGTTCTTCATCTTAATATAGTGTGTTACATGCTAACATTTGTTAATCAGCTCTAAACACAGTGGCAGTAGAGGAAAATTGAAGGGGCACCAGTTAGTAGACTTCACCCTGCGGCAACCACCATGAATGTCTGAGCCAAATTTCATGATAGGTTATTTCAGTCAGAACAAAGGAGATGACTGAAACAATGAACACCAAGTTCATCTATTCATTTACATTTAGTTTGCTTGTGCCCCAGTGGTGCATTAGAAGGGGGCTGGCAGCACAGATAACTGCTTATTTTTCATCATCTTAGCTGCCCCACACACTGAGACAGAATAAGGACAAGTTAAAAGATGAGACAACAGGATGCCTTAAAACACAGCATGATATGACAGGTGTTTTTAGCGGTGGAAGCTGATCAGCGCTCATGCTGGTGTGTCACTGAACCAGCGCACATTTATACTGACAGCAGCCACACAGGGGACAGTGAACGTCCGGTTCTTCAAGTTGGAACAAAGCTGAGATCAAATGCCTTAAGAGGCACTGAGAAAACTGCTCAAACTGAAAATGTCAACACTACACACTTAGAATGAAGTGCATGCCATCTTGAGGGCATGCATAGACTGCTCAAGGCTTTCGATTTATCCGAATGCCTTCCTCTGGCTTCTTTCGTGCAGTAGCATTTATTGTTTTCATCTCTTGACCGGATACTTTTATGCACTGCGTGAGTGATCGGATTTCATTCTCCTCTTTGTGTCTGCAGCTCACCAAAGCTGGGAGCCACACCTTCACAGAGAAGAGCTTCAAGAGGAGACGGGTGTGTGATGTATGCAAGCAGAACATCGACAACCCCGGGGCTTTCTGCAAGGGTGAGTCCACGTCTCAGTCAGGTCAGACAGCAGACCCAGAGACGCAAGTGGCAAGCACCAATACACACCTAGAACTCACACAGATGAGCTCACCCTTACTGGCTTTTCTCTCTGTAAAAGCTGATTTTCAGAGTAAAACATGTACATGTACCTCTCCCTTCTGTTTGCAGAGTGCAAAGTTGCAGTTCACAAGACATGTGAAGCCAAGGTAAGCCTCATATTACTTTCTTTCTCCCCTGGACAAACCGTGCTCCTGTGTCAGAGGTTGTTGGGCAGCAGTGCTAATGTGATGTGAGACTTAAGTGGAGTAAGCCATGTGCACTGACCTAGATGTCTGGTTAAAGAAGGCCTCCCCCTGAACTGCAACCATCCAGGTTGCTATGAGTAATTCAGTCATGTGGTAACATGGCATAGCAGGAGCTCCCAGGACCCAGGTAGTTTCTGTGTCTTGTTCAAAGTGACTCTATAATACAGCTTGCTTTGTAGTATTGGTTCTAATGAAGTACAATATATTTTACAAAATACACTAGAACTCATCAGTACTGGTGAGGGGAGTGCTCTCATGATGATCAGTGGGGGGCAGCAGTGAGCTGTGAGCTATCTAGGTGGTCTGTATGTGAGGAGAGGGGTCAGAGGAGGAGAAAGCACAAGAGGCAGTTCAGGTAGATGGCACATTGCAAATAAAACTGTCTCCTCGTTAACCTGTTTAAAATCAGTTGGTGCGTGTTTCTGGTACCAAGGAAGTCAAATACATTGAGGCTAAATGGTGTTTGAACTGGGTGGGGACGGCTGGGAGCTCTTTGATCACAGTGAATACACTTTCTAATGCATGGATAAAAGCACTCATATAGCAGAGCAGTCTTAAAGGAATAGTTTGACATTTTGGGAAATGTGCCTTATTAGTGTTCAGCGAGATGCTAGCTTAGCTTAGCATAAAGACTGGAAAACATGGGGAAGCAGCTAGCCCTGCCCGGTCCATAGATAACAAACTGTAAAACTATAAGAGTGATATCACTAGAATTGTGGTTTTGACACTAGAATTGATCGTTTCCTCTAGAAAATGACTAAAACAAGGTAGATTGTAAAAAAGCAAAATTCTTGGTCCTCAGGTCGATTATTTTCACTTGTTTCAGGATTTGCAACTCAAGATCTGTTTGTGTTTAAGTAAATACCCTCTTTTCTCATCTATATCTGTTTCTTTCTGTGTGTTTATATGTCTTTTCTATCTACTGATCATTCCAATTTTGCAGAAGTACTGTGCTGTGAGGGCATTGTGACTTTGACCATTGACACTACATACTATTCACATATCACATACGAGCTGTGTGGCTTATTGCCTAACATGAAAAAATCTAATTATATATCATAAATATAAAATTAAAGATAGAAAAAAGAAAAAATGACCTTAATACACTTTAATGACTGTTGTTACAATGATGTAGCATCATATTGACATATTTCAACTACAAAGGAGATCAGTTGCATAACTATTAAATGCACAGCATCACTGGTAAAAATCAGGTGTTGCTGCCAGTCCCTGAGAATCAAGGACAAATTGTTTCCTGTCATCATTTTGCACTAACACTGAATAGTCTATCATAATATTTGTGATTGAGGAGGCAGGGAAACAGTTTTCTCCACATGCAGTTGCCGTAATAGATAAGGCAGCAATGTAAAGGATTGTGTTTTCAATAAGATTCCTAATCTTTGTAGTTTATGCACCAGGACTGAACTCTTTCATTTTAAGAGGACATGTTGCTGTGTAAGAGAAGTGCTCTCTCTGTCAGCAGCCTGTGTCAAACCACTGGTAGTAGCTGCCTCTGCTCTCGTGTGACTCCGCTCACAGCAGCTCAGTCTCACACAGCACTGATTGAGCTCATAACCTTGCTGTAACTGCAGTGTTGTGCCTCACTGTCCAAGAGCACAAACAAACAGTACATTTCTACTCTGACTGTCACGCAGAAGGACCCATTGCCTTTATTCCTCAGCTCTACACAAACACACACATGCAGACACACACATCGTAATGGTGTGCAACTGGGCACTACCAGCTGTTGTGCCTTAGCAGCATGTATTAAAAGAGGATTATTATTTTTATCATACCCGTCCCCCTGGTCACCACGCTGATAGCCAAAAACAACACTTGGTCGCTGCAGCAGAGGCAGGCGCCTTGGACAAGAGTGGACATCATCACACAGGACGATGATCAATCTGGATATGAGAAGTCTGTGCGGGTAAATATAGAAAATAACAAGAGTGCCGTAGATGCCTTCCAGAGAGTGATCGGTGGGAGGACACGAATAAGTGAGAAGCAGCTGGGGAGGCAGACTGCGTGTCTGTCTGTGTGTGTGTGTAATCATTCCCATTTTGGGGTATTCATAAATAAAGGGGAACACTGGACTGAGGCTGCACACTGGTGTATGCTTCATGT
Source organism: Toxotes lorentzi (assembly GCA_037833715.1). Classification (NCBI taxonomy): domain Eukaryota; kingdom Metazoa; phylum Chordata; class Actinopteri; family Toxotidae; genus Toxotes; species Toxotes lorentzi. The sequence goes on from JBBMJY010000018.1 coordinate 10,161,912, forward strand.
CATGTTATCTCTCGTCTATATATTTCTTCTATGTGCTTTCTCAAAGGTCAGCATATTGCTTCCTTTCTTTATCGTTTCTTTCTCTTTCTACCTTTAGTCTCTGCTAGATTTCTCCTTTTCCTGGAGTTTCATAGTCACACATAAAGCTTCTCCCACCTTCTGTGACTTTTTTTTTATTCTTGTCAAATTTTTCTTTCATCAGTGTGTTGTGCCATCTCAGTACCATCTCCATAACAATCACCACTGAAGTTCCAGTTTTTTTCTTGCATCCTTTGTGCATCATCGCTCTGTTTGTCTGCCTTGTCAACACTATCTCCATCTAACTCTGCCTCTTTGTCCTGTTGCCCCCTTTATTGTGCCTCTTGTCATCTCTCTCTCATCCTCAGGCTACAGAAAAGGTCAGTGGACATCAGCACCCTGGGACTTTGCGGGGCTGCCCAGTGTCTGTGTGGAGTATTGACGTGTGTGTGTGTGAGTGCTTTAATGTCTCTGTGCACACGACACAGGCAGAGTGAGAGGGGAAAGTTAGACTGTGCTGCCGGCACTGTGGGAGCATGTGTGTGTTATCGTGAGAGAGGGAGGGAGGTAAAGTGAGTCGGTGAGAGAGAGCGAGCAGAGAGTTTGTAAGAAAGAGAGAGAGAGGGAGGCGGTGTATCACACTCTACAGACAGGACTGCTCAGAGGCTGAGGGAAAGACTGAAGCTGCTTGTTGAGAGGTAAAAACACTCTGCGCTGTATTTAATGAGCAAAGCTTTGGGTTTAGTTTATTCATATATATTCACCACATCGGTTTTGACTTCTCATGTATTTTTATTTTCTACTGAGTAGCAATCTAACATCCTTAAACCCTTTCCACGGCGTTTGGTCTGATAACGCAGCATGTGATTGTGCATATTATTCCATTAAAGCTGTAGCCAGGGTGCTCTTGCTTTGCCCAGAAAGAGGATTTCATGTAGTGTGATTAAGGCAAGTACAGAAAATGAACTGGAGACTCCTGCTGTGACCTACAAAAAAATAGACTGATTTGAATTTTTAAAACCAGAGGGTGAACTCATAAGATTTACTGTTTAATGAGATAGTTGTCACCAGGCGCTGGTTAGTAGATTATGGAAGCTGTACCAACAACCCTTTGCTATACAGTCCTACACATGCCTGTAAATGTGAGATTTTCTAAAACTTGCAGTCAAGCTGTGTCTTTTTGGCATTGATTCAATGTGACAGTGCATTCTCCTGCATTATATATTTACTGTATTTTTTTTGGTTACTTCAAGACTGTGTAAACATCTGTATATGTATATGTATGTATATGTATGGACAACAATCTCTGACCATAGGGCACCTGACAGAGACTAATGGCTGCACTGGAGACCCAGTCAGCTGTCCTAACATCATCTGATGGGTGCTAATGTTGCGTAGTGAAATACAGATGGTCACAGTGTCTGCTCATACATGCCAGCTGTACCGCTAATGTTTCAAGCTGACTTATGAATTGATATAGTGATTATGATGCTATAAGGCTTGTGTAATGGGCAAGTGTTATACACAGTAATGTTGTCAGTTTGTCCTAATTAGTGCCAGAGGGGCTGGAACAGATAGACAACGTTTCCTGTAAAGCTCCAAGCCTCTTTTGCAAATTCAAATTCAACAAATGCATATGCGGTCCAGATGTTGTAAGGATCTGTGGCTTCTCTCCTGTCAGGTCGTGTCTTGAGCCAGTCATGTTTTTCAACCTTTTCTGTTATTTGTGTCTCTCCATGGGGGACAGAGCGGACATGCTGTCCTGAGGTAGCTCAGTGCAGATCAATGGGAAGGTAGAAACACGGAAGTTGATGGAGATTTCTTTAAAAAAAAGAAAAAAGCTCAGTAGGATGGTGTTTGAAGTAAATGTTGTGCAAAGAAAATCCTGTCAGATGAACATCTGTGTAACTTGATTAAGGTGGAGACTTATCACTGTCACACTGTTGTTAACATTTATAACCATCACTGGCACGATGCACTGTGTACAGATAATTAGCATGGCTAATTTAATTTTACTACCTTATTTGCCTTATCAATAATAAAATATTAAAAAGGCAGTACACACACACACACACACACACACACACACACACACATTGTGTTTATATTTACCCATTGCTTTTCATTTCCTGAGAGACAAAATGATGGATGAACAGAAAGCCTGGTTTAATGTTCCAGGAATTACACAGTTCCTATGTTCAGCAGAGTCATAACAATACATTTAAAACAAATTTGTGCTCAGACGGTGTCATTTATAACATATTTCTTTTGATATTGCATGGTTGTACACAGTAGGTTCTGAATTATTGGGTGTTGTCTTCAATTATTGGGTGTTAAATGTTGTTGAGCAAAGTGCAAAGGACCAAATACAAGTGTGTGTTAGTTTATCATGGCCCTGCTGCTGCTGCAGTAGAGGCTAGTGGACCTGTGAGATGAATGATTGACAAATAGACAAAATGAGCCCTTAAGTGTTCTGAGAGATGTATGACCTAAAATAAGGAGCTCTATCAAAATAGCTCTGTGAAATCTCTCTGCTCTGTGTCAGTGGTCAGAAGGTATGTTCAGCTGTTGACATCTCCCTCCCATCCAGCGCTCGCTCTCGCTTTCTGTCTCTGTTTGCCTCTCCTCTTTCCTCTTCCCGTCTTCCTGATATCTTTTTCTTTTTTTCTACTAAGCTCCGTCTATCTTTCTGCTCCCCAGACAGTTTGCTGCTTTGAGCCCTTGTTCGTGCTTCTTCTCGTTCCCCTCTATGGGCGATGCTTATCGTGGTATTCTTTGTCATCTGATGTTGTTTATTCAGGGAGAGCACATACTTGTATCTCACGGCAGGGATGATTATGGTTATCCTGTCCCCAGGCACTGAAAGTCGAGAGGGAGAGGGTGTGAGGTAGTAGCAAAGGGGAGTGACGGGCAGTCAGGGGGTAGGAGATGGAGATATGAGGGATCAAAGGTGAGGAAGAAAGGAAGAGAGGTAGAGCTATAATGAGGCAAGAAATAGAGGGAATGCCATCCTTTCATGTGAGGCCTTCTAAATCACGACCACCCCTAAATTTAGCCCTCTGCTGCCCTTGGTAAAATGTGAAGTCTGCGCAAAAAAAATAAAAAGCCTCAGAGTTTTATTTTGCTTTCATTTGACTTTGGCATTAGTGTCTTTTTGTGAGACTATGGAACTTGGAACAAGCCGTGGTTATTTTAGCTTTTCCAGTTTCAAATGGGAAAGCTTACTCACTTCTCCCTCTCCGCAGCATGAGTTCAGCTCTGAGTTAGCTGTCAGAATGAAAGTTGCTCCTCCTGGATGGCACACTGACGCCTGTGTCTCAAACACTCACATTTATCTCCCGCTTCCTTGTAACTGACTCAGCAGCTCCGGCAGATCTCTGTGTTGGATTTCCTCTCCCTGGGATAGGAGTGATGATTCAAGATGTGGCAGTGAAAACTTTTCAGCTCCGTGCCACTGCCAGTGTGTTGTGGAGCGGATTTACAGTCGTGAAAGCTCCACTGTTACACTCTGAAGGTTAAATGTAGATTAATGATCAGATCGGGCTGTACATGTCAGAAAAGAGTGAAAACCCAAGATGATGTCTTCACGAAATAGTTGCACATTTTCTGGTAGTAGCTTCAACTTTCTGCCACCTCCAGGGACTGACTGAGTTTGTTTATTTGGTCTGCCTTGCTCATCATGAAACACTTTTCATTTATCAAGCAACAGCTGCGTCCAGCCTTTATGCAAAGCAAAGTTAAGTGGCTGCTGCTGCAACTTCATATTTATTCTACAGATGTAAGAGTGGCATCAATCTTCTCACCAAACTCCTGGCAAAAAAAAAAAAAAAAAGAATTTCAATTGCTTGTTTAGTCCAAGAACTGACATCCCAAAAGCCAAAGATAACAGTAACAGAAAAGCAGTAAATCCTCACATTTGATAAGATGAACTTTTGCTTGGTAAAGGAATGAAAAGTGTACTTGGTGTACAAGGCAAAGTAAACCACTGAACACAGCAGGCATCCAGTCCCCTCACAGTCAGTACGTCCCTGAGGGTGGGATCGAGTGCTGTCATTGGCACCTCAGTAAATGCTCGCTGATGAACAAGACAAACTGAACCAGATGGCTCCATTCCGAGTGGCTCCAGCGTACAGTCCACATGCATTAATGAAGACCCTGAGGCTGGCAGAGCTACCGAAGACACGTGTATACACTCTGCATGCGTGCGTGTGTGTGTGTGTGTTTGTATGTGTGAACCTAGGTTGACCAGCGCTGACATCCTGTTGCAAATTGCTTCCTGTTGACTCTGCTGTCTTCCTCCTCTGCCTTTATGCTGCCTGTCGGTGCTCTCTGCCTTTAGGATCAACCCCGGTCTTCTTTTGTGCGCATGTTTGTGTTTATACATGGTTACACATGTATGTTACGTCTGTATCCTACTGTTCCTTCCTGGAGCCGACCACTTTATCCACTTAACTACCATTATTAAACCTATTAAGAGAAGAGTTCTGCCCTATGGCTGAATCTCTCTTTCATTTCCTACTGTAGGTTTTAAAACATGTTTATAATCTGTCCCTGTGCACTCACACAGGAAAGTACAGATTAGTAGCATGTAGGACAGAATGTGGACAAAGCTGATCGACTCAGGTTCAACTTGTCCAGACCTCACTCGATATCCAAGAAATCTTTGATATTAACAAACATTTAAACGTTAGTGCCGAATATAGGCTGTCACAAGAATCACATAACAACATCATCTTGTCAGTTCAGCAGTTGTGTATTTTGCTGTGCGTTAACGAATTACAGCCCTTTTCTCCTTTCACTCCTCCTTTTACTCATTCCTCTGCAGATCACAAGCCTGTTTATGTCCTTTCTCTGTGACCCCTCTCCATTTTGTGTGTCTCATGAAATAAAAAAATAAGCTAGTATTTAAAATTTATTTATTTTATTTTTTTTAAGAAGTCTAATAAATCACATGTAATGTGTTCATCTTGGAAATGCACAATGACATAAATTGAAGATGGATGATTAGTTCTTTCTCTCTAGAGAATAACTAAGAAATATTTATTCAATTATCAACAAGCGAAAGAGATTTTTAAACTGATTCAGAACTTCCCAAGTTGACATTAGTTCTTAGTTGGAAAGAATACAATACAGTACTAAGGATGTAGTATTAACTGCCTCCTCTTCCTGACTGCCTTGACCACACAAATGAAATCAGCTGCCATTTTTTTCATTACAAGTCATGTCAATATATAGTGTATCTATATAATCAATGTATCTCTCTGAGAAGTTGCACATTGATTATGATGCATAAGTTGCAGTAGTGGTCAAATTAATTCATCAGTGGTTGCCTAAATTTTATCATAACAATGTCATGTAACTGATTCAGTATCTACATCTACAGGTATAGTCAGACTAAACTGTAGCATAGTGTGTTTCTACATAGCTGCTGTTGTTTTCCTGGGAGTGTTTCACTTGCAGATCAATGCGATTGCCAGGCTTTTGACTTGTAAACCTGTTGCCTGACAACTGTCAGCACTGGCCAGCGCTCAGCCACAGAGGGCAGCTCAGCCCTCTGTGGCTGATTGAGATAGTTCAAGGGTCAAAAAATGACAGGGTGTCACCTGTCAAGGTTTGCAGTCAGAGCCCATACACGTAGCTGTGCCATAACACTGAATGTTTGTGTACCATGTCTTGGTAGAACCATATATGATCACTTGATGTGATTTCAATTATAAATGACCTTATCTCATGACACCATCAGTTCAGGGTCAACTGTTATCTTCCTAATAAACAATCCAGAACAGAAGAAGCTACACAAACCTGTTCAGGTCTATTTGTACAGTAGTGGCTTTAGTCTGTTTGCATGACCTCAGCCTCCCTCTCTCTGTATACGTGTGTTTATGGTTTTGGCGAGATACTGTTGGCTCACCAGCGGCCCAAGGACCGCGCGCCACATGTAGAGTCTTCCCCCAGTAAAATGTATCTGTCTCTATCTTTATGAGGCAAAAACCCCCACAATCAATCATTTTTATTGTGTATTTCTCTTTAGAATGGATCATTCTGCTTATTCAACTATCTGGTCAGCACAATAAAAAGTCAATACAATGCCCTCATGTTCTATACATTTCTGTAGACGTGAAGGTATGCAGGTGCTTGTCAATGTTTGTGTCTACGTGTATACATCTGTGTGTGTACCAGTTTGCTTGTGTGTGTGTGTGTGTGTGTGTGTGTGTGTGTGTGTGTGTGTGTGTGTCTGACATGTGCGTCACTAGCTCATCATGGGAAACAGCCAAATCCATACTGACATCCTCTTCCTGAAACCAGCTGCTGCAGATGACAGGAGGAGAGTGAGAATGAGTCTTACTGTCCTCCATCAGCTCTTCATTCCCCCGCCATCCTTCCATCTCTTCATCTGCACTGCTGGAGCAGGACCAAGAGCATTAAACCAAACACATGACTTGGCATGTGCTGGTTCATTCCCAGTGTGCTTGCGTGTCTGTATATGTGCATATGGTTCTGTGACTGCTGCAAATAAAACTAACCAAATGTCCCTTTGCTTTCAGGTGAATCCCACCTGCACCTCAACGCCAGATCTGGTAAGTCTGTACATTTACTTGTTTTATATTATGTAATGCAATCAATAATTATGATTGCAATACAGTTACTCTTTTCTGTTCTTTGTTTCTCAGAGCGGTTCCACTAAATCTACATCACAGAAGAAGAGAGGCTCCTTACCAAGGTAAGACAAATTCCACATCTGGGATTAAACCATCCACTATCTTAATCGTCTAATGGCTGTTTTGGCTGCACTGAAAGAATGGATTCTCACAATGTCCAGGAGTAAAAGTGTGGAACAAGTGATGGAGCATGTGATGGAGCGCCACTATGACTTTGACCTCACCTACATCACAGAGAGGATCATCTCTGTCTTCTTCCTGCCAGACCTGGAGGAGCAGCGGTACCGCAGAAACCTGCAGGAAGTGGCCTCCATGCTAAAATCCAAGCACCAAGACAAGTTTCTTGTTAGTAATAAAACTTTAATCGTAACACATATAAACTTAATGTTGTAATTTGTTTTCTAAAAGGACAGAATAATTGTGAGTCAAATTTTTGATAATGGCCGCTATTAGAGGTTTTATTGAAACAAATTAAAATGGTTTTATTTGTATGTTTGTGTAACTATCCACAATGGTTATTGCTTTCAGTCCAGATATGTGATGGATAGGGACCAAATCTTACCTCCCAGTTTCCTGGAAAAAAAAAATTCTGATATCTTACATATCTCTGCCTTTTCCAGCTACTGAATTTATCAGAGAAGAGACATGACATCACCAGACTTAACCAAAAGGTACATGTGCTGACGTCTCTCTGAAACACATCACACATAGCTTAGGCTACTGAGACACATAAATTCCCTAAGTGATAATGTACTTTCAAAGTTAATGGACAGGTTTGACTGTGTCTTCCCATGCGGTTTAGGTTCAGGACTACGGCTGGCCTGATCTTCACGCCCCACCCTTGGACAGGATCTGTGCCATCTGCAAGGTCATGGAGACCTGGCTGACCTCTGACCCCAGCAACGTAGTGGTCCTCCACTGCAGGGTTTGTGCAGCCTGAATCCACATCTGCTTGCTTTCACTGTTACATTTTTAAAACAATGGGGGGAAAAACACTTTCATAGTCACTTTGATTTGTGTTCTGACAGGGAAACAAAGGGAAGACGGGGGTCATTGTGGCAGCCTACATGCACTACAGCAAGATATCTGCTGGGTAATCTACATTATTATTACTTATGTAACAAGGCACATGCAATACAAACATATGTAAAGATCAATTATCCATGATGAATTCACACATGCCATGAAATCTGCAATTCTGTCAAGAAAAACTAGATCTCTCCCTCAAAAATGGCACCACAGGGTGCCTCTTGACAACTACTTATAACACCTTTGTGTCTCGATAGTTTCTTTTTTCTTTTACAGTTTGTTGTCATTGTGGCCAAAAACATCTTTGAATAGCTTCAGTGACAGTTTGATCAATGTTATCACTGTAGAGCTGGAACTAACAGTTATTATGTCATGTTTTTAATTTTTTAATTTCAAATAATGTGCAGATTTTTTTTTCAGTTAATTGTTTGGTCTATATAATGCCTGAAAAAAGTGCCACGATTTCCCTGAGCCCAAGTTGACATATTTAAATAACTAGTTTTGTCAAAACAATGGTTCAAAACCCAAAGATATTCTTTCTTTTTTTTGATCGATTTATTTTTGGTATTTTTGCTTGAAAGAATTATGTGTGTTTATTCAATTATCAGATTTGTTGATGATTAATTGATCAACTAATCGATTAATCAGCTAATCATTTCACGTCTCGTATTACTACACTTCTGGTTGGGTCCACAGAGCAGACCAGGCTCTCACCACACTGGCCATGAGGAAGTTCTGTGAAGACAAAGTCAGCTCTTCCTTACAGCCCTCACAGAACAGGTCTGACACCCTCATGAATCGATTCATTTCCTCTCCTCCCATATATCACTTCTTGTATTGCTGCTGTCATCCCATAAATTCCCCTCCTCATTTCTTCAGGTACATCTACTACTTTGGCGGTCTGTTGTCAGGTTCCATCAAAATGAACAGCAGTCCTCTGTTCCTCCACCAGATCCTCATTCCCTCACTGCCAAACTTCCAGACTGGAGGAGGTCAGTTTCACACATACTAATAATGGTATAATAGATTGCAGAGCTGTAATGGTAACTGTGAGCTTTGAATAGAGAACAGAAAGTGTTTAACCCAAAAAACAATAGAGCCTTTGTCTGCACACTCTCCCCCTTTTTATTGCTGTTATCCTCACTTCTTTCTGTATTTGCAGGTTTCTATCCCTTCTTGAAAATCTACCAGTCTCTACAGCTGGTCTATACCTCAGGCGTCTAGTAAGTACATGATCAGTTGTCTAGTTGTACCTCTGGGTTTTCAGCTCACCTCCTGCGGGTAGACGCCTTTCCTTCCCTCTGTCCCCTCTGACAGATGTTGTCTATACAGGCCAGTGTCTGTGTTTAGGTGTAGACTGGGCTGTGCTTATATTAAAGTTAAAGTTGTTTACGAGTGTTTTACCCAACTGAGCCATGTTTTTGACTGGTTTTATATATGGTTCTACGGCTGTTGTCTTTGTTTTTTTTTTTAAACTGTGTGTGTGTGTGTGTGTGTGTGTATGTGTCCAGTGATCCTCAGAGCTCCAGGGCGAGGAAGTTGTGTGTGACTATGGAGCCAGCGCTATTATTAAAGGGAGACATTATGGTGAGAAACAGCTCATCATGAACTGCATAACACTAATTGAAATACTATACACCGCTGCAATACTTGCAGTGTACCAACTGCTATCATGTTTGTTGTAGTCAGTTTCTTGCACTCCCGTTGATTTTAGCACTTTCATAAATACACTTTTCTTTCCTGACTGTAATGTACTTTCGTAACTTTGCTTTTAAAAAGTTCTTGATTCTGTTTAAACCATTAACCTTAATCTACAAATCCTCAGTAGACTATGAACATGCATGCTTCATTGCATGTCTTGCATGTGTCTTTGAGAGGGTAAATACATTCAAAACCCTTGGCCTCCTAGACAAACATGTAGGTACTTTATATATATCAGAGTCAGAGAGTAATAAGCTGCCATAGCAGCAGCACACACTGAAGACATATGATCCAAACAAAGCTATTGAAAATTAGATTTACTATTTTATCACACTAGCCATAATTAAGCCTACTAAATGAGTCTTATTATTTGCATCACCCTCTTGCTACTCTCATCCTTCTCTGCAGGTGAAGTGCTACCACCGGAGGAGTCGAGCAGCAGAGAGAGAGGTGGTCTTCAGAGTCCAGTTTCACACCTGCACTGTTCATGGAGCCCAACTGTGGTTTGGCAAGACTGAACTGGACTTGGCCTGCACAGGTATAAAAACAGAGGCTCAACAGTTTTCCTGGAAATGCATGGCCTACCAAGTAGGAGTGATTTTTCAATCTCTGTCCTCTTGGACAAAGGCATCACAGAAGGGATTAGAGAGAAGGGTAATTAAAACTGTGGTCCTGTATGACTGCAGTGTGGTTGTTCAGACTATCCAGCTGCTGTGCTACACTAAAAATCTGAATATGTTATCAGTGAACATATCAGTGAACAAAATGGAAGCCTTCTGCTGTATATTTCTACTGCTACCTTGAAATTGTTTACAAGACTGTATAATACAAGACCTACTTATTCCTTAGACACTGTAGTGTTTGTGTGTATTTTGAAACAAATAGCAAATGACAGTGTCAGTTTAGATGAAACAGAAATGCTTGTACATGGCTCAGTAAGCAGCAGTCTCATGACAGTTGCTCTAAGTGCTACATGCTGACGCATGCATACAATGTATAAATAATATTACCCACACTCATGCATGACAGTAAAAAAGAAAGCTCATCTGAGATGTTACATTTCTTTGAAGTGTTGTGCTCTGTTTACTTGAGCCACACTCTGTCTTATGGTCCTATTTATTTCCATTATGGAAAGTGAAAGCAAGTATCTTTATTTATTAACTTTGGGTTTTCTACTTCACAGATCACACTTTCTTGTGAATGTTTTTATCACTCGCTGTAGTTACAGTCTGGATATTTTAGTTTGCCTTTATGTCCGTCTTTCTGAAGATGACAGGTTCCCCCCTGACGCTACAGTCGAATTTATCTTCTCCAATGGGCCAGAGAAAATGAAAGGTGAATATTATCAGCTGCCTGTCTCGCACTGCATCCTGTAGTGAATTTTGTGCTCCTAATCCTTTCCTGTTTTTTTTTTTTTTTTACATTTTCATATGCTTCAAATTAAAATGTCTGCCTTCCAAGGTCGAGAATACCGCAAGAATGATGCCTCTATCAAAGTGGACTATAACACCTCAGACCCTGTGGTCAGATGGGATTCATATGAGAACTTCAACCTGCACCACCAAGACAGCATGGAAAGTAAGAAGCATATACACACAGGTGTAAAAAGTAAGCTTTGCATTAAGAGGGTAAATCAAACATCACATCCCACCCCCTTTTCCTTTCTACTAGATATCTCTCATACGAGGGGCCCTCTGGATGGCAGTCTCTACGCACAGGTGAGGAAGCGACGTGGGCCAGGCTCGACTGCCTCAGCAGCATCTCCCAATGGATGCCTCACGGGCAGCCCAACAGTGAAGCCACAAACTCCCTGCCAGCCCCAGCCGCCCACCTACAGCGGTGATTCCAGTCGTTCCACAGCACCCACTGATTATCTGCAAGACAGGGAAGACAGAGCAAGAGAGAAAACAAGAGGGAAAGAAAAGGATCGGGAGACAGCGATTTTAGATGACGGAGACCCCTCAAGTCCAGGGGGTTTGAGGCGAGAACACTCATGTTGCGGTCGGGCAGGTTCAAATTGTGGCGATGTGGGATGGGAGAGGGAGAGAGGGCCCTGCTTGTCTAATGGTCACTGTCTCGGACATTGTAACAGCATTAAAAATCATCCAAAAAGTCAAACTCTGCCTGCTTTACCATCCAAATCTGTGTCCCCTCCTCCAAATTCAGCTCATATGGAACTTTGCCATCGCCATAGTGCCCATCCTTTACCAGAGTTACCGTGGGAACGTCCGCCCCCACCCCCGCCTCCACCACTGTCCTGTCTCCATAGGCCATACTACCCTTATTCTACCCCTGAACACGCACACCCTCACAGCCACTCCCTCCCAGCCTCTAACAGACTCTGCACTGGAGAGGAGTGTCACCTCTTTCATTATTCCAGCCACGGCCCATCCTCTCATCTCTCCCATCAGTCCCTGCCCTCTAGCCCTTACAGGGAAATGTTCTTCAGCTCTCCAACACCATCCTCTGGTTGCCCCTGCCGGGACTGCTCCAGCAGGCGAGAGCACCAATCAGCCTCCGTCAGAACATTCCACCCATTACACCCAGAACAACTGGAAAACCCACACTGGGCCCCAGGAGCAGGGGTACAACGAGCAAGAGAGGCGCCTCCACTCTGGGAAAGTGAAAATCCGTGGGAGGTTGTGAGGGAGGCCGAGTTCTGGCAGTGCAAATCAACCATGCCTTCTTTTCGGGTCTACCACTCCTCTTTGGATCAGGGTCCAAACCCGGAGCAGCCTAGATTTGCCCTTGGACCTCACCAGAGCTATCATAGCCCCCAGTCTCTGGTGGATGTGCGGGATGGAGCCAGCAGTGGGTACCATACCCCTCCACCACCCCGCCACTCCTGCCCCTGCTCTCCTTATCAGTCATCACCAGCTGAGAGCCACGAGAGCCGGGGTTATGCCTCAGGGTGCCACTCTGGATCGGCCTCGCCTCTGCCCGCTAGTAGCCCGTCTCCTGGGAGAGGCAGGCTGCCCGAGACACCCTCTAGATCCAGAGAACAGCAGCATGCTGAAGGTGAATGATGGATACAGTGGGAATTGTTTTGGGTTTTTTTTTTTTCATTGAAATAACATGTTAGTTACTTCTTGTATCACTTATTTTTCTGATTGTTTTGTTATAAATGAACTTTGTCTTATTTTATCTCACTTCTCAAAGTGGAAAAGGCCAAAACTAATGTGGAGGATGACATATCCCAGGGTTCAGAGGGTAAATCGGACTCTAATGGCCAGTCAAGCACCCCTGGACTGGACTCTGATCATGATTACACACTTATTGGTAGCAGCAGCCCCACACACACTGAAGACAGGTGGGTGAAACTTTTATTTCATTTACATCTACTAATGCTGAAACTAAAACAATGTGTATAATATCTTGTTGTTTTATATTTTGTCCCCAGTGTTACTGCTGATAGCCTTCCTCAAAGCCAAGAAACCTCCACACAACTAGAATCCAACACAAACAGCAACAACACTATCACACCAGTACCATCAGAAACACAAACCCAAACTTCCAGCATATCCATAAACTCTACACAACAATCAAGTGAGCAGAGTTTGAGTTCTGATGGAAAAACTAGTGAAGCCGCAGGAAGTGCTGAAGGATCTAACCAGTCACATGCTTCAAGTTATGCTGCTGTCATTATCACCCCAATCCAAGTGCAACTCAATGGTTCTGCCCTTCCCAGCGATACCCCAGCCGACAGCAGCAGAAGTATAACCATGAACCCTTTTGCCTCCCCCAGTTCTAGCCCTTCTCCCACTTCCCCAAATTCTCCTATTGGCTCCCCAGAGGTGAAGTCCTCTCCCCAGGACTCCCCCTTGGCTCCAGACACAGCAGGGCACAGACTGACTCCGGACAGAGACAGCTCAGCCGACAACAAACCTCCATCACCTGTGCCCGACGGATATCACACACCCACATTTCCATTAGCGTCCTATTACTACCCATTACTAAACGTCCCCCATGTCCCATACACGGGATACACTGCAGTCACCATCCCCGCTATCCAGCCACCACTCCCTGAGAAGAAGCGCCTTTCCTCCACCGGAGGATCTCTGAACGGACACAACTCTCTTCTCCGAGTCTCTTCAGCTCCTTCCCCCTCGCACCACGTTACTTTCTCCCCTGCTCTGGGAGAGCAGAGACAAGGGTCTGCACAGTCGAGCTATAAGGAGGAGGCAGACATCAGGGTTAATGCTAAGTTTGTCCAGGATAGCTCCAAGTACTGGTACAAACCAGGTATCTCTAGAGACCAAGGTGAGGATTGTATACAAATGCAATGTTTGTATTTATCATTACCATGTAATCCAGTCTTCTCTCATTTCTCACCACAGCACTCTCACTCTAACATGTCCTCCTTACCGTAGCTATAGCTGTGTTAAAGGACAAGGAGCCAGGAACGTTCCTCATCAGAGACAGTAACTCCTTCCAGGGGGCCTACGGTCTGGCCCTCAAAGTGGCCACCCCTCCTCCCAATGCCAACATCACTGGCAGCAAAGGTATCCATTATGAATGTGGTGTTGATGAATTTCAATGAGCTGGCTGCCATCAGGCCTTTTAATACATGTCACAGCAGGAAGAGCACAGGTGTAAACAATAAAATGAATAATGGCTGAATTCCATTTAGCTGCTTCAGTTTCAGAGTCCTGGCATTGTTAGTGCTGGCTCACTGTCACAGTGACATTTGAATAGAACAGAGCCATTGTTAAAGTTATTAGTAACGCCTTTGCTTTTCCTACGACGACAAGTCAGAATGCCTGCTGTGAAAAAGGCCTGTGGCAGGTGTCTTTCTTGGCACCAGTGAAATTACATCATTCTCCCATTCAGTAAACTATACTTAGAAATGTGATGCCAGTACTTCAATGGCTGATTTATTATGTAATTTTCATTCATCTACTGAGTCTGTTTTATCACCCAAAATGACAGCAAAGTGGTTTTAGGGGAAGATACTAGCCAGCAAGTAAGCGTAGAAAATCACAAAAAAACAACAACTAATACAGATTATAAATCTGTGTGACTACTTGTGAAGTAGGTTTAGATCCAATCAATGTTTAATTTCCATTACCTTGTTAATTTGCATTTATGCTGTCATAATGAAGATGAGAATTAAAACATAAACCAAACACCAACTCACATACTTGAGTTCAAATGACATCTATGATTTAGTTGAGAACAACTGTGTCACTAATTCAGTGTAATTCAGAATTAAGCACTGGTTTAATACTGTTGTCAAATTTTAAACACAGGCATTCCTGTGTATATATCTTTGTTTTTGCTGCAAAGACAACAACTGTTGGTGTTGCATCATAAGTTTCCATGTATTTCTGTTCTTTTCGGCCCAGGCATGAAATATAAAAAAAAAAAAAAAAATGAGGCACACAGTTGTTATCAAAGGACGCAGGGACAATATGGTTTTCATAAGTCTACAGTAAACAGAATCATATATGTTTTGTATTCTTGTTCATGCATCCTCATAGAATATGTTCTTCAGCAAGACAGTCGGAAATATTTTTCATCATCGCTCCCTCCCTTCTCACCCGCCTCTCTTCTTTCCCAGGGGATCCTCTGGAACAGCTGGTGAGACACTTCCTCATCGAGACTGGGCCACGGGGAGTGAAGATCAAGGGCTGTCAGAACGAATCCTATTTCGGTCAGTTATGTGGTAGACACAACTGTCAAAATATGTTTCACATATTTAGTTATGTATGAGATACTAAAACTGAAAAATACTTTTTATAAATTTTACTTCTGTCCCAGTTGCGTATGATCTGTCCTTTAATTCCTATTAACCTGTCATAGGCACAATCTGTTTTACCTATTTCCTCTTTCTGTCTTCTTCTTCTGTCTCAGGAAGTTTATCTGCCCTGGTGTACCAGCATTCAATTACTCCCATCTCTCTACCCTGTGCCCTTCACATCCCAGAAAAAGGTAAAATCAGTATCATTACATTTATGTCATAATTTTTACAACAACAATATTAATGTTTGCCTTTTCAAATGAGTTGTATCTGTTATTAGAGAACAAATAAATGACTACTCATCTAAGACTAGTAGGTTATTACAACAGTTGCAGACTGGATCCTTAATAATGTAGATGTTATGTAACTGAAGCCTGTGATGTTTCAGATCTGGTTGGGGAGCTTCAGGAGATGCAGAGTGCAACAAACACCAGCACAGCAGCTGACCTCCTCAAACAGGGAGCAGGTATCACATGGGCTTGCTTTGCTTTTGGGTGATTCTGTCGTTGTATGAACGTCCACAGAGGAGAAATCAAATCAAGCAGTATTTTCACAGTACTGACCCTTGAGAACACATACCGTATGTTTCTGTTAATCCATATTTCCTCATCTCTTTTATGAACCAGCATGCAACGTGCTCTACCTGAACTCTGTGGAAACTGAATCGCTGACGGGGCCGGAGGCAGTTTCCAAGGCAACCAAGTGCACGCTGGCTCTGAGTCCGCGTCCAGTGGCAACAGTGGTCCACTTTAAAGTGTCCTCTCAGGGGATCACTCTAACAGACAGCAAAAGAAGGTGCATCTTCGACACTAAAGTCTTTCTGATGTAACTGGTGATTTTATTAAAAAGTGGTATTTGTTATTGCGTTGGATTTCTGACGCATGACACAGTATGTGCACCCATTTGAGAGAAAACTCTCCTGTTAGGTTCTTAAAACTAATGCAAAAGACAAATGAGTTAATTGTTTGTGTTTTTACGCAGGCTATTTTTCAGGAGACACTACCCAATCAACAGTGTCACGTTCAGCAGTCTTGACCCACAAGACCAGAGGTGGGTTGCTGAGACAAATAGAAAAACAAATATAGACAAATAAATAAATAAAATGCTTGAACATGTTACTGCTGATTATCTTCACCAAAAGCGGTGCTAAACATGTGCTTGCTGCTGCTGCACAAATACTTCTTGTATTGGCTTGTATTTCAAAAATATAAGTTCTCTTTGTGATTTGCTTGTCTGCTTTTTTTTTGTTTGTTTGTTTTACTCTGACAGGTGAATGAGCAGTGCTAGTCATTACCCAGTCTCATAAAACAGTCTCCATGTCCTTGTTATTCATGTCTTCCTACATTTTGTCTGTGTCTCTATTTGTGTACTGCTTCAGGTGGACTAATTCTGATAGCACATCAAGCAAGTAAGTGCTTGTGTCACTGTGTGTTTTTCTTGTCGAGTCATACCACCGACTGGTACATTGTGCGACTTTGCATGGCAATTAATCAAAGCAATCAGATTTGTTACTCTGACTTATTGAGAAAAAAAAAACGGGTTTCTTTCAGCGTCAATCACTCTTTGCTCTCCAGTGTCTTGACTCGTCTCGTCTCGTTTTTGCTGCAGGATGTTTGGTTTTGTGGCCAGGCGAACGGGCAGTGCCACAGAGAACGTGTGTCACCTATTTGCTGAGATTGACCCCGAGCAGCCAGCTGTGGCCATCGTCAACTTTATCAACAAAGTGATGCTGGGACCACAGCTACGTAGATGAGAGAGAAGAATTTGAAAACTCTGGACTATTGGGGAAGAGATATTAAAATGATTATAGCATATTTTTAATGACGTGTGTGTGTGACTACATTTACGCTTGCATTTGTGCAGGTGGCATCACTGTGCTCGGCTGTATGACTGTTTTTATAAGAGAATTCTGTTCTGACAGATCACTGCTCCGACGAGCAAATTATTGTTTGTACATCAGTTTACAGAGCAAACAGGAAGTTAGAGAAGTTAGAGGAATTATTTGATAAGCCAGAGACTGACCTAACTTTGGTAACTTTTGCCAAATGAGATCCAAATAAGAGTTTTTTTGTGCAACATTAGTTCTCATGTTTCAAACTGTTCACATTATGTACAACAAACTTTGCAAACTGCATGACAATCCATTTACCACACTGTTATTTCTATTAAAGTTTCTCGACATCAACATTTAAAGCTCAAGAGACAATGGTTTCAGAAGGTCTTCAACAATGTAGGAGAGCGTAAGAGTCATGTTTTAAAGTGTAAAGTGGGGTAATGGCAACTTGCTCCTTATGTAGTGTGAGAAAGAGTAAAGGAAGTTATTAAATGCAAGAGGCTGTGTATTTAGAATATCTAAGAGGAAAGTGTAAACTCAAACTATAGTATGGAAAGTGCATTTCTGTGAAGTGATGACCACAGATGTAAAAGCATATTATGCTAAACCTACCTACAACTCAAAACACAGGCAGTTGATTGAACAAAATGTTATGTAGTTACTAACTACGTAAGCAAGTAACACAGAGGATAGCCTTAAAACAGAATTAAATATTTTAAAAGATCATGGACAGGACTTGAATATTTACAAATAATAAAAAGCCTTACATTGTGAAAGTAAAAATGCCATAGAACCAGAGGACGTTCTCATCTGAGGAACTCTACTGTCTCCAAAGTGCTGGTAATGTCATCATGAAAAAAAAACAGTGGAGAACGGTCTCTCCATATCACAGGTTAGTCATGGCCCTGTTTCGGATTTGTTTCACTTGCATTACCTATTTAATCAAGCAATATCCCTGGTAATGCATGGGAAGGGAGTGTTGAAACTTTCACTTTAAGCCAAAGACTTGATTATTGTGTAAAGATAGTCTGATGTTTTGGTTCTTTTTCTTTTTTTTATAAATATCTTTTTGTTGTTTGGTATTGTGTTTTCTATTTAGATGACTTCAGCACAATTATTATTTTTCATAATGGATTTTTATGTAAAAGAAGTAATATATTTGAGGCCTCTGAGGTGGATGACAAAGAATGGTGTATGTCATATTTAACATGACAATTAAGGCAATAAAATGAAATCAAGTACAAGTGTATAGTCCATCATTTCAAGGCTTTGCGTCAAATATTTTATTATTTCTTTGCAGACCACTGATAGATTTGTAAATTCCTTTTGCTACATGCTAAAAGCAGCTGAAGGTGGTGGACATGGTTAAACTGAGCGCAACACTACACGGTTTTAATTTAATTATCGCCTCGAAACAACACAATTGGCGAGACAAATATTCTCACCTTTAACAGTGATGGGATAAAAGGATGAGGTCCCACCGAGATTTGAACTCGGATCGCTGGATTCAAAGTCCAGAGTGCTAACCATTACACCATGGGACCGATTCTATTTCGTCCAACCGTACATCTCTATTTGTAAAATCGCTGTTCAGTGTTGTTGATGATTATTAACATGAAATGCCCGGATGCATATCAAGCCAAACGGCACGCTACTAGGCAAGTCAAACTCTGAATCAAAGTGACACCTACCCCGTGTTTAGGCAATGCTAGTTAGCTAACTAAAGCTAGCCGAGCTAACTCTGATAAGGTAACGAAACTCGCGGTGAGTGAGAAAGCCTCGTCGTGAAATCAGACGTAGCTTGTTATTAACATACGCATCCATTTACAGATGCAGATACCAATAGTCGACCACGTTTATCTAGCCGCGATTGTCGATATATGTTGTCAAATACATGACAGTAGATTTGAAATGCACATTTACTTTCAAGATTGGTTTGCTAGCTAGCTCGCCCGTCGTTATCCGATTCAGATTCTCAAAATAAAAGCTTTGTTTTCAAAATAAAAGTTTTAGTTAGATCATTGCTAAGAGGTGCCAACATTTTTTTCTGAACGTATTTATTTTTCATGTGAATTTATAGACCATCATATCTCTCATCATAAATGTTAACAATTTTGTAGCAGCATCCAACTGTAAGCATGCTTATGCTGAAGGCTTGACCATAACATTAAACTTGTGTCACTGGACAGCATAAATATGAGGAAAGACAACTTAGTCACCTTTGAAAAACGACAAGTGTCCCAGGAAATTAAGTGAAAACAAAACTTTTAAATAAGGCTTCAACAGCCATTACCTAAGTGCCTTTTAGCAAGCCACAAAACCCTCCCTGCTCCAGCAGAGCTCGTCACTGGTCTAGAGTTAAGGGTTAAGATGTGTAGTACTGGTGTGAATGAGGTTCATTGGTAGGTTTGTGTATTATACACAGTCAACACACAGACACTATCATTAGGTGTTCCTTTGCACCTAATAATTTACCAGACACAAAAACGTGCCCAGCTGTTTTGCAGGGCCTCTCTCCAGCCTCACTCTCAACACTTGATGCAGCTGACTGGGTTGAGAGATATAATGAGATAGATACTCACTTATGTAATATACTGTAATACTGTGGTTATTTTTCCTTTGTTGCCAAGGAACGATAAAAGCTACACTCTGGTGTAATTGCTTGGAACTAGCTCAAACGGTTTCATAGCAGTACATTTCACTGGCAGGCACTCAGGGATTTGTGGCTCACTTCCTCTATGCCATTTTGACAACTGCAACACTGTAAGATTTAGCACAGTAGTGTTGTTATAGCACAGAGACCCATGTGTGCCGAGTGGTCACGAGTAGAGTAGGATGAGTGTTGTCCCTCATCCTCCCAGAAGAGGGAACTAGAGGAACTTTAATAGACCATGCTAGTCCTCTTAAACTGTCAGATCTCCATGTTGCAGCTCCCAGGGAGCCTCCAGAGGAAAAGATTAGAACCATGGCATGAGGTTTAAGATTTCTCTTTCCGTGAATGAAAGATCACAGTCAGTCTCATTGCATTCATCTGCAGTCTAGGAACAGTAGGAGCCCGGGAACAGAGTCGACCCCCGTCTTGGCTATCTTCTGAGGAATTATAAAAAAAAAAAGAAAAATAACCTTTGGTCTCTAAAGTAAATATTTGAAGAAGACAAAGGAATTCCAACAATGCTCAATGTTTGCTGCAACACAAAACATTGAAGAGGAGAAGAGATATCTGTTTGTTTGAGTAAAAACTCACATGCTCACTCAGTACTAATACTAAACCACAAGCCACATATTAAAACAACTCATGCATGTGTCTGTATAATTTATTTTTATAACTGGCTTATCACATACCGACTTCTATACCGATTTTATTAAAAAATACATATATGTTTTATTTTATTTTATTTAACTAATTATGTTATTGAATGTATATTATTAAGCCTTTATATTGTGTATATTATTAAGTATGTACATACCCTTGGATATTTCAATTTTATGAAGCTAAACAGTTTTACTCCAGTATATTTTAGATGTTAATAAACAATTTTTAACTGCTGCAGATTAATCTTAATCCAACATAATATGTACCTGTACCAGCTACACAAACAAAGAGATTATAACAGCTTTTAATAATTTATAAAATAAATAAAAATAAAATAAAATAATGCCTTTGACTATTGAATGGTTCAGGACAGGCAGACAACTACCAAACAGTTTAAAACAATACAGTTGCTGATGGCTTTGAGGACGATTCTGTCCTGAACCTGCTGGCTGGATAGTTTGAGGTTGGGATGAGTGTGGTCCTGCATGATTTTGTGGGCCTCCTTCAAGCGTCTCCTGTGGTAAATGTCCTGGAGGTTTAGTAATTTATTGCCTGTGAGAAAACTATGCTGTTTACATCACCTGCTTTACAGCTTTTACAGTCCACAACACAGTGATACAGCTGCTGCAGATACTCTCGATGCAGCGCATGTGGAAGGTGCTGAGGATCTGTGGAGCCATGCTGAATTTCTTTGTTAACATTACTCCCTACTGCTGAGCCAAAGGAACTTGAAACTGCCGACTCTCTCCACTTAGGGCATATTGATGAAGTTGAGGGTGTTTCCTCTTCGTCTTTGCTGCTCCCTAAAGTCCACAATCATCTCCTTCACTTCGTTGTCCTGGCACCATGTTAAAAGATGTCACCTCTGCCATGCATGCAGACTTGTCACTGGCAGCGACAGTGTTTTTGTGCACACACAAAACCAAGTCACTGGTTCACCTGCCTTAAACCTTTATTTACAAGTAGTACAAAAAATATGATTTGTCCCATACAACAATTGTATTTTTGAACAAAGGCTGGTATATTCTAAGTGCATTAAATTTTTTATGTTAAATGTGAAACATGTTTTTCTTTACTGTGCACAACAGTCTCAATTATACAAATAAATAAATACAAATATATTACAGTTCTGTAGATGATTTTTCACAAATCAGGCTACTGCTAAAAGCCAGAAATGATCAGATTTTATTTTGTCCTCCATGAAAATTTAGCAAGCATCTGTGGTGTCATTCCCAAACTGGTGAAAGTGGGGCTGTGCTGTGTGAGATAATTGTGTGTAATCAGGTTGTACTGGCATGGGCTTAGCACACAGTCGTGGGTGTCCGCAGTGCTGAGAAAAAGAGTGACAGAAGTGCCCGTCCTCACCATCAGTGGTCAGTGCAGGATTCAGTTGCACATGGTGGTACTCAGATATGGTCTCTGAGGACGACGGGAATTATAAAGATTGCCGTTCTGCAATCAGCTGCATTCACACGTGTCTTCTCCTCTGGTCCAAATGTTACAGGGCAGTGTGGGGTTAAAGTGATGGCATCCTCAGTTGATCTGTTTGCTACATGCACGCTGCAGAGAGTCTGCACTGCCCAGGGGAAGTGAGTCTGTGTGGGTTTTGACCAGCAGCCCAAGGCATCTCGTGATGACAGATGTAAGTGGAGTGGGATAGTAGTCCCTCAGGCAGGATATCCTGGGTTTCTTAAGAACAACGGGAATGTGTGTTGTATTGCACTGAGACATTACAAACTGGAGCAGGCAAAATCTGAGTGTATCCATTAGGATGTCAACCAACTGATCAGCACATGCTTTCAGAATCCGGCCAGAAACTTGAGCTTTAAGTGAGTAGGTGCACCCGAGGGCTCTGGTCACAGTAGCTCTGGACACAGTGAGTACTCTTACACACGGGCTGTTTCTTACTGTAATTCTCAGAACCGTGTGTAGGACATGTTCAGCTCGTTGTCAGAGGGAGGCAGATGCATGTGACGCACTGCTGGGTTTCTCTTTGAGGCTCTGCGATTGTTCACAGACTGCCAAAACTATCCCTCAGTTTCTGCCTGTTAATTTACTACAGATTATTACCTCCCTATTTAGTGTTACGTCAACGGTATTTTCCACAATACTCACATCTGCAGTTGTGTGCAATTTCACTTTGCACAGCATATTACTTCAGCAAATTATTTTCTTTAACGTTTTAGTTCATCTTATTGTTGCATAATGCACCATTACGGACCAGTGTTCCACTTTTATGCTTGGATGTGCATGTTAATATGTCCTGTACTGTCCCTGTGCACCATAGAACTGCCTAAAGTCAAATCTGGCTGTCCTTAAGGCACATGTCAGTATGAGCTCTGTTGTTCAAGTTATTTATGTCTCTGCACCAGTGCAACGAATACTAATTCCCGTAGTTTTAATGGGTCAAGTGTTTTCCACTCTCCTTGTTTCCAAACAACAAGCCAGCTCACTGTGAAGGGCCGGAGCATCTGAGGACACAAAATGGCTGGGCCAGGATACATGTCTGACCTGGGTGTTGTGGAGCCAAATAAATCCCTGTTAGCAGAACGGCTTGATCTGCTGGTGCCAGACTTGGAGACCACCCAAGCCACAGGACAAGGATCAGCTCTCCATGAGCATGAACCTAACACCCACACACTTTACTACCAGTTACTGCACATGAATCAACAGTTAATAAGATTATGACACATGTCTAAGGTGAGGGAGGGCTCATGATATGCTAATTCTGAGGTTAAGACAGAATACAAACCTGGACACAAGTTTGTAGCTGACAGTGAAATTTGCACATGCATGCTTGGGTTTTATGGTGTGACCTTAATTGTTGAGTGGTTTGAAATCTGTAGCCACACAGTGGGTACAAAATGTTTAAAAGTCTAATGTGGAATGGACTGGAATATGTAGGCAATGTTTGTTGTGAAAGTTCTTGTCGTTTTCGAGGCAAGGCGGTGTTTGCAAGGGATTTAGAAAGCAGAACAGCAGAGTACAACATACAGCATCTCCAGCACTGTGCTGACTACAAGATCGATGCATGAGAAATAACTTGTGAAACTGCAAAATTTGTGTTGCACATTTGAACAGAAAAGACAATCTGTTTTTGATAATGACTCATTATCTGTTTAAGCACTTGGGAGCATTGCTGTTTCAAGTTTTATTTGTATTTTTTATATGTAATTAAAAAAGACAATTTCAAGATAGCACAAACAGATTAGATAGATGAAACAGAAACAGTGCAATAATAAAACTCTTTATATTTCAAAATGCATTTATAATAGTTATTGTTCTATTCATTGTTTTTATTTTTTATTATTATTTCTTTATTTCAAAAATCGTGGATAGGCTGTGTAAAACGCCTGAAATGTATGTGTTTTGCTTGAAAGGCAGCTTCTAATATATACACACCAAGTTGCAGAGCCGACGTGTATTCTCTGCACAATCTGCACAGTTCTCCCTCTTGTTTTCAGCCTGCAGCAAGACTGAAGAATTATTAGTTGGAAGAGGATACATGGGACCGGATGGGGCCCTCCTCTCTCTTTTCCCTCTCCCCTTCGTATCTGTAGCCTTTACTGTGTTTACATTATAGACACACCCCTGACCTTCACCCACACAGGCCCCCTCGGTCACACCAGCATTTCCACCACATACCAGAGCTTTTTAAGTTTACATTGCCGTGAATGAACAAATATCACTTAAATAAATAACTAATGCAAAAAAAAGGAATTGTTGTTTTGTTTTTTTTTATCCAAGAGAAGAGCACAGAATATCAGCAATATTTGCTCAGCGTGGTCGCGTAGTGGACTTGTTTAATCGCCTATTTTTAGCATACTCGGCCATCTCTCATGCATTGCAAATGTATGGCAACATCGCCATGCAGCGGCATTGCTTTCCAGCCTACCACCGTACTGCAGAGTAGACACACCCCTTAGAAACACCCGCCTCACTGCACACATTTGCACAAGTATCAAAGAAATGATGAAGCAAACCCCATAAAATGAATAATCTAGGGCCCGGCGCAGCTCTTACTACTATTTCAACTGCGCGGTATCGATGGTAACGATATTATAGTTTATTTAAATTTAAATTAAAGGTCTCGGTGCTTATGATCGCAAAACAAAGACTCTCCGGTGCGTGAGGAAATACGGCCACGACGGCACCGTTTCCACCTGGTGAGACGCCACACGCCATCTAATGTTAGCACGGTAATCCCCACACCGGGTCTCCGTTGATTCAGGGATCAGAGGCAAAACGGTGTTGCTTTAAACCTCACGCGGTCAAAGTTGTTTACCTCTTCGTTACCTCTGACGTCACGACACACCCCTGTTTGAGGGGGACGGCCCTCCGCGTTACGAGCACCCGAGCCAGCCAAACAGAGCCGGCCTGTGCGGAAATGTCACCAACCACAACACGGGAGACACGCCGAGCTCACCTGTGATTGGTTGCCGGAGGGGCTGGGGGGGGGAAATCCCTTTCCCGTAGAGGTCCTCAGAAGGGGGCGGTGCATAACAAAAAAAGTAATGGCCATCTATTTGGGTCCTGAAGAAGGAGGGATATTTGTCGTCGGGCTGCCGTTGGTTTGATTGAGCTTTCTTCATGTTAACGTGTACATTTGGCCGTCGGTGACAGCCGGTTGCGTCTCAACCGTTTTTTTTCCCGCGTTGGATGTTCGTTGCCCGTGGTCGCAGAACGGTTAACAAGCTGGCTGAACTTGGAGTCGCGTTTTAGGGTTAAAGCCAGCCAGCCACGCTAACGCTAGCCACTACCAGCGATGCTGTGAGAGCCAGCGTCTGAAAAGGGCGTACGAGTTTGACGTTTTCTCCCCCAAGTCTCCTCACATTTCTGAGTTTGGTACAACGCTGTCCTCTCTCCTCACAGCTAACCTGGCCCAGTCAACATGGAGGGGACACACTTTGCAAGAGCATGAAGACGACGACGAGCGGCCACTAAAGAGGATTAAATGCAACTCGGTCTTGATGGGGAAAAGTTGAGAGCCGAGGTATGAAAGTCGCACACACAGGAGGAATGCTAAAGTCGAGACTTGAGTTATTGTAATTTTTTGTGGCTCAAGACCACTTAAGAAACAGGTTTAGCGTAGTAATACTGCCATTGTGTCAGTGTGTTTGCCTTCGTACTCACCTAACTGCGATACGATGAATACCTATGAGTGTGTATGTTGCTGTTGAAAATAGTTCAGCGTTACATAAACAGAGCCACAGCAGGTCAGGTACTAGGGTAAAGGCCCACTTACTGACTTGCGACATGCCATTTTGCTTTTGTATTGAACAGGATTAACAACTTGGGATAAACTGAAGAAAGGTTTCAAGTCTTACCTATTGTACAAGGGCATGCTAAAACCCCAGGTGAGGTGATTTTCTTTTGCTTTTAAGTCATACCTGGAAATATGCACTTAAAATATTGACATTTTTGCTGTCTTCGAAAAGACACACTGTGAAATTGTTTACTCTCATGCTTTTAAGTCCAGACGTGTTGTTTTCAAGTGAAACAGTTTTGCCCAGATTTTCTGGGATTGTTGCATTCTCATGAATTCACAGCTGTATTGCTTTGGTGATAATAAATTCATTCTCTGCTGACATACGTGAGAAAAGAGATCTCTGAGGAATAAGTTAGTGCATGATGTATGAGCAATTGTAAATATTACAATTAAAAAGACAAATATCACTCGGTTGAAGTGAGACGTTTGTGGTTTTTCAATTGCAAATATCAGTGCTTTTATCGGTGCTTTGGTTTATTTAATATGACTTGTCAAGATGAGGGGTAAGTCTGTGACACTAAAGCCTAAGAACCGAGGTCTGACTTTAAGGGCAGAGTAATGAAGTGTTAAGGAATTTGTCAATACGATCCATTTAGATATAGGATGTTTTTTCTGTTTTCCCAAACGAATACAACATCATAGAGTTTATAAAATAAAAATTCCCCCCACAAATGATTAATATTAACTCCTACCTGCTTAGTCACCTTTTTATAACACACTATAACATCATCTCAAAGTTTTATTATGCTGATTGAGGCATAATAAAACACAGATAAGCTGCAGTGATTTGAACTACTAGTGCAGAATTCAGCTCTATTGTCATGTAACATACTGTTACAGGTGTCACTTTCACAAAACCACAGAGTTGTACAGTTGGTAGAATTAGATATATATGTCTAAGTATTGATATTTTAACACCTGAACCACTCACATCATAGTCATGGGGAACTGAGCCACTGGCTGATAATGTTGTCATTAATTACTACGAGCATATTGTCTTTGTTACGACTGAAATTTAAACAGCCTCTAGCTCTTCTCTCTCTCTGCTGCTAATCACTTAAAAGAAAATCTGAAGGGACCAAACACAGCTCACAGCAAGGGTTATATATTCCTACATACCTATCTTTCCAGGGAGCTTACTGCTACATTTCTCACACCTGATCATTTCTGTTTATGAAACAGTTTGACACTTGAAAAATAGCAGGTTGGGTGTTATTTTTATTTTTATCTTCATTTATTGATTAAGAATAGAGTTTCCCTTCTCAAATTCTTAGCTGACCTAAGATGGACACACATGTTCTGAATTTAAATAATGTGGTAATTTATGAGAGAACCTGTATTGTTCAGGACAGGATCTGAGACTTTGTCCAGATGAGGACCAAGTGTGCTTCTGAATTAATTTTCAGTGAATTTGTTCGTAGACCTGAGCACAGACCTGCAATGGGGAGCTACGAAATGAGCTTGGTTTGTGTCTTTATTGACTATAACTGTAGCAGGTTGTTTATGGAGCTGGGTGCTGTGGTGATGGCACAGTCCATTAGGTCTCCTACACAGTGAAATACCCCGCCCCCTATCCCGTGTCGTGACTGCAGTAATTGGTTGCTTCCTCTCACATGTAACCCTATAGAAAGAAAGAGGTTGCTGTACTTAACTGTAAAGACCCCCTTGTATGTTCTTCTGAGCATGCGTGCTGTTTGCCACATATGTACAGCTGCCTTTGAGACTAATGAAGTGTTAAGTTCCCCCTAATATCTTTGGGTCCTCAATTACCTCCTGTGGTTGATGGCTTCGAGGCCAAACACATCACACAGGTAATGTTTGTTGTGTATGTAGCACAAGTCATGCAGAAAAACATTCTTCTTGGAAGGCACACTACATGTCACTGTTTGATATGTAGGTCATGGGATGTATATCCAGATGTCTTTTAAAATTAATATCAGTGTATAAAATGATTACTTATGAAATTTTTAGTGCAAATAAATTTTTTCCCCACCTTTGGAAAGTTGACTTTTTATTTGGATTACAAATACCAGTCATTTCTTATATTTGACATTTTTTAAGAGAAGTATTTCCTGAAAGAGAGACAGCATTTAATGGAGATTATATAACTTTGACTTGTGAGCTAAGTGCATTTGCACCCACCTCACCCACATGTCTGTCGTCTGTCCGGTACTGTCCAATCGGCCTTCTGTGTGCACCTCTCGGTGTGCTTGAGAATGTGCGTTCTCTGTCAAATTCAGCATAGACGTAAACAGGACTTTTTGGTGCGTGTGTGTTTGAGTGGGCCTCTCCCTGCCTCGTCTCTTTCCCCTCTCCAGAGTCCAGCAAGGGGCCCAGCATAAGGGGGCAGGCTGCCGTCACTGCCTCTCTCTCCCCTTGCAGGCCAGCAGTGGGGCCTGGGCAGGGGGGGGAGTGGGGCTGAGACCATAGGGTTGGACACGGGACATGGGACCCCCCACCCCTTCCACCCCAGTTTAGCCCATCCTGTGTGGGGCACAGGTCACCTTGTCATGTGCTATTACTGCTGCTGTAACATGCTCCCTGTGATCGTAGGAAAAGAGCATGAGATAGACCCGTGGAGGCTGCGGGAGGGTGAATGAGAGAGAGAGGGAAGCAAAGGGACAGGACTGGACTAGTCTGCTCAGCCAGTTGTTTAGCTGCATTACAGACTCAGTTTGTCTACTTTGTTGTTGTTAGGTCCACATTGTCTCTTTTTGTCCATTGTTCTCTTTCCTCTATCTGTTCCCCTCATGCATTGTTTTTTTTCCTAAGAAAATTTCTTAACATCAAGCAGATTTGAATTAAACTTCTCTTGTCACTAATCTGAGATCATGTTTCTTTTTAATGGTACTTGGTACTGGTCTTTTTTCTCACCCACTCTTTCCTCCTCCTTTAAATTTCCCTCTTCACCCTCTTTACTGCCATTACTGTGGTGTTAGATGAGCTTCTCTGTGTGAATCACAAGCCTGTGTATTTCCATTGTAGCCCAGTTCTCTCTGCAGCCCGGGTCATTCCAGATCTGATTTGTTTTATGTCTCTTCTGTACTCGTAGTGACCCAGGCCGAGGTATGCAGTAAAACACATCGCCTTATGTTTTCTCCCCTCTCCCTCCAGCTCTCTCCACAACCTCTTCCCTGCCTTTTCTCTCTCTCCCTCACTCTTTCCTCCTTTATATCGTTCTCCCACTCTCCCTCTTTTTTTTTCCTTTAAGAGAAACGTTTGGCAGCATGGAACAATTTCAGAACCATTTGTGGGATTGCGTCATGTGATGCCGATGGAGGATGCTCATTGGACTGTCAGAGAGGGCCTCCTTCTCTCACTCAGGCGTTCCACAGCAATCCCTCTCTTTCTTCCAGTGCTGTTATAGGTCTGGATGTGATTCCGACTCTGACTCTTATGTGTTGGGATGTGGTCTGTAAGCCCATTGCTGACATTCTTGGGACGTGATGCCAGAGGTTTTTTATTTCCCGCTTTCCCCTCTCCCTTCTGCACGTCTGTGTGCAGTTAGAATGATCCCTCCTTGAAGCGCTGTCTGGATCCTCCTCTTTACCCACTTTGTTTTATCTTACCCTGTCTTCAGTCACATTTCATTTCAACGCCCAAGCACTAATGGCACCACTTAATTAGGTTTGTTAGATGGTGGGCCTTTGCGGAGGGTGGGTTTTTATAATCACTTGATATTGACTTTGATGAAAGTTAATCTAACATCTGGGCTGCTTTCCAGATCTTTTTCACGGCTGAGGTCTCATGCATGTCTCCTCTATAAGTAACAAGGCACCTGACAAAGAACACCAATGGTCACTTTCCTACTTGACAATAACACACTTAGACAATGGTGCAGCTGGAAATGAAATAGCGAGTACAACAGAGGAAAATAAGCTGCCTTATGAGTGGTATTGGACTCCTGCCATGGAACACATTGGCACTTGTGCCCATATGAATATCTCACAGAAGCTCAAACTCCCTGTGGATACAGCAACTGCAGCAGCAACGTACACATTCATTAATGACTATATTCTAAAGCCTACGTTCATCATGCAACATCCTCGCCATGAAGTGTTACTATTTCTCGTATTAGCACTTTACTAGTCTCTACTCTCTGTTCTTCAGGTTCGTACCATCTGTAGTCGGGACTTAATTTCACATTGATTGACATCTAATGTCAACTAATTAAAAGGTGCAAGTTAGAGGTATCCATTTGGGACACTGGGATGCAGATGGTGCAAACAATTTACACTGATAATGTGGCACAGGTTGTGTCATATTCTGAATACATTATGCAAAGTTTGGTGGGATATTCCTTCAACTTTAATGAGTTAAAAACCCTGCCAGGTGTTCATTAATAAATATTTAATTACTGGACTTTTTATGTTTTTATGTAGTGTAGGTTAAACTCAGGTTATTAAATATATTCTGTTAAATGACAAGATGAGTAGTTTTTTCAGACATGTGGATCTTAATTCAATCCAGATCACCAGTGGCAACAGATCATTTGTCTTCAGAATTGATGATCTATCAACTGCTCAGCGTTGTCACTTGTGCCAACGGTGTCATGTCCTTAAATCCAACCTGGGACCGGCTCTAACGTCAGTCCCTGGATTATGAGACACATGCGTGTCATTTCAGCCATGATGTGAATAAATCAAAGAGGAAAAGATGAGTCACTGCTCCACTGCATGCTAAGTAGCGCTTTCTCTCCCTCGGCTAGTTTGTTGGGTTAAAAGTAGGGGAAACTCCCTGGCCTCTCCTCCAACTACGCCACCAAAATTGGGGTAATGTCTTTATTTTGCAGCTTTCACCACCCAGTTAAAATGACAAGCTGGAGTCAGTTTGTGGTACCGCGCGTAATTACAGCAGGCCTCATCTCTTGCTCATCAGCCGCTGCTGCCGCGTCGCTCAGATTCCCAAACCCCAGTCTTCTAATGTGCATCGCTTTTTCAACTTTTTAACACAAAAAAAAAACAATCACTGCAGAAAGTGTTTATTTTACACTGTGATTAGATCTTCTCAATTTAATCTAAAGAGAATTGTCACTTTCACTAGAATTGAAAGGATTATCAGATTAATCCATACGTCTATTAACAGAAAGTTCATCTGAAACCATGGTTTCCAAGTCAAAAATGCCAAACCTTCTGTAGTTTTGTCGTCTTTTACGAGGGGTTTCTGCCTTTCTCTGTTTTATGTTACTGTAATTGAATATCTTTCTGAACTTGCTTGGACAAAACAAGACATTTAAAGACGTCAGCTCGTGCTTTTGGAAACTGAAATAGGCGTTTTCCCTGTTACCAACATTTTAATGCTTAGGGGAGAAAGTGATCATTAGACTAATCGATTAGGAAATGAATTGTTAGCTGCAACTTTAATTATTAAATTGCTGGATTTTTGTTTAGCCTTCCCAACAAACCACAAAAAAGAATGACTAACTGACCAGGTCTTCAGTGCTACTTCTCATTGGGTGAGCAGGACGCTGTGGTGGTTCTTACATGTGACTGACCCATGCTTACCACCTCCAACACACCCAGAGCTCTGAATCTAAAGGTTTCCAGCCAAAAAAGACCCACATTAAGCTTAAATGTACAAATATCAGTCTTTCTCATACATCATTTAGGTGGCCAACCGACAGATTTTTCACCGTGACAATGATAAGTGGTCACACACACAAAACAACACATAATGCCAAAATCGGCTCCTTGATTTAAAAACGGGAGTGAAGCGGCACCAGCAGAAATAAATCATACTATTAAAGTGTTTCCAGCATGAATAGCTAATTGCTTTTTCCCCTGATATTTTTTCAGGATGAGAGATGTGTCAGAGATGAGACGTATTTATATTTAGCCAGTAACTGAAGTGGCTTATGACTGTGTATTTTTAGCCAGCTTTTAAAATAACAAATGCAGACTGTTTGTGCGGCCTCTCTTTGGGCCACTGCTGCGTACCCTCTTACTATTCCTCTGTCATGTCCGTGACAGCCAGAAGTTGGTCCGTGCGACACAGAAAGTCGCTGTTACAAAGAGGTCACCCCTCCCCTACTCGCTGCATCTATGTATATATCCCTGTCTGTTTTTACTCCATCTCTACAGCCCCCCCAACTCCCTCCCTCCCCACTCCTCCCTGGCCGCCTTCTCTCATGCATCCCTCTCTCCTCCCACACTACTACTATCACTGCTCTCTCCTGTGGGCTGGCATTTCCTCTTTCTGACTGCAAACAGCAAATGGCCATTCACAGAGCAATATATGAAAACTCATCTCAACTGTGTGTAGTGAGATGTAATGGACACATAAGCAGAGTGAAAACATGTCTACCATATGACATTCTCTGTAGCAACATGGTGAGAAAAGGACAGAGGCCAGAGGATATTGTGCTGCTGCAAAACAGTTTCTTTAATAATAATAACAATCATCTAGTTTATTTTGTTTATAATAAAAAGCTTTATTTGTATAGCACTTATCAAAACCAGAGATTACAAAGTGCTTAACAAGTAAAAAATGAAAAAAGAACAAAAAAAAACATGTTAAATATGAATTTCATGCATAAGCCAACCTGCATACACACACATTGAGCAAGGTTATTATAAAGGCTCACAATAAAAATACATTTGCAGAAGCAATTTAAAAGAAGATATTGATTTTGCAAGTCTGAGATTGTTTGTCGGGTAGTTCCAGAGTTGAAGTGCCCTAACAACTTAACAGTGTTAAACCTGTATTTTTCTGCTTTCTACCAAGTATGTCGTGGTTCAGCAAAGCACAAAACAATGAAATCACTCGTGGACAGCGCTACAACAGTTTTTAGAAAGAGACCAAATTCAATTAACTGTGCAGGCAATGTCAGAGTTTCAAAATATTTTACATGAACCAACGTAAAACTGCTCGTGTTCAAGAGATTTGTCTCCTTCAGCTGGTGTAAAGTTATTCCTACCCATACCAGATTTATTACTCCTTGCAAGGAGTAATAAATCTGTTTACCATCTGAGAACTTTCTAGTTATAACAGGTTGGAGTTTGACAGTTCTAGCTCCAGAAGTTGCGTGGCTGACATGGGCTTCTTTAATTACTTTCAATAGCTCTCAGCTTTACATAGAATACTTGCAGCTCTCAGTGT
Organism: Toxotes lorentzi; assembly: GCA_037833715.1. Classification (NCBI taxonomy): domain Eukaryota; kingdom Metazoa; phylum Chordata; class Actinopteri; family Toxotidae; genus Toxotes; species Toxotes lorentzi. The sequence continues at coordinate 10,194,573 of JBBMJY010000018.1, forward strand.
CAGTCGCAGTGTCCATGTGTCCAGCTATGTCCATGTTTCATCTTCCTTTAGAAACAGATGTGCTGTACAGTCAACAGTCATGCCAGGCATCATTTGATGTCACCATGCACATCACAATATGAAACCATCGATGGCCTTGGAGAGTAAAACAGAAATGGCTTCTTAATGGAAAAAAAAAATGTAATAGTAATTGTCATTGTGTTGAATTGTGTTGAATACCACACACCAAGGATAGAAGAAGTCTGGAAATGCAAGTAATCTCTGAAACTGAAATAAGGACAGAAGACAGAAGAAGTCCATTTTTGACATTTCTCTATGAATTTCTGCTCCAAGTGTGAACATTAATCACATTACACCGATAAAGGATTAAAGGAGGACGGATTTGTTTGAGACATAACTTCTGTCTTTGAAAGTGACTGTTGTGCAGCCATGTCATGTTTGATTAGATGTTGAAAAGGAAGCGTGTGTGTTAGAGTTGAAAGAATGGCTCGACGTCCATCTCCAAAAGTACCAGCTTTCTACTTCGTATTTTCTGGTTGATTTTCTGTTTTTAGTGCAGAGAAGCAGCTTGGAAATGACTTCGAACTGACTGCTGGTTCATTATTTCATACTTGTTCCATTGTCTGACAACAGGAACAAGTAAATGAGAACAGCTTTATTGGGAAATCGGCTGTATTAAATTACTGGATATGTGAGCACAGAGAGTAAGAGAGAATCAAACAGATAAAGGGATGAAACCGGCTGATACTAGGCAAATACAATGCAATAATGTCATGAATATGCTCATTAGCATATTATGTCATCCAACGATATTTTGCGACTTTCTGTTGAAAGTAGCTCCACAACCGTTTTCAACTACATCATGGACAGAAAATAAATGAGAATTGGAAGCCATTAGAGAGGACCTTTAAAAGATTATTCTTATATTCAGCAGTCGTGTTTTTTTTTTCACGCTGACATGAGGTTGTGAAATACCAGCAATCTTTCTTTTGTTGTTACCATAATTCACAAATATATTTAAAATCTGATTGCTATACTTGCTAATATTACAGTAACCCTATAACTGGGCAAAGTTTCTTGCTTCTGGTTTACAAACTGGCTTAATAGAAATGTAATGGACAGAAGAAAGGTCCTAAAAAATGCTTAAGGTGTTTGCAGTTGTTTGAAAAGTTTGGTTTAGAGAAGAAAATGAGGAAAAAGTAAACCTCGATGATCCGCAATAGCAAAGCATCCTTAGAAACATCCACTGAGCCCATTTTTCACTGTCACGCTGTAAGCTTGGTGTGTTCGTAACATTATATTTCTACCAAAAATATGCTGCTTCTGCTTGCAAGGAGTAATAAATCTGTTTACCATCTGAGAACTTTCTAGTTATAACAGGTTGGAGTTTGACAGTTCTAGCTCCAGAAGTTGCTGGACTCCACATTATTAAACAAATACAGTTACTGGCAATGCATAATGTCCCCGCTGCTGCAATAGCCCAATCGAAACACATTGAAGTGATTCAGTAATTGGTGCAACAGTCTAATTACAATCTACAAGCACACTAGTTGTATATGATTTTTGTGAAAGGCTGTATTTATAGATTGCAGCCAGAAAAAAGACAGACATACTTAGTTTGTCTGTCGTTGAGCTGCACTCAACCCTGTAAGCTAATCAGAAATCACAGTATTACCGATTTATTCTTGGGCTTTATGCCGGTGTCACTGAAAAGAGTAATATTCAGCATTATTACAGCAATGCCAGATTTGATTGATGTGTCCGAATATGTGGATCTCTCAAGAGCGAGACATTCAGTCACAGCCTAAAGCCCCAAACCAGTTCCCTGGCTTTGCGTGCCCAAGACTGGAATGAGTACAGATCTGGTCTAATAACCTGATGCATTATTTAGAGCTCTCTCAATACTACTGTGCATTTAGTGTAATGGCCTGTCAAGGCTGAATGCAATCACAGAGGACTGACTTCACTAATCAGCTGATGATATAGTAAGGTGAATGGGTGTTTTCCCTCTTGGTTCACAGTGAGTGATGAGTGTGGGTGTCTGCTGGGATTAGTCTGCCTGCATGCAGGAGAACAGATCTATGCTTTATAAAGGTCTGTCTTAAATAAATTGGACAGTGTATTGAAACATTTTATTACATGATAGCATTTAGAAGTTTGTAGTTGATGTGTTAGACCAGCCTTAGGGATTTAATATGTTTATATTTGCCATACACTTTATAGGTTGGATCACAGTTCTCCATTGGTTGGTAATCTGCCACCTTGTTTTAACAAATATGTGAATGGCACCCAAAAGACTTTTTTCATTTTCTTTAGGACTTTTCATGTTACCTGACTCCGATTCCCGTGTTTGTGGGCCAGTAATCATTTTTGGCAACAGTCCTCACAGACAAGGTTTGGAAATCAGTTTTTATTAAAGAACCATGACACTCAAGAAGTTAAAATCCAAAACAGCATTTTCATGGGATCATTTGATGTGCTTTTTTAGTCACTTGCTGCTGCTGGCTGCTGGCCATTATGTCAGTGAGTGTTACTGTTTGAAATGTAAAACCTGTGCACATTCATATTACATCACCTGGGTGGCAAATGTTAGAGTAAGTAGCCTCTGAGGCTTTACTTTGATGTGTCTGTGGATAAGCCCTATTGTAACACCAGCATGAACACAGGATTTGTTTAAAGCCTTCATAGCCTGGTATTTCATTTTAAAGGAACTTTAAAATGACATGTGTACTTTACCGTCTGCTCTCAGAAAGACAAGGGATGTGTGAAAGGGTCTGTGGGAGAAGGGGCTGTCATACACTGAGACAAGTGGGGAAAACCGGAGAGTTTAGGACACACCCTTGCCTATTCTGTCACTAGAGGCTAGCTGGCCGTCAACACAAAACACTGCTTATAGAAACTTTTACACATTCTCTGTTAAGAGCAGCATCCGTAAATGTTCTATCAAGTTCATTTAAATGTCGTATTTGTCAGGCTTCTCAATGTATATTTAACCAACTACATCTGTTTTTCGTCTATACATTGTGAGAGGTGACTGTTCTGCTTTGCTTTACATCAACTCGCTGGAGCTCACCGCTTCAGGAGCCAAACATTGTAAAGTGTTCTCCCATCAACCTATGAGTTTCTCTCTGGTCTGTTGTTTATCAAGGGTCTGTTCGACCCATCTGCTGAATTCCCTGCACAAATATTTGCTGTCAGTTGCTGCTACTTCCAGTTGCGTGAATACACACTGTTTCAGCGTAGCACAACGGTCGTTGTATCAGATGTTCCTCACCGAAGCATGTGGTGCCGTGGTACAAGACGTCAACATACTGTAGATGTTTGAGCCGCTGCTGTCCTTGATGCCTGCAGTGGTGAGGCAATGACTAGATCCTCTGTTTCCTTTCTTCTTTTGACCTTTTGTTTTAATAGGGACTACATGTCCTGTGTTAATAGAATTTGCCAGGAACAGAATTTGGTTTAAAGGCATACTGGTCATGACATAGTAGAAAAACAGCAGCAACAACAACAACAACAAAAAGAACCTAGTTGTTGAATTTGCAGGAGTGTATGTAAGACTTTTTGGTAGAACAGTGTTGTATCAATTAGACATGAATTATGGAGAGCTCTGTCAAATCATTTTAAATTATTCAGCTGGGCCCTCACCTCATTGGCTGTTGATTTGTGAGTTTGTTGAGGTTTTTATCGGTTCACTTACCCTCGCCTTCCCTCCCTCAGCCCTCCGTGTCCTTCCATCATTTGCCTAACTCTCACTCTGCAGTGGAAGCAAAGAAAAGAATAAGAAAGGAGCTTTGTGAAAAGGACAGTGATTGTTTGTTTATGAGGATGCAAGCCTTGTGGTGACATGCCTTTTTTCTCCCTCTCATGAGGCTGTTAAGTGAAATAGATACTCAGAGCACTATGTAATCAAATGTAACCCAGATCCAGCATTTTGGAGTGGAACAAGGGTTTTTCCACTTGATTCATATGGCTTCAGTTCCTCGCTCCAGGACAAAAACACTGGAGTTGAGTTCACCTCCAAAGGGTAGACTGCGGCTGTTTGAATCTGTCCTGAAGGAAGGGACAGTGTTTGGCTGGCATGGAGACAGGTGAAAAGAGATGTGTCTCACTTCTGTGCAGGGTTTTCACGGCAGCTGTCGTAAGATAATACTATATAAAATACTATCTTACGAATTATAATGAAAAACCTCAGGATGGAACACTGACTTATTAGTTTTGTTCTCAGATATCTTGTGAAATACAACACTGAACATATTATAACTTAAGATAATATTCTTAAACTTACTTCAGATGTTAGAAGTTGGCAGCCTAATTCAGATTTTTCTTTTTTTGTGCTGATTGGTGGCAAAGTTAGTGAGCAGTTTCTACAACCAGGAGCTGATTTCATTTTTCTTTCTCTCTCCTGTCTTTCTTCCTTCCCCTCTGTCTGTTCAGTGATGGAGCCCACGGTTGTGAGTACATCCACTCTGGCGCCTGATGAGTTTGACAGGAACGTGCCACGGATCTGCGGTGTGTGTGGTGACAAAGCCACTGGTTTCCACTTCAACGCCATGACCTGTGAGGGCTGCAAGGGTTTTTTCAGGTACACAAATGCATATGTGACATCACAGATACACTGTAAAGCAGACATAAATTACATAGATATTTGTGCACGCTCTCCAAAGCTGCTTTCACACATGCACTGCAACCCTGAACCTAGAACCCAGAAGACCTGTATGTGTGAATATAAATCTCCAAATCAGTTGGGCCGTACATTAGATGGACTTTACCCTGCCAGCTCTCTAGTACAAAGTCTGTGCAATGTCCAATTGAGCCGATATGTGAATAGAGCCGGTCATTGTCCAGAGAATTCACAGCGAGCAGGTTTCTATCCTGCGTCCTGCACGCTCTACCCAGGCGCCACTCCTAACCTTAACCAAACGGAGTATTTCCACTAGGTGTGAATGCGTCTCACACTGTCATTCTTTTTTTTTTTGTGTGTGTGTGTGCTTCATGTGTGAAAGGGCAACTCCAGACAATGTCCAGACCTGATTCTCTGGACCTTGTCTGGAGTTCTTATGTGAAACCAGCTTGAGACAGCTTTGTGTAAACCAGCACAGTAGCTCATACCATGCTGATGAAAATAAAAAGATGCATATTGACCAAGTTATTGACACATGTACACATTAGCATACAAACACAGGTCTGCACTTGCATATATATTATGGCCACCCACACGCTCACAGACACACACACACACACACACATTAAATGTAATCGCCACCCACAGTTACATAAGAACACACACAAAACCACTGACAACATTCCTGTTCACGCTAATGCTCAGCAGCAGGTACAGAATACAAATGAGCTCAGTCGCTATTGTTAATGCCTTGGCTTCTGCCTGCTCATTGAGACACACAAGTTTCCAATTTAACTAAAGACAAAACTAGAGCAAGTCGCAACTTTGTGAGCTTGTGTGTGTTTGATGTGTGCGTCCGTTTGCGTCTGTTCCTCTCAGCAGTGTTGATATTTAAAGTGAGAGGATGAAAAAGACGGATGTTTAATTATCTCCTTCCTCGTCTCTCGGCTGGCCTCTGTGTGAACTTTCACCAAGTGTGTGTGTGTGTGTGTGTTTGCTCACATCTGTGTATAAATGTTCGTACATACATGTCCATCACTGACTAAATCATTATTATGCTTTGCGTCACCGTTTGGCAAGATTCAGCTTTTACCCCTGGATTCCTTGGCACTCATCCATATGTATGCCGTTTCACTCAGTCTCAGACTTGAACATGTTTATTATTTATCCTAAACACTGTCAAAGGTGCCAAATTGCAATGTTTGTTAAATTCTATGCACAGATCATTATCGTTATCAACGCAGTCACAGACATGTTGAGCCGTAACTTCATTCGTAACAACTTCAGTGAATTCTTTGAATTTTACTTTTGTGTGTTTATACATTGAAATGTTTCTGTATTTTACCTTACTGTAAAATGTATACAATTTGTTTAGGCGCAGTATGAAGCGCAAGGCCACCTTCACGTGTCCCTTTAACGGCAGTTGCACCATCACCAAGGACAACAGGCGCCACTGCCAGGCATGCCGGCTTAAACGCTGTGTGGACATTGGCATGATGAAAGAGTGTAAGTATGACAGGTGACCCATATGTCTTCAGGGCAATACTCTGACCTTGAACCATGTGATTTACTGCATCTATTAGTTATTTCCTTTTTGCAAGTTGATCCCAGTTTGGCTCTTTAGGTTCAGTTCATGACTCGCTTCATAAATTACATGAATAATTGATGTGCATTGCTCGGATTGGATAGTTGGGTTGCTAATTTTTTTGTGACCTGGAAGTTCGGAATATGAGTCAACATTATAACCTGACCAACCTCCCACTTAGACAGTTTACACATTAATATTACCCACTGTATGTAAATTACATTATATTTGTCTTTCTTGTTGAAAAGCCACAATCTTGTTTTTTGTGTCTTTTTTTTTTTTTTTTTCTTGGATCGATGGCAAAAATTTACACAACTGCTGTTTGCAGTTTTTTGGGGCCTACTGCCCCTCTTGTAAATATTATGTAATATTTGGACTGGGGTCAAGTGTCTCTGGGTCTCTGCCCCCATTAGAGTGTTTACACATTCTATTTGAACTACTGGAGCCTCCCCACATTGTATACTCCTTGCATACTCCATCTGAAGTTTAAACACCTGCTGTTATGTACGGTCTAGTGAGGCCTCTTCTTTCCACACAGGCTTGTTTATTTTCATGGTCTGCAAATAGCAGGTACATCTTTTCTTGTTTTCTCCTGATATCCGGATATTGTCCATGGACCACAAAGCCCACTCACTTCCAGCTGAATGTTTTTTTGTTTTTTTTCCCCTGGGTGTTTGTGTTTGTGGGAATACCACAAGAGCAGTGGCACCGCTGTGATTTACTGTACGTGAACAGTGTTGCTGTTGGAAAAACAGCAGCATCTTGTTGAGACCGAGTTCTCTCTCTCCCACCCTCTCTCTCTACCTCTCTCTCTGACTGAGCTAATTCAGTGGCTAGAACAACAAGGAGCGAACAGAACAAAGACAATGCGTTCACTTGTTCAGTGCAGCAGGGGTCTCCATATGGATCTATCCCCTCCCATTCTCTTCCTCCAGAGAATAACAACACCCCCACCCCCCACCCCCAAACACCACATCGACATAGCTGTCACCACAATGTAAAAGTCAAATACATAGTGAGAAGCTTTAAAAGTGGTTTACCTTCAACCAGTTTTTATATATGTTCTGTCACCCTGGCTGTTTTTTTTCCAGTTGTTCCAGTTGTTTCCCCGCTTGTAGTGTTTTTATTAGTCATTCTTACACAACAACTGTCTTCTCCATCTTTATTTTTTCCCGTGTGTGCATTTTAAATCTAACACTCCCTCTATCTAATCTAATCTCCCTCTTTGTCTCTTTATTATTTCCCCCTTTCCTCTCCCTCCCCCAAGTCATTCTGACAGATGAGGAAGTGCAGAGGAAGAAGGACCTGATTCAACGGAGGAAGGAGGAGGAGGCGCAGCGCGAAGCGGAGAGGGAGGCACGGCGGCCCCGGCTCACTGAGGAGCAAAGTCAGGTCATCGCCACCCTGGTGGAAGCACACCACAAAACATATGACGACTCCTACTCTGATTTCTGCCGCTTCAGGGTTTGTTTTTCAATACAGTTACTGTTGTCACCAAATCAACATTATACATTCATATTTATTTCAAATAGCAAAACATTTCATGGGATTTCAGGGAACATAAAAATAAAACTGATGCTGTTATGCCAAAGACACTTTGCTGTAGATGTGCAGATGGTTTATTATTTTTGGTTTTTAGATGATTTTAGTGACGGGATTTACTTTTGAATCATCCATCCTTACATATGTGTTTTTCCCTCTCCAGCCTCCTGTACGTGAAGGCCCGGTGACGCGTAGCGCCAGCAGAGCTGCCTCTCTCCACTCTCTGTCTGATGCCTCCTCCGACTCCTTCAGTCACTCTCCAGGTGAGAGACACACAGTATGAGGACTTCACTTAAAGTGAAGTAAACACATTGACTGCTCAGGAATATATTTCAACAGTTTTTTTCCCAGTAAATCAAAAGAGTTAATACTTGATGTATGACGGCTATTTTTTACAGTTCAGCTGTTTTCATGTTGGCTTATATAATCTGTTACGCTGCTTTACTGAGAATCCAATGGAAATCCTGTGAATAACCTGTACCCTGCAGACACCTGACTCCTACTAGTAAACATCAGTTCATTAATGCATCCGTCACTAATGGAGTGAGCACAGCGACGGACACTGTCACGTGGCCTACCGCCAACACCCACCTCACACAAATGACTCAAAACAACCCCAGCTAGTGCTGCACGCCTCACGTGTTGTGGGAGCTGTCATCTGAGCTTTCATCTCACTTCTACTGGCCTGACGCTCATGTATTTTCAGATGATCCTTTCTACAAACAAGCCCCATCTATTTTTAAGATTTTTTTCCCCCTGTTCTTTTGTCACAGTGTGTGTGTTTATGTAGGAATAATGTGAGTTTGTTGTGCTTTGTATATGAACACTTTTCCCTTCTTTCTTCTCTACTCTCTTCTGTCCTTTTCTTTTTCCTCCCGTGGTCTCCTCTGTGCTCTCGGTTCTGTTTATCCTGCTCACTGCAGAGTCAGTCGACACCAAAATGAACTTAAACAACCTGCTGATGATGTACCAGGAACAGGGCAGCAGTCCTGACTCCAGTGAGGAGGAGGGCTCCAGCCTCTCCATGCTGCCTCACCTGGCAGACCTGGTCTCCTATAGCATCCAGAAGGTCATTGGATTTGCCAAGATGATCCCTGGGTTCAGGTGTGTGTGTGTGTGTGTGTGTTTGTGCAAAAAGCATCTTTGAATCTGTCTGTCAGAGTTTTGGATCTTGTCTTGACTTGTAGGCATATAGGCTAGCAAAAAGGGAAAAAGGGATTGTATCTCTAAATTCACAATTACTGAAACAAGGTGACAAGAAAAACATGTTGGTTACCAGAAATAATCACTACACAATAATGACAAGATGCCTGTTCTGTTTTCAGTCTTCAAATAGTTTTCATTTATAATTGACTGCTGACTTTCAGTTTTCATTTACCAATCTTTTGTTAGTCATAGCTGACATAACAGTGCAACAGAGAGATACAGGAGAGAACATTCATTTGCTTTTTTTTTTTGCAGAGAACTTTCTGTTTATCTGATTTTCTTTTTGACTGGTTTTCCTTTTGGTTGTTTAAATAGTCCTGCTTATATAACCATTAGAGTGTAGTGTCTGACAAAATAAAATTTTGGCCTTAAACATAGCTGTACTAACAAAACTATACGTTTTATTTGCAGAGTGACTCTTTACCTAAATGTGCGTTGAAGACTTTGTACATCTACTTGTTTTTCTGCCACAATAGTCGATACTGTGCCACTGTGATGGCTGTGGTCTAAAGGCCATAGATTACTGATAGACTGTATATTACACATTGTGGAAAATCTTTTATGTTGGGTCGTTCCGTCACTGGTCATGGTTATACATTTGCCGTGGTCATGCTGTTAATGTGTATTTCGGACCTTTAAGTATGTTAGTAGGTGATTGCTTAACCTTTGAGGAGGACACTCCCTCACTACTGAACAGTTGCCTGTCTGCCTTGCACGTACACCTTCAGGTTGTCTATCTGGTGATCACAGAACATTTTTTAACATGTGATAGACCTATTACACACAAGTCTTTTTGAATGGTACATGGTCGATTCTTAAGAGATATGAGGGATAATAGAATATCTTAACCCTGAAAAATAGATTAAACTAAATAGAATAGAATAATATTCCTGTGGAAGATACAAGCCAGCACATTATTTGTGACTATAAGGGCAAAATTGCAATGGCTGCCCAAGGCTTTCTTCTTGTTACCTCCCCACCTTCCTTCCATGACAACTGCTGCCTTCCAGGGCGTTCGTCTCTCAGTGTGTTGACAGGGACAAAAGCTCAGTGTCTCGGGGGTCACCCCAAAGTCGAGGCTTAAACGAGTCGGGGCCTGTATTTCCTGAAAGTTGTCATTCCTACAGCGAGTGATGGACGTGGTCGGATTACCATTGGAATGTTTGTCCACTTATGATCTGCTCCCTAAGTCCTGAAAAACACCCCAGACCTCCCCTGAAGATCTGCAGGTTTCGGCTCATGTCTCCTGCTAGTTCAAGAGTTTCATGTCGCAAACATTTAAAGACATTTCATAACATTTCATAACATTTATAGATGCAGGATTTTAACTGTGACAGTGACAATGCTTAAAATGGCATCAGTTGACTGGTGTTTATCAAATGAGTTTTCCTATACACACTGACACATCACAACAGGAGGACAAAACTGAAAGTAATTTTGGATGTTGTTTTCTTGTCTTCCTGCACACCATATATCTGATAAAGACTCTCAGATGACCTTGAACCCATAGTTGTTAAAGCATTGATAAGTAAATTCCTCAGGATTGAGATATTCAAGCGCCGTGGGCAGATACTTTGAATCTTTCCTTGTTGTTTACGTGCCGCTGGATCAGTTTCCTGCGATGTTTGACGTGATCAGCAGTATTTAAGGACTGTTTGTTCAATAGTTTACTTTTTGTGGTACACTAACATAATAGATGATTTCTTTGCCTGCAGGGAGTTGACTGCAGAGGACCAGATTGCCCTACTCAAGTCCAGTGCCATTGAGGTGATCATGCTGCGCTCAAATCAGAGCTTCAACCTGGAGGACATGTCCTGGAGCTGTGGTGCGCCTGACTTTAAATACCAGATCAGCGATGTCACCAAAGGTCAGTCGAAACGCTGCCACGTGTACAGTTTGACTCCTGTGAAGACAAGCCAGTGTTTAGGACTATGCATATGCATGTGAATTGTTTTGATCAGCTCATAGGTAAGAAAAGACGTTACACATTAACACTCCTCAGAGCCTCCTCAGAGCTGGAAGGAAGCAGCCCGGCGTTGAGGAGGTGACCAGATCCTTAGTGTGGGAGTTCAGATAAGGTTACATGGCAGTGACCTGTAAACACAACCACAGGCAAAGGATGCTTAATGCAGGTTTTTCTGCCAAACCAGTCCTATATATCCGCAGAAGCCCCCTGTGGGCGTGGCTTTCATTTGCCTTTCAAACAAGACCCCCTCTCTCTGGGATCAACCAAAGAATGTCACTCCTGACCTGCTCACCACACAAAACAACCACTGTCTGGACAAGGAGAAGCAGCTCTGTTGTGCTCTTCTTAAAATATAGTTGACACAAACATGACTGGAATACAGATGTGTTTTCTCATGCAGTAAAAATAGAATCTTAAGTTTTTCCCTTTCACATGGGAATTTGTCCCTGAAAGTTTCATTAGTAAATTATTTATGTTAAGGCAGTTACAGTGTTGGCTGGATCATTAGGAAAAAAGGGTTCAGTACCAATACAACACAAAGTTTCTGCAAAGATCAAAGTGATCATTTCTAATACCTCATGTAGTTTAGTATAAACATATTGTTTCAGAAAACTTTTTTTGATCCTAACTTTTTCAAAGCAAAACTTGAAAATGCGTCCCTGTTTGATACTTCACACATATAACTGTACAAGAGCATTTCCCCAAACGTGAAAATAAGAAGATTATTCAATTACAATGAATAAAAAATGGATTAATTCATCGACAAAGCCTTTGTTGCTGACTCGTTCCATTTCAGAAACACAATTTAATCAGTGTTCAGAAAGTATTAAGGTTAAATTCATAACCCAGTCGTAAAAGGAAAAAGTGGAGGCACACTCATGGGAATCAGTGAGAACTTTTGATCAGTGTTTTTATGGCCTCTCATTTACAGTGCAACCAGTAGCACCTAGTGAAAACGAACCTGAGAACGCACAGCATGCAATAAAACCCTCATCAGAGATGATTCCAAGAGGCGAAATGAAATATTCATGAGTAAAAGGGACGGTAACAATCCCTGGTGGGGCCTTCCTTCTGTGATATAGTATGAAGCTGGTTGTGCGTGCTGCACAGACGGTAATGACGTGTTGTCTCTTCTATAGCGGGCCACACTCTGGAGCTGTTGGAGCCACTGGTGAAGTTCCAGGTGGGCCTGAAGAAGCTCAACCTGCACGAGGAGGAACATGTGCTGCTGATGGCCATCTGCTTGCTTTCTCCAGGTACAGTACATCTGACTGTGTGGAGGAGGGAACACCTAGAGGATCATCATGAATTGTTTATGAGTGATCACGTTTGCCTCTTCTTTTTTTTTCCAATAGAGAATATATTGATAAAGTTTGTTAATGATGGCAGAAGATCAGTGTTGATATTAGATATATTAGATATTTGAAGCGTTTTGGTTTTCTGTCACTCAACATGGTGTGCATTTGCAGAAAATACTGTGTATATATTATACATGTATAGTTATGCAAGCAAGCAAGCATGTGTAACTAAGTGGATATTTGCATTCCTTTGTGTATATGAGGCAGCTCATTAACACTCCCTGATCTAAAATAAGCAGCCCACCTCACCAGAAAGGTAGAAATCCAAACTCAAAGATCATTTTTCTATAATTTACTACTAGACTTGTTGTTTTCCAGTATAAATATTCTGATTCCACAGTAACCACAGATTTTGAAAGTTTCAGTTTTCCAGCAGCATTTCATTATTAGCTGTTAATTTTTTTGTGTTGTTTTTTTTTTTTTTTTTGCATTTTAGCTTGTCTTACAACCATAGATTAAGGTTCTCCCCTCCTCTGTTGCAGACCGCCCAGGTGTGCAGGATCATGCACGGATCGAAGCCCTCCAAGACCGCCTTTCAGAGACACTGCAGGCGTATATCCAGCTTCACCACCCAGGAGGACGGCTGCTCTACGCCAAGATGATCCAGAAACTGGCCGACCTGCGCAGCCTCAACGAGGAGCACTCCAAACAGTACCGCTCGCTCTCCTTCCAGCCGGAGCACAGCATGCAGCTCACCCCGCTGGTGTTGGAGGTGTTCGGCAGCGAAGTCTCCTAGAGGCTGCTTCTGAACCTCAGAGGGGCAGCGGAAGCTGGAGACAAGACCCCCGGGAGGTGGGGGTGGGTAAAAATGGAAGGAGGGAGCGGAGAATGTGCTGGATGGACTAAATGGAGGTGTGAAGTACGATGTGAGTGGAGGTGAGAAAGTGGTGTGTGTGTGTGTGTCTGTGTGTCTGTGTGTCGGGTGCTTGGTCTCATGTGTGTCATGTCTAAAGAAGTCTATCTTGGCTTAAAGGCCAAGGTTGTATGGAGAGCAAGCAGATGTTAAGAGACACAGTAAACAAGGGAACTTCTTATAATACAAATGAAACTATACATATAATTTCTGCCTATATACAGTGGTTTTGTCTGTATTTAAATCAACAAACAGCTGCTTCAAATGCCAGGACGTTTTGTGTGTGTGTACATGTCATGCACACGCCAACACAACAAACGTACTCAGTTATTCATCTAGCCATTCAGTTGAGCTACCTCTTGGTTTTACTGGGGTTGTTTTGTATTTACATCACCTATGTGAAACAGTAACTTTTACACAGAACAATTTAGATACAATACGGATGACATTTCAGTTGTATAAGTGCATAAGCAGTGCCTGCACATTACTTTGACGTTTTTGGATGTTTCAGAAATCCTGTATTTTGTTTTTACATCTGCTTCTCTCAAAGGCAGGATATGTATATGACTGTGTATACAATTCAAACACATGCCTTTCACCTTTCACCAAAGGTATGGTCAACTACTTTCTCAAAAAGCTTCCAGTACCTAAAAAGGAAAAAAAAAAAAGACAAAAAAAAAAACCTTGCTGCTCCATGGGTCGTCTCACGCATGCAGCCTCTCGACATGCTAACAAGTTGTCTGACTAGCCTCACAGCCCATGAAGGAAAATGTCGTTATGTAGGTTTATACTGCAGAGTAGAGAGCGTAGTCTGTAATTTAGGCAGGTTTTGAGGAACTTGGGGTGCCTGGTTTTGAGGTGAGAATTAGCCACTAAATGTGTTAGCTACTTTTACACTGCTAACTGTCAATCAAACTAAGCCTGCAGTATGGCTTGTTACTCTCTTTTAAAATTGATTTTCATTACTCTTCGCTTTTGTTTAATTGTTTATTTCCTTGTAAATATTTAATTGCTACCACATGTATACTAAGCACTGTTATACCACCTTTTACTCAAGCCTATGTATTGATATACAGTATCTATATTATCACAGATTTTAAAGGGCTAAAATGCCAAATCTAACTGGAATAGTAAATTGAGGCCAAAGCAAGGGGCCTGTCTTGTTGATATATAGCTGCATACCTTCCTTGGAGTTGGCATAGATACGGATGTAATTGCAATGGTTGCTTTTGATGTTGTTTTATACGTTACTTCACCTTTAAAAAAAAAACAATTCCATGAATTGTTCCTCCTCAGTACACAGTGAGCTCAGTGGGTGGAGAGCTTGGGAAGCTGCTTCAGACCTCCACAGATATCACACCCCTTTCATTTCTGACTGGGAAGTGGATTTTCTAGAATGTCTCGAGGGCCTGGTTGTGGCGGTGGAGCGCACCTCTACACCCAGGCCCTCCTGTTTGATGATGTATGCTGCGCAGCCCTCTAGTGGCTGCATTGTGTAAATACCAGGTATATATATATATAAATGTAATATGTCTGTCGCTGTACATAGGGCTACATAGAGATTTCTCAAGGCTAATTTTTTTCAAAAATATATATGCAAATACAATATTGACCCATTTTTGTTTTTGTTGTTGTTTTGTTTTGGATTCATTGTGTTAACAATGTTCAAAGACAGTATGCTCTTTGTTTTGACTTCGATGTCAAAACCTTGATGTTTTTTTGGGTTTTTTTTTGTAAGAATGAATTAGAAATGAATTGCTTGTGTATTTGACTCAGATTATTATGTGTGTAGCGGTGGGCTGATGTATTTGACTAATTTCCAAGGTTCATTTTCAGAAAGAGGACGAGTTAAACATACTGTGCTGCTCTCTAATATAAGCCATATAGATCACCAAGCTAGTTATACACCTGATGCATTAGTACATCAAAATGATGAGTCCGGAGCCTTTAGATATTCTCATTATATAATCTACTAAACTCTTATTCTGTTTTATCGAAGGCTTTTGGAAGATTAGCTTGTATATGATAGGAACTCATATGCCTTCTCTCAGCTGTCAGTCATCTGTGGCTTACGCTTCCTCAGACAGCATCTAATGGCTTATAAACCAAACTGCCAAGAGAATTTAAATGCTTTAGGTTTAGAAGCCAGTAATGTATGGCTTTCTGCATCTGGGATTGTGGTAAAATTATATGAGACGACATGTCTGTTATATCAAGACAATTCCCAAAGAAGCGATAAGTCTATTCCCTGGCAAGCGCCGATGGTTTTACAAGAAGCATCTTGGCTCAGAGGAAATCATTTGCAGAGATGGCATGAAGGTCTCAAACTTTCTTTTTGTCTTCTGTTTGCTGTGTGACAGAAGACATCTGTTAAAAGCGATTGGCCATTCAAGCTTCCCATGTCAGACCTAGAGCTTCCTTCATCTCAGCAGACCAGGGTTTACTCTGTGATCTTAGAGGAAGACGGCGAGAGAGAGAACATATGTTTGTTGTCGAGCTCAACATTTTCTCACAACTGCTATGTGAGAGGTTGTGACACTTGTTGCATTAATCTGTTCAGCCCACATGGGTTTAGTTTTTTGGGGTTTTTTTGTTTGTTTGTTTTTTATGTCCATTCTCTCTCACTGTGGCTTTTTTCCAACTTTTCGCTCTCAGTCACTGTGACACTCTTCAAGCTGACAGCCGGGGGTTGGACACAAAGATGATCTGCTTAGAACAGAAAGTTAATAGTTTTTGGATGTTTCTGTATTCATGAAATCATAATAAGTTTGGTTTTCTTCCTGAGAATCTTTATATTGTATATATATATTTCCACATGTCCCACAAATTTCCCTGCTGTGATTGAACTCAAAGGAGTCGAGGCTCGAGTGTCTTTAGGCAGTACCACTCATATGTATAGTATGTTAGTTTGATGAGGGGTATGATGTGCTTGATTACTGAACACTGACTTTTGAAGTTTTTGAAAAGTCTCCATGTTGATTTTTCTCTGGATACATACTTCTGTATGTAGATATTGGTTTGATTTTGTTCTGTTTTCTTTTTGAGATAGAGATGCAGTGTTGATTTGTGTATGTTTAATACAGTGGGAGGTTTGGTGAACATGTAAGTGCCGCGGGGAGAGCTCCCTCCACACATGAACAGGGTAAAAGAGGAGTTGGCTCTTGGGAATTTGAAAACCGAACAGGAAGAGTCTCGAGGATGCATCACATAGCCGCTAACTGAAAAAGTAGATTTTTGTCAGTACCACATAGCATCAGGGGAATTCTCAATTTAGGTTTTGTCATAAGAAGGGAATCCCCTGTTTCCTGTTCATGACTGAATATGTGATGAAATGACCCTTTTTCCCCATTTAATTCCCCACACGGCATACTGTTACGCAGCGTGCAAATACAGTTAAATCTAAATATGGTGCATCCCCAGAGTTTCCTGTTTGGTTTTACCATGGTAGGCTGCTCAGAGTCCATAAGTTTAAAACTCTGCATCGTGGTTGTTGAAATACTGGAACTTGAAAACCATACATCAGGGGAAATCTACACTACAAATTAGATGGATCCATCTTTGTTGAGATTTCCTCAAGATTTGGCGACTTAACACAGTAACAATGCCTGCAATACACAAGTCATGGTACACTATCACCAGCAAGCTTTACAGTTTATCATGTTAGTAGACATTTTTGAAGTTTTTTGTATGTAACTGTTGCCATTACAAATCCTGTCTGTAAAACATGTATATCATCCATAGAAAACAGTTTGCCATCTCCCATGCGAAGGCTTTCAAGTCTTTCTTTTTTATTATTTTTATTTTTCTGTTCCTCCCATTAGGACAGGGATTGTAATGGAATCAACTTAATGTAGTTCTTACAAAAAGGAGTGTCCACAATGGATGTACACCATAATCTACCTAAAAAACCTACCTCTCTTAGCTCAGATTTTTTTCAGCATTAAGCATTTGCCTCTGTTTTTACTTTTGTAATATTTGTATTCATGTTGGTATTTATTGCTGTCTAATGAGTCATACTTCAATGATTACCTCAGAGATATCTCACAGATTTGGGAGAGTCCAGCTAATGAAGTCATTTGTAGTTTTTTTTTTTTTTTTTTTTTGTACAGTTTTATCTTCTCCGACTTAGCATTGCCCTTTTTTCTTTCTTTCTATTTTTTTTTTAACGCACAAAATACCAGGAGTGTTTTTAATATAGTGCCTGCACTCTGACCAACAGGGCTCAGACTTGCTAGGGTGAGGCTACATTTACTCCAGAAGTGACGTCCCTCTCTGCGTCTTTGTCCACTCGCTCTGTCCTTTGGATATCTGTGTAGTTTTCAGCAACAGAGGCAATTAATCATGTTGCCACGTTGCTGATCTCTACCTTATCTTTATAGTTTTCGAGGGCAAACCGAAGAGGAAAACTTTTGTGGAGTGAATGCAGCTGAGTAGAAGGAACAACCTGAAAGACTTTGCGGCAGTAGGGGAAACGAGAGGTGTGTATGCGCTCCACTTGGTACTGTTAGCATGGTCTCTGTTCTGTAGTGCGCCATCCTTACCTTGTCTCTCTTATTTGCCCCGTCATTTCCTCCATAACCTCTCTGTGTCTTCACCTCTCCTTCTGTCCTAAAGTCTGCTCCCGCACCGTCATCATTCCCTGCCAATGTTTGGTCAAACGAGGGGAATTAGGAGGGGTGAAATCCTCAGTATCCATGCCATGCTGCTTTTATCTCAAGCATCACCGAGTCGTGTGTTATTGACACTACCCAACGCAGGCATCATCCAAAGTGTCGGCCCCCAGCGGCTCGACAAGCCTCGTTGGAAGATTGTGTCTTTTGAAACGTACGCAACTTAGTGGTGCTGATGAGGGGAGAAAAACAAAACAAATTCCATTCAGAACCGAGTATCATATTTACGGAGCAACTACTCACTTTGGTGAATTTACTCCAAGTTTTTTTTTTTTTTTTTTTTTTTGTATTCATGTCAAACTGCTTCAGGTAAACACTGAATAAAATTAGAGAGTTTTTATTGATCAGTGAATACTGAGGAACAATGTCGCCATGGTCACATCTACCCTGAGCTGTGTGCCATAACATGACCCTTTTTAATGCAGGGGAGGGTGTTAATGAAGCTGGCTTCAGATGTTCCCCATCTTAATTTGAAATGCGAAGGAGTGTGAGTTTGGCTTCTTACTTAGTACTCTGTCAGCCATGTTTATTGATTTTTTTTTTTCTATAAGGAATAAAAATTTGAATTTGGCATTGAATTGTAACCCTGCATTGTGAACCCAAATCATGCCACATTCAATTAAAAATGCCTGAACCAACAAAAGCACTTAATGTAATGTTTGTAACACATGCATACTGATGAATCTACTAGCCATAAACTGCCTGTGTAGGTCAGCATGATATGGCTGCAATTATCAAAAAAAAAAAAAGTCACCTAAATTCTAATGTAATTGCAATTTATCTTTTGTCTCATTTTTTCAAAGATCTTCTTTTTTCTATTATAAATTGGTGTTTATGTAATGTTATTTTTGTCAGATGTTTTGCAAATCAAAAATAAACAGTTGTACATAGCAGCGGGCATCTGTGTGGTTTGTTTTTCATACGGTAGCTGTTAAATCTTTAATTCAGGGTCTTTCGTTTTATGCGTATTGTTGATGAAGTGCTGCTCTTCATCGTCCATTAGCTATTAGTTAGCTACTGCTACGAGGATTGATTGTGTACCGTTTGTATGCAGTGTTTAATTCCTGTGTCGTACACTGAGCAGATCTATGGTAACACTTGAAAATGTTTTGTCCCATCATAATAAAACAGTAGAAAGTATTTGACTTCCATTAGACTGTCACCAACAAACGTCTGCACTTATCACCGTGTTCAATGCAACATGATTTAAGATAAGACAAGAACTTCATTCACACCAAAGGAAATTATTGTGCAGAATATGCGCAATATACATTGTGGAATATATACATGAATATTTATTAATCTTTGAACATGTGCATGTTATCATGTGGCCACCAGAGGGCACTGTCTCTCATTACATGTGTTTGTACAACCTCATTGACCTGATGACCTCTCATTCAACACTCAGGCCAGCCAGAAACAGTTAAGATCATTTAGATAACACTGGACGACCTCACCGCAAGATTGTGGTGTGTGTGTGTGTGTGGGGGCAAACACGGCAGACTTGTAACAAGATATGTCTGACATGGGTTCAATATGTCGGAAGAGATTTGAGCTCACCTCAGCTCACATCTCTCTGTCTGGTCACGTATGGAACGAGATTGCATGAGCGGTGATGTGCAGGAGGAACAAATAAAAGGTTATCAGAGAAATCCAGTCATTGTGCGACAGTTAATTGTCAGCTCTGGTACGAAGCAGAGGCACTTCTTTTGCCTGCTGATAAGGTTGCGCTCGTGCGGTCTGCTGAGCCGTTACGTCTGTGCACGAGGTTAGATGAAGGAAAGAGGCTCTGGTTGCAGCAACATCCCTTAGGTGAGGGCTTTCTGGCTGCATTATCTCACAACAGGGCAAGAAGAAACTGTACACCCTGTACTTTTCCACAGGGTTGTATTTCTGGCCGCACATTCCTTTCTATAGATAATAAGCATTACTGACAAACAGCAGTTTCATGCATCACTCAGGTGTTCAGGTGTCTAAAGGTGACCCTGCAACAGTTCACTTTCAGGATGTCATTCCGTGTAATGGTTCTATTAAGAAACAGGCCAAATTACACTCATATTACTGCAATTTTTCAATCAAATAGCACTGATTTGTACTTGATATGAGGCCAAGCAATTTAGTACATTTAGTGCACTCATACAAGTTGAGTTAAAGAATAACTTCCTGTAAAACCAGTCTGTACATTCATCTTACCTCACAGTTTTCTTTCCACTGATGGAAACCTGATGCTGGATCTTTAGATGCGAAGGAAATCACATCTATTTAATTCAATTTTTATTGTTTTAAAGTTGTTCTAATCAATATTTCTACATTAATATTTGGACGTGAGGCTTCAGCTGATAATTCAGTTGTTTATCTTTATGATCTGAAGCTGAGGATCTGAAGCAGGATCTGGATGTACTCATTTGCCAATGGAGATTGTAAGAATACAAATTACATTGATTTGGTTTAAGATATTAGGTGATAATTATCGATTGAGGCTTCAGCTCGGTTTCTAATTTGATTATTAGGCACTGTTTCCAGTCACAGCAGGCAGAAGTTTTTGGCAGGAAAACAGCTCTTAAAACCCATGGTATTTTACCTGCCCCACACCACACAAGGACAAGCAGACAAAGTTGCTGAACATAATGGAGCATTTAGTTGCTAAAGAGACAGATATTTCCCACTGGAGCAAGTGGAGGCCAAAGCAGAGCTAAAACGAGAGTGAATACTGGACTTACGTTTGCCAAGTGGAGAGAGACATGATTCCATATCAATGATAATGTTGCTCAATGCTTCATTCAGACAACTCTTTACTAACATGTCTGCCTTTATAAGGTGGTAATATGTCAGTGTTGCGTTCACAGGTTGGTTTGCCGCTCTCAGTTGCTGAAAAATGAATTAATGCAGCTTTAAAATGTTTGTTCAGTACATAATTTTAAAAAGTTATTCATGTCATGGTCATCAATTGTTTTCTCTGCAGTAAAAAAACATTATGATTAAAGTGTCAAAGGTGTAACTGAAAGAAAATTAGTCAAAGAAAATCTCAAAACATCATTTCTCCCTCTTGTTGAACCCAACTGTGCGCTCAGTGCCGAGGGTCACACTGGGACAGTTTCTCAGAACGGCTCTACGTGACTTCGTTAGGTTTTTGGGTGAGGTAGAGACCAGTCATGGGTACCAGATAAAGACACACACACAAACTACAGAGAGGCCCCAATGTGCGAGTACGATGGGGTGGTCCTCAAAGGCATTTATTTCTGTCTGAGGAGGTATTAATACTCACGGGTGGTGCCGTCATATTATCAGGGACTGATACTGCAGCTCTAAGTAGCACATGTGCACACTGATAGACCGCGGCCTCCTTATGAAATGTAACTGTATGTTTTGCTAAGAATGCCCCTAGCACAATAAGGAGTGTTTTATTTTTGCGCCCCAGCTTGGGGTATGACTGTTCAGCTGGCACACAGCCGCCTGCAGGGGGATGTCAGTTGTGACTTTCCAGTAATAACAAGGGCGTGTTGTTTTCTGTGTGCATATCTCTTGTACGCGCGTGTGTGTGTGTGAGAGAGAGACAGAGAGTTTTATTTCAAACTAAACACCCAGTCACAACGAGAAGACAAAGCAAAAAAAAAAAAAAAGATGCAGTCGGCTCAGTAATGTGAAGCTCATGCTATGCATTGAGTGTCTGTGTGTGAGCCTATACGGGTCAGAAGAGAGACAGACAGAGAAGACCCTTTTTTATTCCTCTTTACTATTGATTCTGTGCCCACTTATCTAGATTGGATGGTGGATGCCCTTTATGCAAGTCATCCAAATATCATTAGGGCTAAACCCACCATGTGGTTTCGGTTCAGAATGTGAGGAACGCATGCACGGCCCAAGGATGTTTCTCCACTCTCAGGCCCACCATGGGGCAGAATAATATTCTCCGCTCTCACAGAGCTGAAGGTGGAGACAGTGAGAAAATACATAAATAGAGAACATCAATAAACCTGCACTTTATGAGAGACTGTGAGACGGAGCACTCACGAGGCAGACGAAGACTCTCACGAAGACTCTCGCTGTTCACAGTTAACAGTAGCATAGCATGCGAGGATTGACTCCGTGTAGGGGCCACAGCATGAATAATCTTATTATTTATTATTACAAAGCTGAGTGATCACATTTTACAAATTTGTTAAGAATGAGACAAAGAAAAAAATGTTCATTATATTGAGAGGAAAAAATGTTGGATGGATTTTTTTTTTTCTTCCTCTTCCTCCTGAGCTGGACATTGTTCCAAAGGGGAAAGAAAAACATCTTGGGCTTTTCTTTTTTTCTTTTTAATTTTCTGTTGTACTTGTGCCCTCCTTACTTTCCAGGCAAAAGGAAGAGGGCCGTGTGTGCATGAGTGTGTGTTTAAGGAAGTGTTTTCCTTGGAAAATAATGGCTGCAAAGTCGCATTAACAGCCAGACATTTCCTCCATGTTTTCCCGTGCCCTATATTTATATTCTCAGCCTACGCACACACACACACACCAATCCACACACACAGCATGCCACTGTGTTTATTCACTTTTTAGCCATTTCAGTCATGTGGTTTCTATAATGGCCCTGATTTCATTATACATGGAGTTTAGGTGGAAAGAAGAAGAAGTGCTGATTTATTTCTAAAGTGCGTGCAATAAACTCAGATTTAACTCCAATTGCAGTTTCCGATCACAGAAGTATAAGTTAATGAGTTAATAATGAGTCAAAATTACCGATGAACTGTGTGCAGGACAAACACATTTCCCATCATCCCAAAGAAAGACTTTTCACCCTTGTATTACTACAGCTATTTGTCTTAACCCTACTACTGCTTTCTGATTGACACTTTTAGTTATTCAGTCTTTTGTTGCAAATCTTAAAGCTAAATTTATACAAATTCAATTAACTTAATTTGATTAATTTGATTTCAAGTTATGTCTTGTATAATATTACATTTTTTCCCACCATTATGCAGTAGGCTTCTTACAGTCAGCTGAAAGGCATGGATCTAATGAGGGTTTTGCTTTCTCCGACTGAAAGCATCACATGCTAAGGTTTTGGTTGGACTTCAAAGTCAGTTTGTGTCTTGCAGCTGAAGTACTAAATCTACTTTGTTGCACACAAGTGCAAGGTCACTGGATTCATTCTCAAGAAAAACCAAGGAAATCCGAGAGTGGAGGTGAACAAACTGTTACAATTGTGCCTTTGAGCCAAGCATGAGCCAAGTCTGAGTTGCTGCACTGGAACAGGTTGCACAAGACTTATATGTGTGTATATGTGAGAATTAGAAGTACGACTTTGCTATAAAAAAAACCTTGCATGCACAGCAAAGCTTTTCTGAATGAATAACAGTCTGACAAAAGACCCACCCTAATCAAATCAGAACAAAATCAACAAACTGACTCACATTTCTGAGTTTAGGTAAAATCCTACATGAGTGAAAAACAAACTCCTTGAACTAAAGTGACACACTCGCAGGGTTCAGTTGATTTATTTTTCTCACCACAGGGTGCGAGTGCAAGTGTGGAAATGGATGAACAGAATTGCCCTGTTTCTGATGATTTCTCATCATTGTCTTCTGCTGTTTGTTGTTTACTGTCAGTCCCTGTAAGCTGAAGGTTGAAAATAGTCCCTGTAGTAACAAGATGAGCTGTCACATGGTCTGAAAACCAGAACAAGGCTCGCACCTATGTGATGTTCACAGAAGGAGTGAAAGTTTTCAGTGCGTTATGAAACCGAGAGCAAGTTTCTCATTTAAATGAGCATTTATTTTTTGAGATTGCAGCAAAGTTTACCAGCGTCAGTATTCACACGCCGTGCATCACTGATGCATCATATATTTAGCACCAGTCCCACCGTGTGGCAGAAGTCTGGAGTCTGTAAGTGGTCTTACAGTAAATGCCTGACTTCACACTCAGCTAACACACTAAACTGAGATGGTCAGCACAGTAATCATCGTACCTGCTGTTCATCAGCATGTTAACTGTTAGTTAATGTTTGTTAATCGTCATTGTGAGCGTTCAGAGGTTTTCTGCTGTCTGTGGTCCGCTGTCAGTTCGTGTAAGCTGAAGACTGAAAATAGTCCCTGTAGTAACAAAGATGTTTTGTTACATGGTCCGAAAACAAATACAGACTCATAAGACACATACAAACCAGATGACAGGCTTAGTATTGTTTACACTGAAGCAAATACTTTGTATAATGTAGAGAGGCGAACTTTGTCTGATTAAAATTTAAAAAAAAAAGAAAACTGTTACGCAACAGGGACCATGAATCAGTGCTTGTAATGAAAACTTGCATCATATATCATGAGTACCACTATGAAAACAGTATGTCTGTGGAAATAGTATTGCACTAAATATAAAGGTTTTAACATGGGAGAATGGTAGCCATCCAACTGGTATGTGTGTGTGTGTGTGTGTGTGATCTTAAATGTCATTGTGCGGCGCTCGAGCCGAGTGTCTGTGGTTTCCTGAACATTTCGCATCTCGGGCTTGGCTGAGATCACAGAAGCACATATAGAGCACAGAAAATATTGCGGTAAGATGAACCATATGTCAGATGAACCTGTTTGTGGATAAACCGGGTTTCATGTTTAAATGTGAGCCAAAGTCTGTCCGTGCTTGTGGGTCAGTGAACTGGCAAGCCAGGTCACTTCAGCAGAAATGTGGTAATGTTGCTCTGTGAATATATGTGCGTGATGGGTTCAATCTTTTGTTGAGCGGGTGTCATGTGAGTGTGTGTATAATGCGATGCCTCAGATGCACGTTGTGTAATAAGTGCTGTGCCCCCTGTAAGTCAGAGATCGTTTGGATGTGAGAGTAAAGTGCGCAGCTCTTTCTCTTGAAGCCATGTGTTCACGCCTCTGTAGCGGGGCATTTTCTCAGTTAAAAACCACAGTGTTTGTGATCACAGCTGTAGGCAGTGGGGGGACACCTGTTCACCTCCTCATCAGACGTGTGGTCACCCTGCCCTACATAGAGCACAGAGGCGGAGAGGGAACACATCTAACACTGTAACGCAGAGATCCTCGTCACAGTCCTGTTTGTTTTACTGCCCTGTTCCAGACGTTCCTTGTTATACTTAAAATCATGTACAGTTATTTTTGTATACATGCACTTTACACTCCAGAGCTATGTAGTAATGTTCTGTCTTTACACCACTTTCACAAAGACAAACTGATGTACACCTGATTTTCCTGACAGAAATTAAGGAAGGTCCTCAGCCTATTCTTGATTGAAACCACCTCGAAGCCTGCTGTTCCTTCAGAGATGTTTGATTTCGTTCACCTGGGGCCTTCCAGACCATAAAAGCTGGCCTATGCGCTCACTTGCTCTCTCTTCCAACTGCTGACATCAACCTTGTGTCATCTTCTTTTGCTTCTGCACAAACAACACCTCCACAGCACATGTGCCACTCATCCATGAGCTGCTTCTGTGGCTAAACTTCCTGATTCCCACACCACCATTTTTAATTTGTGTCAGCTTTATTTATAATAAGTTGTCTCTTTTTAGAAAAACCCTCACGTTGACTCCCTTCTTGTCACAGTTCGTTCCAACAGTCTATTTCATTTTACTGACTTTTCAGAAGACAAGTGACACAGTTACAGTGTTCAACAACTCAAGTATTAAGGTTACAAGACAGACGAGAGACACTACAGGTGGCCAATGTGTATTTGTGTATGTTTGTGTGTGTGTGTGTGTATATATTGTGGTGATGAGGGGGAGCTGCATTTCCGCCAGTGCACAGGTGCACAGTGACATGTTGCCCCTGCACAACTTTGATCCCATACACACACACACAAACTCACGCACACTAACAAACACACTACAGATGTTACGATAAGTGTCATCTCAAACCACGGCGACTGTGGTATTTTCACAAGAGATATGAAGAGAAGGGGATTTCACAAGAAGTGGAGCCTCAGAGGTAAAACCTCCCTCAGAGGTAAAACCTCCCGAAACAAAGAGCGCACATGTGATCCAGGTGTGTGTTGATAGCAGGTGTCAAAATTTCTGCAGAAAGTAAAAGAATAAAAACTAATGTTGAATGGTCTTTTAATCCGAGTGAAATATTTATGCACGACTGTTTTGCGAGTTTGCATGTGTCTCTGGCTGAATGCATGATTGTGCATGTTTGTATCTACATTATATATGTGGCTCTGTGGTTTTCTGGCAGTATGTCATGTTTTTTTTTTTCATGCTATTTTCCCATCCCACACTGTGTCTGCGCTGAACAAAAATGTAGACCGTCTTCTTAAGAATGGGAGTGGCACAATAAACCACGTACAGATGCTTTCTAGTATAAAAATACAGACAGTGACAAAGACACAGAAACATAACGTACAGATGTATATCTTTGCCAGGTTTCCCCTCAAAATAGGTGGTTAACAGCTCATAAAAGTGTTGAAGTGCAAATTTGTGTGGATAAGCAGAAGCAAATGAACACACCAATGTCAAATACTTTTTCCATGGCCTAGCTTTAAGGTATGACGATGTAGTACAGACCCAAATAGCCATTACCATCTTAGCCAGGGTGACTTCATGTTATTTCCACTACCTCCCACCGCCTCCTCCCACACACACACACACACAGGGGACCTGCAGTTTGTCGTCCTTGCGTTGGTCTTGTTAATTCAGCCTCTCTCAGCCGTTCAAGTTCTCAAGACTGATTCATTACAGAGGGACCACTTAATCGGAGGCACATCCACCCAACAGCGGATTGGTTCTGCAACAGCTGAGCAAAACATCTGCTGGCCTCCCAGCCCCAGCCAGAACACTCTGGGGTTGATTTAGACCAACATTTGACATAAACCGATAAATTTGTTGATTCCACTTCCAGAAAAGTCCACCCTCTCCACATACTCTTACTCACAGAAAGTGCACCCCCCCCCTTTTTTTTTTTCATCATCTCCTCTATGGCTGTACCTCGTTCCTCTCCTGTGAATCAACAGCCCCCACCACCCTCCTGTCACCCCACCACCACTCTATACAGCTGTTCCCTTGCTTCATGTTGCACATTCTTTCATTCTTGAGGGCTCTGGCTGTCAGGGACGACCCATTACTCTCCTACTGCTATGTGTGTGTGTGTGTGTGTGTGTGTGTGTGTGTGTGTGTGTGTGTGTGTGTGTGAGAGAGAGAGAGACAGAGAGAGAGAAGAAGCAGTGTAACAGTTTGAGAGGGATCTAGAGCCTGAAAGACAGAGTACAGCTGCATGGAGTAGACCCCCCCCCTCACACACACACACTGCCCCAGCTGTTTGTCTCTCACCAATTACTGGGGTCCCTCCTCGTCCTGTCCCCTCTAGTCCTCCCCCCCGGTCCCATAAGCACCTTCCTATTCCTGCTATTTTTAGCTTGGGAGACGGGGGGCCCCTTCACGGCCTAATCATGGCATCCACCGTGCAACCGCTGGCTTCATATTTTCAGTGTTCAACCTCCCCCTCCTTTTGTCTCCCACTCTTCAAAACTCCCCTCCCCGTCCTCCCCATCTTTTGGCCACGTTCTCAGGTAATATACTTGGGAATGCTAAACAAAGGAAAAACGCAACACAAAAACAGGCACCGACCCGACAAACAACAAAGCAATTAGCTAGTGTTTGGTCTGGCTGGAACAACCGTGACCTTTCAGGAAACTCCCCCTTCCTGTAAGAGACGGGCCGACTCGCTGCTCAGGCCGATTGAAGGCCGAGAAGCACAACAACCAGCATTCTTGGAAGTGTGTGAGCACATTTGACATGAATTTCTTTAATAGATCATCACGACCTACATATGAACTGTCAGCCTTTGTGGTCTCAACACCAATAGTGTAGTCTGAATATTTGGTTTTGAACCCTTTTTTTTTTTTTTTTTTCTTAACCGGCAAAATTCTTGAACACCTGTTTGTGTTCAGACAACAGTTCGGATTTAAGAACTTTCGTTAAATTAATAAAAGAGCTGAGTAGAAAGGCAAAGGTGTAAAGCCATTTTTGGTATTAGTTCCCGAAAACTCAGGTATTGTGTCGGCTCTTCTATTGAAACATATCAAATGACACCCAGAACCAATGAGGGAAAGAATTTTTGGTGGAAAGTCTGATGCTGAAACAACCGAAGGAAGTTTTGAAACACTGTTCACATAGCAGAAATTTTCTTGCAAATGCCAAGAGGGGCAATCATAAAAATGATGAGTTGAAACGGATAATGGGGAAAAAAGACGGTCATTCACATGCTGATAAGACATTTCCAGTATTTTCCTCTCCTCCTGATCTGTCTCAACTGCTCTGGCAGATAAAGCCCCCCCACCACCCCTTTCCTACCGCTCCTCCCTTACGCTGATCTTCAGGGTCCGTTAATGGCTTGTGTGCACCTTATGTTTCCAGATGATGTAGATCCCATTGTATTCCTCAAGGACTCCTAACCTGCTTCTTATCAGCTTTGAGGTCTATGTTTTGTTGTCTTTTTCTTTTCTTTTTGTCTCCTTTTCCTCTCTGCGCTCCAAAAGGAACAGTTTAGCTGTTTGTATCAACTCAACCACAGCCTCACGGGTGCCTCGCTCCCATTGATTATACCAGATTGTGAGGAATTTGTGCTCGCAGGGCTTGAAAAATGGGCTCGTCTAATTCAGATTGTTTCTTTTATGTATATAAAAACCTCACGCTGTCACAGTGGTTAAGTGGAAATTCTGGGAATTCGCCTCTAGGGAGATGAGATCAAAAATGTTGACACACAGGCGAAAACAATTCTTTAAATTCATGAAATACTTTTTCCATTGAGGCAAAACATGCACCCTCTGTAGTTTTTCTTATGAAATTGAATAAGAGCAGCCATCAGTTTGTTGCTTTTTATGCATGGATTCAATGTTCGCACATCACAATCTTCTTTTCTTCATTAAGTTTGTTTGAGGAGAAACTGAGACCAGGGCAAGCCAGGCTCACAATCCCTCTCACTTGCCATGAGGACACAGGGTCATGACCCTCAAGCATGAGTTTCCTTTGGTCAGTATGTTTTCCCAAAGGATGAAGTTACATTTGAACCAGAAAGCTAATCCATAACTGCTAGCTCAGTAGCGGAGGGAGCCAGACCACACAGCAGTTGAGGTCGTGAGGGTTGTCGACCTTTTTAGTTTCATTCCTATTCCACAGAAAAAGACGGCCACGGGACATACACTCCCTAAAAATCAGAGTAGGTGAATTAACAGGACTGATGTGTGTCGGCGTACCTGCAGAAGGCTGTCTGCTGAGTTGTTATGTCTGTCAGTGGAATTGTTATGGCTGCTCAAAGGTTTGTGGTAGGTTAGACAAAAGCTGAACTGATTGGCAGAAGGGCAGGATAAAAACAAACTAATGGGACAGATTATTGTATAATTAGGGGATTCCTATATAAAGATATCTCAAAATCTTAATACATGTAACTGAGTTATGTGTATTCAAGTAATTGTTCCATTCCTTTCTCAAACAAAAATGTCCAAAATTTACTCGCTCCAGCTGCTCAATTATGATTATTTGCCGATGCTCTTTGACATACCCTCGCCAAGCACTTTATAAGGAACACCATGCTAAGATGAGGTAGGTTCTCCCTGTGCTCCAAAACGGCCGCAGTCCTTTGTGGTATGGATTCCACAGGATGCTGGAAAAATTCCCTTGAGACTGTGGTCCATCCTGACATGACCACATCACATAATTTCTGCAGATTTGTCATTTGCACATTCAAGCTGCCAATTTCCTGTTCTACCACATCCCAAAGATGTTCTACTAGATTTAGATCTGGTGACTGGGGAGGACCACTGAAGTCCACTTAACTCACTGTCATGTTCATGAAACCAGTTTGAGACAACTTTTGCTTTGTGACATGGAGCATTATCATGCCGGAAGTGTCTGGGAGACGGAAGAACATGATCAGCAACAATACTCAGATATGCTGTGGCATCCAGAGCATTACTGATGGAATTAAGAGGTCAACAGTGAGCCAAGAAAACATTCCCCACATCATTACACTGCCACTATCAGCCTGGACAGATAAGTCATTGCAGGTCGGGTCCATGGATTCATGCTGTTGACACCAAATTTTGACCCTACCATCTGCAGCCTTGACACAAATCCAGATTAATCAGACCAGGCTACGTTTTTTCCAGTCTGCAATGGTCCAGTTTTAGTGAGCCTGAGGACATCTGCAGTTTCAGAAATACCCAAACCAGCCTGTCTGGCACAAAGAATCATGCCACGATCAAAGTCACTGAGATCACATTTTGATGTAAACATTAACTGAAGCTCCTGACCTTCACTGCAGTGCTGCCACATGATTGGCTAATAAAACCTAATGTGGCCACTGTTGGGGTGACGGGTCTGAATATTTTGAATACATGTGTTTGATTTTCATCCCATAATTTATTGCTATGTTACATGAAAATGTACTAAACACAGGTTCAGCCTCTCTGACGTTGTAGTTTTACATGAATGAATCTTCTCACAGATCTAAGGTTGACAAATCTGTGAGAAAACCACATGCAGTAGCTCGTGTTTCCGGGGAAATGTACGTTTACCAGAATTACTGTATCTAAAGACAGTTGCAGTTGTAACCTGCGCTTGCTGCTTAATCGGTTTCTCAGATTTATACTGAAGCCAAGGATGACTAAGGTAGCTTATCAGTATGTTTGCAGAGATAAGGTCACATTGAAATAAAGTACAAAAATTAGTTAAAAGTACTCAACACTGACTGAATTGTACTCTGCTAAATATCTAACATCCTGTCTGTTTTCTCCCTTGTTAATTTCACTCAGGCTGAAATGTAATTGCAGTGGTGAAATATGTTGCCTTGTGTCAGTAATCACACTGAATGCCCCACTTGTGTGTTTACACAGAAGTAAGAGCTTGACTCGGCCATGGTTTAAAAAAACCAAAAAACTGCTCAGTGTTACATACTGTAGTTATCTGCATTTGATAAGCGCCATGAGTGAACTTCTGCCTTTGAAAAAGTGGTGAAAAAAGGGGCTTTATATGCAGCTTAAGTGATATTCTCAATGTTTGCATCTCTTGAAATTAAGAATTTTTCATTACAGAAATTTATCTAACAAGTACAGGAAAGAAAATGGGTAAAAGTGAACCACTAAATAAGCTGTGTGGATCATCAGAACCTATCCCTCCTGCTGAAAAACTTAAATAAATAAACATCTAAAATAAACTAAGTAGGGTAAATAACTACATTTAAAGAAAAACAACAATCATTAAATAGTCATTCTTTTGGTTTCAGTGATTAGTATTAGTTTGCCTTTTTAAAAGCTACTTTAGATCCATTTTCATGCCACCAGCACACACTTCTGGCTACAAAACTAGTGTAAATAATGCCCTGGTGGCAAATAAAAGACGACACAAAGATAGACCAACAACAGACTTACTTTATACATTTTTGTTTATAGTTTATATTGCTCTCAGTTTACAAATCAGTGTTGTGTAACACTACGGTAATGCTTGTAACACTTGCAATGCTTGATGCATGATTTCGGTCCTGTGTACTTTGTGCATCCTATAGCAACACTTCCTGCTATTGTCTGTCAGACACAAGCAGCTACACAGTCTGTTGCTCTTTCTTTCTCTCGACTACACACAGACACGCATCCCTCCTACCCTCCCTCCCCCCGGAGGTTCTGGTGCAGGGGCAGCACTGACAAAAAGTTACAGGGAGGTGATAGGGCAGAGCAACTGTGTCTTCTCCGAAAAGGAGATTGAGAGAGGGTGAGTAAGTAAGAAGAGAGAGAGAGAGAGAGAGAGAAAGTTGAGCTCACATGAGAGGAAGTGCAAGACAGAAAAGTCAGAGGGAGCCCGCTGTGTCAAGCAGTTGACTGTGTCTCTCTCTGTCAGTGCACCGCCGGGCTCCAGCATTGCTGCACCGCTCCCCTGTCAAAGCAGGATCTACCCCCCACCCCCCACCCCTAAACTCCGAGCCTCCCAGCCTGTGAGACTGCTGCCTCTGTGATTGATTGGACTTCTGCAGGGGCACGGTGGGACCTCTCACTGGATGTTAGCACCCATAACTGGTAGGAGATGTAGCACATTTACACAAAATATATATCTATCTGTGAAGAAGTGTGTAACAGCTGCATAAAAAATGTGTATTCTTCGGGAAACTATGTCAGTCTTTTATTTACTATACTCAGAAGAGAGGATTCTAGCTGCAGATGTTGACACAGTTTTGCTCAGACTGAAGATTCTTGTTTCAGTTGTTGGTTTGGTTTATCTGAGTCTTCACCTCACAGATGGTCAGCTTTGGTTGACTTCAGCTGTGAGAAGCTTGCATTTATTCTGGATTCAGAGACACAGCTACACATTGTTATCAGTGGAAATGCCTCAAAATCAAGTAGACGTACAAATGTGCAAGAATGTTGTAGAGGAAAACCGTGGTAAGCAACAGAAAAAAAAAAATCTACTTTTTTTTTGGTTTTGTTTTATTTGTTTGGTTTTGGAAGTGTTGTTTCTCAGGACAGGGAAGGGGAGAAAATTGGAAACAGACCCACCCACCCTGGAGAGCTAGTCTGTCCACGAAAAGTATTAGAGTGCAAAGAATGAGGAGACACACAACAACAGTCCTTCACTGCAAAACTGAAGGAGACAAACAGAGAGGCAGAGATGAGAAAGAGAAGGCATTCAGCAAAAGGCTAGAAAGAGGTTTAGTTGACACAGTCAGAGTTAATTAAGTTGCTGTCACAACACCAGCTGTGCACTGTACTGAATAACTCTTACTTTCAAGCGAGGACACTACAAGCAAGGAGCAAAAATTGAAAAAATGTTGATATGATTGAGTTGACAAATCTTGCTTATGCATGCATACATTTTTTTGACTGCAAACACTTTTTTTTTTTTCAAAATCTCTATCTAGCCTTGTACATCACATCCCCAATGCATAAAACATGCATAAAACCGCATTAGAAAGTAGGTAAAAAGTTAGAAAAGTCCACTGTGTAGCAGGTTTAGCTTTTCACCTCTTCCTTCCTTGTTTTTGTGCACTGTACATGAATTGTGCTGCATAAGATGAAATGCTGGCCTCAGCTTTTGCTTGCTCGCTTGCCCAAAACACTAAACTTTCGCTCTATTTTTACTCTCCCTGCTCCATTTTTAGAGATTTGTCTACGTGGTTTGTTGGGCAATAAATCAGACTTTAACTGCTCTGTGTCCTCTCCCAAAATAATGGGGGTATAATGATGACATTCATGGTTTTGTTTGTTTGTCCTTCTCCCTGGGGTGATGAACACAGATTTGTGTTCTAAGTAGTTTAGCACTGATAAAAACTGGAGCTTAAAGAATGCAGACTCTCTCTCATACTTATATACAATGTTTTCAGCTTGTTTCAGCATAAACCACAGATTACCTGATAATCAAATTAATACTTTGTATGTGTCCCCTAATTTATCCATTCAAGTCAGCCTTACTTAAAATCTGGAAAATGCTTCGTTGAACTGACACCTTTAAAATTAGATTATTAACTAAATGCACCTTTTGTCATACAGTGTGATTCACAGTTTTCGGATAAGAACTGGAGCAGAAATGTTTAGTCGAGTGACAGAAGATTACTCAAACTGGTAATAATCTTAATTAATTGTAAACTATTTGTCAGGCAGGAATGCAACCATTTCTAAGCAAAAATACACTGCTTTCTGATGTAAAAATGTAAATATTTTCTGATGTTCTTAAACTTGAAACAACACATTTAAAGATGTCATCTTGCGAGCTCGTAGGAACTTGTCATGGTTGTTTCATAGCCCAAGTGATTAACAGTTTAACTGAGAAAATCACTGGTAGATTAACCAACAATTCAACTAATTGTTAGTTGCAGCCCTGCTGAGAAGCCATGTCTTGTTTAATAAGAGGAGAACAAATGGGAAATCAATCTGAGCTGCCAAACTGTATAAATAGCTCCATGAACTTGTGCATCTCTATTTCTGTCACTGTGATAAATCATCAGACTCTGGGTTTGTTTGGTTTGTAAAGGTCAAGAGGGCCGAAGGTTAAGAGGCCACAATCAGCTGGAAGTGGCTCTCAGAGGACATAACTCTCCCTCTCTCAGGGTCACTGACTCAGACTACATCTCTGAGAGGGAGTCACAGCACGGGTGTCTAAATCAAGCCAAGGAGGCAAACTGAGGAAAAACAAAGTTGTGTGTTTCGGTTGCAAATCTGCAACACTGGTCTCGTGTGCAGTATTTAAGCCTTCTGTCAAATACATCTTTGTTTTCACCACAATGACTTTTGAATTTACACTGGTCCGTGACATTTCCCAAGTCACTGCAGGGCGTTACAGTAACTTGGCTGTACAGTAGAGTATGGCGATCACTTCTCATCAAGTCCACTCTGGTCTGAAGAGGGTTCTTCATGACAGCAGAAGCTGCCAACTGAGGTCAAGTGATCACTGTGAAAGGATGAAGAGGGAACTTGAGATGGCTGCTTGATGCGAGTGATCCATAATGAGTGGCCCATAGTAAGTTCACTGCTATCTCTTTCACCTGAACAAGCTGCTGTTTTTGTTTAGATAACAAACAATGGATACAGTCATTTATTTGAGCACCACCCCCTTGTGGAAAAGTATTTTTACTGCAAGAATCTGATCTAATAAAGCAGTAGCTCATTTGAATGTTACTGCCACGGGGAAGTCTGATTGCACAGGGAAATACTGTCAGAGGGATTTTGTTGTGGAGGAAGCTGTTTGAGTAGATAGTTTCAGAAACAACTGAACAGAGATGGAAACCATTACTATTAGCTGGAAATATATTCCATTCTAATGACAAGCTTTTACCTTTTTTCACACTGTGTTTACATTAACATGCAGGCCATAATGTGGGTTATAATGAAGAGGGACTTCCAGAAATGTATTGTTTTTCTCACTGTGGTTAGCTGTTGCATGTTCAACCCTATCAGAGTTCTTAATTTGTCAATAGTCTACTAAACAATGAACTTCAACCAATCGCCACCTCACAGGTTTGTTCAGTTTGAAATGTGTTGTAGTTTTAAAAGACATGTCGCAAACCTTTTCAAAGGGGTAGACGCTGTTCTGAACTCTGTTTTGACGTTTTTCCACACGTGTGCACTCAGGAGTGTGAAGGCGTCGTAAAGCAAGACTTTCCAGCATCGCAGTCAGTTTCCAGAGAAACTAGGCGAGTGCTAAGTGCTATCTCTCCCCTCTGTGGGTTGACTTTGCTTTGCTGTTGGGAATGGAAAGGCTTTAGAGGCTACCCACTGCTGAGAGCAGCCTCCAGCTACTTCTGGGTTCAAAGTTACCACACAGCTGCTAGCTACAGCTACGCGGGGCCTACTTGTACACGTGCAGTGATCTTTATTATAAAGAAGAACCGTGCCTTTCTGAAACCACTTTTTTTTTAACATAGGAGATGGAACTTTTTTTTTTCTGTTACCTACACAAGGCAACATGGTTTGTGGATTTTTACTTGAACTTCTTTTCTGCATCACATTAAGTTGTGATTTAGTGCCATGTTAACTGATTTTTTTTTTTCAGCCAAGTTGTAAACATAGCCTTGACATATTAACACCTCACTAACTTTATCTGCTGTTTGGTGCTGGGGAGTTAGCATACAGTGGGTTTATCATAGCTTTTTCACCAAAAAAGCAGCCTGGTGCAGCTGAAACCGAGACTCATGAGAGCGGTGAGAGTGAACCAAGACAGTTAAGTTCTGAGCTGTAAAACCAAAACAATGATGCTAAAATGCTCTGAAGTGATAGAGATACAGGAACTGAAGCAACAGATGATTGTTCTCTGTGGGTTCATTGCTACACCATCCCTTTCACAAACCACATAGCAATTTGATCCTTTAAGCTTTAAGGCTCTCATACTGTACCATCTTACCAGTTTATGGCTACTACCACTACTACTTCTAATTCTGTCTATTCTGTATATATGACACCTGTTCTACACGGTGTACATAGTGTGAAGCCGTCCAAGATGCATTGGTAATTTTTCTCTCTATAAATAAAACTGACTTTACTGGATTTGACAAGAACCACACAGTAGTTACAAAAAGGCAGCCAAACTGTCAAACTGAAAGTGATGAGCATGAAAGAAAAAAAAAGAAAGAGTAAAATAGATTTAAAGTTAACTCTATGTATGGCTGTGTTGTGTGTATCTGTGTCAGTGCATGTCTCTGCATACATGTGTGTTCATGTGTGTGTCTGTAAGGTAGGATGACCACCTAGATAGTAAAATTCTTGTGGACGCCCATGCCCCACCCGTCCACCCGTTACCATCTGTCAGTGACTCCTCTAATATCATAAATACGCACAATACCCACACCAAACTGTCCACACCAAATAGAACAATTCCACTTGCTCTACATGCAGCTACAAAAGCCGCTGCTGGGTGTTTGCTTTTTTCTGTAAGCGTATCTACGCGGCTGTGGAGGCATGCCAGTGTTGGCTCTTGCCTGATTGTGCATCCTAATTAATCATGTCACAACCTTTTCCACTCTTTAATCACTTTCTCACCCTCCCTATCTTTCTTCGACTCCCTCCTTTTCTTTAATTCTTCTTGGCAATCTGCCTTGCAACTGCTGCTCCTTCCATCACCGTATTGCCTGACTGCATTCCTTTCATTCCTACTGGCTTCCTGTGACTGGAAGAGACGTGAGCCCTACTGGCCACAAAACTCCACCTTGGAGTCCTACCCATGTATGCCATATGTGTCTTTTCAGTTCTTCACTGT
Source organism: Toxotes lorentzi (assembly GCA_037833715.1). Taxonomy (NCBI): domain Eukaryota; kingdom Metazoa; phylum Chordata; class Actinopteri; family Toxotidae; genus Toxotes; species Toxotes lorentzi. The sequence continues at coordinate 10,231,036 of JBBMJY010000018.1, forward strand.
TCTGGCTTTCAGTTTTTTAAATCCTCTTGTATAAAATCGAGTCTCTGTGAGTATCTTTTCCATAACGCCTTGCTCATACTTTCATTGTACAGTTAGGTGGAGGTGTTTTTAGTTTAGGGTCTGTTAACTGTGCCTCTCTTTATGATCCAGTCACACACACACACACACACACACACACACACACACACACACACACACACACACACAGGTAGGCTGACACACCCACACACAGATCCAAACCCTCACATCCTAACCAGCAGCGGCACTGCCCTTATGACGACAGAGACAGTGTTGAAATGGCGTGAGGGGGGAAGATAAGGAGGGAGAGCTCTATTGACATCAGATGATTACGTGTTACCAGAAAAAAAAAAGACAACGGTGCCAACTTCATTAATCTTGCTAATAAACACTTACCATGGTCACTGGTGTTATTGTATTACACATCACGTTACATTTTACGAAAAACTGGTATCTGACATGTTTAGTTTGACATTTTTAATAACACGCTGATATCGGCTCTTAAAATTGTTTGAAAAAGGGCACACCGAATCAGAGAATAAACAAATTTTGAGATGTATTATGTTTTGAATAGAAACTGTTTATAAATCAGCTGATTTCAGGGAGAAATATAACTGAGGAAACAACCTTTGGCGGACACTCTCTACATCTGCAAATAGAAGAAGGTCTGTCTCAAGCATGTGCTGTTCAAAATGGAAGACCTGCTATAAAATTGAATTTGCTTGTACATATCTGAAATTATTCAGGCCACAGTTAGCCCCGTGACTGGGGGATGGACTGTTAAGCCCTGCCAAGAGCAGAAGGGAAAAGACAAACTGTTGTTGAAATTAGACTGAGTGTTGTTGATTTCTTTTTTTTTTTTTTTTTTTTTTTTTTCACCTCAGGCCATAATTTTCCCCTTGGGTACATAATTAAACTGAACAGCAGCAAACCAGTTGACTCATAGGAGCAGGACTGGTCTGGGTCACATGAAACAAAATTGTGGGTCAGCTCAAAATCTTTAAGTAGTTGTTTTGATCCAGACTCATTTATCTTCATGGATCCAATGATTTGGATGCCTCAAGCAGGATGAGGGATCTGAGAGACAGTAGTTCAGTCTTGGAGAGATTGAGATTGTGTTAGAACTGTGCAAATTAACTAACTTCGTATTGGTGTATGCCTGGATTTGCATGTATGCATCTGTGCGCATTCCAAACACAACTGAACTTTGTTGTCCACAGAGGGGGAAATTTGCCTTTGGTTTCACAGATTGGTCAGATCCCAAAATAAAAATACAAGATAATAAAAGCAGGAAAAAGGCACATATAGACTATGGTAAAAATAAACCCACTGGCACAAAACAAGCTGCATGTCCAGTTGGCAGCATGTCAAGAATTCAACAAAACTGGACTTACAGCATAAAAGACTTTTTCCGTGTACTTAGAGGTTCTGGGGGCGGTACAGCATGAAGCAGATCAATTTTGTTGTAATATGGATGTAAAGAATTAACCCTTAAAATCCTTATGCCTGTTGGTTTGCTCATCATTACTGTGGAACTCTTTCCTTTTCTCTGTTTGTTTCTTTGCCATATCATCAGCAGATTTACATAAAAGCAAATAAATTCATTATTTATATTGAATTAGTGTAAATATCGGCAACGTTGTGTCTGTAAATACAGTTGCTAAATACACATGTAACAGTTATAAAACTTATCAATAATGACTTACTGTCCTTTAGTCTCTTTTTACCTGCTGTGGTGCCTGTTTTCCTGTGTTTTTGGCAGAGGAACTAAGGGTATATGAATCGTGAGTATATGTGAGCAATGAGTAATACATGAGCATCTTCATTTGGTTAAAACTTATATTTGTACCATTTTATCTGATGGCTGTAGTTATTTGCATATTTCACAAAGGACATTTTGACATGTCACAGTAGTAAAAGTGTATTTAATAACATCAATAACTACTGATGACTAAATTCCATTTACTGTTGCTTCAGTTGCAGGTCTATGATGACCAAATATCTGAATATCTGCTCTGAAAAAAGGCCTATAGTGGGCTTACTGCATCTAGATTAAGTGACTGTTAATATTAGTTGTTTGTATGTCATAGAGCTTAGTTAAAAGGCACCGACTGATGTCAAACAGATACAAAATGATCCCAAAGAGAGCTTAAATAGCCACAAAGAGACACAGAACAAGCACAGACACTTAGAATAATTACAATTAGACTCAAAATGATCACAAGAGATGAAAAACTGCTACAAAAAAAATGACTTTAAGTAGGCATAGAGGCACAAAACGGCCACAAAGGGACACAAAATGACCATAAGGAGGTGACTTTGACCGTTTTGCTTCTCATTCAGTGGTGGGGCGTCCACCTGTCTGTGCCCAGGGATCCTCATTGACATCATGCATACCCTAGCCCCTTACCCTAACCTCAACCATAAGAACTAAATGCCTAACCTAAACCTAATTCTAACCTACACCTTAAAACCAAGTCTTAACCCTCAATAAGGAGTGGGAACCTCACGGTGACACAAGTCCCCGTGGGTTAATATGCATTCAGGTTTCAAGTCCACACACACACACACACACACACACACACACACACACACACACACACAGACACAGCATCCGTTTACCCAGCTGAGTTCAGCAGATGGAGCCCTCACACCAGCAGCACGCACACGGATGAAAGTGAGACTCCAGCGGGTCCTATCAGCAGTTTCACCCCCGGCACACAGACAGACCCGTTGAGGAGGAGACGCATGAGTGAAGAGCGTCTCTCGGTGACGACAGACAGCCTTTTTGTTTATTTTGGGGTTTTTTTTTTAACACATAATTACTGAAACATTTTCAGGTGCTTAGTGCTTAAGCTTAGCTGAAGTGTTTGTGTACAGCTCTGACAGCGGCGCGTGCTGACGGTTGGGACCAAAACGAAAAGAAAAAAAGACTCAAAATGACAACGGCAGACTTTTGGACGAAGTTTTTATCCGTCCTCTCTTTTGTCTGAAGTGCTGTTGCAACTCTGAAGGTGACTGTTGATCCCTGTGGTGTACCCATTAAAATGAAAATACGTCGCTTTTGAACTTCACCTCAACAAGGTAGGCGATCTTGGTTTGCTAACGTGCATTGTGGAGTAGCTAGCAAACGCGGCTGAAAGTTGTAGCTGCGTTTAAATACCTACAACTTTATTGGAAATATGTCTTGACTGTTAGCTTATTTGCGTTTACGCACAATAATTTATATCAGCTGAAGTACTGTGAGTGGATGAAGTGCGGTGAAAACGTGAAGTGCATTTCAGCTGACTGCCACAAACACTGCTAAATCCATGTTATCCTTCATCTGGCTTGTGTCCAAACTCGGCAGGTGTAAAAGCTCACCTGGCTGAGATTTTCAACTGCAGTTGGATGTTTCCTCTCATATTGAAAGAAAAACAGTACAGAAAAAAATGTCCATAATCATTTTCGAAATCGGATAAAGTGTGCCTGCGACTGGGTGATGAGCCAGGCTGCAGTCTGAATAAGTAAACACCTCATTACCTGTCTGAACTAATGGACTGTGTAACTCTAGGTGCCCCGGTAATTATGCTAATCTGACAGGCAGTGGGACTATTTTAAGGTGATAAATAGGGCAAATAATTGTGTAATTATAGTATTAAGGCCTCATTGTGAGTGCAAGTGTAGAATTTCCTGGTGGATTTACTTCTGCCCCATAACACTGAAAAGTTTGACTCATTCACTACTAGGCAACAAACGCTCGGTTGTTTGATGGGCAATGGGGTGGGCGGCAGTGTTTAAATGTGTGTGTGCTGTATTATGACAGAAGTTGTAAAAACTGTTAGATCCCACCCAAGCCCCTGTAGTCCCTAGAAAATGAAAACATGCACACGCACGTACACACACCCAGAACCACAGCGCAGCAGCCATGCGTGGAATAATGTTCTCATGTGTCCAGGTTCCCTCTCTGGAGGGACCTCTGGATGAGGTCATAGCCTCAGTGCTGTTGCGGGGATACAGTTACATTAGTTTCATGCAGGCCATGCCAAAGGAATCGACACCACGCACACTCCTCTGCCCCCTCTGTTGCCTTTTAGATATCTCCCTCGCTCCTTCATCTTTGCCTCTTGTCTCAGATAGTAGTGACCGGTACTGGCCATTATTTACTTTGAATGGGTAAATGTCTTCCTATGTGCGTGCATGACTGTCTGTAAAGGATGCAAATTCTGTATAGAGGCATGTATGTGTTTACTAAAAAGCGTGTCACTGAATGAGGACTTTGATCACAATAGCCAACCCTTTATGCTGCATGATCAGTGTCATCTTACCCAAACTGCTGATCACAAAGGCCCCTTTTCTCCACAAGTTGTGACAGTCAGTGGGTTTGGCTTTGTCACAGTCATCAACAGTGAACAGGCCTCATATGGCTGAAGGTTCAAGTGAAACATCATATCATCATAGAGGAAAAGGAAATTATTCCCACATTCTCTAGAGATGTGACAATTGTGCTCGTCTGGTTGCGTGTTGGGTTTTTCTTCATTTTTGCACACAAGACATTTTTTTTTGTGTCAGTCGCAGTCAGCTCTTTCCTTCTGAAGGTGGCATCAGCTGTGAGTCACACTCTGGCCTTACTAGTTGTACGGCAATTGGTGCTACAGTTTGCAATTCATGCAGTTTGTATCAGATGGTTGCATTGCATAGTTGGTAGCAGTCCTTGCTGTTTTGACTTGCGCTTGAGGAATGAAGCTGGGTTTCATTTTGCATACAGTTGTGGATAGCCATCAAATAAAAATTCTGTTATTTTTGACATAAGATGATCGTGTTTATTTTCATGACCATTCAACTCACTGTGGAGGGAAATGTTGAGAGATATAAGTGTTGCTGTCTTTTGTTCGTTTTCTTTAGAGTTTGCTTAGAAAAAGTTTTGAATGTACATTTAATCATTAAAATTAAATGAGCCCAAAATTAGAAATCTTGAACACCTACCTGCGTTGGATCCCTCTTTTCATTAGTCTCCCTCTGAGTTGTAATAGGAGTTGCAATCAGTTAATCTCTTGATTATTTTCTTGAGTAATCTATTAATCACTGTGTCAAATCTAGTTAGAAAATAGTGAAAACTTTAGATCCCGACTAATTCTGGATTTTTGAGGCCATTGCAGATTTTAGGGAGCAAAATTTCTGATCTCAATATGTCGGCCAACGTCTTTATATACTTAGGTTTTATTCAATATTCTTTTCTGTGTATTTAGTATTCTGTTCTAAATATCTTACTCTTCACTAAAGGTGTATGATGAATCTAGCTTTATATTCAGGTATATCAGAAACACTTAAGTTGTTGTTGGGGCTTGTTAAGTTAAAGATGTTCAAAGGTCAGGAGACTGTTTATTTTCCCTTTGTGTGTTTCATGGGTGAGTAAGATGAGCAGTAAGGGACCTTTCACAACTTGTGAATTAATCACTTATTTCAATTGTATTTGACTAATGTTGAACAAACAATGATAGAGAAAAGCTGGATTAGCTTCTTTATTGACCTCTCTGTTGTCTTCAAATAGGCCTTTACATTTATAGTAAGAAACGACAAAGACAGAGTCATATTTAGTGATCAGGCCATCATCAGGTATCCATTTTGGGTGGCAGACTAGTTGTGAAACTGAATATCAACCTTTTCCCAAGACAGATGACCTTTAAAAGTCCCCAGTGTTTTCCCAGTGTGAGCCACAGCAGTGCACTGACAATAGGGACAGTGTTCTGGACTGGCCAGAGCCCCAGATCACATTTCCTGTTCCTGATTTAAGATCAACTCAGCTGACTACTGATACACTCTGCTCCTCAAAAATGCAGTAACAGGACCATCACTCTGCTTGTGTATCATGCGAGTGTGTGTTTGTGCGTTTGTGTGTGTGTGAGAGAGAGAGAGGGCAGAAAGATGGAGAGTATTAGGGAAATAAACAAAGTTCAAACAAAGACAGTAACTTTATCAAAACCAGCAGTAAAAGCAGACTAGTGCCAGAAGACAGTAACCTTATTCTTACCGACTCCAGGGTGTATTTGAAACAAAGAAGCCCTTCTGTGTACATAGCCTTCTAACCTAGTGTGCAATAACAGACTGTGATACACAGATTACTGCAGACACATGGGCGACTTATAGTAGGAAGTGGGCATGAGAACCTGTTCTCTCAGTCAAATCATGCTAAAAAATAAATATATGCCAATATATGGGGGTGGGGGGGTTGCTGTTTCTTTTGAAGCACATACAGGAAGTCAGATGGTGTTCCTGTAAGGTCAAATGGTAGCTCATGTCTTAATTTGCATAATTGAGGGCAAAGTTAAGGTGATGATTTGTGTATGAATGAGGAGCACCTGCTAGACCATGAAAGAATCAGTGTCAGTTCTTGTAGCAGTAATACATATTGTGTATGTTCTCAGGCAAGACTTAAGTTTCAGTCTCATGCCAACCTTATGACTGCACCCAGGGCCAAATTTTGGCAGTGCTCTACCCCTCCAAAAAAAAATGACCTTTTGGAACCCAAAGGAGAAATAATAAAACAATTTCAACAATTGTCAGTCTGTTTTGGCTGTGAGAAATCAAGCTGGAGAATCACACTGAAGAGCATGGTAGCTTGTGGCATTCTCTCATAGACACACAACTCTACAGTGAGCTGGTGACCCCTCACCTTTTTCCCGTGCGGCCTCAGGGACACAAGGTCAAGAGAAGGCTTATAACTGACTTGACCTTTTGGCTGAAGAGAGTGGCAGGGACAGTACAAAGCAGTACTGATGACCATGAGAGAAAGAAAAAAAGAAAGAAAAGACTACACAACAGAGGAATCTCGTATCTGCTTGTGCTATTATCCTGCTGAAAGTCAAGTGTAGGAATGTATTAGTTTTATGTCTTGGCATAATAAGTTGTTACTTCATAAGCCTCGAGGGAAAAAGGAAGAGAGCTGTGCAGTAGGCTTTACGCAGTCTAACTGCTAGGGTAAACAAATGTCTGATAACAACAACAGTGCCATATTTGTTTTTACATCTGAAACAATCGGTTGGTTAATCAGTTAGGTCCTCAACAGAAAATTATCTGGCAACGAGTTTGATAGTCTAGATAGTGCCAGCCATTCTCTAGCGCTTCTAAGGTGAAAATTTGCTGCTCTGAATTCTTATCATTGTGAATTGAATAGATGTGGGTTTTGGACTGTTGGTTGGGCAAAACAAGCAATTCAAAGTGATTATCATGGGAAAACAATAATAAAGAAAATTAAGCGTGAAAATAATCTTTTGATTAATTAATTTTGAAACAAGCTGTTAGCTGCAACCCTCAAAAATGAGCAGCAGGTTTGTTAGTCAAGCAGGGAGGATGTGTGCAGAGTCAGATCATACTTGAATGATCATGCAGCTTATAAAACATTTATGCACTGCTAATTTTTGTTCACTTATCTGCAACATGTCAACATCTAAGCCAATACTGGAATAAACCAGTGTCATCCAGTATCAGCATCTCACTTGTAGCGGACAGCTGTGGTAAACTAATTCACTACTCACATCCTTTTGCAGTACGGCTGATAAATATGAGGTTGAACTTATTGACAGCCCCTCACACACACACATATGCCATATGCATACAGAAACGTGTGTGGGCAATTGGTAATGCTATTAATACACTTACCAGCACACAAACATGCCACACACTCATAAAAACACATGATATGATGCTATTAATATGCCAAGAAACAGAAACACACAAACTCAGTGTCCTTGCACATATGTGCACTTGATTATGCACAATAACACAAGTGTTTACTGACAGGTGACACTAAAAATAAACCATCTTGGTTACATGTATTTAAACTTGCACAAAGAGCCACAGTGATCCTTCAAAAGAAACAAATGGGCAAATTGGCACCAGCAGACCACGGCACTGATGCAGTGATACACATGTACACACACCCTCAACTGTCGCACAAGCAGATCCTACTTATGCAAACACAAAGACCTGCTATGTACACGCAAAAGAAACAACTGCAAGCTATTAATATCTTGGCGTGTTCAGGATGGACACATACAGGCGCACACATATGGATGTACACAGTCACTCAGAGATTGATACTCCAGCTGCTCGGAAGCAGAGGGACAGAATGTCCCCAACAGCTGTGGATTCCTGTAAACGTAAGGACGGGGGAGGAAAGGACAGAGGGATAGGTGGTGGGCCGGAAGAACTGCTGAAGGTAGCCAGTATGGTGGAGAAGCTGTCATGAAATTGTTTTTGTGTGTGAGAATTTATTTGTTAACACACAGTCTTGTGTAAACGTAATGAATTTACACTCAGAACAAGTTTGATATTTTACTAGAAACAATATTATTTGTTTATATTTTGTATGACATTTTGTCTCTGAACTCTCTTTCTGCTTTGTTGCTCATCTAACCAGACATGAACCTCAAGCCTGCTGCCTGTGTTTATGTATACAAATAGTAACTAGCATTTAACCTGATGTGTGACTTCCAAACTTAACTCCATTCAATACCACTGTGGAGTTCACTCCAGCCCAGCAATAAACAAAGCATATTTTAGGGCCACATAGTGAATATAAATACTGCCGAAGGACGTCTGTAACTCTCTCTCAAGCTGCAGAAATCAACCAGTGAAGCCATTCAACCAAAATAGCTGCTTCTGCTTGCCTAAATGAACCAAGAGGATGTTATGGTGCAGGCTAACTTTAGAAACAGGAAGTCACTGTTTCTCTGTGAGTGAGTGTGTGTGTGTGTGTGTATGTGTGTGTATGTGTGTGTATGTGTGTGTGTGTGTGTGTGTGTGTGTGTGTGTGTGTGTGTGTGTGTGTGTGTGCAGGCGCCGCAGTAAACCCTATGCATGTGTGCAGGTGTGTGCATGTGTGTGTCAGTGCTTCAGTGTGTTACTGCAGAAGGCCCACAGAAAGAGGATGATGGTTGTGAAACGAATATGCTATTACAGAAACCAGAAGTTTGTCTCTTGCCTATTTTTAGCACCACAACGCGCAAATGAGACAGAGAAGCACGCACACAGATCTTATCTATATACACTTCTCCTTATTTTAAAATGTTCCAGATTTTATCTTATAAATAGTGTTCACTTTTAACTTTAAAATATGTATCTTGCATTTTTAGAGCACAGTTGATGAATAGCAGGCCATGGCAAACAATGCTGGATAAAAATGCCTGCTCCATTGCGCTACTTTTTTGTAATGTAGTGTTAAAACAAGTGTGTTCTGTAAATGTCTTCTTGTAGCTCTTGGTAATATGATACGATATGAAATAATCACCATCTTCTGAAACCCTTTAGGGTTCAGGTAGAAGAAACCTTAACTGTTTAGTTGGCTCTTTGAATAATACACAATGCAGTGACTGAGCTGGTTTTGTGTCCACTCATATAATGAGTCACACTCTAAGTCTGCCTGAAGTCACAGCTTCAGTGTCAGTAAAAACGTGCAAGCAAAAACTCAACCAAACGTGTTTGGAAAAATGGCTTTTTCTTTAAAATTGTAGAAATGGATTTGTTAATAGATATAGAAAATGTAGAAAACACAACAGAGTCAGTGCAGACCGTGTGTCGTGGAGGACATTTTAAGTAATTGTTGAAGTGAGTAGGGTTCAGATACACATGGTTGCTGCAGCCTGGTCTTCTCAGTATTTTCAGGGTAAAAATATACCGCAGGTGTTTCTTTTCTGTTTAGAAGAGAAGACTGACTTCCTGATCATTTCCTTTCTGTCAGGGGAGCTGACTTGTTTGGTAATCATGTGTTTGTGTGTATGTGAGAGAGAGAGAGTGTATGCAGATTATTTGAGTCCCCACCACCACCGCTACCACTACCATCCTGCTCCTCCAGTGATTGTCTGATTTCCTTTGCAAACACAGACTTTCTTCTGGTAATACATACTGTTCTACTGCAACTGGTACTTCCTGTTTTTTCTTTCACTTTTTTTTTTAAAATATTAACAAACTTAAAAAACAAGCCCTGTCAACTTCAACAGTGACATACAGCCAGAGAGGCATAATCCATCTGAAGGTCTCTCTGACATTAAGTTTTCAGATCAGAATCAGAATCAGAAGCCTTTATTGTCATTGTACGAGAATACAATGAAATTTATAGCAGCCTATAAGTGGTGTTACTCCAAATCTAATAAAAGTATTTGCAAACAGTCTAAATAAAAGTCTAAATAAAAATAGAAATCGAATAATACTTATAAAAATAGAATAAAATAGAATACAATGGTGCAGCAGTAGAAAAAAATAGTGCAAAAAGACATTGATTGATGTGGAATGGATGTACAACTGAATTGCACATTGCCATATTGCACATTGTAGTTATTGCACATTGAGGAATTGGAGTTCAGCTGCATGGTGCAGTTTGTCTGATGTGTCTTGGCTACCTTGTGTTAGCTGGCAGGGTAGGTTTCCAAAAACTTTGCAGAGGAAAGAGCTATGTAAAACAAATGCCTAATGTTTACAAGAGGCTTGTTATGCGTGTGTTTCCCTGAGTCTCTATGATGAACTGTACAAGTTATGATGCAGTTTTTACACAGTAGCTTGTGTATCTCAGTTGTTTTCTGTCTCACACTTACAGAAAACATGAAAGCACAGGACTGTCCCCATGACAGATAGTTTTGTTATCATGAGCTCTGTATTGGGCTATCAAGCAGGGCCACAAAATTAAAGCCACTTGGCTTAAATTGTACAATATTATCTTGCACTGTAAATGAATCCGGTCCTATTAACTCCTCACCAGTTTTTCCATGTTCTACTGTGTGTAAGTCTTACTTGACCTGCAGTAATAAGAGCGTGGGAGTGTTTCCTTCTACAGAGGAATTTTTTCAACCCGTAACGCCTTCACAGACATTATTATTTCTCTCTGTGAGTCAGTCTTGCTGATGAAAATGAGGGCCAAACAGCTCTGCCTGGGTCTGTACGACGTACTGTCTGGCTCAGACAGGAGGGAAGTTGAGTGGCACTTGGGAGCAGCCTGTATGTGAAGGGTTTCACCACTAAAAGTTGGATCTGATAATGTTGCCTTTATAATTTCTGGAAATGTTGTTTAAGCCAATGTGCCATTTTTCGCTGGAGCTACTGTTAATTGTCATAGTAGACACTGAAGACCAAGTCTTCAAAACACTATGTATTTAACTCTAGAAACCCCATCTACTTGACTTATCTGTATCTGTTTTTTGCAATTTGATTTGGTCCTGTTTTAGAGTGCCTTATCAGTGTAGTTGGTCTGATAATGTAATCTTTTATTTGTTAACCACTGGATAACTCCCAAAACAAGTGAATAATTGTGATGCAATTATGTGTGATACTATGATGCGAGAGGCACTGTTTTCACGGCAGGGTTGTTACTGTGATACAGTTCTGTCCACAACAGTTAATGTAATTCAACAGGGTATGCCAGTAAAGAAACGTCCACTTACAGGAATTATGTGAGTAATGTTGAGTAATATTCTGGGTTGCAGTCATTCAGGCGTACAAGTTCAGTAAATTTCCACATCCTTCCCTCCCTCCCGCTGTCCATTTACCCCAGAGGGAGCGAGGTATCTCCTTCCATACTCTATCTTATTCTTTTGTATCAGCACCGAAACATTCCTCTCAGTGTTTATTGGTTTCAGGTATCAAGTGAGCTGTGAGTTTCCATATGTTTTTGTCTTGTTGATATGATGTGTCACAGAAGTTGATATTAAGTCGATGTTTCCTCAGTACCAGTTATCATTATCCTTCCTGTAGGGTGTGTCAGGTCATCAGACCCATATTTTGCCATTCATGCAACAGTTAAATCAGTTATGGTGAACAGTAAGGTTGCTCTTACATATTTACGGTGGCCTTTGGATTGCATAAATGGATCAAAACCTTTTCTCACTCTCCTGCACCTATAAAAAACATGTGTCTTTAGTTAGGACACTGAAGCTGGGTTTATTTCTCTCGCTTGTGCTAAATTTAGCTTTTTACTTCTTTCATTTTAGTACAACCTGAAAGGGAGATGACAGATTAATGTACCTGACCCAAATGCCTGACCCACACAATGTTCAAATCCAACTCACCACCCCCTTTCTTTCATTCTTTCTTTCTTTTGTGCTCCTCCAACCCCAATACACACAAACAGCCCTCTCTTTTGCTTTCCTGAATGCACTGTTGGACAGTTGCCAGTTCACTTGAGGCAGGAAGACTTGAATGAAATGAATTATGACTGGTAAACGTGCAGAGTTCAAGTACAAGTACACATCTGGGCATATACTTATGCCAAATAAACTGAATGCACTCTCGATTGTGTTTATGTAAAGTACAAACACTAAATGATGCTCCAATTGTTCTTGGCCTTTTTTTGTATATATCTGCTCAAAACATTCTTCCCCAGGCAACCTTTTGTGTTATGAACTGAATGTCTAAGATATTTGCACTACTTTTGATAATCTTAATCTATTATAATGTTCTATCTATGACCAGCATGCATGACAAAATGGTGTATTAGACCAAAAGTAGACAATGAACTGTGAAGTAATAGATACTCCAGAGAGACGAACTGAAGTTTCACTCCATAAATAATCCTCATTGCACATTGATACCCATGAGCATAGACAATGTTACCCTCCCTTCACGCTTTGATGTGTTATTCTCTCTCTCCATCCTTCTGTAGTGGATGTGATCATCAGCAGTCAAGTAACGTTATCTACAAGTGGGGAGCAGCCCATGGACCTAAGTGTGACTCAGAGGTTGTTACATGCAGGCCCAGATTCGGCTATGCTGGCCCCCCGCCCTCCCTTCTTCCTGGGACCCCTCACTGCTCAGCATTGCTCCCAGTTTTCCCAGCAGCATCTACAGGTGAGGAAAAACATTTGTGTCAGGAGAATAACTCTCCACAGCGCTCGAATCTTTTAGCATCACTGAGCATAACCAGCAGCAGCTCCTTAATGATTCTCTGAATACGTACTCAGCATTGAGTACGTATTCAGAGGCTTAAGATGACTGAGGATGCTCACAAAATGTCTAGCCACATCTTGCAACATTAGCACATCAGCATTTTATTTATGTACGACACATAGTGAAAGCCAGCTGCTTTTGACACACACCCAGTTTAAATGCTCAGCCGAAATGAGTAAGAAGTAGGTCAGGTTACTGTAAACAGACTACCTTCTCAGCTTCTGATTCTGACTGATGTGCACCATAAATCAGCTGATTAACGCTGCACACCTACTGCTAGGATGCAGCTATATTCAGCTATATAGAGATATTTGTTTGTCATCTCACAGGCATAGTTAAAGCAGGGAATTTTTCATTGTTTCTCTTTTCAGTATAACATTGAACAAAGGCAAAGAGAGATGGAGGAGGAGAAAAGAGAAGAGCTACAACAGCTGATACGAAAGAACAAAAATGAGCAGAGTGAGTATCTCCTGTATCGTATGTACCATACTGTATCATACTGTAATGTGTTTTCGTAGGTTTTCTGAAAGAACCTAAGGTTGTTGACGTGCTTTTCATCTGAGTCATAGCTCACTGTATGTTTCAATGAAATAGACGGGGATTTCCAACAGTACTATGATGTATTCTCAGATTCCAAGGAAATTTGTACTCATATAAAACGAAAGTCGAACAAATGCTTGTTTCAGGAAACACTTTGTACAGTTTTTATTTTTACCATGTAGAGGAAATGAAGAGAAAGGAGAGAGGAAAGTGACAAATATCCTGAATCCTACCTCTGAGAACTCCTGGCTGCTTATTGATACAATAGTATACTGTACAATGAGAAGAAAATTCATAGTTCATATTTCAGCATCAAAAATTTTTTTTTCCAATATTTTATATTGTCACCTCCAATGTTGGCTGCAGGACTGTCTGTTGTATGGCAATACATGATCCAAATCATTGTCTTTTTCCTGACGGAGATATTTTATTGACTGGCAGGTGCTGTAGCCAGTCCCCTGGTGAGGCAGAAACTTCGGCAACATATAATTATGAAGAACCAGCCCACACATGACAGGGTTACTCCCAACCGCACCAGTCCTACACCAGGATACAGGTGAGAGAGTCAAACGGGCAGAACAGCACTCCAGCGTTTCTTTTTTTTTTTTTTTTTCAAGCAAAGTGTGAGAGCTGCAAACATAGCACAGTTTCAGCAAAAATAAGACAATTTATTTTGGTAATAATGCAAAACTAGGGATGGATCAGTTGTGAAAAACTTTAATTCTTTTGTTAATGTAATGAAAAATAAAAAGTAAAGTAAATCTCCTTATACCCACTCATGAGTGAAGCAGTCTATCCAATATTGTCTTTGGTCACCTAGGCTACAGGTTCCTGACATGTCCCCAAAGGCTCAGCCTGCACCCTGTGACCAACGCAAGGACCTCGCCCTACGCAGGACAGGTGAGATGCCTCTGGCTGTTTATGTCTGTAATGGGGGTTACCCTGAGGTTAAAGCTGTGAAGCTGTCACTGGTGATTTTCCATGTCAGGTCTGTTCTTCTTGCGGCGCGCTCTCTGTAATTTGAGTTAGACTCAAAGTTATCTGACTGCATATATCAGTGAGATATTTTGTTCAGTGTGATACTTTTCAGTGTCTCAGCAAAGTGTCACTACATACATATTCTCGGCTAGGGAATAAGCGGATGAGGGAGAGTGAACATATACAAGAGTGTCCTCTCTTGTGATATGAAGGAAATTCATAGGACAACAGACCTGCAGGGCCAGAGGAAGAGACCAAGACGTAATAGTTGTAAAAACAAAATACAGCTAGACACAAAGACCAAAGCAGTTACATAACTTTAACTAAGGTATGTGTAAAATGAACTGCGTGAGATTCCAGAGCAGGTCTCCCTCACCATGTGAATGAGAGTGGGAGTGGTTTCGTTTCTTCAAGTACACAAACCATTCAAAAAGCTATTATTTATTTGCGTTGCCCTAGAACCGCTTAGGTGCCAGCGCACACACACACCCTCTAGTACTTTTTTTGGCTCAGTAACAGTGCATAGCTGCTTTTATCTGCTCTAAACCAGCTACGGATTGATCGTTTTGTTTGGGCTAATTGGATCTTGACCAATGTCAACATGGAACTTTTTTTATGCTATTGACCAGGGTTGAGTTATTTGCTTGGTTCCTCTGTGCTGCAGATTGCTTTAGACATGGTTTTGTTACAATAATTGAGTACCTCAATATATTATTTGCATTACTGAATAGGTGTTTTCCTGCTCATGTACTTCATATACTGTAATTTCCCAGCTTGGAATCAATAAAGTATATCTATCTATCTATCTATCTATCTATCTATCTATCTATCTATCTATCTATCTATCTATCTATCT
>JBBMJY010000018.1:10263035-10312161 GCA_037833715.1 Toxotes lorentzi
TTGTCTGATGCCATGAGAAGGTCGTTGGTAACTTTCACCAGTGCTGTTTCTGTGCTATGATGTACTCTAAATCCTGATTGAAAAACTTCAAACAAACCGTTCCTATGAAGATGATCACACAACTGAGTTGCAACAGCCTTTTCAAGAATTTTGTCTGTTTGCAGGTTTTGGCTTCCTCACCCGTCAGCTCATGTCCCTGGCTGGGGGTCGGGTGGTGCTGGCTCTGGAGGGGGGACATGACCTCAAAGCCATCTGTGACGCCTCTGAAGCCTGCGTCAGCGCCTTGTTGGGCATGGAGGTGAGACGTGTGTGTGTGTGTGTGTTTGTATACATATTTGTGTACTTCACAAATATATACAGTATGTTCAATCCACTAACCACTTAGTCTGGGTTTTCGTCCCAGGTGGAGCCTCTGTCCCAGTCTGTCTTGGACCAGAGGCCTTGTGAAAACGCCATCCAGTCCCTGCAGAGAGTCATCCAGGTTCAGGGTGAGAACTGACTGCTCAACACAACACAGCCTGAGGAATCAGTCACAGGGTTTGGCGCTGAGAAAGATAAATACTTGAGTGTTTTCTGTTGTATTGAGTCTAAGGTGCCAGTGTTGGAAACAAGTGAAAACTCCTTCTTTATCTAACCTGTAACGGCACAATTCCTCCTCTGCTGTCACCTCCATCATCTGTCTCAGTTTCCTTCAATATCCTGCTGTTTAAGGTGACATGCAAAAGTCACGTCCACAGTAAATATGAAATGCATGTAAATTTCATCCTCACATTTCAGTTCTCTGCATCTTTAATCTCTTCATTTCTCCACTTAGCAGCCTCTCCCCCTCTGTCCTCCTCATCAGTCCTGCTCTTCGGCTATCTCTCCTCCTTTGCATCCCTGTCTCCCATCCCTCCCTCCAGCCATCCCACACACAGACCGCTGTGCGTGCACACACTCACACACACACGGCCCGCCCTGGCTCCAATTATCTTCAAACACTTCTCTGGCACACGACCTTCGCAACATCCCCTCCTGATTGCACACAAATGTTATCCCAACCAAATTAGATTAATTAAAAATATTTGCAAAGCCACAAGAATGTTAAGCCCATAATTTAGACCCGGGGTGAAATATATGTGAGTTGCATGCACAGCCAGAACACACACATGCTCCTGGACGGAGCAGCATTTGCAAACAGTGATTGATTTTTTACTTCCACTGTGTGTCACAGGGCTCAAGCCTGCAGACACTGAGAGAAGAGATTGAATTTGAGTTTACATTTCTGAAATTATCAACATGAATATTTAGACCACGGGCTGTTTATATCACGGTCACTGCTTCTTTCAGATCAAACAGCTACAACTGGTGGATCAAACACCAACTAGTGCTTTTTATTAATGCAGCACAGGCACTTTCCTTGAAGGAACCATTCAGGATGAAAACAACACTGAAATACCAACGAGTGAGGCCATTAATCTTTCTCTCTCCCGTTTGCTTCCTCGTCTCCCTCTTTTCCATCCCCTCGCTTCCTGCAGGTGAGTACTGGCAGAGTGTGAAGGATTCGGCCTCCACAGTGGATCTGTCCTACCTGCAGGCTCAGAGACGACGGCTGAGACGAGACTCGGACAGCGAGGCCGTCAACGCCATCGCCTCGCTGTCGATGGGATCCCTCATGTCCGATAGGTAAGGACGATGTCGTGTTTGATGTCTTCTGCTTTAGTGAATTTACAAAACTGTATTTAATTAATCGTAAAATCTTTCTCCTTCTCTTGTCTATCAAGGAAACAGCCAGAAAAACTGACAGAGAAAGGTGATTCTCTCTGAAGAAAGAGTCTCTTGACAGCTGCCTTCAACCAAGTCTCAGTGGGGACACACACACACACACACACACAGAGCTATGCATTTGGACCATCAGTGGAACCAGATGTCCTTCTCAGTTCAACCACTGTATTCATCACCTCACAAGCACTCCTCCACCTGCATTACTAGTGGCTGCAGTCTGACCACTCTGATTCAAACAACACACTGAGCAACAGCGTTCACCTGGACAACAATCACGTTCTCATGACGCCTCCGCGGGCTTTTCCTGAAGGGGACGCCACTCACTGAACTGAGAGATGAAGGATGTTCACTCTTGTAGCATTTGAAGCCAGCAACATGACGTAGCACGAGCGCGCAGCTCTATGACTTTAAACATTGACCTTCTTAGCGACTCCCGCAGGACCCACACGTGACCACTTGGGGCTGTTGTAACCTTGAAGTCGAGGTCAAAGGTCACCTCAGCTTACTGGAGCCGATTGCTCAGAGCAGAAGAAGTCGTCCCCGCAGGACATGCCTGTGAAGGAGAGCAGACACATCCTCTGCACTTAAAACACGTCCCGCTGTGATGATGTCATTTGTCTGCATCTGACAAAGATCCAATGAAGGAAAAGATCTTCTCTGATCGATTTGCACTGTACTGTTCTGTAATGTGAACTGGACGAGATGGAGGAGACGGGTGTTGACAATCGAACGTCTCGCTTGCTCGTATTGTAAATTCGTTTGAATATTCATTCATTCGACCTGTGGCAGACATTTTTGTGAATGTCAGCACGAGATTAGTTCTTTTCTTTTTTCTTTTTTTTTTTTGTTTAGGAGTCCAGTAATCCAGAGTGAAGCTACAGTGATGTCTGAGATACATATGTTTCATATTGTTTTGTATGTCCACATATTTTCTTAAATCTTTTTTTTTTTTTTTTGTTCTTGGCCTGTCAGGCACATGCAGCCAGGCTCTAGATCGCTGCAGTTATTGTCATCGCTCCCAGACAGATAAAAGACAACACGTCAGAAATGCATCTGAAATGTAGAGACATACTGTAGTTTGAATCAGTGGCATCAGTCACAATGAAGAGCTAATACCTCTAGTCACTGGAGTATCGATATCAGGGGAGAAAGTTATCGCTCTGAAAGAGATTCTTCACACGTCAGCAGAGACAGAAATCACCCACGATGCCTTGGTGCAGCTTGACCACTCAGAAATGATTGTACATGTGACAGTGCAGATCACATCTTGGTTGATTTTGACATCTTGGATGAGACTCGCATCCAAAGCCACGTGGACTTAATGACAATCACACACACAACGTGCACTTACGTTGCCTTCCGGATTGGGAGGGTCAGAACGACTTGGGTCTTAACCTCTGAACTTTGATCATGTTTGTTAAGTGGACCAGTGTTTCTACCTGTGGATGAGCATTCCTGCTGTATTTTGTAAATTTCTTTTATACATTTATTGCTTTTGTAGCAAGGATAAAGCGAGCTGTCCCTCGTTTGTCATTTTAGTAAGAGCCGTTCTGTTTATTGTCAGCGTCTGGGATGTTTTGCTCCCCGGACCAAACAAGGACATTTTAGCAGTAAGGATGGAGCAGCAGTACTGAGATAGTTGAATATCCACACAGTGCAATTGGACACAGGTTAAGCGCAACCAAAGTTTATGAGAACAATGTGCCTTCCCTGGACTGGCATGGCTTAAAGAACTTCAAAGACTTTGAAGAGTTTGTGAATGTTTCTTTTTTATATCCAAACAGTCGAACAGCACCAAAAGCACAGGATGGATATATAAACAAATTCATTTCTCAAAAAAGAAAAGAAAAAAGAAACCTACGGCTTCTATTTATACATTCAGATTCTGTCTTTGAAGTGTTCTTTGCATGTCCAACACAATTTTGACGGTGCTATGTTATTTTTTTAATACAGTATGTTTGCTCTGTTTCTTTCTTTCTTTACGTTGCATTGTGCGTGCAACTCAAAACCTGTCAAATCTTCATTAATCTAATGACAATGTGAAAACACGTGACAGAGAGACAACGGAGCCGCCTCAGCTCCGCATCATGTAGGACAGTCCTACAGAGGAGGGTCGCTGTGCGGAGTTTTACGAAAATGTCTGTGACGGCGACCTGACTTCTCTCATGTCTTATCTTTTGTCTTCATTAAGGCAAATTACTTATTTTTGCATGTGATCTTAAAAATGAACCCTGTGCGACCAAATTATCAGCCCGTGTGCCTTGAAGCATCATGCTGACCAACCTGTGTGAGGGTAGCCTCAACAAACTGGATCTTAATTAAAACTGCAGGCCAAGTCCAGTTTGATCTGAACTGACTGTCTGATTTTTTTTTTCTGTACAGTGTACAAAATGACTTTATTTTGTTTTTTGTCTGTCCTTTTGTCTTTTCTACTATTTTTGTTTCCCCAAACCAAAAAAATCCTTAATAAAGGTAAATTATATACATTTGAATAAGATTTATTTCTAATGACATGCTCCTTTGAATTTCGTTGTTTTATTCCAGTCAATTCAGAACAGCTTCTTCTCGTATCTGAATTTCTAATCATTCATTATGTGTTTGATTATCAAAATATTGCACTTATATACTGCATCAGGAAAACTTTTATTGTCTACTGGAGCTGACACAATAAAATGATCAAAAGCAAATGCAAAACAATACAAAAGAAACATGATCAAACAGAAATTAGACTATGGTTACAAATGAATCCTCTATACTGTGGCTGTGATCACTTCATCATCACTCTGGCACATTTTACAAGAAACCTTCTGATTTTCTTTTGCTGCTTCCTTTATTGATAATAGTCACAGCAAGTTTGCAAGACATTTTTAAAGCTGCAGGAAATAGCAGACATGCTGGTTTTGCATTTTAAAATACCACTTTCTGCTACGCTCACTAATAACAGAAAAACTGAAGTAAAAATAAACAGATGTTGAGTTGTAGCTGAACTGTGATCAGTGGTTTGAGTCATTTTCCCATGGACATTTTTCATTAAAGCCAAGTATAATGCGTAAGCAGAGTTAAAGTAATACAGTGTGCATACGCTTTAAAAAAAAAAAGAAAGAAAGAAAAACAACAGCTATCCAGTTACTACAGCACAACAAAGTAGAAGATCTGCGTCAGATTCCTCGTGCTCTTCTTTTCCCCACAAGACGGGGCTTTGAGAGCCAGAGCGATTAGCTTATTAGCATTTTAGCTGTAAACATTCATTGGCTGTGACCGCCCTCTAACCATCACTGTGCCATTATCATTAGTCATCTTAATGTCTGTCTGGCAGTGAGTCATCCGATGTGAAGAGTCGGCTGGATGATGGTTATCACGGTGTTACCCAAGGCACTCGAACCAGCAGCCATTTTGTTTCATTGTCACCGCAGGCCAGCTGTTTGTTTGTTTGTTTTCTTGTTTTCATCATTTCAGCACTTGACTGGACCGTCACGTCTCCTCACCGGTGTTTCAGAAACACTCAGCGCAGACTGATACAGTCAAGAGTACATCTCAGTGTCATGAGTCGAGCACGTGTCCGAAGAAAGAGGGAAAAAAAAGAGTTTTTTAAAGTTTTTCTTTTTTAAAGTGGGGATGGCTGGTGAGGCAGCAACAAATTTCTACTTTGAGTGTTGAGAATTTTCCATTTGTCGGTTTTCTGCAGAGATGAGAAAGACAGATGAGTTAGCATCATTGAGTTTGAAACTTTTAAACAAGAAGACATACATCAGTCTTTTTTTTTTTTTACCAGTCCAGAAAAAAACAAAAAAAAACAGCGAGTTGTGTGTTGAGGTTATAAAACCTGTGTACAAACAAACAGACACTTCTGTTCAGTGGAAAGTGGAAAAATCCCTACAGCTCCTCAACTTCAACTTCTCTTGTTTTAACAAGCAAACATTTCAGCTGGACCGCTCTCAGTTCTCCCTAATTACAGTTTGCCTTTCTGTGCAACACGCAGAGAGAGAAGAGGTCCAGCAAGTAGAAGTTAAACGTCCCGTCACATGACTTTCATTATACCATAAAGGCATGGACGTGCTAATTGACAAAGGCCTCTTTTTTTTTCGCCCTGTTACAAAGTAATGGTCAGACTGCGTTCTGCTGTATTCAATTGCTTTTTCTTTTTACACAGAGGCAGTGAAGGACTCTGCCTGGTTACACAATATTTGAAGTGGCAATCCTCAACATTTTCCTGAAATCAAGCCTCATTTTTGACACTGCCTGTGGCCTGTCGGCATTTTTCCTGCAGTAGCCACTCAGTGTGTTTACCTTCAGTCATTACCTCCCTATATCATAGTTTTTATTGGTAGTGACCATTCCTGCCCTGGACTCAGATTGTCCACCTGAACACGAGTGATTCACAGGAAAAAACTGAGAACGAAAACACATTTCAGTGTGCCTCTGGAGGTTTTTTTGGGGGGGTGTTTTAAGCTTTTATTGTAAGTTACAAACAATTCTTTTTTTTTTTTTTTTTTTTAGTTTCTGTGAATAGTATGTGCGTGTGAATGTTTGACAGATCCTGATGCATTCTGGGCCTCAGTCGTGTGGCCTTTTGTTGCCTACGTGTCAAACCAGAAGTCATTCTTCCGTGGCTCGCTATCCCTGCAGCTGTCTGAGAAAGGCCAACACATACAAATACATGCACAAGCACATATGCATGCAGCAGTCAAATGCACACACGCACACACACACACACACACACACACACACAACCCTCCCACCTGCGCTCGGCTCACAGTTTGGCTCTCTAAAAATAAAGATGACTATCAGAAGCCACAACTTCTGGATGGGGCTTTTAAAAACGCAGATGAGCCGCAGAGGACTTTACATCTGGTCTCAGATCAGTCCGGAGTGAAAGCCAGGGATTTAATATGCACAGAAGAGCATCCAACAGCTGGTCAGTCCAAACTGTAAAACACACACACACTCACACACACACACACACAGACGCAGCAGAGCCAGAGGTTCCGGCAGGGTAAAGAGCAGTGACAGGCATTTTGATTATAGTATAAACAGAAGGGAGAGTATTGTTTTTTCCAACTCAAACAAAACAATCCTCTCATTCTGAAAGTCTCATGCTGAGCCAGACACCCACATATCCTGAAATCATGCTCATCAAATTGCTCCAAACTGTCCGCAGTGCAGTCATGTTCGTGTGTGTGCATGCTACGGCCTCTCAAGGAAAATATTTTTGGACTTCTCTGCATTAAAAGCACAAAACATCAGGGGTATTTGCACTTTTCCTGAAGTACGCCGATGGTGTGAGGTCAGGTAAAATGAAATAAGGCCTGAAATAAGGTTGTTTTCTTTGTAAAAAGTGTGTTGGGTGGGAAAAACAACAGGAACACCGTGCAATTTACTGCCATCCAATAATCCACACGAATTACAGCCTCAGAGATTTACCACTGAACTAAATCACTCTAACTCAGTTACAAGAAAAAAAAATAAGGCTGTGCAAAGTACATACGACCTCTTAAATATGCATGCTGTGTAAGAAAAAACACCACAGACACACATGCCTGCACGCTCCTCTTCTTTGAAGTCTTCCTGACTCCTTCTAGCTTCATCTCTTTCCTCAAATTGAACGTTCAGGTCTGAACCTGGCCTTGAGTTTCTGACACTTTCTGCGTTGGCCCCTGCAGAGCTGATGACAGCAAGCAGAGCAGGCAAAGTGGTAGGTAATAACTACCGCGCTGCATTCAAGGACACTCGGCTCCACGTGCAGGGGCCTTGGCTTCCCGTCCACAGCTTTGACCGGAGCCCTCGACGCCTGCTGCAGAGGCCGCTGGAGGTTTAATAATAAAGCAGAGAGGAACACCTGCAGTGTGCACATGGCCGGCGGCAGCGTGTGTGTATGTCTGGATGGTGTAATGTATGGATGGAACACAGTGTATAATGTGCTTGTAATCATTTGCATGTCTGCTCACAGATCAGTGTCAGTGTATGTCTGTCTGAAATATGTTGACCTGTCATCTAGACCTGTGAATTCCCTCCAACACGGCAACACAGATTCACCTCTCCACGGCCTCTGCACCTTGTCATATTTCAGCCCGCCTTTCTTTTTGCACTTAACTACTTATCCTGTGTGTTTGTCGTTTTATTTTGAAGGACTTCCTGGCTGCCATTTTCCGCTGAAACGTAACCCCACGTCTCAAAATACTAAAACCAGGAGATGAGTGAGATAAAATCACCGAAACAATATCTGCAAGCGTATTCCTGTTTACTAATCTACAGATGTGTCCACATGTGCACACATACACAAGGTAATTAAAGCCCGCTACGAACACATACACAGACACACACCGGTGCACACGTACATGCGCTGACATACACAGGCCCATGTGCCTGACCCTAACCCTGGTACACACACCTTCCTAATACCCCACAACTGTTTCCAATCTAAAGGTTCCTGCTTGTCTGGGCCCCGGCGGGGCCTGATTGCACGATACAAGATCCTGAGGAGAGAGGGCAAGGCTGCAGGGAGAGAGGGAGAAAGAGAGGGAGAGGGAGAGGGAGTGATGTGCCTCCACTTTTTTCACTCTCCCTTTCTTTTCCTTCTTTCATGCTGTACCTGTGCAGGAATCTGGTGTCTGGTGGAGCGGTTGAAAAAAAACAGAGCCTGTGTGAAGTCGATCCCACAGATTCTGGAGGAAAACATTTGTCTTACACACATCAGAGGTCTGTCAAACACTGGACCAGGAGACTTTAGATTCCTGTGATAATGTGCTGTTAGTTCATTTCACTTAATAACGTAAAACAACCAAGGCGCTCGGAGACGCTCCACCTTTGATTACGTTTCATCCAAGTCATTGCTTTTATTGTGCAATAACTCTTGTTAGACTTGTTGTTCATGGTATTTCTTGTGGCTTCAGTCTGAGGAAGCATATTTTTTATAGAGGATTTGTTCATGTTGATCAGAGTGTTTGGGATAAACAGAGGTTTGTTCTTGATTTATTTTAGAGAACAAAAAGGTTTGTAAACGTAAAGTTTGTTCATAAACTGGATTTGTTAAGAGAATCCACACTGGACAGAATTTACAGACATTTGTTTATTTCTTTTTACTAATGTTTCAATACTTCTTGCATTATATCTCATTTGTCGATCATTTTAAAAAAATTTTGTAATTTAATGTGAAGCATTTTGTTTTACAGTTTTACATCACACATTCTTTACAAGCTTTATATATTACATGTAAGTTAAGTTTGTTTGGATCTGGCTTTTAGTTTTTTTTAACATAATGTTTAAGTGACTTTTATTTAACATGAAAACTCTTCTGAGACCCACATCTGTTTTTTGAGTCCCGCCCAAAATGGCAGAATAATTTGCACAAGTTGACTCTGAAGCAACACGTGATTTATTTGATAACTTTCAGTTATCTGAGCAACGTAACAGTTATCAAGTTTTATGTAACAGCAAACAACTAAACATCAGGCAACATCAAACAGTATTTTACACTTAATAAAATCTGTAAAAATGAAATAAAATTAGAAAAAAGAAAAGAAAAGAAGCTCAACAGTTACAGTGATCAGCGGGTAATTGAAAATAATTTTGTTTCAGGGAATTGCTGAAGATAATCTGAAGCAGTGAAACACTGCTGACTGAAACACCCTTTCTCTCACAAATCAGGTTATATTATGATTTTATCAAATATTGTTAAATAACGTGCAACAATTTTTGCACGTTTGCACAGAAATTCTGAATTTCAAAAACTAAAACTCCACAGAATGAAAGGATGTTTTGTCGTGTTCATACTGTCTTTATACACCTGGATGCAAAATTCGTTTCTAAGAAGGTTTTTATAAATTGTAAATAAATACACATCGTTTCATGCAATCTTCGTTTTCCTGCTGAACTTCAGACGTGCTCACGGAACGAATTTACTTCAGGTTTTAAGTCTCCCAGAGAAAAGCTTTGCATAGAGTTGCTGCATTTCCCACAATAAATTATGAAATCAAAATTTAGAGCATGTGTAGATGTAATTGTTTGTGTTTTTAATCTATTGTTGTTTTCTTTTTATTAATGTATCCTTTGAATACATGAGCAGCAGACTTTTGCAGATGCTTTTTATTTGAGCTTATTTGGTTTGTTTAGTGCTTTATCAGTTTTTCCTTGTTGAGCTGAAAGGTCAGTGTAAAATAATGTGCTGAAGAACATTTGCTATTACTATTTTAAACATGAAAATAAATACCAACACAGATGAAACATGTCTTTTCATTTCCATGTGCTGATGACATGGGGAACACAGTGTGCACACGTGCGTGTTTGATTTCTGTATGTTTTTTAGCATGTAACTTTACACTACCATGTGTTGTGTGTGTGTGAGTGTGTGTGTGTATCTGTGTTTGCATGTTGTGTCCGTACCTGACGGGCTGCAGTGGAGCGTCTTGTTGCACTGGACTAAAACAGTGAGACCGACAGGGGAGAACAGTGGAAGTGGAAACAATGGAGGGGAACAGGGTGAACTGCGAGAGGTTTTAGTGGCACATGTCCAGCTGTGGATGTTAGTGGATGTAGTCAGTGTTTAATGGAGAGAGGCGTTATGGAGGACAGAGACCGAGCAGGATGAGAAATGTATGCAAAGGTTTGAGATGAAAAGGTTAAGATCAGACCAAAGGGCATGAATTCAGAGGTTCAGAGGTCAGGAAATGGGCGCAAACACAGACAGAGGCAGTGGGGTGGAGATGTGGACACGAGAGGATTTAGGAGAGAAGTTTGAGGGGGGTCCTAGTGGCTGGTGGACATGGCCCAGGCCCCCTCCATCCTCCAGACGGAGAAGGCGTAGCTGAGTCTTTCGTGGGCCAGGTAGTTGCAGCTGGCCAGCTTGGCGTCCATCTCGTCACTCTGTAGCACCTGGTAGAGGAAGTCGATGTAGCGCGAGGCCAGCTTCAGGATCTGGATCTTGCTCAGCTTGTCTGAAGGTAGCGTGGGGATGATCTTGCGTAGGGAGGCGAAGGCATCGTTCAGGGACTGTGTGCGTTGGCGCTCCCGCACGTTGGCTATTACACGCTGAGAGTGGAGGTCCTCAAAGGGCTGGTCCGGCCTGGGGCCCAGCGACGTGGGGGCCAACGATACGATGGTCGAAGGGCTTTTCTTCAACCTCTTCGGCCCAGATGGCAGCAGGCTGTTGGGGCTGCCGGTGCTGCTCTCCTCTGCCTGACCGAGGCTGTCCTTCTTGGGATACGGGGAACGTTTTCGATTTCCTGGTTGGAGGGTCTTCTTCGATCCCCTCTCCAGTTCCTCTTCGCTGGCCCCCAGCCCTCCTTCGGGGGAGTTGGTGCAGGACACCTCTTCTCTCATTGTACCGTCCACCAAAGGCTTTCCACACTCCACTGCAAAGACTGGACGCTGCACGGCTCTTTTTCTCTGTTTACCCCTGCTGACAGCCTCAACAAACCAGAGCTTGACAAGCTTGTGCAACAAAAGTCTTCTCCTCCGTCAAACAGAGTTACGGCTGCTGAAGCTCCATCGGATTGGACATTGCTCTGGCTGTCCTGTTTCCCGGTTACCTTGTTAAATTTCTCACTTTCACATTCCCCTCTCAATCTGGCAGACAGAACAACAACAAACCATCTGACAGGCAGGTCCACCTCTACCTCTTTTATACCCAAACGCTAACCCGGGGCCTGCGGGCACTTCTCATTGGCTCAGCAGACTTCTAGAGGGCGTGGTTCGGCTCAAGACAGACAGCAAAGCAGGAAGTGAGCTCTGGCTGGGCGGGTGATAGAGTAAGGGCGTAAGTGGCGCTCTCAGCCAATAAGAAGTGCTGTGTCTAATGTTGCAGAGATGTCTGAGGCTTTATGGGTTCCAGATTTGGGCTGGAGCGTTAGTCTGCATGCAGCCTCGTGTCTGCATTCTCGTTCATCAATTCATTATCAGGACAGGAATCAGTCTAAACCTTTTATTTCCAACAGCCATCGGTGTTAACTTATATGTTCGCTACTTATTGTATGGTATATTCATGATTACACGTTCTTAAAACCTTTTTTTTTTTTCCACAACAAATGTGCAACATAAAAGACATAAATCATACGTGCTGATCTAGTGCTAAACCTTTTTCAATTTTTCCTTTAACACGAGAACAAGCGTGAGTTCACACTGACATTTGTCTGCCATGATCTTTACCATACTGATAATCAGACACTGTAAAAACAAATCTGTTAAACCACAGGTCACTAGTTCAACACTGGTTTAACACTGAACGCTTCTGCAGATTAAAACACTGAGGGAGGATTTATAGGTAAAATACTGCACTTTATTATGAGGAATTCATGTTTATGAAACAAACGAAACAAAAACAAACAAAAGAAATTATAAATTTTGCCATGACACACGGCAAATCAAAAAAAGGATTGTTCATAAGTCTGTTTGGCCGCAGCAGCTTCAGGCAGATGTGAGAGAAAATGTGAGGTTGTGAAAGCGTGCATCCTGGAAAACATTTCACAAGATGAGCTTCTTCCTGACACATCGCTGTCTCTGAAACACTGATATGTACAATGGATTACTAAAAACCTCTTAACACCTGACCAGTGCTTGCTTTAGAGACGTGCTTCATGCATTAACACCTCTAACATCACTGCTGATGTCAGCTGTGTCCTTCTCCTCTGTGTTGGATCGGGCAGACAGGACCCTAAATAACCCCTGACCTCAGTAGCCCACTGACCTCAGCCTACAGAGGTGAGAGAGCACCTAATTGTGCCATCCATGGCCTCGAGGCAGAGCCAACACATGTTCCACCTCCACGCCGCCGCGAACCCATCTGGGTCGGCAGTCACTTAAACACATTTTCAGCAGGTTTGCAGTCATGACACAGCAGGCAGGTTCTTAGGAAAATGAGAGCGTGCACCTCAGGCTCATGTTTATTCAGTCAGGGTTTAGACACCAGGATAGAACAGGCTACAAATTGAACAGATGACTAGGTTTTGTGGAAATCTAACTTCGAATCCCGATCAGTTTCCCAACACTGTGTCCACTTATACCTTCATGCGTCACAACATGAGTGACTCATGTGTGGATCACTGCGGAGAAATCTTGTGGGGAGTTTTCCGCTGCTCTAAGCTGTAGAAATGTTGTACTTTTTGATGACAGCATGCTTAATGGTAGCCTTTACATTTCAACACTTCTAAACATTCTTTTATTTTATTTTTTTACACAAGTCGTTACATCTTTCATGTTTCCAAAAAGTCAGTCACTGTCCAGAGATGTAAGTACATGATGACGCAGAGTGACATTTTACCAGAAACTGGTTCTGTTTACCAACAAACCTTTCATGGCTTGTAACTAAATCTCATATCATTTTCCACACGCTGCTTGACAGCTCCTAGCCAACAATTTGGGTGTGATTGCAGCAGAGTTTGAAGGGCAGCATGTGCGGAGAGCGGTTCAGAAGATTTTTGATGAGCCCCGTGATTGCACTGGTTTACATTTCATTCAGAGAGTGAAGGAAAGAACGGAAAGTAGCTTGATCCCAGTTGGGTTCAATCAGCTTGGAAGAAAAAAAAAATCATCTGGCCACCAAAGCAAGGCAGAAACAGTGAATTATACCAGGTTGTATTTACATAACAGGCCAAGTCAACTCCAGGATTAACTGGTATTAGAAATGGGGCTTATTGGGAGCTCTGGTGGAGACAGTGGAGGGACACGAAAGTCATTGTTGCGGAGGCTAATCTCGGGAGCTGCCGCTTACCTTTTAGAGAATGCGTGGCTGTGTGCCACCATCATGGAAAAAATGAGCTAACGAAGCGAGTAGGCCAACAGGAATGTCGTGGCACACTGAAGACCAGAAGGGGAGAAAAAAGACAGAGAGAGGGAGAGAGAGAATGGGAGAAGAATAGGAGAGGGGGAAAAGAAAAGGAGAAGAAAGGAAAGGGAGAAAGGGGGAAAAAAGTGAGGCTGTCCAAACAGAACCAGATGCAGGAGTGTGGAGGCTCGTTTGATCTCTGTCCTCATAGGCTGATTGATGTTGCACATTTCATTTCCTTGTCAGAGTCTTGACATAATGTTTCACTAAACACTCAGGTCCTGCTCTCGTCTTCATTTTATTTGCACGAGGTTCGTAATTTACCCTTTGCTGGAGCTGAAAATAGATCATGCACTTCATACACATACGAACATATATATAAATATATATGCTTACGCATACACACACTGAGGGTTGGATATCGAAGAAGACCGATGTTATTGTCTGTTTCTGTCTCTACACCATATGGTTTGGTCCTGGGTGAAATACGGCACTGACGGGCAGCCATGTTGAAACTTTGAAGTTCAGGACAAAAAAAAACAAAAAAACCAAAACAGTTTCTATAAGTTTGTAATGCAGTCGGTTCAATTACCGTCACACACCAAAAGGTTGATGCTCTGCAGTGACGTACTCGGCTAGTAGGAGTGCAGCGGTGTGACCAATCGTAAGTGATGTGTTTGGAAATGTACACTGGCTCAACAAAAGGAACCAATCATTAAATTCCTCCTCACCTTCATCCTGGGAGTTTCTTCGCCCTCCTGGCTGCTGTTATTGATGTTTGCACACAGCACACTCCCCCTCCCCTTATACCCATCCTTCCATCGCTCCTTCCCTCCCGAGGAGCCTATAGTGGCACAAAGGCAGACATCTGGGACCCATTTCCCCCCTGGAGAAGCCCTTCCTGTGGGGTATCCACTTAGAGCGGTTCGGGAGGAGTGGGATGGGGGGTGTGGGGCTGAGGGGTGAAGGTGCATGCTAGGTGGGGGATGGTGGTGATGGGACAGGGTAGAGTAAAGTGTGTGTGTGTGTGCGTGTGTGTGTGTGTGTGTGTGTGTGTGTGTGTGTGTGTGTGTGGAGGGGGGGGTGCAAACTTGTTTTGAACAAAAAGTTAATCTGAAAACAGAATTAAGTCTGTCAAGTCTCAAATGAGTAGTACAACATTTTGCAAAACACTCACAGACATTCACTTTTTAGAGTTAGAAGATGCTAATACCACTCTTACGTTTGCAAGCTAAATATGAAGCTACAGGTAGCGGCTGGGTAGCTTAGCTTAGCGCAAAGACCTGGAAATGCAGGGAAACAGTTAGTGTGTCTCTATTAGAAGGTAAAATCTCCCAGCCAGCTCCTCTTAACTTCATCATGCCATTTGTTTAAATCCATGCAAAAACCAAAGTGTAAAAAGGACTGTTTTACTCATTTACACTACTCACCAGACAAGCTCCTGTACACTGTGCTAAGTTAGCGAGCTGCTAGCTCTAACTTCATAGTTACCATGCAAACATGACTTATGATTCAGAGTGGTATCTGAATCATAAAGTGATTAAAGTCGAGTCTGAAAAAAAAAAAACCAAACAAGAAAAACTGGCCAACCAAGGTAGCAAAGAAATGTGTTTGTAGAAAATATAACTTTAGCAATGGGATCCTACATATCTCATTTCACAGGAGAGATTTCAAGCTGCACTGTTTTTGTCTCTGCTCCTCTCGCTGGTTTGAGCTGGAAACCAGTGATGTGTTGTAGATCTGTGCATCAGTCACAGTATTTTAAACAGAATGTAATGTTAGGGGTTTGTTTGTTTATGCTTAAATGCCTAAGTGCTTAAATCTGATTAAACTCACAAAGTCCTGATGAAGCAGAGAAGTTTAGTTGTTTTTTTTTAAATTAATAATGATACCTTTTTTTTCAAAGTTTAACTTTGATTATTGCTTATTTAGTTATGACAATCATGAAGATCGTGTGATGTGATCAAAAGCTCCAGAACAGCTACTAGTCAGACCTTGATGTTAGACTGTTATGTCACATAAAACCCCAATCCTGCATTAAAAACATTTCCCTCCCCAACTGCGTGCAAGCCTGTATTATTCTTGTTTAGCTGTGACGTATCTCCTCGTATTAGACTGTAATTTATCATAATATTTAGTGCTCAAGCTTCCTTCAAATGTCCCTACTTTCATGTGTAATTTAGCCAATATCCTGCTCTGGCTACCTAACTCTGATTACAGTGTTTAAGTGCTGGGGTCCGGCCATGGCACATTACAAACAGTCCCAGTGGAGCTCGCAGCTGAGCCTGGGATACGACATGCTGGGCTGGTGCACGCTCAACAGCAGGTTAGGCTGAATAGAGAGTCATAGGGCTCATCATGGGGACTTCCAGGGAAGAAGCAGTGCATGATGGTTACAAGCTGACATCCACTATGGATCGAGTACAGTTAAGATGAAAATAAGTGCTACCTCTCTAAAAACCCTTTATAAAGGGTTGTAAGTTGTACTAATGGATTCATCAATAGTTGAATAGTTAACTAATCATTTATAGATTGGTTTTGGGCCATTATTAAGAACAACTGAAGTGCTGCCAAGTCCACTAAAAAGCTAAGACTTTACTAAAAGTCCCCACATTTGCTGTTTAAGAGCAGTATAAAATGTTGTAAATGGTTTATAATACACTACAATGCAGCTGTAAAAAGATATAAGGACATTTTAAGTGTTAAGTAATGACCAACGATTATAACTTCTGCGATGACACATTTCACATTACTACAATATATCAATCATAATGTGTTCGTTCACCAGCCTCCACAGATGAGGTCATAGATAATACATCAAGACAAACTTGTACCTTCTTAAAACTACATTATGGTATATTATAAACCATTTATGAAACGTTTGAGATTGAGACTAGATGTGTGTGTCTGTGCATGTATGTGAAATGTTGCTTGTATGTTGCATCATATCATGTCCATGTGTGCAAACAGCATAAATGGACACGATATCGCTGTGTGATCTGGGAATGTGATAATGTGATACAGCAGCAACACATAAGGAGAACAGTTGGACAGTAACATCTAATGATCATTTTAAGAAAGAGAACAGATCTTTGCATGTTTATCAGAATCTGTGCTAAAACTGTTCATTTCAGTTAAAGTTCCTACTGCTGAGTCTAATCAGCCAGGCAGAAAGCGTTGTTATCCAGCACTATATATAGCAAATCATCACATGAAAGTAATTTTCACTGCTCAGTCAGCAATTCAAATTCAGAGTGTTAGGTTCACTTTTTTTGTAAACACTAATAAGACTGTCTGTGAGTCAGCAGACCAGATCTGACCATGTGGCCACTCGGGCTGGAAAGTCCTGTTCCAGTGTGAACTTTCATAAAAACATTTGCACCTGAACGCTGACAGCAAAACAGAGAGAGATGATGATGATGATGATGATAATGGCCATTTACCATATGTGAAATACTTTATGGATAACAAGGGCAATCAAACATCATTGTGTGGGTTGGAAAATGCTGGTCAGACCGCCCCCCCCCCCCCCTCTTCTCCTTTCTTTTGGAGGCTGTCACATTAGAGGCTGCAGTGTGTCTCTGCTGCAGTGAATTTGAGCATGTGGAAATTGAAATAGCAGTGAAACACCTTTTACAAACATGGTTCCTTGTTTGAAGAAACACAATCCCTTCTCCACAAATCAGTGTCTTTAGATAAGGAGCCTGGCAGGGAGTCAGACTCTGCTGTCTCCAACCTCACACTTCAAATACTGGTTACTGGAAACAGTGTCAACCTGGGATCTCCGGGATTAGGCTCTATCACGCATCCAGTCCTGTCAAACGGGCAGTGCAGCACTGTCTTGCAAGGTAGAGAGGAATGCTGCATTTCTACAACAGAGCTATTGCATTAGAAACATCAACAGAGCTGGCTTCAAAGGGGTACGCCTTCACATTGAATCAATCCACACTTCCATTAGATTAGATGACCTTACCAAAGTTACATTGCGCTAACGTTTCTTTATGGTTTCTCAAATCCCTCGCTCTGGTTCTGGTTCCCCCTGTGAAGCCACTTCAAACGGCCTCTGCCATGGCATATCCCTTTGTGCTCTAAAACAGCAAATATGTGTCTCTCTAAAATGTTTCAGATGCGAGCTCGCAGTGGTCCCAGAGGCACAGACAGCATCGCGCACAGAAACGCAAGATTCAGAGGAGGGGAAAAAAACAATAGCTGAGCGTAGAGGTAGTGCACCTACTGTGCTGTCAACAGGCAGGTCTGCAAGGAGAGAGAGAGTCTGACTGACTGATGACTGATGGGAGAAGATGATGAAGTTAGAGAGATGCAGAGGAACAGGGGAAAAGAAAGGAAAAGAAAAAGCAAATAGTGTGGGAGAAATGCTGCAACAGTAAATCAGTGTGGTAATAGGACAGAGGAGGGGGGAGGGGGGCTGCAAAGGTCTAGAAACATATGTTTCAGTTTGTAAATAAAACAGTAAATTGCTATGGATATTGCTTAAATATCTGTGGGCTTTGTACCACGCTTTGCGGAAGTTCCTCGGAAATCATTCTGGGACTGCCTTCTTAAAATGCCAAAGTGGCTTCTTAATGTCAAAGAGGCCATCTGGTTCTCGACCAATTCAAGATGTTTGCTTTTCATTTAGCTTTTTTTTCCCCCCTCCTGATGCTTCTTTTTTTAGATCAAATGTTTCAGTTTTGTATTATTAATACCAATGATCATATTTCGCAATTGAAAACGTTAGCCGGCACGCACCACAGACACAAGACACAAACATGTGAATCCCTGTTCGCCTTCTGTCACACAAATGCACCTTTGAGGTGCTTGTGCTTTACTTGATCATTTCCGTTTTATGCTGCTTTATATTACCACTACACAACATTATAGAGGTAGATTTTACTTTTTTCTCCACTACATTCATCTGACAGTTACTTTAGTTACTTTGGAGATTAAGATTTTACATACAAAACATATGATTAATGTAGAAAACTGTTTGATGCATTGCTATAAATCTGTGATTAAACTTCTCAATGTTGTAGAAAGTAGATAAAAGAAGTTCTTCATCAGCCAGCTACAAAATACAGGTTTTACAGTAAAGCATCATTAATACTACTACTACTACTACTACTACTACAACTAATAATAATAATAATAATAATAATAATAGTAAAGTAGAGCAATATAAACTATGGGTCAAAAGTTTTAGAACATTCTCATTTTTCCAGTTTATATTGAAATTCAAAACATTCAAGGTCACCAAAAACCTGTACATTTCTTGCAGCCATAGAAGTAAATGAAGCTTTTTAAGTTACTCAGGCAAACTGTGTCACTACACTCTCAGAATAATTATTAGGACAACACTGTACAGCAGGAAGTAGGACTGCATATTGTTATCAGAATGATGAGAAAAAGGCAAATAACAAAGGGAGAAGAATGTTAAAAATTAGAAGCAAGATGAAGACCCAAAACATTAGAAGAAAAAGAATTGGACAGTCATTTCACATGATAAAAACCAGCACAGTCTCCAGACTTAAACCCCGTTGAGCTGGTTTGGGATGAACTGGACAGAACGTGAAAGCAAGTGCAACACATTTGTTGGAGCTTCTTCACCAGCTGAACACGATGCGACGAGTGTGTTCAGCTGCTGAATGAGTCAAAAAGTGTGATTAAATTCAGTTCAATAAAAAAGATTCAGTTGTTTATTTTATTTATTTCATTTCAGAAACACCGGAACATTAAATTATGTACATTTAAACAACAACTGGAAAAACGTAAGTGTTCTAAAACTACTTGATAGTGTCACAGTGTAATACTCTGTCGCTCTGCAGCCAAACTTTTGTACATTTACATTTTGAGTAAAAGTAATATCACATTATAAATAAAAGTCATGCATTCAAATGTTCACTTCAGTAATAGAAGAATTAGCAATGAAATGGACTTAAAATTTCAAAAGTAAAAGTATTAATTATGCAGATCGACTCCTGTTGGTGTTACAATGTTATATTGTTGGGTCCTTATCATTTATGCGTGTAAGCAGTATTTTAGTGCTGCAGGTGGTTGAGGTGGAGAAGGTTTGAACTACTTCAAACGCTCTTGGGTAGACTCACCTGTATCATATCTTGTTTGGGATGTAAAATCTGAGAAGTATCTGGTAACTATAGCTGCCAAATAAGAAAAAAGTAAAATCTTTCCCATTGAAATATAGTGGAGCTGAAAGGTAAAGCAGCATGAAACAGAAATACCCATGTAAAGTAAAAGCTCCTGAAAAGTGTGTTTAAGTACAGCCCTCTAGTAAATGTATTTAGTTACACTCCATCAGTGGACATTTTGCTGCAAGTGCTTTTGTACTTCGGCTTTAGGAAAATAATAAATGCAGGACTTTTACCAGTAAAAGATGATGTGGTTTTTTCCACTTTCAGCTGAGTGAAAGATGTCAATACTTCTTCCACCGCTGTGTTGCATGAAGTGATGATAAACGGCGAATAACCCTGCTGTAAACACTCACGATAATGTGTCAGCGAGCTCACATAAACAGGTCTGTGAGCAGACAGGTGGATGTTCACAGTGTGTTTGTGTCCTCCGTGAATAATTTCAAATACTCTGACGTCATCCGTTGAAAAAGTGTTTGCACACTACAAAGGAATCATTTCCCCTGTAGGCTGTTTGTTACAGATTTTGATTCAGCTGCTCTTTGGTATCTGATTGTACAGGATGTTTAGGATATTTGTGTTATTTGAATGTATAAACTATTTTTTCCAGTCTCACCGCACTCTGCCAGACTGCCAGTCAACACTTGAGACAACTTCCTTCCTTGATTTGAGTAGAAAGGAGTCCCATAATTGAATAAAACGAGAGCCCTCCCTCGCTTTACATACCACACAAACACACGCACACACATACACACACCACACAAACACACACACATGCACACACTCACACGCGTTTTACAGGATGGTGTATAAACTTAATAGGACGCATTTGGTTCCAAAGCCCCCAGCTCGCTCAGTGGAAAGTGAGCCGGATTGTTTTTCAGTTTCTTAATGTCGAAGTTTATAACGGCCAGATAAAAAACGTTGCCATGGTGATTCAACCACAACATTGCAATTACCTTGATGCAATGAGACTCTGGGGGCTTACAAACAAACCAGTGTAACACCAATTAAGATATAAGTACCACCAAAAATGTCCTTAAAACACAGAGGAAGGATGCAGGAAAGCAACAAAGAAAGTGAAATAATGATAGCGGCTTCTTAAGGATCAAAGTTACTTTTCTTTCCAGACTCACTTTCCTCAGTACTTAGCATAGTAGGAGTTTTTTTCCAGCTGCAGGAAGAGACATATTTTCCTCCAGATATTGTCCTGTAAACGAATCAGTTATAAAGTTATAATGCACCAAACACTGATAGCGCCGTAATTATTCAGTCACATATTTTTCACATCTACTTCAAAGTCCTTTTATCAGGCGACTACCTCGACAAAATCATACACCAAAAACTTTCCACCACCCCCCCCCCACCTTCCCCTTTGAGGGATAAAATAAAAATGTGGATGGATGGAATAATTGCCTAACTTCAAAGTGCAGGTTATTGGTCTGCATTTACTGTTGCATTTGCAATGCTGTGGGGTGTTTTTTCATCATAAATGTGGCTCGGGTGGCTGAGAAAAGGGGTTCATTCCTCTCATGGCGCAAATCCCACTCTAATGCCCAACACTGACCCTCCTGACCTAGGCTTAGAGGGAAGAAGAATGTGTAGCACCTTCAATGTGTCTCCATGACACTTTCTCATGTTGTGTGAAAGTCACAAGCCTTATGAAGAAAGTAACTTTTTTTAATTTTTTTTTTTGCATTTCCCTTGAAATGTAGGAAGGAATTAATTGTTTTAGAGGAACAGAAACTGTAAAAGATGTCGACACATTCCTTCTTATAAAGGAGAAACAGTTATTCTCCAGTGCCGTGGCTATTTTAGGATTTCATTGCAAAAACACATAAGTGCATAGGAGATGTCAAAAAACACAGTTTATTAACATGACTTTCAGACACACTCCTGTACAAACACACACACTCTCACATTCAGTCGGGGGATACATGTGGCTACACACTGTTATACCTCATTTCTAGTGTACAGACATAAACGCTGAAAGGACATACAGCAAAATAACTTCATTAAGAAACGATATAAATGGTTCTGATCAGGACAATATCTCATAAAACGACGTGAATACTTGAGCATGCACATTAGTGGTATCACTGCTGTTGTGAATCAAAGCCCAAACCGAGGGCCATCTTCACGCTCGTGATATCTAATGTTGTCACTTTCTTTGAGTGCTTTTAGTCACGCTGATAAAAATCATATTTAAAAAATCCTTCTTTACATTTAAAATGTCCCTTCATAGATCAGAAATGTATTGAATCAGGACATGTGGTGCTTGTTAAGGAATTGCACATGAACGCATTCACTTTGATGGTGCAGGAATTTGGGATGACCTGCTCTTCTGTAAGACCCTGACACTCTGTTAAAGCAGTACTTGGATGCAACATCAACATTGAAGCACTGTATTGACTACTGGGATAAACACATTTCATCATTTGTATGTGCAACTTGTGATGGAAACACATCTGTCATAAGGCTATTTCATCATTAACTGATACAGAAAAAGAAAATACATAGATGTTATATCACAAAGTTGGGATGTCAAGCACATGTACTGTACATGATATTGTTGGAAGAGTGACCCCCTCTTGTGGCTACTGCCTGAAACTGCAGCTGATAATTACCACTGAAGAGTGTGTTGAAACAACAATTCTCTTTGCTGAGTCATGTTTTAGAAATGACCACATTTTGGATTTATCTTGTCACGAAGAAATTGTGCAGATGCATGACTAAGCAGGATGCTGATGAAGTGAAAGTGTAAGAGGTTAAAAAGCATCAAAGTTCTTTTAAAATAGGGTGAGATTTGTCTGTGAAGTCGCAAAGTCAACAACAAATCCAGCACATACATACAAAACAGAGGAGGTCTGGGTCAGACGCTTGTTCTCATCCACAACACAAAGTGTTTCAATCTCTCCCCTGATTCATCTTAAAGTGTCCTCTGTCTCTCCCACACTTTAACACTCTCAGGATGGGAAGCCAGCACAGTGAGTTTACTGTCAGAGCCTGAGTGGTCACTGTGGGAGGTGTAATACTCTTAGAAGTCACTGAGGATACTGATGTCGGCGAACTCTTTGCGGTAGCGGTGAGCGCACAAGGCGAGCAGGAAGGACCACTTCAGGCTCATGAAGCTCCACACACAGGACAGGTAGAGACTCCGAGGGTCAGTCAGGGCTGTGGGAGGGACACACACACACAATTAGCATTTTCATGTTCATACATATGCATGGCAAAAGACAAAGTAAATGGCATTGCAAAGAACCTTGCAGCATCACTGCACTATCTGCCAAAAGTATGTGGACACTTCACCCACATGAGACTTTTAAACATCCCATTCTCTAAAGACTTTAAAGAATTTAAATATGCTACTAAGCTTCCACAGCTTCTGCAGAGACTTTCCACATGATGTTGGAACCTGTCTCCATAACTTTACTCGCATCCATCCAAAAGAGCATTAAAAAAAATAAAATAAAAGATTTAAGAGTGAAAAGATGTGAGTGCATATGCATTCACCCTCTGTGAAATCTCTACATAACATCGGGTTCAACCAATTAACTTCAGAACAGAAGTCACATTATCAGTTGATTAAGGTCCACCTGTGTGCAATCAAAGTGTCACATGATCTGTCACGTGATGTGAGCCACACAGCTGTTCTGAAAGGCCCCTGAGTCTGCAACACCATGAAGACCAAGGAGCTCTCCGAACAGGTCAGAGATTAGGTTGGGTTGTAACAGAAAATATCACAAACGTTGAACATCCAACAGAGCACCATTAAACCCATTATAACAAAATAGAAGAAATATGGCACCATTACAAACCTGACAAGAGAAGGCCACCCACCAAACTCACAGACTGGGCATGGAGGGCATTAATCAGAGATTCAACAGCCACCACAGATAACACTGGAGACCCACAGCCACTTTATGTTGGACACTCCACAGAGTGGGGCTTTATGGAAGAGTGGCCAGAAAAAAAACAAGCAACTGCTTAGAGAAAAAAAAAGAAAAGAAACAGCATTTTGGCCATCATGGGAAATGCTATCTGTGGCACAGACCCAACACTTCCCGTCACCCACAAACACCATTCCCACAGTGAAGCATGGTGGTGGCAGCATCATGCTCTGCGGTAGATTTTCATTGGCAGAGACCGGAAAACTGGTCAGGATTGAAGGAGAGACGGATGGCACTGAATACAGGGCGATTCTTGAAGAAAACCCGTTTCAGTCTGACAGAGATTTGAGACCTTCCAGCAGGACAATGACCCTAAACATACCGCTAAAGCTACGCTGGAGTGGTTTCAAGGGAAACACCAACCCATTAAACCAACTTAATGTAGCTTTCATTTAAATTTAAAAACACTTTTAACTTGTAAGAAATTACAAAAATAGCCTTTATTTTATTTATTTAGTTAGTTTGGGAGTAGAAAGTAAAAGTCAAGGATTTTTACTTTAATCTTTCACTGGAGTCCAAAACAAAAACTTTTAACAGGGTGATAATATGGCCCCTGGCTCGCAGTAACTACTCCACTTCATCCCAAAGGTGTTGGATGGGGCTGAGATCAGGAATCTCAGAAGGCTGGTCAAGTCCTTCCACACCAAAGTCAGTAAAACCGTTTTTGTATGGACCCGGTTTTGTGCACACAGGAATTGTTAGACTGAAATAGGAAAGGGCCTTCCTCAAAACACAGCCACAAAGTTTGAAGCACACTATCGTCTATTGTCTATCTTTGTTTGCTGTAGCATTGAGAGGTCCCTTTATTATAACCAAGGGGTCCAACCCAAGCCATGAAAAAAAAGTACACAGTGGACGGGGTGGAACTTGAAACGATGTTCAACATTTAAAAAATTCCTTGTAACTGGGACAGAAATAACAATCTCCCCATTAATAGTGGCTTGAAACATAAGAATAGATTGTGCAACTTTTGACCCTTGTGACACTTCCTAACATTTTGTCAGTTAGAGAAACTCTGCTCTGTCTTCACGGTTGTTAAAGGGCATTCTGGGAATTGTAGGAAATCTGCAAGTTAAGCAGATATAATGAAGGCAGGCTGGGACACTCTACTGAGTTGTCTGCCTGGTTACTCACTTGACCTTTATCCTTTAGTGTTTTTGTTTCTTGTGACTATTCACAGTTGTGTAGTTTTTGCTGCAAAACAAATGTAACAGTGGGCACGGGAAACATCTGTGCAACTCTAATCTTTCTTGTTTGATCTTTCTTAGGAGAGCCACTAACAAGAGGGGGTGACAAACAATAACTGGTCTGATCATCCTATAACCCAGCACATCAACACGGTAGGTAAAGAAAAATGTACACACCACAAGTTATATGTAACAGGAAAGTGATGTAGAAGAACTTACACTCTTTGTTGCTGATGGCAACAGACAGGAAGGCGATGAAGGCTATGACTGCCAGCAGAGAGAAGAAAACCCCAATGAAGAAGAAGAACTTGAGGCCCTTCAGCCAGGTCCTCCAGTAGTCCTGCAGGTACATGATGTGAGTGATCAAGGCCCAAAGTGCCAGCACACCTGACGGACAAACACATACACACATAAAGTTACAGCTTAGTGGACAAGTTAGTTTTCAGAAGAGTAAATCTCCGGTGGTTTTACATGTTCTTACCACTTTTCAACACATCAGGCAGCCACTCTTTCCACGTTATTTCTATACACTGTGTAATTTCCCATCCAGAGACTTTTTACTCACATTATTGTTGCATTGTAATACAGTTACAATAAGGGATTGAAAGTCCTGCAAACGCAGAGTACTGCATTCAAAAGATATTCTACGCTTTCATAACAACAAACCGTAAAGTCAAACAATAAGCAGAACAGCAACATAGTCTAAATTAAGGACACGCTGTTCTGACTCTCCAATTACAGATTCCCATACGTTAACACAGGATAGCTGGAGGTTCTGATTGTCGATCATCAATACCAGTGCTCTCCCTTTCCCAAATTCAAAAATCTGTATCGCTCACTGTGTGGAACTCTGTGGAGTAATTCTTATGTAAGATACAATGAAGTCAAGGCTTTCAGTTGGTGGCTCACTATGGTTTAAACTGATGTAATTGATGGCAGAAACACTGAATTTTAAAGTGACACTGACAGAGAAGGTGCATGTCATTGGAACTGGTTGTATCTGTCTGATACCCAGTTATATATCCAGTTATTAGGGTCAGTATGGACCCTGATACCAATCCAGTGTCAGGGATCGGTGCGTTCCTTGCCTAACTTTTACTTTCCTGCGTTAGAAAGTGTGATTTTCAGCATCTGACTCTCAAATCACTCATGTCACAGTTTATTGAGTGCACCAAAAAGATCATACTTTAACTGAAATGAATGAAAACCAGCGGCAAACAATTTCAAAACGGATGACGGGCTACAACGTGAAAAACCACAAACTAAACACACTCTCAGCTATTTAACCGATCTTATAGCGGCCGTTTGCGTTTGGGTGGTCATAAGCTTATGGTGGCAGGGGGGTGGGTGTGCATTTTCAGCAGCAGATAAATCATGACACAGCATGTTCCCAATCGCTGAGTCAATGAATCACACTTCTGTCTTCATGTTCCTCCTTTTTCCCCCTCTTTTCATTTACAGCCACAGGATTGTAAAGCTGTGCCACATGTTAACAGTTAACCCACCTTTTCACCAACTTGATGTGTTTGACATTGTGACAGAAGGATTTGAACTGTAGCAACAACTTCTGCTTCAGTCTCAGTGTTTCATTTCATTCAACCTTCAGGAAAACTGAACATTTACCCCTTTTGCCATCATGCAATCAGAACATTGCCTGTTATGTCAGTGCATCAACAAATCAGACATGGATCAGGTTGCAGCCAGTGCAAATGAAAATGCAGGTTGCACCACTAAAACTGATAACAGTACACCCTGTGAACGGATGAGTGCAGAGTTTAAAGATATGGACTTGCAAACCTCAACAATGATCGAAGGTCATCTCCATGGATACATCACTGAATACGCTGCATAACTGTGACTAAAGACATCTTCTTGGAAAGGGGTCTGACTTCATTTATGAAATAGCAAGTGTGTGCCCACTGTCATATGCAGTGTGCAGTGTTCGGGCAGTGTTTGCATTAATACCAATCATTTTCTTTCAGATGGACGCATTTCCAGACAGGAGTTTCTATTCATTTAAGTACAGTATAAAATTCAGCTTGTAGAAACTTAATAGAAAAAGGAACCAAAAGGATACAATTCAACAACGTGAAACACTAAAACTTAACACCTGAAAAATGACTTGGACAAATGCAAAGTATGGGAGATTTATATTACAGCATTTAATAATCAAGGAAAATTGCCATAACGCCCCTAAATACTTAGTAACCTCTATTTTAATATTTCTGCACCTTACAATTCTTTTTATTACCAAGGTTAAACTAACTTTTATAAGAGTTGTTTTGATTTTTCCAAAAAATTTTGGGTAAAAAAAAAAGATTACATTTGTCCAGCTGAAACCTGTCGGTTAAAAATTATAAATCTGAAGCAGGACATACTGCCCTAATATTCAGGAAAAATAATTTGACTTGACCGTATGTCACCTTTGATCGGCTCACACTTCTGCCCTTCAAACACAACTGTGACCTGTGATCTCAGTCTAACTATAGACTCGGTTTGAAATCAGTAGTTTCAATAACTAAGGTGCCTTCAGCCTGAGGAGAGAGGGGGTCGCCGCTGTTTAGCAGCAGACCGGAATAAAGACATGCAACAGGACAGGACAGGACACAACACACAGCACATAGTTTGAGGACAACACAACAGCTGAGGACAGACAGACAGCGGCGGTGTTTACCTGACAGTCCTCCCATGGCTGCAGTCCACGGCTGCTTGAACACGATGTTCCACACCAAGAAAGCAGAAAACCCCATGAGCATACCAAACGAGGCATAGCCGATACTAATGTAGGTTTTATTTACAGCCATTATCAGGAAAAACAGAGCAGAGACACGGCCAGAGGACAACCGAGTGTGTGTGAGTGTTTTTATGAGCGAGAGAGAGAGAGAGACAGAGCGAGAGAGAGCGCAACGAGCTGATAATTTCAAAACAACTGCATCCGGTCAAACTGCAAACCAGACCCGACAGAACAAAACGCGACTAAATGTGTGTGTCCGGCTGACTAATGGTTGTCACACACACACACACACACACATGCAGAAGTGTGAAACATGACAAAGCGTTTCTTGTCTCCGTCCTGCTGAATAAAAACACATTACTTCACCCTACGTCATGTGGTGTTAATCAAAGACATGCGTGCTCAGAGCTGCTGGGTCTGCACAGCGCCCTCTACAGGAGCAGAGCACAATTCAAAAACGAGTCAACTGTCTCCACGGGGACTCTGTACCAGACACACAATTATTTTGGCTTGACCTCCTTTTTATCTCCTCATGCTTTAGTGCACTCGTAGAGCTCAGTGCTGTATTTGTAAAAGCAATAACTGTCTAATCAATAAATACAGCTCCAAGGGGACGTAATGCTTTGTTTTCTGTTCCAGGTTTCCAAGACGTCACTGGTTCATTACACATGCTTGTAAGAAATTTTTCAAAATCAAGAAAAGTCATGAAGCATCATGCTGATAAAACAATGACAAGTATATCTTTTAAATAAAGATCGGGGTCAACAGGAAGCAGCAGAGCACTGGACTTAAGACACTTTAGACTATTGATCTATGACTATTGATA
Organism: Toxotes lorentzi; assembly: GCA_037833715.1. Classification (NCBI taxonomy): domain Eukaryota; kingdom Metazoa; phylum Chordata; class Actinopteri; family Toxotidae; genus Toxotes; species Toxotes lorentzi. The sequence continues at coordinate 10,291,395 of JBBMJY010000018.1, forward strand.
TTGAACTACTGACAGACTTTATGTGGTTAGATATAAGGTTTTTTTTTTTAATATTCAAACCTTCTGCATAAAGTTGTGGTCTGATTCAGGACAACAGTAAAATTATCAATGGAATTTATTCTGCTTTAATAGTAATACTTGAAATTTCACACTTGTGTTAGTGTTTGAACGTGTGGTAGTTCTTATACAGAAACTCAACTGGACAATACCCAACCAACATGAGAAAGAACGCCCGCTGAGACATTAGCTGATCAATCGATCTACAGCAAATGAATCTGAAACAACTTTGGTAATGGATTAATAATTTCAGTCATTGCTTACAATAAGGATAAATATCACCATCAAGCTTCTCAAATGTGTATGCTTTCTGGTTTCTGATAGTAAACTGAAAATCTCCAGACATTATCAGTCTGAGGTTGGGTTCTGGGAAATCGGTTGACTAAATGATTAATCAAATAACTGTGTAAATGAATAGCAGATTTGTCAATAATGAAAATAATCTTTACAGTAGATGCAGCCTGTGAGCACGGCGTCTTTGGAGAGAAGTAGGAGGGGTATACATAAAAACTCAAACTTCAGTTTCTAATAGCCTCAAGGATTTCTTACTCTTGACTAGACTCTGTGGAACAAAAAATAAAACTTACATATTTAATAATGCCAGTAGAATATTAGTGGTCAAAAATGTACTACATTCAAGTCGTTTGCAATCTGTTAAAAAATCACAGTCAACAACCTGAGGGTAACAGCATGTAGTGTATGACAGCAGTCAGCACTCAAGCTTTGACACCAGTGTACACGAGACTTGGCAGGTAGTAATGGAAAAAGAAATCAGGCAACTTCTTCCTCATGACCTTGATGATAGCTTTGTCCCGGTAGATGCGTTGAACCAGTACGTCTTCTCTGGAGAAGACAAACAGGTCACACCACGACGTGCCTGTCACCATCATCTCTGCTTGGATGTGCCAGTAGTACGAGTGGATCGTCTTCAGTTTCAAGACTCCTTCCCGGCACACCAGGAACCCACAGTCGATGAAGCTTCGGGAGCTGATACATTTGACATGCACCAACCCGAAACTGCGCTTCTCATTGGGGTCATACACCACGCCGTCAGGCAGCACCCCCAACCATGGAGCATTCGGGTGGACAACAAAACCACAGGGTGACAAGTGGACACAAAGATGCTGACAGTATTTCTGAAGGGCTTCAGTCTTCATTTCCTCTTCTGTCATTGCTCTCTTGCACCTGGAGAATTCCTTCCGTATCTTACATATGAGGTGCTCCGCGTAGCCCCGTCCTGGTTTAAGTTTGCAGATCTCCCTGAAATGGCTGGTCAAGCGCAATTTCTGCTGCTGCTCTACAGACTTCTTGCATCCACGTGTAGAGTGCTCCAGACTGTGTGCTGCCTCCCAGGTGACCTGCATGACATTCACATGTTCCTGCTCCTTAGCACCGAGTGTAGGAAGAGCTGACACTGGCTTCAGTTTGTGATAAGTCAGGGGAAGAAGCGGTCGAGGAGGAGCGTCGTTGTATGTCTTGTAATCCTTACTTGATGGCACAGGGCACTGGTAGGACAGGGGGCAACCTTTAGGGACTTTACCAAAAGTACAGTCCACCAATTCCACATCTGCTGTGAGGCCCATTTTGGTTATCAGAGGCTTCTTGTCATCTGGGACATTCTTGAAGGCTTCAGTGAGCCTTGCCACAAAGGACTGGCAGTCAGTTGGTGCAGCAATTGCAGATTTGTAAGGCATCATCCTGTAAGAAACAAATTAATATTGTTAGCTATTTAAGAAAACAAGTTACACTGCATCAAAAAAATTGTAGCGAGTAGTTGAGTTTTGCCATTCTTACCGTGGTAATTGTACCATGGTTTTCTGCAGGGATTTCTTTGACTTCTTCTATTTTGATTTCGACCCAAGAAAAGAAACAAAACCCTCGTTATTCATGCTTCAACTGTTAAAAAACAAACCAGGCTTGCAATGTGAATAAAACATTCTATACAAGTCCTGCAGGCCACCAAGATGTTTTTCCAGTGTTTTTATTTAATAACTTTCCTGGATATTTCCAGGACATCTTCTGACCTAGAAACTACTGTATTTGCATCTTTTTGTGGAAGTCTTTTTGACTGAGTAAAAGTTCAGTTTGTTTGACTCAGGCAGGGAAAAAGTTCAAGGAGAAAACCCCAAATTAAACTGAATTAAAAGTTAAGCTTAAGTGAGCCAGAAAGGGAAAATCTGGATTTCTTGGTTTGAGAACAGCTGATGTAAATTTCAGAAATTAACTTACGAGTACTGACTTAACTGCATGGTTTCAGACTCTGGAAGCGATTATCAAATTAAACACTGAAAATGGGATCCTGTATGATTTACTCTTTCCCTTGGCTAGAGAGCTGCATGACAGAGTTGAACACTGAAACAAACTATATGTATACTATATATATATATATATATATATACTGTACTTGCACTCCAAAGTGCTATTTGCACAAGACTGATCCATTTAGTATCAATAAAAATATTAATTTACAATTTAATTAGTAATTATAGTCACAAGTTCCCAGGACCCACAAATGTGTCTTAAAAAAATGCTTAAGGGAAAAGGAAGAAAGCAAACAACTCCTCAGATTTCTGAGGTTATTAGAATAATTTGGCTAAATAAAGTAATTAATAAATGATTAATCAAGTAACTGTTAATAGACAATATCTATATCTACAATATTTATTCATCAAATGCTTTAGACGTATGGGGTTTTAAGGCACTTTGTCAAGCTCACCTTTGACGTTTTCTTATGTTTTTGAGGTCCCTCACTTGCACTTTCTTCACTTCTGGGTAACTGTGGGCAATGTGTGACTGTATCTGAGTCCAACAAGGAAATGTCCTCGTGTTCATTATTCACTTCATCAGCTGAGACAGTGGCTGAAGAATTGGGGTTGTACTCCACCACCTGAATGTGGTACAAGTCAGTGATGCAGGGCATGATTATCTCTTCTTCGTCTGGGTCATTTTTCACACAGTCTGTGGTAACTGTGTTGTCAGCTCCCCCCAGCTCTTGTAGTTGTTCTGATCCACAACTTATGTCACATTCAATTTGCTCTTCTTTAGGTTTTTTAGGCAGCGGCTCTGACATCGCCACGTCCGCCGCAGTGTTCGGCGCAGAGGGCTGCTCTCTGACATCTGTGGTTGCTTTGGTGTATCGATTTACATCTATTGTGGGGAGAAAAAGAAAAACCAACTATACATCTCTTCTTTCACTTTGGGTATAAAACACCTGTAGACATAGTACTGGCCCCTTAAAGCTGAGATTCCTTTGCACAACAGAATATAAAAATAGTGGACAGATGAAAAAATTGAGTTTCCATTTTTATCACAATGACAGAGTATTACTGTTGTTGATGCATTAACACACACGCAGCATTTTAATTTTGTGGCTGGTCAATGTAACCACTCCAATCTTGCTTCATGACTCCTGAATGCAAACTCTTAGTCTGCAAAGTAGCAGAAAACGTACAACAGTTATACTCAAGTTTTGATGCTTGTGTTTGTTTTACTGATGTTTTGCCTGTGTATATTTCCTGGTCCTGGACATGATTAAAACTAATGCAGTGTAATACAGCGGGCCAGCTATAAATCTTTGCTTCCTGAAAGTTATAATGTTGAGTCTTTATTAAAACTGTGTGGTTCAACTGTATGATCATTTTGAAGGCTGTAGGTTGTGGTGGTGTTGTGTGTATTCTTATACAAAGAGATGTGTTTGTTATTGAGCCTAGCATCATTGATTTGAATGGGGTGGACAAAATAATAGGAGCAGCTGTCATCATAATATAGTTATACAGCACCACAGACTACAGCTGTGCAGTTGAATCAATACCTCTTTAAACATTAATAAAGACAATAAAAGACATTGTGTTAGACTGCATTAGTTTTAGCTAGGTGTTCCTAATAAACTGACAACTGAGTTTATATGTACTACATGTGCGTCGTATTGGACACTGTTGTGGATTTATAACTTAAACATAACTACTGTTCCTCTCTAAGATATAACACAAGAGTACGACACATTAACGCATTGCTGTGACTGTACTTATGTTACAGTTCTGTTGTGTCGGCTGAGCTTAGTCAAACTAAAATGACAGACCTATCCTCGGTAAGTTTATCTCGGGGTTCAACACCATGTGCAGCACATTCCGCAGACGCTTGTTTTCCTCGTAATACGCGTCCACAAGAGTTTCAACTTCTGCGAGTATGTCCACAGCCACGGCGGTAAACCGCTCCGTTATAAAGCTCCGAAAACCCTGGAGTCTGGTGTTAGACATTTTTAACAGTTACAGTTACGTTACGTGAAAATATTTTCGCGTTTCTCTCTCAAGCTGAGGCGAACTACCCGCGAACAGCCTTAAAAAAACAAAAACAAAAATACAATCACCGGAACGTGATGTCAGGGACTTCCGGTTTATCATCCGAATTGTGTTTTGCACTAGCGCCCCCTGCATGAAGGTCGGCAATTCACATCTAGATAAATTTCCATCCAACATGATCAGGTATCAATCAACCCAGAAGTCGTCAACAGTTGGTTGACCGAAGCATTTATATATTTAATAGTTCTCATATTTCTCTTTTTTTAATCGGAAATTAATTAAACTTCAGACCAGATTCAGAGACGTTTTGCCTGTGAAATTTTGCAAGTGATGTGAACAAATACCAACACTTACAGCCGGGTTCATCACTTTTTTTAATGTCCCCTGGAAACAGTTTCGTAGTCATCTTTGCTACTGGCAGCACATTTGTCTATTTTGTTTGTCTGTTGTGCACATTTACAGCACATGTATTGTCAAACTGATGTATATATTATATTTGTATATATTATAGCAAGGCTGGGATTAAATATTTAAAAGAACAGGTTTCTGTCATAGCTAGGTTAACCTGCTTGGGGAATAAATGAACTGTGGGCTCTGCTGCATCCAATTCCCCTCTGTCCAGGTTTTTAAAATAGGAAAAAATAACAAAAGAGACCAACTGTAAAGAAATAAATTAATGATTTTGGAAGACAAGTTTTACGTGTTTTAAGTTTCATCCTTCTAGAAGGAGCTCTGTTGATTGAGAAAATGTGCTTCATTAAAAAATCAGGTTATTGTTACATGTGCTTCACCGTGCAGAATGATATGCCAGTATGTACACACTTCAACACAAGACTGTTAGGGTATTCATCTGCTGAAGAGTGGTGGGACTCTCTGTTTTCACTGTGCTCACAAGCTTGATAGATAAGCCTGTAATCACAAAACTTTAGGAGAAAGCACTGTGTCCAGTAGTTACAAATATTTTTTTTCAAAGCAGTCCTATTTTACATGTCTTGAAACATGTCCAGATGGGATCTTCAAATATTTAGAGGCAGACACACACTACACACCATAGGAGGGCGTTAATGGACCATTTCGTTCACTAGCTGCCACAGACACGAAAAAGAAGAAGAAGAAGCCGGAGCGGGGGGGGTGGGTGGAAGGCAGGGGGTGACAGCCGAAGTGAACCGCTCCCCCAGCAGCAGTCAGTAAACTGGATCAAACGGAGACGTTACCAGACAGGTCGAGGGAAACACAGTAGTAACGTTCACGGGAGGCACGTTATACAACTTTGTAACCGACTGACAAGCGCTCGTCGGTTGTTCCGGGCGCTGGTTCAAGTCATGTTATCGCTGGTGGCAAACTGAGTGTACACTGTTGCTTCTAGTTTAGCATAGGTAACGTTAACGTTAGCTATAACGTTAGGTGTTTGCTAGGTAATCTCGGTGTTTACGGTGGCATCGAGTAACCCATTTCTGTAGCCTGTCACGTTATCGACAAAACGCCAGCTGGTCGGGTGTGTAGGAAAGATGGGTGACATAAACCCATCGACATCCCATGCATTTCAGTCGGAGGTAAGTGTTTTATGTAACTGTTTTACGGCGAGTAGTTTGCAGTCATGGCTAACGACGCTAGCAGACGTCAACTTGCCCGAGGTCTGTCACCACACGGTGTAGTAGCTGCTGATTAGTTAGCGCTAGCATACTATGCTAACGTTGACATAATGTTAGCTACTGCTGCAGAAATCAGATAAGTTACACACGCTAAGCACTCGGACAAGCTTACAGCAAACGGTCAACTTTCACTACTAAAAGTTGACATTTTGAGTGTGAATGAGTCATTAATGTCACTCCAGACAGTACTTTGTAAGACTGTAACGGTTAAGGCTAGCGTTAGCTTAAGGTTTCATCGAAAAGAAAACATTCCTTCATTATTGCGAAGCATGCTAACATTAACGTTGGCTAATGGCATATTCACGCCACCTGCTTTTATTGTCAGCCAACAGATGGTCAACACTGTTGTTACTGTGATTCCTTGACTGTCCGTAATACGAATTCATTAATGCTTCATAGTTTTGTTTGACCGTTAAACTCCACCGACACTAGCCAGCAGCTAGCCCCTTAGCATTAGTTACTTATTTGATGTCAGTTGCTAGCCGACCTAGCTTACATTAGCTGACGTTTTTAGTTGTGCTAATCGGTGGGGGTTGGTAGGAGTCTTCACGGGTGTGAGATGTCCATGCAGTTAATCAAACTTTAGCCCATGGTAGTCAGCATGTCATTGCTTTTTTTCGTTCCGTTTGTTTACATCGTAACGAGCCAACGCTGGGTGTCAGTCTGCAGAGTATAGTTGTGTGGCGATCACCTCTCGTTCACGTCAACGCCATGTCGGGGTGTATAGGTTTGATGCAGCCAGTGTTTTAACGACGTGACTGTGTTTCAGGGCTTCAGTCCGCCGTACAGGAGGAAGAGGACAGTAGAGGATTTTAACAAGTTTTGCACTTTTGTCTTGGCCTATGCCGGTTACATCCCATATCCCCAAGAGGTGAGTAAATGAGGCGATCTGTGCCATTACACACATTCACACATAAGCACCTGTGTTGTTGGACTAAACTGTCTAATTTTTTTTTATGTGAATGACTACGTTTTAATCAACTGCAGTATCTGTTTCGCGTAGTTACATCACGTTTCCAAATGTAAACAAGCTTAAGTCAAATAACCAGTTGAGAAACTGTCCTGGTAAAGTAGAAAAAGTCTGTAAGTTATTGTATGGAAAAGTGTAGTGAAACTGCGAACACATTTTCTAACAATCAAGTCAGATTTTTGTTTCTTTCTTTTTTCCCCCCTTTTTTTTCTAAATCTTGAAATGTGTCGACTCAGCAAATTGGATATGAGACACTGAGTTTTCTTTTGCTCACAGAATTGCATGTTCTCTTTGGGGACAGAGAGGGAGAGATATCCAGACAATGAGATTATCTGAAACCGATTCCTTTGTCTCTGTAGTTTCTCTGGCTTCAAGTGCTGATTTTAGTGTCAACACACCCTCTACTACAAACTAACCTTAGCCTTTCTTTCACACAGCAGCCTACAAAAAAATCTTTTTAACACTTGGCACTTGACTCATGTCATGAGAATATGATTTTGTACAGTATTGGATCCCCTGGGTGTTGTTATACCATTTTTTCCCCCTCCAGCCTCCCATAAATAAGACCCTCCAGGTGGGAGGGATGTTATGGCAAAGCTGTCACGCCCTTGGTAGTTTCATCAAAATTTGTGTCTACACTATGGTAACACCAAAATGTGTTACTACACTATGGCAAAACATTACTTGAAAAGTCATTTTTTTGTTCTTTAAACTCCCATTTCCTTTGAAACCAAAGTGGGCAACAAAGTGTGACACCCTTTTTTTCCCAGTATGCATACAGTCTCCTTTGTCAGAACTGCTGTTTGACAAATGTACTTCCTTTTCCTTACCGCCAGCGACAGGGGTTTCTAAAATATGACTCATTTCATTCTAATTGTGGATGTTCCTTCGAAGGTTTTCTTTCACCCTGTTGCTCTTCTGTTTCTCTCTAGCACGTGCTATATTTGTTTTCATTTCCGCCCCCTCTCTCATTGCACATTTCGTCACGTGGTATAGGGCAGTCTTGTCATCCGTTGATACTCAGTGATACGTTCTGTGCCTCAGATCTGCCCGCATAATTGTTGTCATGTAAGAACGAGAGCCCACAGAGGTCTAAATTAAAATTGAAAAATACAGTATAATAAAGAGTACAACGCTACATTCAAGCTGTCATGACAGTACTTTAACATTGCCTGCAGTCTCATTACTGGTCCCTTTCTGAAATTGATTCGTAACACCAGCTGTGCAGCATTTTTATAAGAGGGAATTTCTGACACTTTCTGCGGTTTCCTGAGGACACAGTGAAATTCTTTCTGTTAAGATATAGCAATTAAAGTTAGAACCAAAGACAGCCAAATATTCACAGTCTGAAGTTGCACCTTACCCACACACAGGCCTCTAATACTTTGTACATTGGCAATGTGCTGATTGGTAATCAAGAATATCATTGTCATTTTATTTTTGAGTGGATGAATGCTTGCAAAGAATTGTCATACACATTTTGGATCTATTAATCACCACCTTTATCTCCTGATGTGATTTCTTTTCACTCACTGACCCCTATTTGTCCATTTATTGTGAAAGGACTCCCCACTGCGCAGTAGTTCCAGCCCCCCCAACAGTACAGGCAGTACAGCTGACAGTGATGGCTGGACCCCAGGACCCCACACTTCCTGCCCCCAGCGCCCTCCCAAGGTCCCCCAAGACAGGAGCAGGAAACGTCCGCAGCCAGGAGCCACGCTGTCTAGTCACACCAAGAAAGATGTGAGTTGAGCTGATGTCTGATCACACCCTCACGCCTTTTATATGTTCACTTTCATCCCTTTTGACTTACGTGCCCTTTTTTTTCTCTTCTGCAGCACACAATCACTACCCTGCACCCAGATGACCGCAGGAAAGCTGACAAGCTGAAGAAGAAGAAGAGGAGAAAGGAGAGGGAGCATCCGGCTGGTGAGGAAAGTGGGGGTCAGCAGGCCCGCTCGTCAGTCCCAGAGCTACGGTACCCTGTCCCATTTGGTGGTCGAGCAATCAAAGAAGAGCCTGAAGATGATATCAGCATTCCCCTCCAACCCCAGCGGCTGCCTAGCCCTTCTCCCTGCAAGGAGGAGCCCAAGGAGGAGCGTCGATACTGGGATGGTCGAGACCTCGAAGAAGGAGTGGTAAAGGTACAGAAGGTGGAGGGATTTTCAGGAAACAGAACAGTGTTCCGCCAGGGGAAACAGGTGGTGTTCAGAGACGAAGATGGATCGGGAGAGGATGAGGACATCATGGTAGACTCAGGTGAGGTCTTGTGCCGGTGTGTGCATCAGTTTGTCACAAGCCTGACAATGTGGCCAAACTTGACCCTGTATTATTTGTCTTGTCTCCTCAGATGACGACTCGTGGGACCTGGTCACATGTTTCTGCATGAAGCCTTTTGCAGGCCGGGCCATGATTGAGTGTAACAAGTGTCACACCTGGATCCACCTGTCGTGCGCTAAGATCCGCAAGAGCCATGTGCCAGAGACATATGTGTGCCAGAGCTGCCGAGAGACAGATGGAGCCCCAGACGCCCGCCGCTCCCACCGCTCACGCGTAGGCCCACGCAAACACCTGCTAGACTGACCCCAAGCTGAACCCTGAACTCTAACCCCTTCTCCTCCTGCTTCTTCTCCACCTGCTGGACTGACCCTTCCTCAATATCAGGTCTTGGGCCCTTCAGTCTCTGTCCTCATGGTCAGCCATGAACCTACATTTTCTAAAAACACTTTGGTGGACCTATCCCAAGCCCTTATTCCATTTGAAAACGGTTTGAGTGCTATTTTAGATTTACTAAGGTTTGTTTCTGCTTCCCTACAGACTCTGTGCGTAAGGCAATCACTGAATGGATGTCTTGTCTGTAGATGACATTAGCATAGCAGCAAACCGCTACTGTTGGGACTTGGTGTCTTGTGAACACTGGAAACATTTGAACTGCCATATAGAGAGAATACCCTCACAACTGCCACCCACTATGGTGCATGCTGGGATTTGTGGGAAAGACTGTTTGCACTTTTTCTCACTTTTTTCTTAGATTTAAACCCATCTGACCTTTTTGTCATAGGGACAGGTATGTCGTTCTGATTAAACTGGATTTGATTTCTCTAAGATGCCTCTTAATGTTACATAATTAGCCATTTAAACAACAAGAAAATAAGTTAAGCCTTGTGTTAATTGCTTCAGATGGTGCTATAGTATTAAGCTGAGGTATAATCCAATAGAACAAAGACGTAGGATAAGAGACTAGAGTCTGCATCTGCTTCATCTGACTGTTGTTCTCTTTTGTTATTTAAGACACTGTGAAAGAATATCATCAAGGCTTTAAGCCCAAAAATCTGAACCAAGCACTTGTTCGTCTCCCTCCTACTTCACAAGCTGTCTTCCAGCCTCGGCTACTCGTCTCAAACAAGATGTTACAAGATGCCGCACATGGAGCTTTCACATGCTATGTTTCTCAAATATGTTCAAATAGTGTCCACCAGAAGTTCTTTCACAATAAAGAATTTCTTATTTTACAGTTAAAAAAAAGAAAAACCCAGATAATTGACAAGACTCAGATAACACAGCTGTTTTCAGTGAAGGTGTTTTCTGTTGCCTGTGGTCAGGATATTTCATCATTTCATGACAGGTTTGGACAATTGCATTGGTCATGAATACTTTTATTTTACAAACTATTATTTAAAGTTTCCTTAGTTTTCAGCTGTTTCATGCTCAAGACAAAGTTTTCAGAGACAAATATATTTATAGAAGGGAACTCCTGTAGCCGTCCAGTTAAAGAATCAACAGGGGAAAAAAAGCTATCGTAACTGGAATAGTGTTAGAGAGATTCTCTCAAGAGTCCAGTTGAAATTATGCATGTGAGTGTGTGTTTGTTTGAATGGTTAACACTGTGTGAGGGTATTGCATGTGCTGTTATGAGCTGTCTCTAAGCTCCATGGTTTTTGGTCTTTTGTAAGATGGAGAAATGGATATCTGCAGAGTACCGTGGGCAGGGTCGGTTTGTTTTGTTTTCTTCTGAAGGGTCAGACCAGAAGAACACACCTCAGTCTCTTATCACCTCTTGCTAACATTTTCACAGCAGTATTCAGTTACGTCCATATGCAACAGGTTTAATGGAATTTTTTTGTAAGACACTTTTTTTCTTAAAAATTGCTGCAATTTGGATGAAGATTTTAAACTTTGTTATTCATGTGCCATCTGCTGTTCGGCCTGTCTGTGACGGCTACAAGTTGTTTCTGATTATACAAAAAGCCATACTGTAGAGTGACAGATTTTAGACTCAGAGCCTTGGATATTAGTCCAGGATGGGGTTTTACAATGCAGAATCACTGACTTGACCAGGGAACGACTAACACACACAATGAATGTTTGGTTTGTAAAGAACACAAGACTTTCCAAGAGTTTAAAGTGGTTAAGCTCATCTCTGCACTCTTTGTCTTCTGGTATTTACAAATGTCGGTTAACCCAGGTCGCAATGTTTTTAAGACATTTCAAGTCCTAAAATAATTTGCGGTTTTTCAGGACGTTCATGTCTTGAAGAGAACCTGAAGACACCTTCAGGCACTAATTCCTAACGTCAGTCTGCGTCTTAAAGACATCCGTGTAATTAATGTTAACAATGCTCATTGTGATACAGCTCGTTTATTCGAATCCTGGGTTGTCCTATCCCCTAATTGAGAAAGCGTTGTCTGTACTGTGGTGCAAACTGTTTCTGTGAAACTATTGTAAACTATTGTAAATAAAGAGTTACCATTTTAACTTGTTGCTTTTTGTCTCTCATAATGTCACAGCGCATTTTTGAAAAGGGCTGGTTCTGTCGTGCTCTTGAAATCAAACGCTGCATCTGTTTTATTCATATTTATTGTAGTCTTAACAGGACAGGGAACACAGGCTCAGGCTCAACCATTCAGTACATTTACATAATGTGGACAGTGGGTTGGAATGAAACAGCAGGGAAGCAGTCTCTCTGCTGGGCTCACGGTGGCTCTGGCTCAGAGATGACCAGATGACCTGTCAAAATACTTTACAGGACACTTAAAACTAAAGAGAGAAGACAAATGCTACAAATAGAATCAGTGCAAAATGGCTACCGTAACAGTGACCCCAACCCAAGGCCATTATCTCACGAGACATGGGCAGAGACAGACATCCCCTCCAACGTCCCGAAATGCCAATCCCGAAGCACTTGAGAAGATGCCATATAAAGTCAAATGGACCAATCACTGCTTCTTAAATACATCCTATGGAGTTTAGTATGAAGCTGAGTGTAGAGCCTCTGATAGTAATCAGAGGCTTCAGCACCACGTTAATGTCAAATAGCCTCATTTTGCTTTAAATACTGTACATTTTATGCAAAATATTACTTTTGTATTCAGTAAATGCTATTTTTAATCCTACAGTAGTGTGTTCTGGGATTCTCTGTAGTTCATTACGGGGTTCCCAGACAAAATGAGGAATAACCGACTAACTCTCTCCCTTCCTCTTTGCAGTTCCAGGCCACCTTCTGTTAAAAGCTCTAACTTCTGGCACAAACAATAGATCATTATGAGGTTTAAACTTTAGGACTTCTGTGCTACAACAACCCTATCTAACAAAAAGTGCATCATAGCATATTATTAGATTTCCCCCATGTCAGCCTCACCACACGGATCAAAAATAGCTACCAGTGTTTAGTTACTGAAGTTAGATTATCACCAAAATGACAGACATGAAAATGCTGACTGAAAAAAAAAATCCTTTTAGCATCTTCTGCAATATTTAGTTGAGATTTTTTCAAATTAAAAAAAAAAATGGGACGGAGAACAATGTCCAATTAAAAGATATGGCACACGAATGGTGTACACACTAAACCCGTTTTTTAACACTAATTTCACGTAACTATGTAAATATGCCATAATCAGTAAAATGGTTTTAGCGTGGCTCAGGTCAGCTCCAGTAAGAAAGTTAGTGTCTGTCAAAGTGACTGTTTCAGCAGCAAACACAATCCAAATGAGGGAAAGTGTTGATCTCTGCCCTCTGCTGGTCGCATCCCAAACAGAAAAGGATTCTTCATTCATATCTCCATATTTGAAAAATAAAAAAAAAAAGTTTCAAATCCATCTCAGTAGCTTCTGTTCTTACTGGCTTTTTGCCAGATACACACCAACGATGTATACACTATAGCCTTCACTGTATAAAAAAAAAAAAAATCAGAGTAAAAAATTCAGTTTTGGCTAGTGCAAATCAAATCTGTGTGGATTTTCTAACTTTAAACTGCAGTCCACCCTGAGATGTTAAAAAAAAACACATCTGTATAGAGAATTCAAGGCTGTCTCTCCTTGGCTGGATCACAACCATCAGAGGGCATCGTTAGCACTTTCCCTCCCCTTATCTCCAAATATTCAAACGTTCACAGAAATATGTTTTGAGCACCAGTTTGCACCTGCTGACTGGCACCTCAAACGAGCAGCAGACATTTCACTGAAAGGCATAATAAATTAGGATGCGACGTTTTCAACAAGTAAACAAAACAAAACATGAGTTACACAATCATTCCTCAGTCCAGGCCAGCCTCAGGGTCACAGACATGAGACATGACAGTTAGTGAAACGACTGGTGTGTTATAACATTACCCGATTCAAAACTACCAGCGTGATACACATACAGGACAAAGACTAATATGATAAAGGGAGGGTAAAAGTACAGCACGGCTCATTTGTATACACTTGTATACACAAACATTTTTTTAATTTATCTGTGCACGTTTAGCTCATTGTTCAAGGGAATGATCACCACGTCCGCAGTGACTACAAGTCCCTCTGTGTGGTGCATATATAAAACTACGTTTAGGACCAATGTCTGATCTCCTGCACCAGGCAGATATTTGAGCAGCCTTGTCAGGTGTAGCCGACCAGAGACTCAAAGGGTGAGACCTTGTAGAAACTCTGAGCTGACTCCTGTATTTTGCTGAACCTGGGACATGGCCCCACAGGAAAGGGAGGAGTGGAGGAAGTCGATAAACGGATTCACTAATACCATAACAGAAGAGGACTGGAGGAGAGAAACTGACTTATTTTTGATGTGTCCCCTCCATTCACTGGTTCTTCTGTTTACACAAAGTCTTTTTTTCTGCATTTGCCCTCTGGTGCTCCAACAGTCGTGGGCTCCTAGGACTCAGACTCAATTCTGTGAGCTGAAAAGACAAAAACAAAACTCCTTTGAACATGGATGCATGCATTTAGGCTTTAGCCATGTTGTAATAAGTGTGCAGGGTAATGAAGTGATAAAATGGCAGCATACTAACATTGCTTGGGTATCCGTAGAGGCTCAGTGTCTGCAGAGATGACTTGGTGCATCACACCTCTGAACTGGTACAGTAATTTAATGCTCTTCTCCTCTCCTACACAAGGGTCATAGAAGCCGGGCAACCCTGCCTGCACACAGAGAAACCGCTCATGTGCATACATGCAAATTTACAATTGCACAGTCACATACACTGACATGTAAACACACACACTCACCTTAGAGGCCTCTGTGAGGATGAGTTTGGAGTCTTTGACTAGGCACTGCAAGGGCACAGTGACGTCGATGACCTTTGCCTTCTCCTGCTTCTGGCTGGTGTCTGACACAAACTTTCCATACCAGGCGTTCAGGATGATCAGACCTAGACAGTGATGTACGGTAAAAATGTTGTCATCTAACTTTTGGTATGTTTGTAAATACACTGTCAATTTAAAACAAAGATACACAGGAATAATGTACAGAATACTGAATGTTTACATGAACAACAGTCGTGCTACTATATTAGCCTGATATCAATAATATGTATCAACTTGTACCACTATTCGTTGCACGGAGCATCAACAAGGTGCAGTGAACACATCCCATAGAGTGGCTCTTCAAATAATCACATGCTCTCTCTATATAAATATAACAGGAAATCCATTAGCACATTGACATCACCGTTTTGATTTATCTGGGCGTGTAACCTGGTGTTCTCTGCACAGATTTACAAGCCTAACCTATGTAAACACCGCAGCATGGAGATGGGCTACATCATCATCTCTTGCGTCGGAGAAGGAGATGATGGAAGTCAGACTTAGCTAAACAGAATCCTGGAGCTACAGTATATTATGCCGTTGACAGCAACCATGAGAAATGCGCCTGAATTACAAGTTTGGATTTTTACCAAGTTCTGACTGGCTGCAAATTAAAAAGGTTCTCAGTTTCTCACCCTGGTGTAATGTCTGTGAGTATGTGTGTGTGTGAGTGTTTGTGTCCTCCCTCACCCATCTTGGATTCTTCTGCTTCTATGATTCTCCTCACAGACTCCTGCATCAGCAAAACCTGCAGAGGAGCCAAGGGAGAAAGAAGAGGAGGAGGAGGAGGAGGAGGAGGAGGAGGAGAGCGAAACAGAATGGGACAGGGGAGGAGAGAGGTTTTCAGACGAGATGAGGAGAGCTAAACCTAGAAACAGTGATCAGTGATTCCCCACACACAACTAACAACCATGTGTTTGCATGTGAGTGTGAGAGTGCTCACAGCAGACTCTGCCTCCTGCTTCTTCTTGGCGATGTCTGTGGCGGAGCTCTTCCTCTGCAGCTCCAGCTCGCTGCGAGGCACAGAGACAGACAAAGCAGACATCAACAATCACCTGCTGGGATTCACTGTGGAGGCGTGAAAGAAACCCCTCTAGTATTAATGACTCCCACAACTGAAAAGCTGCATTTCTGGCCACATCTGGGACGTGGAGTTGCCTTTAGCTGAAGGACAAAGTTTCATGATCTTAATATTTTTTATGCATACACAAAATATGTTAAATGACAGACAGGTTGAGGAGAACTTGGTAATTAATAAGGAAAGATAATTTACTATTAAATATAGTCTGTGATGAAAACAGTGATGAATTTTTATCATAATTTAAAACTAGCCCAGCACTAAGATTATCTACTACTTTGACAAAGTGAGACGATGCCTGAGGAGATGTACTGACTGCTCTTTCTGTGCTTGTGTATATGGGATGATGATTAGTCTGTGGATGGCCATGTAAACCAGCAGGGGTCCCACAGTGGCGTAGAAGACAGCACTGGGCAACAGCTGATCTGTCAGGTGGATCGGAAACAGGTAGGTTTGACTGGCACGCGCCAACCTGCATGGAAACACCAGCACAAACGAGCACATACATCAGATACTCATGCAGTGGTATATGGACCCACAGAAGAATGAGATCATATTTTGGGTTGGCCAGTACTTGATCTTGAGTGTGACTCCCTGTGGGACGCCGATGCTGACAGTGGCTGACAGGACACTGTGTCGGCTGATCTTCCTCTCTGCTCCATATTCCACCACAGTGCCAAACCAGCCTGTCCTGGAAAGGGAGGGACACAGAAGTGAACAGAGACTATTAGAGAGCTAAAACTAGGGAACTGCTGAAGACAACAGCATGGGCAGAATGGGCCAGAGCAAATTAAACAACCAGTAAAACTGAATTAAAATATTTAGGGATCAAATATGTGTCTCTAATTGCATTTTTAACAACTTATATCTTTTCTTTCGTTTATGGTTAAATTGCCTTGTACATAAATTTCTGTATTCAAGAGTTTTTCATTTCTTTTACAGTGTGTCTACTTGTTTTTATATTTTTCTACGGTGTTGTGTAATTGCTTACTGCTTTTTACCTCCTGCAGCTCTTTTATGTCCTGTCATTGTCTCTTATTTTCCTGCCTCTGGAAAGCACTCTGTGTTTTTTGCTTGCTGCTAGGGGCTAGTTGGTTTAAAGACAAAAGGTTCTTTGACACAACATCAACAGACAGACATACTTGACAGAGCCTTTAACTTTAGTCTGGTCTTCGTCCTGGAACTTGTACTGGTAGCTCATCATCAGGTAGGAGTGAGGGATACCCAGCTGGAAGAAGGTGGGGTTGGGAGGCCACAAGAAGCATATATAGTGTAAAAAAAGGTAAGTACAGCAAATTTCATTTATAGTTCAAACTTTATTCATCATAATGACAGCAAGTGGCAATGTGTTTGCATTCCTACCAATGTTTGCTGGTGAATGTGTCTGTGTGTACCTGCAGAGCTAGAGTGAAGTGGCTGCTCTTTGTGTCTCGGACCAGGCTGGTAGTCATGGCGCTATTGGGCCCCCAGCGCCACTGAAGGTAACCCATGGTGTTCTGGTCCAGGTGGCGAGCCGTCATCAGAGAGCAGCTCGGTCGCAAACCGCGAGGAGAGAACTGCAAACCGCACTGGGCTGTCAAGAAACTGGACAGAGAAATGACAGAGTCGAGGTTAAAGAGAGGCTAAATTAAAGGTGAATGCTGTTCTTATGTTGATACATTATGTGTTATTGTTCCTCATGTCAAACAGTTGGGCCTTACCACCGTGGAGTGACATTACGAAACACCTTTAGCCCGATGAGTGGTCCCAGTATGTCACCTGCACCAAACTCCACCTGCAGAGTCAAACACAAAAACGTGACTACAGAGGGGAAGGAATGTGCCAAAATAACTAAACAACCCTATATTATCCCATCTTAACATTTAACATAAAACCTTTGAAGGACCTCTGCATACTGCATGTATTTTGTACTTTGTGTACATGTGTGTGTCTATGTGTGTACCTCTCCCCAGCCCTTGGCTGAAGTAACCCTTCGTATGGTCATGTTAATGTTGCCGCCTCCGTTCCCATTGTGTGTAGAGAGTGAACCAGACAGCACTGCTGTGTCAGAGTTCGTCAGAGGAGCCTGAATAAAGACAAAAAAAGTGGCGCCTGATAAAACAGAGAATACTACACTGATCCTGGCCCAGCTAAGTATCTGTGTGGAAGCTAAATGCTGAGTAAGTGCGTTTTGTTATACCTCTATTGACTGAGAAATGTGCATCTTGTTTATTTCAATATGAGGAAAGCCTCCTCCTGGCATCTCTTCAAAGTCTTCATCATAGCGGTCAAACAGGTCCGTTGCATCCACACCAACACTGATGGTGCCCTGAGTAATGAGGGTGGGAAGGAAAGAGATTGATAGAGTTAATTAAGAAAGAAGGGAGAAGTTGAGGGACATGATGAAATGAATGAGGAAACCATCCACAGACAAAATGAAGTAGTGATGAGTTTAATAATATCTGAATAAAAGTAGTGGCCTGCTCAAGAAATACAGTGAAAGAAGTGAAGCTGACAAAGGAATGTCACGCAGCTGTGACCAACAAAACCTTGGGGTTAGTTCGCTGCTGCAGTCTCCTCTCCTCTCTTTCTCTCTGCAGCCTTTCATACTCCTCTCGAATTTCTGCTGGAGTTCTCTTCCTCTCCACCACCTACACAGCATCATCAACATAAGATACTGGTAATGAAGACACATTACTAATATGGCGGAGAAACCCCTCAACTGGGAGACAGAATACACACCTCCCAACCTTCCACCTCCAGCCCTTTCTTCCCAAAGATGTCATAGATGGCTCTGGAGTGAGCATCACTCAGCACTGAGGGGAGAGAGGAAAGTCACCATTCACCTTTAAGTCTGTTTTCAATCCTGAAGAAACACGGTTTAATTTCAGTTGAATTTTTTCAAGCTGAATGGAAGTTAAACTCAGCTGTTTAAATTCCATTTACCTTCATATGCCTGATGCACCTGGTTGAAAAGCTGTTCAGCTTGTCTTTTCAGCTCTGGGTCTCTGTGTTTGTCAGGATGGTAGAGCATACACAGCCTCCGATATGACGCCTTTAGCTCCTCCAATGTAGCCTGTAATAAGAGAGAGGGGCCAGGTTTCACTCCTGAGTAGGGCTGCAACTAGCGGACTAATATATATCCATATACCTTTGGGATGAACAGATTAATTGATTGTATCAGAAGCAGTGAGGTCTTGGTTTTGTCCAAACAACAGTCCAGTCCAATTGACTCTCAAATACTTAATGTAGGAAATCTCCACTTGAGAAAACAGGACCAGTAATGCTGCTGCATTCTTTATTCATTTAATTTTGTGATTGTGATTTTGTGAATTTTCACTCAGCTGACTGATCATTTCACCCCCACACCTGAGTGCTGACACAACACTGCTGCATTAAAGTATCCAATTTAGGGAAATTGAAAAGTCCACTTACATTAAAGGTTTCTTATAGGCTATAGTGTCTGCCTCTAAATGTCAACTAACGTTAACCGGATGAACATCCAAGTGTAAGCCCTAATCAGGCCCCCTAAGTAGTCTGTCATAGTGGCCTGAGAAGGTGCTCGTCGGTGTAGACATGGTTTCTTTACTTGCGTGTATTTTAAAGTGCATTGCCTGCATCATGTAAAGTACAAGTTTAAATAGTCTGGTTTTCCATGCCTCTGCAGCACCAGCCGGTCTCAGCCTCCACGGATGATGGTGCTGATGGAGAAGACCGCTATTGAACTTAACGGTGATGCACCGACAGCACATTACTTTCTCAGAGGAAGTCTACTCGACAATCACGGCATAAAGAACGTCATCGCCAGGCTTCGCTGAAAAACAAAGAAGAAAACGTACCTCTTTCCTAACGTTGAGCAGAGAGTAATAGTCCTGGTTATTAAACTCAAAATCATCATCTAAGGACGCCGCCATGTTCGCGTTTGGTCCGGTCCCGCCCACCCCTTCAGTGTTCTGGAAGCCCATTGGTCAAACGCGCGAGTAGCGGAAGTTGTCTTGTTGCCCTCTGCTGGTTGTGTTGTAGTTAGAGCTCAGCGCGAAAAAGACTTGACACAAGACGAAAGACCAGCATGACAACAGTTTAGCCCTTTTAGAAGGTACTGTATTTATCCGTGTGCAAAAACAAACTGTCTTTTTCCTTTTCTTTCTTCACATTATTAATAATTACAGCTGTAGACAGCAGCATGTCGGATTTTGATGTTCATTTTGCTTGCTGCAATTGTTGCAGTTGTGGAGGAAGTTGTATTTTAGTATTCAAGACCGTTAACGGATGTGAAAACACCACACCGCACAAGTTAGAGTTTAGTTCTATATTTTTCTTCATATAGGCTATATTATCGTTTCGAAAATGCGTATGCGCAAGCCAAGGCGGTACATCACTGTAGACTGCAGATATGTTGTTTTGCCTATATGTGGTTTTTGGGCATGTATGGGAAGAATTGTTCCTTCCAACGACAGCACACAGTTTTGAAGGTTTAAATTAAACCGATCTAATTTTTTTTGGTTCATATCTTATATATGTTCCTCATTGACATTCATCCTGCTTGAACTCGATGCCAAGAACCTTGTGTGTCTCTGCACGCAGAAGCTACACAAAGCATACGTAGCTGAGGACGAACCATTCAAAACCTGTTTTCCGTGAAGCGTGTCTACGGAGTGGATTGTCTCTGTCAAACACAAGGCTTTGGTGCAAAGGCAATATTCTACCCCGAGGCACAGAGTGACAGTGTGGGCTTCAAACAAGAACATAATGGTCCCGATTAAGCCCTACTGTTTAGAAGGGGTAGCGTAGTGTAAAACACCAGAATTATAAATAGCCTATAATATAGGCCCCGTTATAAACTTAACTTCAAGCAGTGAAGCAGTGAGCAATGATACAACGATTTCCTGCCAGAGCCAAAATAGGCAACGACAAAGGGAGACCTGAGGGGGGGACATGTTTTTCATTTCATCCTATGAGTTTTCACCTGACCTATCATCACTTCAGTTCAATAACACGGCTCAAAGAAAGCAGGTAGTGAGTGCGCACAGCCTGTGTAGGCGCGTGTGGAGCTGTCCTTTCAGCACCTCGAGCTTCAGCACCACAGCGAATGACAGCACCCGCCAGCCCACGCGCATCTAAAAAGTCTCTTTCAGGCAGTTTAATTTAAATTCGGGGGG
>JBBMJY010000018.1:10317775-10333197 GCA_037833715.1 Toxotes lorentzi
AGCGGGGAAAAAAAGAAACAGGGCACAAAAGAGTGTGTGTATGTGGAAAGGGTGTAGCCCTGTGAGCACACACACACACACACACACACACACACACACACACACACACACACACACACACACACACACACACACCACTCCTGTCCTCCTATAATACTCTTCTCTGTTTGTCTTTCCGTTACCTTGTTCCAGCTCTTGTCCTTGCAAAATTCAAACTTTCTGATTCTTCTCTCTCTAAGTTTCTTTTTTTTTTTTTCGTCATTAAGTATCTCTCTCTGGCTCATTGTCTCCCTGCCTCTCTCTGCCTGCCCCTGCTGACCCCCCTCCCTCCACCCCCACCACCCCACCTATCTCGCTTTTACTCTCACTCTGTCGTCTGCCCTCAGGTAGAGTATAATTCCTATCTTCCCAGGGGAGTCATGAATGGACGCCCTCTACTCAAATGCTTATCAATAACCTTTGAGTGCATGCTCTCTTTGACTTCTGAGCAGCACACCCGTTGGGCATGCACTCACAAACAGGCACACACACACACACACACACACACACACACACACACACACACACACACACACACACAAAGCTCTATCTTTCTATGGATGTTTTGCGCTGGTGAAGTGGTATTTTCCTGTGGCGCAGTGGGATTTTTTCCTTCACCTGCACCTATTCAGTATTTTGGTGATTCTCTGCGCCGCAGTGGGAGGAGGAGAGGCACAGTAGGGGCAGTTTCACAGGTAATCCAGCGGCATCCAGTGTAGTTTTGGTGGCAGTACACTCTTATAGCGCTTTCCAAAACTAAACAAACTTCTTTCATTAATGTTTTGCTTGCCTGTTTTATTACACATTCTTCAACCAGTAGTCACATCATATTACACTGAAAAAAATTAAAAGAAAAAGCTGACCATACTTTTGTCATTAGCAACAAATCCCATGAAAAAATTAAAATCAACAATGTGTTAGTCCATTTCTAAAAACTTAAATACTTTCCTGTCTTGTTTGTGGCTCTCAGCCATAAGCCCCATGGTTCCTGCTGAAAACTTAAACCTATAAAAACAGGTCACTATTATATAGGTACATAAAAAACCTAAACCAGCTGGGCACCGTAGCGTTTAGCAAATGTTACTCAAACAGGCGAAAATAGTGCATATGTGGGGGACTATTTGCAGCTGTTGATTGGGTGTATAAGAGAGTATTTCTGGCAGCAGAATGGTGAATGTGGGATTTACTCTAAATAAACTACAGTGCCCATGTTCATTGTAATGAAGGAACATGTCACTTAGTGCAATGGTGTGGCTTACTGATGTGTTTTTGATAGATTGTGGACAACAGTAGAGGTTTATGGCTGAGAGGAACATACCATGTTAGGCTTTGGTTACACACGCAATACTTGTTGGGTTTGTTGATAATAAGAAAGATTTAAAAAATCAACCAACTTCATTCCTCGGTACAATAATGCCAAGGAGGTAAAAGTTAACTGATTTTTACCAACTGTTGTTGCCTCACAATAGTGCATCTAACAGGAATCTTGGTCCTCTAGGGACCTTCAGTATGTCCAGAAACATGATTTAAACTTTGAATTAAACATCACCTGCATATAGCAGCATTTGTTGTGTATTTGAATTCTCCAGCTCTCATGGAAGAACATTAGTTTCCTCTCAGGAGGAGCTAGTCTGGAGTCTCCTCTCCATTACCGAACTGTCTGTATAACACTGTGGGGAGAGCACTGCTTTTAAAGGGGATAAGAGAAGCCCATGTGATTGGCCATGACTGTAGCCAACCCCAAATGTACTGATAATGTATGATAATGGATTCTTCTTAATCCAAATCTGATTCTGGGTGGGTCCCAGGTGCTCTGTGCACCTCCACCTGCTGTCCAAAAATAAGTGCACTGCCATTCCCTTTGCACTCTGCACATTTAACCTTTTGTTTGCAACCTTACTTGTCTACATCACTGTAAATCATACGTGACTAATATATAATAAGATATTTATAATATAATAGCACTTAGATAAAGATGGCATGGAGATATTAAACATAGTTTGTTTGCAGTTTGCTGACTTTCTCCTGTTTTCTTGCAGTATTTTTCATTCATTCTCCTGTTGTTCGTTGCTTAGGAATAACATACTTACTGGGCCACACAAAGTATTAGCCTGGCATCTCTTTTCACTGCTATACCAAAAAATCCTCAGCTGTATTTCTGATTCAGAATTCACTGGAAGTTATTACAGATCAAGGATGATCTGTGGCTGGATGGACCAAATTTTTTTTTTAACAAAATTAATTAAAGCTTCTGTCCTTTATAGGCCCGGAAAAGTCTCTTTGCAAATTCTCTTACTTAAGGTCACATCAAGCCATTAGCAATGCTACACAATAAAAGTTTGTTATCATTTTATTCAGCGAGATCCCAGAGCATTTTGGTATTCTACTCTCGCAATGTCTCTGTGTCTGATGAGAAATTTCTCTCCTCTTCCTACTCATCCCTCATTTATCTTCCTTTATCTTCACCCCCTGTCCTCCCCACCTCCCCTTCCGCTCCAGATGAGCCAGGCCAATTGAAGATCTACCTTCCCAAGAAGCTGCTAGAGTGTCTACCCAAATGTTCCTCTCTGCCCAAGGAGCGCCATCGCTGGAACACCAACGAGGTGAGAATGAAACATACTTAAAAGGGAAATATGTCAGTGAGATTAACTCGGTGTCTGTTTTTTTTGTTGTTTTTGTTTTGCTAATGTCACATTGAGAGATGAAGAGGAGGTAAACAAACACACTGGCAGCTTTTCATTATGGGACCCTAAAACTGTGGCACAAGGGCATAAAAAAAAAAAAAAAAGCTCCCAGCAAAAATGACTACATTTCATTTGGCATGTTGCTGTCTATTTCGCTGTGTTATCCAAACAACTCTGGGTTAAGGCTGAGGGATCAGATTCTCCTGGGTCTAAAACTAAAGGACTTAGAAGCTAAGAAACAAGAAATGAGGCTACAGATTGAATGTTTCCACTGCTGTGTGTTACTGAGTTCAAAAAAACCTATGGTCAATGGGATAAAGATTGTTATCTGAACCGAACATTGTTGCTATGCAACCAGAGAAAGCTGTTAAATGTGTGGCATATTTCTGCACATAGTTGCTTTTTTCTGCTTTGTGTTATGTGTGAAAATGATGCTCTACTTTTGGTGTGTAATGTTGTCCTCTGAAACAAAAACAAAAACAAAAAAAACGGAGTAAAAAACGAAAAGCTGTCTGTGAGGTATAAACAACAAAAGCAGTGACCATGCACCCAGAGGATTTGATCATAAAAGTGAGTTAAGTAACTTAAGGGCTTTCTGCACTTCACTTTACTCAATCTTAACTGTATTTTAAAACTTTTAGTGTGCTCTGACTGTTTAAGATTTCACACAAACACACGGCTACTACTCATTAATATAGGGCTGAGTTTGCCCTGCTCTGGGCCAAAATTAGCATCAGGAACAATAGATAACTTAAAGTCTGCTGCTGGCTAAGTGGTACAATGTAAAATGGGGCCAAATTAGGCTGGGACAACTCTTTACTCAGGGCCAAAGATAACCCTGAGCTAAACATTTAGGGTGTGAAAAGCTTTACAGAGTTGCATGTTGTTCCAGACTTAAGCTGTTAGTTTAGGGAAGCGTTTGATGGGTGGAAATGGATGCAGGCATTTATCGTCAATAGCTCCTTGTTTATGCATTGCACAGCTCTCCACTGGTGGTTTGCTCCATCCATTGTGATGTGGTTGGCCTCTGCGAGGACATTTTCTCCATGTGCAGGCTGTGTACTCCATTATGGATGTGTGTTTGTGTGTTTGTGTTATTGATTACCAAGTCCAGCATTATTATGCAATGCAAAGCTGATTTGGCCTGTGGTTTTTCTCTCAGGAAAGTCATTACATTTTTCATGCAATCCATCTCAATGAAGGTCATACTGGGAGTTAAGCACGGCGCCTACTGAACAGTGTGCTCACATGAATAGGCAGTGTGTGAGCGTGTACTTGTTCTTCTATCTTTGTGAAGACCAGTTCGAGTTACAGACCTCACGAAGTGAGGACATTTTGGAGAAAGTGAGGACATTTTGGCCCATCATCACTTTGAGACACACCTTCAAAGGGCTGTATTGAGCATTAAGACTTGAATTGAGTGTTCAGGTTAGCGTTAGTTAATTTAGGTTAGGGTAAAGGCTGAGGTTAGACTTTCAGTTGTGATGGTAAAGGTTAGGGTAAGGGGCTAGGGGTTGCAATATGTCATTGAGTGTCCTCACAAAGACAGAAGCACAAGTTTGTGTGTGTGTGTATGGTTCAGAACAACGTGACCGCTGTTGGTTAGGGACTTCCACTTTCATCAGCCTAACCAAGAGCAATTGTGCACAAGGCGCAGGGACTAGACCAGAGCACCTTGTTGCTGCCCCCTCTCCTGCCCTTTCTCCCTCTTTTTCTCTATAAGTCTCCCCTTCAGCTTACCATCTAGTCCTCTCCATCTTTATCTTTCATTTCCTCTCCTCCCCCTCTCTCTCTTTCTCTCTCCATGGCTCTCTCTCCCTCTGATGAGGAGGTACAGGCTCAGTTCAGGGGGAGGTTGGGTGTCCCTCAGCGGATTCCTTCAAAGCTCCTCTTCCACCCAGGCATAAAGTTTCCTGCATACTTAAACACTCCATTGTGTCTGCTGCTCCTCTTGCTCGGTGCTTGCATAGGGGGATGCTTGTTGTGCATCCAGTGCATGTATGTATTTCATTCTGTGTATGTGTTTATAACTGCGTGTGTGAGTGTCTCTGTCAGGGATACGCACAACTCCAGATTATTGTGGTCAATTATTTTGTAGCTGCTGCAACAGAAGTATAGATTTTTTTCTGTTTGTTTGATTTTTATCTGTCTGTATTGCAGACTTTGCAAGAAGTATTGCAGTTTTCATCAGCAGCATATTGAAAATTGAAATCATCATTGGTCATCAAAGTTTATACACGTATAGGGTTTGTAAGTCCACCATAGATTTTTGTGTAACACAGTTTTATGTGGGATTTCCAGACCAATCCACTGTCAGCTGTGAAACTTGAATCAATTTCTTTACTCAGTCGCATCCTCACATTTTGTGTGTGTATTTGTGTGTTTTATCTTAAAATATAATATTGTTCTGGTCTCGATATTGCTCATGAAGTGTGGTGATGTGTTTGTGTGTGTATGTGTGAATAAGAAGAGCAGAGTGTGATAGATAAAGAGATTACCTTTCTGTGTTTTAATGCCTCTGATTAAGTCAGATCCAATCTTTACAAGTCTTCATCTGATATGTCCTTATTCTCACCTTTTTCCTTGGCATTTGTATGTCTGTGCACGTGTCTGTGGGTATCTGTGTGTGCGTGCATGTCCGTTTGTTTTCTTGCCCATATGCGCGATTTCATATGATCCTCTGATCTCTGTTTTGTCACGCATGGTTCTTCCCGACACTTTGGCCTCCCACGTGCATTGAGCTGTGACCCCATACATTTTTACCCCGTCCACTCCTCCTCCCCCTTTCTGTCCTTTCCTCTCTTCCTTCCCTTCCCTCTCTGCCTCAATCTCTCTCTCTCTCTCTCTTTTGTGTACCTACTGATGTGTGAAATTATTCTGGGATGGAGGGATGGATTCCTCCCTGAAGGGCTGAGCAGAGGCGTGAGCCTTTTGTTCAATAATAGATTGGGGGTGTATGTGTATCTGTCCATGGTAATAGACTATAGACTAGTTTTAGATAACAAACTACACTCAGGTGGACAGACTGATGGTAGAGTCCGTTTTATCCATCCATCGGGAATGACTTGTTTGGTTTCAGCGAATTCTTTGGAGCACTGAAATAAGGAGGCTATCAAACTTTTTAAAATCTGGACAGAGACAGACTTTCGAATCAGATCCCAGGATTCAAGCTCGTGAAAAGATATGATTACTCTTGTGGGGGACCCTTGACATCCTGACTCATATTTTAAGAGGCTAGTCTGTGTTGAGTAACAAATAAAAATTCTCTTTAGAAAGATTAAATTCAAACTATGAAATGTGCACGCAAATGCTGTGTGAATGTGCATGTCATGATCTAATGTGCATTTTAAAGGCTTCTACTTCAGAGCTGCCCCCCACTATGATTTAAATGATGCAACTGTCAAACGGGTTGGTACAGACTTCAGTACATCACACAGACGACAGCCGTCTGTGCCACAGTGCTTCTGCAATTGAGTCTGCTCTACATGTCTCTCAACTGTACGGGTGCCAAAAGCGAGTGTGAGGAAAAAGGCATTATTTTGGTATCAATGATATGAAATAATATGATCTGAAGCATGCAGTGTTTTATTGTAGAGCTCTGTTCTCGTCATGTGGTGATATATTGGTAGCTGTGTGGTGTGAAGGCAGCTTGTTGATAGTTCACACACGCTCATGTCTGGCTGTGCCACCGCTTGACTCTAACATGATTGTTTGATTGAGAAGCAGATCAAAAAGCATATACATTTTAGACTACTGCCCCATCCATCTCCTGTGTGTGTGTGTGTGTGTGCATCAAGGGTAGGCGTTGCCATGGTAACAGATTGGGTGTGTGCGTATGTGCATATTCCCGCTATTGGTATGATAAATGTTGCATGTGTGACACAAACGCAATTTGTGATTGTGCAGTACATCAAAGGTGATAAGAGAGACATGACATTGTCAGGACGTCTGCTTCCAATGCCAAACATGTACGAAAGACAAAAAAAAAAAACAACAAAAAAAAGCAAAAACAATTGGTGAAGGCCAAAAGCTCTAAACCTGAGGTAAACATGTCAGGAATTCGCTCACGCTCACCTGTGCATGCTGTGGCATCTCGGCTTTTATGAGCTCCCATTTCTATCCCAAACAAAGCTCTCTGTGTGTGAATGTTTAATTTATTATTCATGTCATTATTGTTGTTTGTGAGCCATTAAATAGATACATTGAATTAAATATGCATGCATTGTATTCCTACATTTCTTTGTAGTGATATTTGCCATTTTTCCCCTGTGGCTAAAACATGAACAGGAGAAGTGTGTGGAAAGGAAGTTACAGAGAAGGGATGACGTTAAATGTCAGTTACCAGACTATGTGACAAAATACTATGGATCCATTATGGAAACCCAGAGCGACACAGTTAGCACACAGCCAGTTTCAGGCCCCTATGTTCCATTTATACTGTGGTGAAGGGTGCCCTTGATTTATGACTTTGATGTGTGAATAGCTAATGTCCAGCTCACGCTGGCTCAGGCTGACACTCTCCATTTTGTCGGCTGTGTCAGAACAAAGACAAAAGTAACGTGTCTTTGGAAACTCACCGAAAGTTTCATTTTTAAATGAAGTGGGTGTGCCGTTCATGCATTCGTTAGATAACATGTTGGGGAGAGACTTAGTGTATCCGTGTCAGTGTGTGCGTGTGTGTGTGTCCTAGAGCCTGCCTATGGCTGTAACCTCTCCGGTTGACATTGAGCTCTGTGCTGTTGCCGTTTACCAGAGTAAAGCATGGTTTAATGAGGGGGCAAAGAAGCCAACGCACACGCTCACACATGCGCACACATGCATGCACATATGTACATACACACACAGACGCACAGACGCACACACACACAGTACCAGAGGGGTGTTGCACAGCTCCCTGTTTTTGATTCCTATTCTTTTATTTTTAATCATTCCTCTGTCTTTTGGGTTGAGAAATATTTTATGTTTGGAGAGCGCCAAGTTATAATCACTAATTAGTGCTCCAGGCTCTCTCTCTCCCTCCCTCTCTCTTTTTCTCCTCCTCTTTGTCTATCTCTCCATCTCTCTCTGAGCCAAGCATAGCCCAATTAACACCCAACGTCATTTTGTGTCTGTTGTGACTTTTATTTCCGCTCAGACTCCAGATATCCACACTGTCCAGCTGACCGAACTGGCAATGTGAACCAAATGTGCGGCAATGCAGAGAATTAATTAGATTCATTCTATTCATAAATGTAATTTCCTTGTTGATACATGTAATTATCCAGCAAGCTTTTTGTTTGCAAATGGGACTGTAGATGCCACATAGATTGTTGGGATCAGTATTTCAGTGTGTTTCAGTGCAGATATTTCGGCACAAACAAGTTCACAAGGGGCAGGGATTAACCAGGTTTTACGAGTCTAGTCAGGGAAAGCCAGGTGTCTGAGGTAAGAGTTAGCTTTGTCTCTCCTCTCCTCCCTTCTCCCCCCTTCTCCTCTCCTCTCTTCTCCTCTCCTCTCCTCTCCTCTCGTCCTACCCAACTGGAAGCCCCACATTTTCCTCCTGTTCTATTTTCTCCATGTCGCACAGACCCACTATTTATCTTGCCCACTATAATTTGACACAAAATATTGTTAACTGGAGACACAGAAATATATTAAACAGTGGGAATGTGTGACTGTGAGTGTGGGGGTGTTGTGTATGCGCCTTTCGCTATGCGCTCGTTTGTGTGTGCCTTCATGTGTGTGTGTATCTGAGTGTGTCTTTTGCGTTTTAACTTCCTGTTAGATTTCGAGCCCGACCAAAAAGAACTGAATGACCAGCAGTGTCTGCTGTAATAAGGCGCCAGGCTGTGCAGTGGAAGCAATACTTTTTGTATCCTTAAATGTCCCCACATAGAACCTCTGTAATATCTGAATCCTCTGTAAATTAGATTTAATTCATTGGAGACAGATAAAGCATTAAAATGTCTATGTGTGTGCATGTGCGCACACATGCACGCAGATGGTCTTTGCGCTCCTATTTTGAGAACTTGTACTCTATGTGGAGAGCTTTGTCTAGATAACTTTATAATTTTATTTAACTTTGATAACTTTCTGACTTTGCTAGGCCTTCAGGAGTCAAATGTATTTCACAGCAGCACGGGGGCAATTTTGCATGTTTACATCCCCTAATAACAGTGAGATGTCAACAAAACATCACACTGTAAATCAAGGACCACAGGTACTGGAACCCTATTGATTTTGATGAGGTTTTTCTTTAGCGTCTTCACTTTCTGACTTAATAATATCTGGAGCTTAGAGACTTGTGAGGGAATATGCCTTGTTCAGGATTTCTGAAGTCAATACATATTTCATACTCTCTGCTCATGTTTTACGAAGGTAGGTTTCAGTCAAACATCTTTTTTTCTCATACTGCACTTACAGTTTCAGCTGGTCATGCTGGACTTTATGCAGATAATGGCATACCAATACTAAAATAGAAAATAAAAAATAATATCAAAATTCACAGTATTTGTGTAATTGTTTAGGTATGTATTTGTATGATCTGTAAGTCTAAGTTACATGTAGCTGTATCCTGACGCTTTTTTCACTCATACTTATTTTCTGATGGTCTGATGGACCCTGTCAGTCTCTGCACGCACAATTATTTGGCAATATTTTACTAAAAATTCATATGAGAAGTGTGCACTGAGCATATCTGTGGACACCTGAGACTGTATGAGTTCTACATGAGTCCTACATGAGTCATTTGAGAGGTTTTTACAGACGATTGATTCGCTGTAATGATTATGGAGCTGTCCACCAGCAATAGTGGGCTGGAACTACGGCTCCAGTGTGGAAATAAAGGATGTATAGATGTGAAACTGTAACCTAGCTTTTCCTTTACGTCACACGTTTTATGGGTATATTTAAAATCTCTCCGACAACTCTGCCAAGCCTTTCTGAAAACATATCAGCTAGACAATTGCACTATACTAAGAATCCTAACATACGGATCAGTAACTTCTGAACTGCAGTCTGACCCTCAAATTCTTTTACTCGACATGAAATCAGTGTGCATTTCACTGGTTTCATTCATGCATTGATAGTGTTAATCTATTTTACATTTTATGCATTTTTTTCTGTTTCTAGCATAATGTTGATTTTTGCATCCTACATATTTAGACAGATTATGGTTATGGCTCCCTTATTTCTAGTGCAACAAAATATTTATATGGTTGAAGTTAGATAAACCACAATTCGCACAAATATTTAAGATGTTCTCCAGTGAGTACACGCTTGTGTTTTCCCTGCAAATTTGCCTCAGTAAGTTTTCCACATATCAGTATTAACTGTGTGCCTCATAGCTAATCCAGACAGTTAAGACACACGTAAACATTTGTAAGACACAAATATAAAGTTGTCGGTAATGCTGTGAAACCCAAATATTTAATACTAAAGCAGTCAAACTTTGCATACGTATTTGGAAAGAGCCTGCAAAGTGTTTCAGACCACATTTGTTTGTGCTCGGTAAAGTTGCTGTGAGGTCAAATTGTCAGTTTTGTTGATGTGATGTTGCACATTTGACTGTTTTGGCCTCATAAGCTTCGACCCACTAATGGCCACTTGCAGGCTATATTCTCTATTTTTAATTAAATCTGGTAAGATTATGTGGTCCTTAAATTGCATTGTCAGTGCAAAATCAATGTACAAAAATACAACATAGTAATAAAAAATGTCAACTTGCTGGTGGTGGTTTAATTTCTTTTCACTCATTATCAGTTTGCTCACTTGGTTTGATAATGGAGATATGTATGTGGGGAATAGTAAATATGAATATTTAGTAGTAAATGTGAGTTATCAACCACAGAGTTGGTTATTGTTTAACTGGTAGTATTTCTCAAGGTAAATCTCTTAATGTCTGTGTTTCTCTGTTAATGAGTTGAGAAGTCATATTATTGTGGAGCTCTCCTGCCGTGTTTACTGCACACTGTGAACAGTGTTCATCAACACGTCTTTGGCCTCATGGAGTTTTGTTTCAACTGTTTAAAAACACAATTAAAGTAATTAATTTTCAAGCAAACGTGCATCTACTTTTTATACATGAATTTTGATCTTGGGCCATACACTAATAACTAAAATGCATTCATCTGCCTTTATGTGGCAAAAAATAAATAAATAAATAAATAAATCTGTGTTCCATCCTCATACAATAATCACAAGTCAAATGTGATGTCATGTATGAAAACTTACCAAGCAAAAGTTTTACCTATGGCTGTTTTTGTGATTTTTACAATGTTATGAAATTGGGACTGTAGTGTCTCACAAATCTCAGTTTATTACAGGAGCTGAGCCAAAGGGGTAAACTGGCTGCCAGCTTCATCATATCCACAAAAAAAAAGTGAGAGAACTGTGAATCTCATGGTGCTGTGACTAACATTTTCCACTAACATTATCCTGGAAATGTACACATTCACAAGATTTACCCTGGGAGATGTATATATTTACTGGTAAATATACCTTTTCCCACATTTACCCTTATAGACATGTGGTGAGATTCTCCATGCAGTATATATGCGTGTGTTGCACATTCGGCCTAGGTTATGATATCTGAACAGTTCCACTCAGGAGACCACAGTATGTATCCAGGTTTTTCTCCTCTCAAACTGCAGTTCTGCTTCTCCGTCTCCCCTTGTCACTGTCCTCCTCTTCCTCTCTCTTCCTCCTCCCTCCTGCTGATGTATGGAATGTCTGCTCTCATATGGAGTGTGTTTGTAAAAGTCAGTATAATCAAATTTCACTGATTCCTGGGGGATTAAACAAGGTGGCATTTGTGTGTGTCTCCATGTGAGTGTGTTCATGTGTGAGTATGTTCTGTCTCTTTGCGTATACAATATTAGCTGTGTACTAAGTTGTGTATCATAATGCAGCTGTGTCATTAGTCTGAGATCAGCTCAGCTGTAATATAGCATCCATCATCCTGTACTCTAAGGAGGCAGCTATCTGATGCGCATTTGCATACTGACAGTGCATATATTTAATTGTTTGAATGTACAGTATAAAGTGGTGGGTGGGAGGGATTATAAACACCTAAGGGTGAGCATCTCGCTTGCCTCACTAGCATCTTGGCCAAGTGACAGAGATAGAGAATAGGGTTCGATCATTCCTTTGGGTGTTTGACAGTGAAAGTTTTTGCTTACAGTAGCATAGTCTTCTTTCGAAAGTCCTCTTTAATACTTGGAGCCAAATCAGTCTGTTCCAAAAATTTGATTATTATCTGGTGGTAAGTGTAAGCTCCCTCAGACAGGAAAAACATGGCAAACAGCAAGAAATTCCAGCCCCAAAACAGGTATTAGCTAGTGTTAAGCCTAACTGCATAATTACCTCTTGTTGGCAGCATATATGTACTGGCAGTATGTTTGTTTACATTTCTTGCCAGAGAGTCTTAACATTGTCCAATGCACAACATCAGCATCACTTTCTGTGTGAAACTCTAAGCTCCGGGCTCTGTCTGCTCTAAGGTGTCATTGCATGTTGAACTATAAAGTCACAGTCCATTAGAGTTCATATGAGGTGGAAAGTTAGCAGGACAGCCCAGCAGGCAATGACTGATGTCTGTCTCCCCCTCAATCTCTAAAAGTGCATTAAATTAGAGCAATTATGAAATGGCTTTGCCAGAACTATATGCACTTAATGAATGAAAACAGTCATGTTTAAGC
Source organism: Toxotes lorentzi (assembly GCA_037833715.1). NCBI lineage: Eukaryota > Metazoa > Chordata > Actinopteri > Toxotidae > Toxotes > Toxotes lorentzi. Next base: position 10,330,176 of record JBBMJY010000018.1, read on the forward strand.
AAACAAATGTCCCCCAAAGGTTGTGGCAGTTTATAGTTTTCCATAGGCAACAAATGGATATGGCTGCTGTTTAGTCTAAGGTGTCTAAGTTAGTCAAAAATGTTGGTTATATTTCTCATCGCCGCCTGTGATTTATTTATATACATGTATCTTACATTATATAGAAGTTTAAAGATAACTAACATACTTTGGCGCCCACTGCATTAGTCATAGTACTTGAAGAGAGGGTGATGACACTGGGCTCTGCCTTGTACAATGCATCATCACTGTAAATATACTGTGAAGAGGAGCCCCTCTGAATCTATTGATGCACTATACTGTACACTTATGAACTATTAATGGCGCAGCATATGTTCATCAGGTATTATCACTTACAGCGTCTGACTGTTCATGTATCTTCTTAGCTATGGATGAGTACAGTCTGTCCTTCATGCGGTGGTTTCAGCCAAGTGAAAGGCATGAAGAAATTTCAAGATGGATTGGTCTGCTTCAAGCTGAATTTAAAATGAAACAAATCCATACTTTTTACCACAAGATGCAATAAAGAAGTTCGAGACACTGCCCAAATTCTGCTGACTCCTGGTTTGTGGTTATGACTCTGTTCAAGTCAACAGGAAAATGAGTAAACCCTTTCTGGGAATACAAAAATAATGTATTTAGCTAAAGAAGAAAATAGCATCATTTTAATCAAGTGCAGTCGCGGTGAAAGTAAATTCTTTTGGGAAGGAGTTAAATTAAATTCTGCATCTTTATTCTGTTGCTTGTGGTATTGCTTAATTGTTTGTAATCAATGGCAGTAGGCCAAGTAAAACTGCATCATTTTGTTAGCTTTTAAAAAGTGCTATTTTTGAGCAAGAGGTGAATTTTGCTCGTTCACTCCTTGACTCATTAACGCACAAGCTGGCAATCATCAGAATTGGGAATGCATTTGGGACTCCTCCGTTAAACCATATTTCGCATTTTGCAATACTCTGAAAGAGTGAATGCAGGGCCCATAGTAACAGTCTATTCAGGTCTACAGCCTGGGGCCTTGTCTTAGGCAGAGACAGATCAGACTGCACAACAGTTGAAGCCAATCACTCGAGCAGGGTTGATAACCTTTAATGTTTACTTTTGCTTATTTTAACTCCGCCTGCCCATATCCCAGTGCGAAACCTTCGGGTTTGTTGTCAGTGGAAAAGATGAAACCAAGCTTAGCAGACAATTTGTACATTTGTAATTTGATGCTTGTCTGTGCAGTTTGTTTTTGAGGCTTGAGGAAAGTTAAATATGCATGGCTTCAACATGGGTGGCTCCAAGTGTTTTTTTGTTTTTATTTTTTCCAAAACAACAAACAAATGACATGAAATCTTTATTTGGTGGAGACAAACAGAATTCTGAATTGATTTTTTTAGAGAGAGGACTCCACGTGAGCTCCAGCAGTTAACTAGATGTGTTTGTTTCCTCTGAAATGGAGCTACAGTGATATTTACTGAGAGCACGCACACGTACTGAACAGGTGCGCAACCTCACACACACACACACACATACTCACACACATATGCTCCCGTCCTTATTTGGATGAGGAGGAGACAAACCTAAAGATCGCCACGGAGACCCATCTTTCAAATTTATTCATTAAACTCCCAAATGCTCCCCTTAACGAATGTAATTAGAATATGGTAATGAGAGAGGGCTGAACCAGGGAGTGTTGTAATACGCTTAGCAGCACAGAGGGAGAGAAGAAGAGAGAGAGATACAGATAGAGACAGGGAGGGAAATAGAGTAAGGGAGTTAGAGGAGAGAGAAATAGAGAGACTGACTGACAGGGTGCCAATTTATGTCTTGTTGTAAACAAGTATTTATGCCAATGAGAGGTGGCACACACTATTTCTTTTTTTTCTCTCTCTCTCACTACCTCTCTCTCTCTCTCTCTCTCTCTCTCTCTCCCTCTGTCCGTGCCTCTCTATCCCTCTCTGTTTCTCTCTCCCTCTTAGCATACCAAAACTTCTCAATAACAATAACATCAACAATAGCTGAGCAGAGACGAACCTTGGAGGGCAGAGTGACTCATAGTGAGATGAGGCATCAGGGGTTAACACAACCACTGGAGACTCCTTCACCGAAACTCTCCCCCACCCTGTCTCTCATGCTCTCTGTCTCTTCCACCTCCCACTGACACACTCAAGTGACACACATTTGTCACTTGAGATTTTAACTATACGTCTGTGTGTGTGTGTTGTGCACCCTTTCCTGGTTAACTTTTGTGGGTGTTTTTGAGACGCGGCCGTCTCCTCAAATGCAAATACAAGACAGAAAGAGGAGGACAGGTAAGGTGCGAAAGAGAGGAGAAGTCTTAGAAAAATATGATTGATGTTCCCTCAGTGGATTGGAGCTGACTCTTCCTTGCTCTCGGGTCTCTGCTGAAAACGTTTGTGCTGCTTTCCACACTGCATGTGTGTGTGTGTGTGTGTGTAGCCACCTTCACCAGTTGAACTTTATATATATACACACACATAGAGAGAGAGAGAGAGGAGGGAAATGAGACAGAAAAAAAGAAAAAAGAAGGAAGTGGGTGAGTTGGAAAAAGGGGGAAAAAGTAAAGAGGTCAAACCAATAGGAGAGGGACTGAGGGAACGAAAGACTGACGGAGAGGGGAGAGCGACTATTTCATTATAAATCCGTCACTCACACGGGCAGCAGCCACCACATAGACTCTTCTGAGACCAAGCCTCTCTGGGGTTGTGTGTATGCTCTCGTTCAGACCTGTGCATCCTAGCATGTGGTCATTTTAACATGGGAGGTATTTTTATATGTCCGTGTGTGCTTGTGCACGTGTGTGTGTATGAATGTAGTGAGAGTTGCAGTGTCACAGAGACGAATGTGACCCGCTTGTCTCTCTCCCAACCAGGTGACAGGGGCGGGTCCCAGCTGAAGGTCAGACCTTGTCCAATGACAAAGCAGCACTAAATGTGTGTGTGTGTGTGTGTGTGTGTGTGTGTGTGTGTGTGTGTGTGTGTGTGTGTGTGTGTGTGTGTGTGTG
>JBBMJY010000018.1:10335804-10417246 GCA_037833715.1 Toxotes lorentzi
GTGTGTGTGTGTGTGTGTGTGTGTGTGTGTGCGTGCGTGCGTGCGTGCGTGCGTGCGTGCGTGCGTGCGTGCGTGCGCGCGTGCATATGTGTGTTGAGCCTAGCTATGGCTAAAAATGTGCCTGTGTGTGTGTCCAACCTAAACTCGGCTCAGAGCAGTTTTATGAGCCTCAGACAGACAGACATTAACATTGGCCAGCTTGATAGTGATAATTATTAAGGGTGTGATGACAGTCCATCACACACACACACACACATATATATATAAACACTCATATAAATGCCGGATGAGGCAGTGGGGGGTTAGGACGTGAGGATCGAATGGAGGATACTAAAAAAACAATCCAGTTAAGTGCCAGAACCCTCCAGCTGCTCTCTTTTCGTCTCTCCCTGCCTTTCTTCCCCTCTCCTTCTCTGTCCCTCCGTCTCTTCTGATCGGTGTGGAGCTGGAGTGCTCTCATGCCAAACTGGGACAAATACCTAAAAACACACACACACACGTAAAGAGACAGAGAGGAAGAGAGGGAGAGGAGGTCTGGAGAGGAGACTGTTGATCTGAGGGGGTAGATGAAGGAGTGCTTGAGTGTTGATGTCTTCTTCACTATTGCTTTGTGGCACATTTCAAACACTGATTGCCTTAAGAGGACAATTTACATTTCATAGTCGTTCACAACAAGTGGGTGAGATGGGAGTCAGAGATAGGGGGAGAGAGAATGATGTTTCAAGGAGGAAGCCAGGGGTGAGAGAGTTCACCAAGCAAAGGGAAAAGGCGGTGTTGCGTGAGCGACTAAAAAGTGGGAGGTATAAACAATAGTTTCTTTTGGCTGCATCTCTTTGTGCCTCTGTCTCTGAGCGTATGGTCGTTTTGTTTTGCTTACTCTCGGTAGAATGCACCTGTACGAATTGAACTTTCTTTTTCCTTATTGGATTCAGGTGAGTGTAGAAGAAGAATAGAAATAGTGTGGAGAGGAGAGGAGAGCTGAGGAGATGAAAAGAGAGCCGAAGGAATTAAGAATCAAGTTAGGAGCAGGCTTTATCTGACGGGAAACTGCGAAACTGCAGAGTACAAGAAAACTTTTCCTATCAGTGCACTCTCTCAGCTAGTGTATGGGTTTGTACCCCCAGTCTGTGTGTGTTTTTATGTGTGTGTTTATGTCGCTTGTGTGTGTGTATTTAGGAGATAGCTTTTCCTCCCAAGTGGAGGCAGACATCAGTGTGCCGGTGAGCGTGATTGGTTGTTGGCCCTGAGGGTCTGTCCTCTATATCTGTCTCCTGACTGGTTGCTCTGTGACCAATCAGGTGCCCAGACCGCACCGTGGCAATCAGATAGTGATGTACTCTCTGTGGGCATCGGCAGGTCATCTGGAAATACCTGTTATGCTTTATCTCCCACACACACTCTCTCATGCACACACACTAATATAACCTTTCCGTCTCGTCTTTGTCTCTCCAGGAGATTGCTGCATATCTCATCACTTTTGAGAAACATGATGAGTGGCTGACGACATCTCCAAAAACCAGGTGAGGAGAGCGCAGAGGATGGTTTACACACACACACACACACACACACACACACACACACACACACACACACACACACACACACACACACACACACACAAACAGAATCACCAATCAGCCAGTGACTCATGTTGGTTTAATCCCGATGACTGAGTGCCTGTGTTTGATTAAAACATTAGTGATGTACGCCGACTGTCTCCAAAGGGTCCAGCTGATGGGCTGCTCTACATGTAGAGAACGCTCTAGAACATGGCTGGACTGTAAAGCACATAGTCAGCTGAAAATGGAGTATTAATGAATGTAAATGTATTAGGATAAGTGATGTATAATTCAGACATAGGAGGGTGAAGGAGGGTTTAAAGGGAGGGGGAGTATGCGTATATATGATGGGGTGTGAACAGGGATTCACGTGCCAGAACTGAATATTCATCGATCCGTATGAACCATAGGTAGCTCTTTTCCAGAATGGGGAGAGGTTACAGCCAGGAAGGAAGGAAAGAGGTAAGGAAGTAAGTAGGGAAATAGAAAATTAAAGACAGAAGAAAAAGGGCAATTTGAATTATTGATAAATCACCCTATTGACATTAACTTTAGTTAATACAGATGTAGGTATGATAAAAAAAAGAGAAAGAAAGAAGAAGAAAGAGGCAGAAAAGAAGTGAGAAAGAAAAGAAAAGAAGAAAGGAAAAGTAAAGTAAGTGAAGCGGTCACCTCATGGCCCCATTTCTGATTACTGACACTGCTGAAAGCCCGAGGTGATGCCTCTGCGCTCCCATTGTGCGAGCTGAAGGACTCTTCTCTGGAGCAGCCTGAGGCCAGCTGCACAGTTTATGTTGTGGATGGATTTCTCATTGATTGGTTGTGCTGCCGTATAGCCTCAGCCTCCCAGCAGCAACAGCAGCAGCAGTCATATTGGTGTTATTGAGCAGCAGTTAGATATAATCCCATTTACACATGACACGAGGCACGATTAGAACAGATTACACCTAATCCCATCAGATGGAAAGGAGCTCAGCTAACCGAGCCAGTGACATTTACGTGGATCCGTGGACGTGCGCGTGTGTGTGTGTTTGCATCCATATGTGCGCTTGCAGTTGCACATTTGAGGGGGGGGGGGCAATATTAAGGTAACAATCAGTGACCTTCATTTCTCCTTTGGCTGAAACATCTCATCGGTTCAAAGTAATGACTGTTACCTCCTCTCTCCTTCTCCTCGCACTTTTCTCATCTGCTCCTCCTTCTCTCCTCCCTTTACCAGACCGACTCAGTCGCCCACTCTGTCTCTTTATCTTTCCGTCTTTCTCTTTTCCAACTCTCCTCCCCTTGCCTTCTCTGTTTTCGCTCTGCTACACTGTGGAACGGTGGAAAAGCTTTTTATATCCCACACATCACAGCCCAGTTACAATCAATAGCATTTATGTCTGCTTGAATCGGAAGGTTTGCGAACATGGGCATCGTCCATGTGCACGTACCTCCACGCACACACGCACACACATACACACACACACACACACACACATACACATGCACGTATTTCCCACCCACACATACACACAGGCACACATCTGATATCATCCATCTTCTCCATAACATAATTAGAATCAGCAGCTCTGAGATGACTCACACTGCTCGAGACAGAGCCTAAACTCAGCTTTGATGGGAGGGTGGGGGTCTCCACTCCACTAAGAAACTGGCAGGCTCACCCCAAAACAGAACAGATTTAAGGTGTCAAAGAAAATCAGCTCAAAGTAAATTCAATTTCACTACACACAGTGTTCTGAGTAAATTGCAATCATCTCAGTCCATATAGATGTGTCTACATCAAATTCTAACAGAGAGGAGAGGACAGGCAGACAATAAAGGAGCAAAAACAGAGGTAAGGATGGGAGTAGAAGGAACAGATGAAATGAGAAGATGAGAATAAGTGGAAAGGAGTAGAGACTGGAGGAACCGAAGAAGCAGTAAAGAGAAAATGAAGAGATACTATGATAAGAGGGATAAAGACTGGAGGTTGATCGAGAAGAGGAGGTTAGGGAGAGGAGAAGGAAGGTGTGTGTATATATCTGTGTGTGCGTGGTTGTGTGCATGCGTGCACATGACTTGTGAGTGTGTGTTAGTTTATTGATTGTTAACAGGCCTGTTCTCTTTCTGTTGTCATGAGATAAGGCAGAAAAGCTTTTTTCCCTCCACCTACACACACACACACACAGAAACATGCACGCACACACACATCTGTCCTTAACGTTTTAGAAGTGTAATGATTGATTGCTGAGCAGCAGGTTTGACATTGAGCCCAAAGAACACACGGCTGTAGGTCCTGCCATCTCTGAAATCATTATAGAATCTCTGTCTTTCTACATGCATGGCTCCCGGTGTGTGTCTGTGTGTTTGTGTGTGTGCGCATACATGTTCATCCCACTAGGTGTATATGGAATGGGAGCTTAGAGGCCAATGTTCCTGCTGTGCTGATAAATCACCCTGCTAAATTATTAACACGTAGGAGTGTGAGTCCATGAATGAGAGAGGAGGGGGGTTCATGGGACCAGCTAGCTTGACTGTTGAGAGAGTAACACTGACATTGACTTGGTGTTTGTGAATCGGCAATGCAGGAGAATTTTGATAGTTCTGGTCAGTTTCCATGGAGCTGAATTGCCCGTCACGAAATTACCACAACATTTATTCTGTATAATCAACATAAAGCAACACTATGTGTTCGTCTTTCTCTTTATCCTGTCCTCCACCAGGCCTCAGAATGGCTCTATGATCCTCTACAACCGTAAGAAGGTGAAGTACAGGAAAGATGGCTACTGCTGGAAGAAAAGGAAAGATGGGAAGACCACCCGAGAGGATCATATGAAGCTCAAAGTGCAGGGAGTAGAGGTGAGAGGCTGCAGTGGAAAAACAAGTCGATGATTGTTTGGCTCTGAGCATGGTTTCACTGCCAATCTTGTCCTTAACTTACTCTCCTCCACTCCGAGCACACACATACGTGTAACACAAATGTACGCACAAACACACATGCTGAGAAGCTACAGGCCAATATGTTACCCGAGAGCGAGCGGTGTCCCTCTTTCTCTCCCCCGTCCCTGCCCCTCTCTCTGTCTCTCTCTCTCTCTGTCTCCCTCTCTCTCTCTTTCTGAAAGATAAGAGTGTGTTTGGCCCGAGGCCAGGAATGATGTCAATGCCTCCTTCAGCAGAACAGAGAGGGGTATCGATCCAGTCTCAAGGCAGCGTCTGTGTGTGAGTGAGTGTGTGTGTGTATATGTGAGTCACATCAGCCAGCTCAAAAATTGATTATTCAGCAGGAATATACCAAGAGGTGAGAGGAGTGAGCATGCATGTGTCAGAAACAGAAAGAATGAGGTAGAAGGGAGAGCGAAGGAGAGACAGTTAGGAGGCACCGGGATGTTTACAGAGGGCTCAGTAGTTTTGCATTAAAGGTGAGCAGGAGACAGGCAAAAAGACATGGAGGTAAAGGGAATAACTGAGATCAAATATTCTCATCTGCACCTCTATTAGTTACGACCCCACACTCACGTTGGCATTCATCTCACATACATTTTTCTGCATCCGTGCATAAACATACACACATACATATACAAAGGCAAGTGTTTCTCTACCCGGTAGTTGCTCAGTAATTGTTTGTGTCACCTCTTCCCAGGACCCCCTCCAAGCAAGCAAGCATCGTGTTTAGAGCAGGGGACAGGGATGAGGGAATGAGCAGAGCAGTGAGATGAGTAGTGAGAGAGAGAAAGAGAGAGAGGGAGGCTGGGGAGAGGCAGGAAGCTGGAGAGAAAAACATAACCCTGGATGGAGAGCCTCCTCATATCGAATGGAAATATATGGAAATGCACTCTGCCTTTGGCAAAACACACTTTAGATAGAGGGCGGGCTACTTCTGAGAAGAGGCAAAATGGCGAAAAAATATAAGTGTGCGCAAGTGTGGACGAAAGAGAAAACAGGACAAGTTTTAAGTGTTAATTATATACAGCCTGATTGCTGAGTATTTGTGTTGGTGTGTGCAATTTTTTTCTGTAAAAACAACCAGTTTATATTTGTGTGTGTGTGTGTGTGTGTGTGTGGGCATGTGTATGATTCTTGTATTTAGTGCATGTAAAAAAAATGGCTGTGATGACCTTGATAGAAGGCTTTTCAGTCATAATTTCATCCTTCTTCTGTCAAACACCCACAAACACACCCTTCAGCAGGAGTAGGTATGGAACCTCATTACTTTTGGATTATTGACCGAAATGTTTCCATAGCACAGAATATCACTGATATTCTCATCTCATGTACTGATCTTATTGGGAATATTTCTGATTTAACAGAAGTCAAGTTCTTGTACAGCTGCCTTGTGTTGTTGAGAAGGTTGTTAATCTGTCAAAACAGAAGAGATTCTTTAGCAGAACATTTTTAATATTGTACAAACTAAAGTATTGAAAAAATAGAACATGTAATTTTGTTATTGATTCAGAAACTCTGCCACGGGTATTGAAACATTACACCAAACGATATATTACAGGCACTCGGAAGTGCAAATCTGTATATCAACTACAGCAAGCATTTGTTCAATTTTCTCACCTACAAACATGCATACACTATTATGTAAGTATGTAATCATCCTTTGCTGGATAGAGTCCATCCTGAACTTCCTCTCCATCTTGTCCACCTTGATGCTCTCCACTTTGACTCGATGTTTTCCTCCCTCTCTCCTCCTCTTCTTTGTCCTCTTCACTGTTACTGATCTGTCTTGCAGTGTCTGTAAGCTGACAACATTGTGACTTTTTGTGAATTCCAAGTGGGTTACGTCTAGTCTTGCTGAGGCAGTAAATTTCACAATCTCTTGTGCTGTAATTGTCAACATCAGATTTATGGTATTTTAGAAAAGACATTAGGGGAAAAAACGCATACAGCATGTTTGCAATTTAGTTTTAGCACCGCAATCAATACATCCTAAGTGGGTATAACCTAAGTTCTCCTCTTCTGTTCTCTCCTTTACTTTCCTCTCCTCCTCTTCTCCCTTTTTACTTTTTGACTTGCTTCCTCCCTTTTTCTTTTCCCGTTTACCCCTGCAATCTCCTTTCCTCTCCTCTCCTCTCTTCTCTCCTTTCCTCTCCTCTCCTCTCTCTAGTGTCTGTATGGCTGCTACGTCCACTCCTCCATCATCCCCACCTTCCATCGTAGATGCTATTGGCTGCTGCAGGTAAGCCCATTTCCCCTACCCTACCTTACTTTTCTCTCACACATTTATAAACATACAAAACAAGATTTCCAGGACATTTATAGTGTAGTGACAATTTGTTACTAGCTGTCATTTATAGCAGGATAGGTTTGTTATTTCCAGGCCCTTTTCCCTGACATTATAGCCATTCTGTAGCATTTATTTCAGCTGCGTAAAGGGTTTATTCACCACTCTACACAAAACTGGACAGCCAGAAAATATATAGTATATTATTAGTTTTACACAAAGCTTCATCTGTTAAACTGTCCCATTATATTTTCAAAGCAGAGCACTAAGCTAAACCATAAACCAGCAATAAACTTCCTCCTCTTCCAAATTAATGAGGCACACTATACTGAAAATACTATCACAAAGCTGGGCTCATAATAAAACTTGATGTTGTTTGGCTGAGTGGAGTGTCCTACGCACAAACAGTTAGACAACTAGAATATACCTTGAATATTCAGGGCCTATAGATCTTATAGCGCTAACATACAGACCACAGTAGTGAAAGAATTCTTTTGCCAGAAGTTGACTGTAACTTCCTGAGGCCAGCGTGTTATCTAACCCTGACTCTCAATACTTATAGTGAGCATCAAGGACTGAGGCATTATTCTCTATGTGGTCGTCTCCAAGAAAACACCCTGGAGCTACAAACAGACACACGACGTGCTGATACAAACACACACACATATGCACAGGTGTCCCCTGTGTATAAAGGCATGTTGTTTTTCACAGAGATGTTGGACTCACTCTGCCGCTCATGTGAAAGACAACAGAGAACAGCAGTTGCACGTGCACGCGCGCACACACACACGCCCGCACGTGCGCCTCTCCCTCTATTGGCCATGCAAGATATGGTCACCAGGACCTCATCATCCTCAGACGACAGGTTACATGATGAATCTTAAACATGTCCGCATACATTTACACTGCCTCTGTCTTCATCTCCCTCTGTTCATTTCAAAGAAAATAATGAATACCAAGCTGCGTTCATTTAAAATATGGAAATGCATATATATTTATGTATTCTTCACCAGAATTTCCTGCATAATTTGTCACATGAAATTTACAAGGACATTCCAGCCACCGGCTGTAAATTGAATATGCCCCTACTCCAATATATTTTCTTTTTCAGCATGCCAAACTAGTTAGATCCCTGCAGTCTGAAATTATGAAGGGAAATTCTACTTGCTTTATCTGTGATGTGCCATTTTCTGCTCTTTGCACAGATATCAAAACACATCAGTGAATATGATCATAAATCAGTCTGTGAGTGCTGTTGCATTGCACAGTGTGGTGCTGTAGCAGCCCACTGTGCCATCCTCTTTTGGAGAGAAAAGTGTTCCACCTCAGCAGGTCCTCCCCCTCACCTGAGTCTGTCTACTGAATCTTTCATCACGAGGAGCTTCTCTCTCTCTCTCTCTCTCTCTCTCTCTCTCTCACACACACACACACACATACACACACACACACACATACTCAAACGCACACATGCACGTGAATGCACCTGTTGAATCCTTCATGGGGTAGAAATTCCATAGGTCTGCTGGTGACCTACAGTACAGTGAGAACGTCTCTCCTTCTGTTTCTCATTCCTCATTGTTCTGTTCATTCCTTCTCCATATATATATACTGCACACACTCACATACACACAAACACACATGTAGACACTTCCACTGCCTCTGCAAGGTTAGAGAGAGTGATGAGTGGGCTTGAGCTGTTAAATCTTTTATGGGCAGGTGAGAGAATCTTATCTGACAAGCTACGTCCAACCTCCTCCCTGAACTCCACTTTCTCTCCTGCTTTCCTTCTGCACTTCCCCTCCCTCCATTCCCTCTGTAAATAGACTCTATCGTTTTATTCTCTTTGTTGTGAGAACATGACAGTGAATTAATGAGTAAAGGGCCATGTTAAACTAACGCCAAGTGCGTGCATGTCTCTGTGTGGTTGTGTTTGTGTGCCTGTGCTGCAGAACCCAGACATTGTGCTGGTGCACTACCTGAATGTACCGGCAGTGGACGATAGCGGGAAGCCATGTGGTCCTGTCCTCTGCTCCATCAACACAGACAGGAAGGAGTGGGCCAAGTGGAGCAAGGAGGAGCTCATTGGACAACTCAAACCCATGTGTGAGTTAGCTTTACTGTCATTTCAGCACTCACCTCCCTCCTACTCTCAAGCTCTCATGCTTCAGCCCTCACACTTTTTCCTAAACCTGGGGATATGAGTCACCTTGGGTCAATAACAATACCTCTTGTCATGGTACAATAGTGATGAAAAAGATGATGACCTACTCTAGCCAAGCTTCAAAATTAATCTGTAGGAAACCAGTGTAGTTAAATCTAAAACACAGATAATTCAGTTCACTGGCTTGTTTTTAGGCTTTATAAACAACTTGGCAGCAGAATGGGGAACAGTCTGGAGCTGTGCCATCAGTTATTAGATGAGACAACAGGTGCTTACAACAAACAATTCAGGGGAGATGATATGAAAATGTCTCTCTTGCATGAAAGAAAAATATCTAATCTTGTCAGTGTTAATAGTTTAGCTCAGACATCTTATTGATATGTTGGTGAAGGTAAAGATAAATCAATAAGCCTAAAAGCCACAACAGGTCTTGGCAAAAGATGCGTTCAGACATTAACTGTAGCCTTATTCCTATTTAAATTTTGATGAAAGAAGATGTGGACCATCATGTCCTTCCTGTCAATATAAAGTGATTACAACACTTAACAAAACAGTGATAAATTCAAAGATAACAGTGTTCTTTAAAAAGCCACCTTCTGAAGAGACATTCAGTTCGTACTCACCATTCAGCCAGGCTTTCTACAGACTTGGAGATTTTTTGTTTTTGAACAGTCAGCGCCATGCTGCCACCTAGAGGGGGATACACATTGCACCCAAGAAAGGGAGGGCTAGAGGGAGGGAAGACAGAGGTGCCCAAAATATCCAGCATGTATTATTCATAAATGAGCATCAGGGAGTAGATAACTCCACACACACTAACACACATACACACACACAAACACACACACACACACACACTTACCTAATCTCGTCCGTCTTTTGATCTGGTTTAGAAGGGCAAATAAGGACAGCTGCCCAAAACTAAGTGGCTTGTTAACTTAAGTACTACTTCAATTCTCACTCTCCTCACTGAATCATATTCCCTCTTGCTCCTCTACCTGCTCTAATTTGCACAGACAAAGTAGCTCTCTGATTTTTCCATTCCTCCAGCTCCTCTCTCTCCTGATCACTGATCCTTCTGTGGTCACTGGGAATTTTATGGGCATTAGGTCTCTGACAGTCAAACTGTTTGCTGTTTGTTATTTTACTTTAGCCAAATCCTGAAAATGTAAATGAAGACATCTAATTTGGAAACTGGGAATACCTTCAGATGTTTAGAAATGTTCAGAAAATTTTAAAGTCTTGTAAAAGAAGCAAATTTGTCCATTTTGCATATATGTATTTAAAAATTTTGAACACTCGTGCATCTGTAGCAGTTCTACCACAGTATTCATGAACCCAGTTTTCATTGTAGACTGTGAACACTGGAGGGCGCAGTTACACACTGTCAAATGCACTGCATCTGAGTCAGTACTATATTACTTTACAGATTGACTTAAGCAGCTGAAAGGACATAAAATGACGACATTATGCATTGTCTTAAGTGGTGTTTTCTTTTCTTCTGTCAGGTGCTGGAAGCAGCCTGCATCAGAAATGTTCCAGTGTCAAGCAGCGCATCATCTCATCCAAGCAGGAGTCGGGGGCAGCAGCAGGAGGTGGAGCTGCAGTGGGTACCGGTGTAGCGGCAGGCCAGAGAGCTGAGGAAGCAGATGGCACAGAGGTCCAGAACAGCGATGTGTCAGAAGGCCAGACAGAGCCCAGTCCTGGAGGGGGCAGGAGCAGAGTGGGCGGAGGAGAGAGGAGGAATGGCAGGATAACCAAACCCTCCTTACTCCCACAGAGCAGCATGGAGGTGTCCTCCTCCACTTCCACCAACCAGGTGGAGGTCCCTGACACTACCCAGAGCTCCCCATTGTCAATCACCAGCGACATGGCTGACAGCCCTGCTCTCGCTATTGGGGCTGGCTTGTCACAGAGTACAGCTGTGTTCATGTCTGAGGTCACCACGCTGACTGGGGATTCGGTTTACTCTGCTGGCCACACCCACCTGCTGGCATCCACCCACGAGAGTACCACCGCTGGAATCCTGTTGGCTGTTGCCCCTGAAAATCAGAGGTTTGCATCCTTTCCTGGTGGGGTGGGCTTAGGGGAGGGAGGAGAGTTGGTCCTGTCCAGCTCTTTAGACTCTGGGGGAGGAGTCAGCCTTCCTGAGACCACCATGACCTTTGACCCTGACTGCTTCCTCAACAATCCCAAGCAGGGCCAGACGTATGGAGGGGGTGGAGGGAAGACGGAGGGATCTAATGGTGATGACGGAGGACTCCACTGTTCCTCTAATAATGGCTTTGTCTACAACCCAGCTCTGGTCAACAACATCAAGACGGAAACGACACCCCTGGAGCAGCCGCTGGCCACTCAGAGTAGCTATGTGGGAGAGGGGACAGGCCTCAGCCCCAGCACCACCCTGGAGCAAATGGACTTCAGTGCTGTCATGTCATCAGCCTGTGTCCCTAGTCTGAGCCAGACTGCACACCACCCCTCCCCAAGCCTCTTCCTCCAGGCCTCCCCCCAGACAAGCCAGCCCTCCCAGCTACAGACCAATGGTACAGAGGCAACCCAGGAATCAAGTGAGGCCCAGGCTTACATAGGTCTGCCCACGGTGCCCACAGACTCTCCGGTCACCAATGGAGATCCACATACACGCCTCCACCAAGCCAGCCCTGACCAGCAGGCCCTGTGTGGAAGGAACGGACAAGGAGCAGCAGTGGGCTCTTTTCCCCTGACGACACAGGATACCACCGTCGACCAGTCAGGCAGCAGGGGACTTCGAGAGGTGGGGGGCTTAGACAAGGCTTCTGAGAATGGAGGAGAGTTACTACTCAAACCTGGGGATCCTCGCGAGGCCTACGCGAGTGTGGACACCGAGCACTACCTGCAGCCCACAGATGACAATGGAGGAGGAGAGGAGGGTGGAGGAGGAGGAGGTGGTGGAGGAGGAGGAGGGGGAGGGGAAAATGAGATTCTCTGTAATGGTGTAAGCTTGTCAGGGGCCAGTAGTTCAGTGGTGGCCAGCTCTCAGTCGATAGCTGCTGGTGCAAGTATGGAGGGGGCGCTGTACAGCTCTCCTCTTCCTCAGCAAGGTGGGGGGGTATCAGCTACAACAGCTGGGGCGGGAGCAGCCATCAGTCTGGAAGGTTTCGAGGCTTCATTTGGAAGCCAGTTTTCTGATCTCATCAATGATTTCATCTCAGTTGAGGGGTCTGGGGGTGGGGTGGGAGCAGCTGTGACTGGGGTTCTGATGCCCCAGGAAGGGGCAGCAGGAGAGGAGCAGGGCACAGGAGCAGGCCACCTGCAAGGCTCGGAGGTGGAGCAGGGAGCTCTGGGACTGCTCCAGGAGACTGGGAGGCTGTTTGGTGTGACAGACTACTCCCCAGAGTGGTCTTATCCAGAGGTTAGTAAACCCAACATGATTATCATTCATTATTTATTCATCATTGTTCCCTACAGTGAAATCACCACGATGATTGAAGGCAGCTTGTACCGTTCTTAAACACTGAAATCACATTCAGCACAATTTGTACTAAGACCGCCAGCCTGGCCGTGTGGTCATTATGGAGTCAGAATATCTCAGACTCAGCTGATTGGATTTTGATGAAATTTCAATATTACACTGATTCCCCTGGGTGGCTTCATTAATGTACCCATGTACCACTAATATCTCAGACACCAGTTCTGTAATTGAATTATGATGAAACTTGTGGAAACATAGCAGTAAAAAAAAACAGTAACTTGCGAAAGTTAGTACAATTACCTTAAAAAAACAGTCGAAAAGCGCTTTAATAACCAACCATATCTCCAACATGTGCACATATTCAGCTAATATTTTTCTTCAGCTTTCTTCCAGGATCATCAGTGTTACATCATGCTGATTATTCCACAGTTTTGAGTTTCTTGAAAAAAACAACACAGTTTTGCTCTGAAAGCTCAAAGGCTGATCATAAAATTTTTAGAATGAACTAAAAGCAAACACTACAAATGCCAAAAAGAAAAGTGAACCAAATGCTGGTAAATGGCTTTAAAAATTGAATCTTTTTGTTGTTGTTGTTGTTGTTGTGTAAGCTGATTTCATGACTCCAGCATTTGTGGGAGACAATATGTTGTTTATGTATTATTTTTAGCTTCGCCAAAGAGAACACATGGTAGTGTCATTCAGATGGTTCATACAAGTTTGTTCCACTTGGATGTAAGGAGCTGCACAGCCTCTAGGGGCTGCTACCAGGCCTTTAAGAGTCATAGATTTGTCCTTAACAAAATAGTAATTACTTTGCAAATAAGGCTGGTTGTGATATCAGTCAGTTTAGATTTATATAACAGAAAACAAAAGGTTCCATTTTTAGGCCACTGTGTCTCTGAGGTACTGTTTTTGTAACAGATGGAATCAGGATATTAGATAGAAACATTTTGTGCAAACACACACACTCATACACATATTTGCTTACACATGCACACACACCTTCACAGACTTGGAGCATTTTGGAATTGGTAAATGCAGACAACAGTACACGCTAGTTTGCATTCAGTCATGTGTCTCATTCTTACACACACTCTTGTATCTGATGGTTAACTACTGTATGTTGATACTGACGCTCAGTTGCAGTTTCAGGAAGACAAAGAAGCTACAGTGAGATATTAGACTCAGGCCTGTGTTTGTATACCACAGGGTGGAGTGAAGGTGCTGATCACAGGTCCGTGGTTGGAGTCGAGCAGTGAGTACAGCTGTCTCTTTGACCACATCAGTGTCCCTGCTGCCCTCATCCAGCCTGGGGTGCTGCGCTGCTACTGCCCAGGTAACACACCTGTGCACGTACACACTCTCACACAGCTCACTCTCCTCATTACTTTCTCAAACTTGGAAAAACACTATTTGTTATTTTTAAATTTAAACCATAACCCAGCCTTCACCCCGCTAATTCCAATAATAAGCTAGCAGAAACGTTTTTCTGCAGCAGACAGAGAAGAGTCTAACAACGTCGGCTGCACACCTTTATCCGGAGATGCAGTCGCTTTCACACAAGAAGATAAGAACAGTACAAAAAGAACAGTGTGAGGAGGGGTGCCGTCTGGCAGGCACACAATGTACACAGTGCCTAGAAATGGTTCTTAGGATAGTATAATAAGCAACGCATGAGTCATATCATGATACATTAAGTATGATCAGGGGAAAACTGTTGTCTCTTTCAGGCACACATGGGCTAAAGACATTGACTGTCCATAATAGGTAACATACTGTCCTAAAAATGGAGGAGATCTACCTCCACACATGGTCAGTCTTACTAATCCCTTACCTCATGTCTGTTTCCAGCCCATGACACAGGACTGGTGATGCTACAGGTAGCTATGGGTGGTGAAGTCATCTCTTCCTCTGTGGTGTTTGAATACAAGGCACGTGACCTCCCCGCCCTGCCATCTTCTCAGCATGACTGGCTTTCCCTGGATGGTGAGAGCATTTATTTGTGTATTTAAACCACACAGGGATGCACAGTTACACTCTTACTGTCTGGCGTTTACTAAATAAAGAGCATAAACCATAAACAGAAGGAGACTTGTCTGTAACTGCTTCATTGTACGCCTGGAGTGTAACAAACGCAGCACAGGGAGAGAGCAAATATCTGTGCTCATTTTTTAAACATGCACATGACACGTGTCATTACTCAATCAGTATCAGTACACAAATATATAATTTTCTTTTTCTTTCTTAAGCAATTTTTACTTTTTGTGTGACTTTCACACCCAGCTAAAGAAAACCTGTTGATGTGTGTGAGAGTGTGTGGTTGTCATTGTGCTGCTGTTTTTTGTTGGATGTTCTGTCATGTCTTGAGATATCTACAGCCACTGATTCAGTATTGACCAGTATGGTGACATTGCTGCTGCTGCTGCTGCTGTTTGGCTGAACTGTGTTTTGTTTAACCTATAAGCAGCTTTTTTTTCTCTCTGCCTGCATGCAGATTGAGGACGGACAGGAAGGACTCTATGCTGTTGAACTGTTTTGACACCTGTTCTTTGAAAGGTGTGAGAGTTTTGCCAAGATTCATAAAGGATTTAGGATTTGTCTTGGCTAGATTTGTTTAGCGCACAGTCTTTTATTATGGAGTCCATGGTGAGTGTTTGCATGTTGGAGGGAAGGATTTTGTCAGAGCTGTAGAGGTTGTTGTGGTAGTTGAATAATGCTAAAATTAAGATGTTGACAGTTAAATGTTTGAGTCAGCTCTCGGGGTTTGGTTGCAAATGTCTGCACAACACCAGGGGGTTAGCTTCTGTGTGCAAATATACATCTCCTGATGCAGTTGCAGCTCGGAAACACACGGGTCTTCTCGGCGAGGCATGTCCTGGGTTACTCTGTTCGCCCCCGTCTCTGCGTTGCGCAATGCGGCAATGCGGCTCTACAGTCACAGCAGGCTGACTGCTTATTGGAGTGAAGGGCAAGGACATCACATCACAGTCGCCGGTCCATTTTGAGAGTCAAAATGTTGGCCACCACCGGCTGTGTGCTTTGTGGCCTATTAGACGGTATATATTTAGGCTCTGCCTTTGACTTTCAACGGCGACAGCGAGACTTGGAAACGCGCTCTGCCTTTTTTCGCTCAGGTCCTTTGTTTGGCCTCATATATACAATCAAAGGCTCAGTGCCTGGGAAAAAAAAAATCAAAGACAGACAGAGATAAATATTTTAAGCAAATATGCGTCAGCACACGACTTTGTCACATGCCATTGCTCCAGTTTAGTTTGTGTGCAGTCTATTGTTGTGCCTATGACGACCGAGCCTCCTGCAGCTCGGAGTCTGGCGGGCGGATTTGAAGCGCAGCTCACCCAGACACAACGTGGAGACTGCGCTCTCTCTCCCACTCTCTCTCTTCCCCCCTCTCCCTCTCTTTCTCTCTCTCTCTCTCTCTCTCTCTCCCTCCCTGCACTTAGTTAGTGTTTTGCTCGGTCGGAGTAGCAATGTGTGAGTCGCACACTTCAAACTAACGGGGTTGAGCAGAAGCAGGAACAAAGAGATCAGCAGATAGAGACACTCGCTGTTCGGGTTCGTAGCTTATTTGATTTTAAACTGGTGATAACTCGGGGGGGGGGGGGGGGAGACGCGCTGTTTAATCGGCGTGCAGGTGTTTGTGGCTCAGTTAAGTTGTCTTTGTCATGCTGCTGTAGATGTACATACATGTGCCTGCTGTCTGAATTTCGGCTTCGTGGCTGTAACGCGTTACTTCACTCTTGCATTCTAGGATTCAGGTCAAATTGATTGTAGTACATGTGGCGCTCAGCCTCTGTCGATTTCAGACAAAGGGACGGTGGAAAAGCCATAAGTCCTCACGCTGTTTGCACGCTACATGTTTGAATCAAAAGGCACGCGACAGCCTGCTTGATTTTTGTTGCAGACTTGATGACCAGTCTCGTTTAGCGTTGTTGGTTGACCTGCTCGGTTTCAGCACCGGCAGGACGAGGACAGCGCCACTGAACTCCAGAACAACAAATGAGGGGAGGCTAATGTGGCTCCTGTAGAGGCCCAGATAATAACGGGCCTATAGGCACATGTTGTTGATCACCCATAGCTTGAATACAGATACACTCTGTGTTGTAGATGTTCACGTTTTAGATGTTCATATTTACTTCAGAAAGTTTCTCCACACTTTTGGCATATGGCAAAAAGTGTGTGTTTATCTGATGAATTATTTTTAAAAAAAAATGGGTTTGTGATTTTTAACATATCCAGAACTACTGATTTCCATGTAACAAATTTTAAGATTTTAAAAAATCTGTTCACTTAAAATTTTATGCCAACATACTCAGCCTGGGAGTTTTATTTAGTAGAATCCATGTAAACACAGTACTGTTGGTGGAAAAAAAAAGTGTTAGAGTCCAAAGCTGGTCAATAAATCCACAGGTATCCAGCACAACTTGAAGTAAACATAGAATAAACTATGCAAAGCAGCTGAATTTGCATTCAGGAGCAGGACAATCAGTGATCTGTAATCCTTCATTGAAGCTGGAGCATGTCTCCAGAATTCTTATGAAGTTTTTATTGGTCAACTCTAATCTGTTTACCTAATTACTCCACTATGAAACAATTTACAGTGTATTAATTTAGCATTTTAACGATATGGTAAAAAAAACTATTAGTAAAGAAATTATTGCATTCCATTGACATAATTAATATGTTCATTAATATTTTAATGAATTCCTAAAATTACTTTTAAATGAGCAGTTTCAGTGTTTCAGTGGACTTTCCCATAGTGCTCCATATCCTACATAATACGAGCCTAGCAACATCTAGACTTAAGTGACATGTAACAAGACAGGTATATTAACAAACTGACATGAAGATAGTAAATAAAATTAAAAAAAAAAAAAAAGAAAAGAAAGAAAGCCAGTTTGAGAGACATTTTACAGGCATAATTCCGTTTTCAGTGAGGGAGGGTAATTAAATGGCTACTTCATCCCTGTTTAATTGACAAATTCTAATTGGTACTTGTTAACTTTATAGTGATAGTTTAGTGTGTCAGTTAATTAAGTTATTATAATTAATCATAAAAAAAGCAGATGCCAATCCCTATAGTCCTCTCACCCCTCCTTTTCTGTTAGTGTTCCATAAGCATTGTATGGTTGTAGTGTGTCCAGAAATTTAATGTACTTTTACTTTCTGTGGATGTATGTTTGCCTTCATGCATCTCTATCGGGATGCCTGTGTTTTCATTTGTAGCAGATGAAGACAGCTGCTTCTTTTGTGTTTGGCAGCTAAAATAGTGGAGTGTTTTACTTTGTAGTCAGGTGAGCGGTATTGCTAGAAAACTCTGCTCCCCTTCTCATTGGTGGAGTAGAAAAGGGAGGAGCCTGAGCCTTTGTGTCACTGTCATAGCTCCACCCTTACAGCTCAGTTTCTCCGCTGCAGACAGCAGAAAGAAAAACAGGAGTGAAATGAGAGGAGAGAAAAATACAGAGACTGAGTGAGAGAGCAGCAGGTGGGATGACATAATGTGCACTGCAGCAAAACTGCAGCAGCACTGAAACAAAGGGTCACATTCACATACAACCATGCCACAGACATGCAAAACTTACATCTGTTGCAAGCCCTGTACACTTTCACACATACTCACAAACTCACACAATTTACTTGGTTCCCCAGTTCCCATTGTTGGTAAGGGGATTTATAGGATTTCAGCCCTAATTTATTCTCCAGTATTGAGCTCCTCAGAGAAGAGCTTCTCTCTCTAAGCTTCTCTAAGTAGGATTTACTAAAACATAATATTGATCTGCTTAAATACAACGAACAACTGGCCGATGCTTACAGCTCTGTGTGTCCCACCTTCATTTCTGTAGATACCCAGTTCAGGATGTCCATCTTGGAGCGTCTGGAGCAGATGGAACAGAGGATGGCTGAGATAACCAATCAGAACCCCAGCTCAGAAACCATGGCAACCAAGGGCGGAGGAGTGGAGGGAGGAGGAGCCACTGATCAGCAGTCTCAAGTAAGGCGGGGAGAAGTGATTTAGTTAGGATGAAATTTTCCTTTTTATCTACAGAATCTGAAACAGCACCAAGAGAGAAGTGAAGGCAAACAGCACAAAACAAAAGATACATTGTTTTTTTAGTTGTAAAAATCAAAACTATGTTTGAGTTATTGAGATAAAATTTGAAGACTTTATGATAATACTCAAATTATTATAACACCTACAGTTGTTAATTTTTTTGTAAAGAAATTATCTAAAAGACAGTACAGCAGTAACAGCAAAACCTGTATAACATAATCCAATCAAGTCCAAAAGCACATTTTGAAAAACCGACAAAATGCAGTAAAAATTTCGAGAGGTCACTCGAGATTTACATGTTTAACTCACTATTCTGTCTTCCTCTCCAACCCTACAGATTTCTCCCGATCAGGGTTCATTCGAGGGCCGCGTAGTGGTGGTATGTGAGAAGATGATGTCTCAGCCATGCTGGGCTTCTTCTAATCAGCTCGTACACAGTAAGAACTCCAGAGGAATGACCTTACTGCATCTGGCTGCAGCTCAGGGCTATGCAGGACTCATTCAGACACTCATTCGCTGGCGGTGAGTAACACACGAACATGACACACCATTGTGGATGCACAGACTGTGCCAATTAATTTCACTTATGTTGTCTTGCTCTGCAGCACAAAGCATGCTGACAGTATTGACCTCGAGCTGGAGGTGGATCCTCTCAATGTAGACCACTTCTCCTGCACTCCGCTGGTGAGTTAAAGAGTATACGTGTTGGTAAAATGTGTCTATCTTTTCATTTTCCAGTGTGTAACTTCTGTTTTGGTTTTTTTTTTGTCTCTCCAGATGTGGGCTTGTGCTTTGGGTCATACGGAGGCAGCACTGGTGCTTTACCAGTGGGACCCAAGAGCTCTGGCTATTCCTGATTCACTGGGACGCTTGCCACTCAACATCGCTCGATCCAGGGGCCACACTCGTTTGGCTGAGCTCTTAGAGCAGCTGCAACAGACTCCTCAAACTCAGGGCCATCCTGGTGACACTTGGATGGACAGGTTTAGAGGAGAGTCACAGACCAGTGGAATGAGCAACAGCCCCACTCCAAACACTAACTCAGGTGGGAAAGCTGGCTGTGTTGTGGTTTATCACCAACTGGAAAGGATTAATCTCGTGCCCATGGCTTGTTTTATCTTGGTATAAGTAGAGAATATATATATTTTTTTATTTTTTTTGTTTTGTTTTGAGTGAACTGACCCTTTAATAAGCTTGCCTGTCCAGTGTGATTGGAATTGAAGCTGTCATTATCAGACTTGCTCTTATTTTGTGCCATCTTTCTTTCTCCAGAGCTGAGGAGAGCCAGGACAGAGAGCCAGCCGGACAACCAGAGCCAGAACTGGACCCAGACAGGACACAGAGCCCCACAGGGAACCCAGGGAGAACAGGGAGGGCCACCCCCAGCCAAGAGACTCAAACCCTGTCCAGACACCCAGCAACAGCTAGCTAACTTCACCCTCAGCACCAATACCCTCAACTCACTCCTCAACACCTCCCCAAGTCCTAACCCTCAGTGTTCTCTCCTCCCCAATACCCTACAAACTCAACCCTCCAACCTCAGCTGTCAGAACACACCTCCTGCCAGCTCCAGCCCTAACCGGCCTCAGCTCCCCAGCCCCCCATTCTCCCACCTGCAGGCCAGGATAGGGGGGTCTGGAGGGGGCACCAGGTGGAGTCTGAGACAGACTCTGGGGCAATGTAGCCTAGCCAGGAGGATTCTAGGAAAAGAGCGACTGGCCATTCACCTGCGCCAAAGAGTGCTGTCTGACAGGGGAGAGGAGACAGAGCTGCTGACCTATCAGGATAACACTGAGGACTTGCAGGTAGGGGGAGCAGATTGTTAGGGACAGTTTGGACCTTGTTCCTTAACCAAAACTGAACTCTTTGTACTGTATGTGATGGACAATGTGTGCAGCTTTCTTGCATGTGTATGTTTGTGATACAATACATGAAAAAATACATTAAAAAAATCTATGAAAACAACTCTTCCCAAACTTTGACCCTCAGTGTGAATAAGGGATTATTCCTATGAAAAGCTCATTATGTAAAAAAAACAAAAACACACAAAACCTCGGAAAGGACCCAAGAGTGGTAAGATTAAATGTTGACAACAATCTGGGGCATAAACAGGACAAACAGATAATGGGTGAAGACTGGAAATGTTATATACTTTTATATACTGTCCCAGACTTTGTCTACATTGAGTTTGTCAGCATAAGAAGGACACCTGGTGCAGTTGAAAGAGTGCTGTCTTCACCAGATAGCTTCACTCAGTCCCTCACAAGCAAAAATACACCAATATGAACTATCAAGTGTAGGCTACTTAAAAGAAAGGGGAAAAGGACACAAATACAAAATTCTTACTGGCGAGAACCTAGTACTAACTGGTTAAACCTCACATTAAAAGAAGAGATTTACTCTTGGTAAGTGTTCATCACTGAAGGACAAATGAAGATACAGATTAAAAGGTTTTTCATTAGGATATTACAGTTTGTACTGCATGTCTAGCCAGACACAGCTAAAAAGCTGTTTCAAAAAAAGGGAGTTACAGTAATAAAGCTCAGATGCCAGCAGTATTTTTCACTATCAAAGATATTTAGCCACCAGTGGACATGTGGCCGTATATATAATGCAGTGGAATCTGATAAAAAGTTCAGTGTAGGGTCATATAACTGTTAAAAGCAAAGAGGTAACACGAAGAAAGGATTTCATGTGAGCATTCAGGATAAATCACAGAATATAAACATCAAATTCAAGTGATAACGATAATTCTCAGACAGGAAATTAAGAGAAACATTTCTCACTTGCCCACCCATAACTGCGTAGAGCTCTGTGGCATCAGCATAGGAATGAAAAAAAATGACAAAATAAAAGTTCATTTTTCACTTTTGATTTTAAGGTCTTCAGGTGTTAGTAATATGTAGATAACGTCTGCCCTGTGTGTGTTGCAGATGGACGTTACAATGCTAGCTGATCACATCATGGAGGCTTCAACCGGTAGGCTTAAACAAGAGGCTATGGAAACAGACTGTGGGAAGGTGGGGATCAGCAGTGATGTCAGGTTACTGTCTGGTTACCTTGGTGAGGTGGAGAGGTGAGCAAAAGTATTTTAAAATTCACAACATTTACTTCACCTAACTCAT
Organism: Toxotes lorentzi; assembly: GCA_037833715.1. Taxonomy (NCBI): domain Eukaryota; kingdom Metazoa; phylum Chordata; class Actinopteri; family Toxotidae; genus Toxotes; species Toxotes lorentzi. The sequence goes on from JBBMJY010000018.1 coordinate 10,357,380, forward strand.
CAAATACCTTAAATCTTTTTTTTACCATAAAACTTTGGTTTTGCTCTGTTTTTCTCCAGGTTTCTGAACTCCAAGCCCCAGACTCCTAGCCCCAAAGCAAACTCTCTCTCAGGGCCCGAGGATCAGCAGAGTCCTCAGGCTAAGCAAGCCCCATCCTCCCCCTTTGACTGGAGCTCCTTCCTCTGTGCAGCTATGAAAGAGGAGAGGTTGAAAACTGACTCCTCCTGTCTAACCATGACTGAAGCAGAGCAGGGAGAGCTGTATGAGACCATCAGGCATGCCCTGCACTCCCTCAGAAAACACAAGGTATACATGTCCTACACTCCTTTAGAAAAATGCTAACTTTGCCCAACAGATTTTCATCCTCTCCATTTTTTTCTTTCATAATTTGCAGTCTTGTTAAGAAGCGTAAGATAATCACAAACCATTTAACAAATATGATGTTTATACAAACTCCTGCTGTCACTTCCCTCAGGGTCCCATTCAGGAACAACGCAAAGAGATTGCAGCAGTGATTCAGCGCTGCTATAAGAGATACAAGCAGGTAAAGCTTGAAGTACAGCAAGTGAGAGTTGAGAATTATTCCTAGTTGTGCATACTTCCAATCCACTAGCTCCTATCATACAGTACTAGAATTAGTGGTACAGCCTAATTTGATTTCATTCACTCTTTGTGTGTCTGTATTGAAGTGTTTGAGAACCATTGATTGGATTTCTATCAAAGTCATTCACGTCATGAACTGGGTAATTGTAGTAAGTTTTGTTCTCAGACAGGTTTCTTTTAGCGCACCAGATAACAGCATTATCTGTTTAATGATGTGAGAACTTAGTCAGCACAAAACACACTGAGGCAGTTTTCAGTCAGAGGGACACATTAGTAACCACTTGGTGTTCAGTCACTTCCAAATGTGTTTTCACAAGTTTCACAAGCTGTTTTGGCAAATGAGCACTTGGGAGGTTGAGTTCCTGCTAAAAGATTTGATTACTGTGCTTTGTAAGGACACAGCTATCAGGTTTGGTTTAAGGCTGCAGATGCAGGATTCCGAACTGTAGATTAACTGGAGCAAACCTAAAATATTTATACATTTAATACATTTATACATTTTATCTTTATCATTAATTTGGAAATAAAGGTCTGTTATAAATGTGTATGTCTTGCACAGACAAAAGGCTTTATAACACTACTGTGTTCTTTCTCAGTATGCACTTTATAAGAGGATGACCCTGGCAGCCATCCTGATCCAGAGTCGTTTCCGAAGTTTCCATGAGCAGAGAAAGTTCCAGCAGAGTCGTAGAGCAGCGGTCCTCATCCAGCAATACTACCGCTCCTACAGACACTCCCTCGGGTACTTTACATGCCCAAAGTCTCATAGATACACACACACACACAGAATTTTATTGTGTTATAAAAATTTCTTATACGCATGTCTTCGCCCACAGCAGCCTCCTAACTAAAAAACAGAACCAGGCTGCTCGCAAGATCCTGAGGTTCCTGCTCCGATGCCGCCACAGGTGAGGCATAAAACTCTCCACACACTGTCAAACAACACTGCACACACATCCAAGGACACACTTTCATACACATTATCCACACACACGTAACAGCCCACTGCCACACGTGCGCTCACTACATTGGTGCTAATAGTTGGTGTTGTTTTACTGTTCCTGTGAAGCCCCTTGATGGACCATAGGCCTCTGAAACGGGTGAGTCTTCTCTCGCTCTCTTCTCTCTCTCCCTCTCTCCTGGTGGCTGATGCCTGTTTGCATGTCAGCGGAGGGAGGGGGAGAGGAGGTCCTGGATTAGCATCCTTCCCTCTCGCTCTCTCTCTCTCTCTCTCTCTCTCTCTTTTATTCCCTCCCTGTCTCCCTGTCTCTCTCTTCGTCTCTCTCCAAGGACTGCTGAATGATGTTGGTACATGTGCATGACTGATAGATAGATAGAGGAGATTCTTGCGTATGGTCTTCCTGGGGGCATGTTCTGACTGATATCACTAAGGGACGTTAAGTGTCTTGCTTGGCCTGCCAGTCTCTTCTTTTGTGCCTTGATGGGCGGGGGAGGATAACAGGATGGAGTGTGTGTGTGTGTGTGTGCTGGGTGGGAATTGCGGGCAATTAGTTGAATAACTCTTTCTGCTGCTTTGAGTATGTCTTTTGGCTACGAAAGTGGGGAAAAAACACAAGACATGTACAGTTACACACACAGAAACACACACACACACACACACTAATGTGTTTTTGGTTTCTCCTCAGGGCCAGAGAGCAGAGAAAGGCCAGGGGTCCTGAGAGCCCACCACCAGGCCCCACACACAGCCCCCTCAGCCTGTGAGCAATCTATACAACCTCCCTGCCCTCCATCTTCTCCTTTTTCTTTCTCCTCTTTTCCATCCTTCCAGAACTCTCTCTCTCTTTCAATCCTCTAACGCCCCCCCCTTCTTTCCTTCTCTCCTTCCTTCACTCTCACCCTCTGTCCCCTCTTCTCTCAAGAGGGGAGAAAAAAAACTCTTCCCAGACAGACTGAGGACAGGATAGGTGTCCATCATGGCAGCTCAGACAGACAGACTGCTGGGTAGAGCCCAGGGACCTGGCTCTGCCCACAGCACTGATCCTCCTCCACAGTTTCACTGGGAGGCCATCACATTAACCTCATGGCATTCTTTGCACTCTTCGTGGGTATGTTTCTTTGCAAGGAAAAGGCAACGAGTCAAACAAGAGAACGCGGGGAAGCGTCTGACGACGACATCCTGCCGTTCGTGGCAGCAAGTGGATGTGCTGAAAGGCACCGGTGATGAACAGCTTGCTCAAGATAAAGGCTACTTTGACATGCAGAAAATATACAAAACCTGTTGTGTTTTGTATCCAAACAGTGATCCATGAAAGAATAAGAAAACATAAACCAAAAAACTCACCTCTATGTTGTATTTGCATGCAAGGTTTTTCCGCTTATTTCCTCCTCTCCATCGTCCTGAATATATATTCAAGATGATGGAGAGGATTCAATATTTGCTATCGTGGCAAATCATTCTGCTGATTCAGTATATCACAACACCACACCAACCACTCTGACTCACAGGCTTACAAACCTATTAATCAGTCACCCGATCCAAAGGGAGGAACTGCACTTGAATGTAAGAGGGGCATTGTTAGATAAGGGGTTGGGGTCTGAATAACGATGTCTTAATTTGTTACATGGACTTTGTATGGAGTCGTTCTCAGAGGCAGCACTTTGCTCGCCTGACGTGGTGTGTCCGTGTTTGTTCAATTCAATGCATGTGTTTGAGCTACAAGCTCCTGCATGCTTGCCAAACTGCTTTAGTGTTGTTTCTTTTGTATTTCTATGTGTAGTTGTGTGTCACTTACGTCCTCATCAACTTATCCCTGCCCTGTGTAATGTGAAATGTGTAAGGACAAATGACTTATTTTGGGTGCTTTTTTTTACTTTATTTATTTAAGGGTATAATTAATAATTTAATTGGCTAAAGAGTGGTTTAGCTTGAGACTGGTTTTCCCCCCTTGTGTGGTAAAATATGACATGTTCCAATGGTTAAATGTCTCTGTTAGTTTGTTCTTACCGTGAACCTCTAAATCCTAACTGTGGTTTTGAGGAGAGAGTCACATACCATTGCCTTGACTTCTTCTTGACCCTGAGAGGTCTCTATGCTTGCTCTGTACAGGACATGGGTCCTATACCTGCCCCTATACAGGGCATTGGTCCCCATATTAGCCCATACGGGCGATCAAATCCATATTTTGGACTATTGCATATTCCTGTATATAAACTGACGAGGTAAGGGGATATGAGGACCCTGAAACTTTTTCATAAGAGGACTGTATTTAAGATTATAAATTATTTTACTCCCATAATGAGAACTTTAGACAGAGACCTGGGTACACAGGATGGCTGTATTGCTTGTAAATAATGTAGATATTACAAACGGAGAAATGTGCATGAGATTTAAGACAAAGAAACAGCAAAAAGAACATGTTAGTGGCTATGGACTGTGAGAGGATTTTAGCTGCTTCACTTTAAGAGTATCCAGTATAAGTGTTACCGAAAAGAACATTTTGTTAAAGCATGCAACTGAAAAATCTAATGTTAGAATTATAAGTGGGAAAACAAAGTTAGCTGAAACAATGATCTTTCAGACAAAACATTTACACTTTGTGCTTTTGTTTCTTGGCTAGCAAAATTAAACCCTTTTTGCCAGTAGTGCCAATTATTATAAATGCTATTTTGCCTAACAATATGTTATGTTGGGGAAACCAACACCCAAAAGATATCAGTAAGATTCACAGAGGAAACAACACACTCTCTCTCACACACACACACACACACACAATAAATATTAGAAGAGATCTAGTACTAGCTCAACCGTAGACCTCCTACAAGTTCTGAAGTTTGTCTGATGCAGACTTGCGTATAGATGATGATGATGATGATGCAATTATGAAAATGACACTAATGGTGATGAAGATGATGATGATTGTTTTAATGTCAATGCAATGACCCAAAAAGGGAAGAGGGCGCTACATTCTTTACAATGTGGTTGTGCTTCAGCAACATACTAGCTTTTATTAAGACCATTAATCACACCTACAGCGGATCCAGCCTGGCCTCCAGTCAAAGCTTTCCATCTTCAAACAGAATGTCTCCTCCTCACTTTTTACATATCATTTGATTGATTTTTTTTCTTTTCTCCTCATTGTCACTGCCATTACTCTACGACATATACTTCTGGACTTCTGGAAAGCTCTGTTTAGAAAGTGCCTGCTCAATAACAGAAAAGTGCAAGCTAATATCAGGAAATATCTATTGCATGTCCTCCAAAAAGTTGGTTGCCAGTTATCTGTTTATTTTCCCCTAAATTGTGTGTTAAAAAAACCAACTTGACAGTGTTAAATTTGATCCAAGTCTAAGTTAGAAGCTCTAATTTGTCAGTTGTATGAATGAATGCTCATGGCCTGATTGATGTGATGCGTTGCTTTATGAAACGGTGAATTACAGTATCACTTTATGCCCCACTTGTGTGTGCATTTTACAGTATTAGACAAACAAAACCATAGAATTCAGCCTCTGTGCTTGAAAGGCACTGTCACGAGTCTATTTAACGTCCCGGTGTCCCGGCTGTTGGGAGGAAGATGCGTTTTCTTGCATGGACTCATTTTGTCTGTCTTTCCTCAAAAATGTTCCTGAAGCGTTTAAGTGAAAGCATAAACCCAGCAGTTTTCCAGAACAAAATAACTGTCATACACACTTTCTTTGTCTTTCTCTTTCACTCGCTCTCTCGCAAGCGAGCACACACACACACACACACACACACACACATATAAACACATACAGTCAAACACAAATGTACACATTCAGACACACAAAAAAAAGCCACACTCTTTCTCTCTGTGCTTATGTCTTTGGGAACAATTAAATCTCTCCCTTAGATTTTACTCAGGGTTGAAGAACAGGGAGATGGTATGTGGAGTGTAATGATTGCTGACACAGAGTTGTAACACTGGTAACTGTGTACATTTGTGTATGGATATGTATGTGAACAGACCTGTGTATGTTAGGGATTCTGGATTTAGTATCCACAAGTTTTCAAATCGTGCTCTTGATTGACAAACTCCTTCTGAAATACCAGTCCCATTTTGAAGCAGTGAATGTGATATGTTTGCTTCATCTTAGCTGTATCTTGCATCACTTTTTCTACCAGAAAAATAAAAAAATCTCCAAATCCCTTATTTTATAGGATTTTGCTTGGATATAAACTAAATTTAAAGCAAGTAATAAGTAATATTTCTATTTGTGCACTTGCTCTTGTCTTAAACGCACAAGATTCTTAATACAAATAATTCTTAAAAAATGCAAAAATAGGTAATTGTCACATATCACCTTAATTTAAAAAAGAAGTTGTAAGAGATAGTCAGTTGAACGAGTTACAATTGGAAGGTCTCTATTATGTGTGTTTCGCATGTTTTCTGAATTCTGAATCATCACACTGAGAGACAGCCATGGTTAGGACAGTGCTGTCAGGAGCATTCATGCTACAGTATCACTTGAACTTCCTCTTAAACTGCCCCTCCTCTCACATCAGCACAACTGAACAACACTGCTTTGAACTCCTTTATACATCATGTACACACACACACACGTACATACACACACCAACTCCAAATGCTTGCGCCTATCAGCACACACAGAATACATATAGTCAAGAGTACAAACACACACATACACACAGAATTAAACACACAGATTGCAGAAAATCCATTAATGTGTTCATGTTTTTGGAGAGGATGGTGACTGTAAAAAGAGTATGTAGTGTAAAAAAAAAAAAAAAAAAAGTAGAAAAAAATAAAGAAATATTGCCATAGTAGACAGCTGGTAAACATGCACAGAGATAGCCTCTGTTCCCATAAGTCCGCCTAGAAATGAATGGTATAACCTTTCAGGCCTTGTTTTGAGAGGGCGTGGCCAAACACCACATTGCATGCTAGAATGGTAGATCCTTATAGATAATCTATGGCTAGACCTCTCCTTGCCTTTCTCTTCTTTCACCCCGTCTTCCCTTTCTCTCTCTCTCTCATTTCCTGCTGTATTCCCACCTTGCCTGCTGTTGTGTTCTCCATGCCTATCTCAGTCTTTCATTCCTCTTTTTTTTTGTAGCCTAGTTTTTACTTTTTTGTTTTACAAATGTGCATGCACAGGCATCACTAAATTGTTGATGTTTTTAAAAGAATATTTTGTTGCTGAGGCCATGCAAAGTGTTTTGAATATTGCCCTTATATGTGGAAAATGTCTTCTGAATGCTTTACATAATTTCTGCTGTAAAATGAAATCAGAATAAAAAGAAAATTTGCACTTTAACTTATTTTTGCCTGATATTCTTTCCTATTCTGATTCATTCAAACAAATGTGTTATATGTCTTGTTCTATTTGTCATAGGCTCTAAGCATTATGGTGTTCTGCACACTCTTCGGGGCACAGGGCAAAATCTGTAACATGCTATAGCCCAAGAGCTGTTAGAATGGACGAGCCTATAGATCCAAAAAAGGGAGTTTTTTCTTGCCACTGTCACCTCAAGTGCTAGCTCTGGGGTCAGGCTCTGGGTCTCTGTAAAGTGTTTTGAGACAATTTGATCGGTGGCGCTATATAAATAAAATTGAATTGTATTGAATTACACATTGCAGTTCCCGTAAATATATTGTTGTAAATCTACTTTTAAAATGCATTTATTGTGTGTTGTGTGATGGGTTGGTCACTCTCATTTCTGGAATAAAATGCCCACTTTTGAAGGTTCAGGATGAGGTGCTCTGAAGTGAAGGGAAATCTTAGTGAAAGCTTTGCATGATTATTAGTTTGTGCTTGAATGTGTTCTAACAAAACATTTTTGCAACCAAATTAGCTTAGACTAGTTTGTGGACGATTGGGAGGCATGAGTAAATAAAGAAAATGACAACTAATTGTGTGCTCAGGCTAAAGATAAAACATTTCTGTCTATGCAAACGTTATGACTATGTACTTCTACCGTTTGAACATATTTCATGTGCCTGTGAGTTTAAAGGTAAAAGGATATGTCCATAGAAATAGGTTGTGAGGTACTGACATAATATAAAAGTCTGGTTTGTCCAGAGCAGGGCCAGTTCTTTACACTCACTTTATAAATATAACTGTATTTGTTTAAGCATTGTTGGTGACCGTGTTGCCATAGTGTTTAAGGAATGCATTGAACCACTGGAATAAGACACAGGGTTTAGAGTCAGCCCTGTTAGACGTGTGGAACATCAGCTCTGCCGGAAAATTACTGGTACATTCTGATCACGTCACGTCAATTTCTTTTTACCGTAAAAATGTTGTTTACCTTTTTCCCCTGAGGTCTAATACGATGCCAGATTCGTTCAACCAGTCTTTCGACGGTGGAGACATATTATAAGAGTTATGGAGTGTATTTCTTGTAAACAAAATTCTCATTTTCCTTAACCCTGTTAAAAATATCGTTCATTTCAGTGTGCATCGCCTGCCAAATCCACGGTAATTACGGTAGTAAGCGGAAATGGCGTAGACTCGCAGCTGATATAAGGACGTGGTTCGTTCCGGTGAAAAGTGGATTTCGCTGTTTCAAGCGAGACGGTTTTAGACTGAAGTTAATTATGTTTTAATCATCAAATGTATATGTTTTTAGAACTAGGTGGTTTGGTTTTAAAAGACAATAATGTCTTTGTGTGTTCCCTTTGAGAACTGGACTCTGTAACGCCTTCTCCTGCTGCTAAGCTCTCCATCGACTGAAGAAACAATGCAGGCCTAGCAAGCAGCTAATGGTAGCTAGCGGAAGCTAATCGGATAACGCTGGTCCAGCAGACTGCAGTGGGATTTAAAACCTTGGACGAAGCCGTTTTTCGACGCTGTAATAACATCCATTCCGGTATGATTCAACTGCTTCTGTATTTTATGATGCTTTTCGCGCGGCCTATGTCGTTCAGCCTTTTTTGGGGGGATTAGCCGCTAATCTTTTAACGGCATATTTTCAGAAAGTTGAAGCGTTAGCTTGTTAGCATTAGCGAGTTAAGTAACGTTACCTTGTTGATTTGGTAATAGAAGTCCGTCTGTGTCAGTGAGATACAGATGTCCGTGGCCAGAAAAGTGACACTCAGACGTGGGATTAATTTAATTTTCAGACAGTGGTCTGATTATATTTGTTAATAATTGCGATCACAGCTTAATTATTCACCGTGGTCCGTCACATTCGTTTAAGAGCCACCCTGTCAGCATACACACCTCACTGGCTCATTTTTCTTGTGTGTGGAAATTGTAGCTCAAGAGGTTTTGTTTTAATCACATCCATCGCATACTGGCCCACCTTTGCATTTAAGGTCTCAGCTTGACAGTGCATAGACACACTGTCTGAGCCGTCCTAGCACTGGTTTAATTTCTAGCGCTAAGAAAACACTTTAATTAAATTTTTTTTGGGTGGGTGGGGGCAAAAAACATCAGCCTGTCTATGAAAACATAATTTCCCCACAATACCGTTTCCATCCCACCCAAGCAGAGGAGGAAGAGGGGGAAACCAAAATACAAAGAGCCTTTCTTAAGAAGAAAAAAATAAACTATACTGAGAGATTGTACACTTCAAAATCAATTTCATCAGTGTGCTTCCAATCCATCCTTTTTTCTGATGCATTTATAATAGAAATATACCTTTTTACTTGGCTTTATAGTTCCCTTCTTTATTTCCATCTGGATTAATGCTGAAATAGTTAGTCGATCGACTGAAAATCAATACTCAGTTATGCTGATAATCGATTAATAAGTTTTCAAGCAAAAATGGAAACTGATTACTGATTCTAACAGGGATAATGTATTATCATTTTCATTTTTCTATGTCACTTTATAGATAAAATAATTAACTAATTCAGAACATAATATGCGGGTTACCCAGTAATGAAGCCTGTTAGTTGCACCCCCTGGAATATACTCACAGAGTATGTACCAGCGTGCCCTCATCGCACCCACATTTCCAGCAAGTTACATAATCTCCTCAACTCATTATATATTACTTATTTTTTTTGTTTATATTAAGGTTGTTGGATTTTTTTAAAACCCACTTGCCAGTTTATTAATTACACCTACCTAAAACTACAATCTAATACAACAGTCAATAAATAGTACCTGAATGAGGCTTATACATTTTTGGTTTATGTTTTAAGTTTTCAGTGCTCAATTAAGTTGCTGATTATTTTCTTGATTCATCATTTAGTAAAATGTAAATGTGAATTGTTACATTTTCACAGTAGTTGCTGGTTAATATTTTGTAAATCGACTAATTGATAAATCAGCTTATTGCTCAGCTCTTGTTGTTGTTGAAACTGTTTTAAAGAGGTGTTGCACTTTATGGTAATTTTGGAGTCTGTAGTTTGTTGTCCAGTTGAAGTGGGTTACATTTTGTGTTAACACAATACCAAAATATATGACTTTGTTGCGATGCCTGCCTAAATATCACAGGACCAATGCTGAAACAGAGACACCCCAAAAACCTAAAACATCAGGAAAGGTAATTGAATAATATTGAAAAATTAAAATCTAATTTGAATAAATAGAAAACTAGGAGATGTGTTCAGTAGATTGCAGACCTCCGTCAAGGAGGTGCATTGAGAACAGCATCTAATTAGACTCAGCACCTTCTTGGCAGAGGTCTACACTCTGAGCACATTTTCTAGCAATAGAAGTGATTACTGACAAAAATGTACATGTGTCACTGTTGAGCAGGGTATTGCAATACCTTCCTATTATATTGCGTAACACTAGTTACACTTTACTTAAAATTAATTAAAAATTATAATAATTAGTTTACACTCACTGATGTTAATGGGATGGACTGTTTATGATGGATTACTTATCATTCTAAGCATGAAAAGTTTTTCATTTTTAGTTAGTTCAGGTTCTTTTTGGTGCATCTGTCTAATTCTCATGAATCTCTTTTCAGCTATGAGCTCTCAGCTGCAGGTCTTCTCTCCTCCCTCGATCTCCTCCAGTGCCTTTTGCCGCGTTAAGAAGCTGAAGGTGGAAAGCAATGTCTGGGATGTGTCCACCACTGAAGCTTACAGCTCCATAGCAGGCCAGTCAGCATATACCTTCACGCCTGCAATGGCTGTGCCGCCCTTCCCACCGTCCCTGGTCTTCCCCCCTGCAGCTCCCGGCTCCAGGGGTCAAGTGGTGGTGCGGGCAGCAGATAGCACCGGAAGTCTTCCCCGTGGTTCCAGTCGGCGCGTCACTGAGCAGGCGGCGTCCTCCTCTTATGCCCATGCTGAGACATCCTCTGAAACAAGGGGGCACAGGCACGGGCAGAAAAGAAAGATTGAGGAGGCTAACGAAGGCAGCGGGAGTGGATGTGGCAGTGTCCAAATATTAGAGGAGCTCTCAGCTCCTGCAGCAACGTACTCCACCCGTACAGGCGGCGGCGGCGGAGGAGGCACAGGCCAGTCTATACCCCACTCGGCTCCAACCACTAAAAGCAGTAGCTCCAATGGTGAAGGAGATTATCAGCTAGTGCAGCATGAGATCCTCTGCTCGGTGTCCTGTAGCTATGAAGTGCTGGAGTTCCTGGGAAGAGGCACGTTTGGGCAAGTAGCCAAGTGCTGGAAGAGGGGCACCAATGAGATTGTGGCCATCAAGATCCTAAAAAACCATCCATCATATGCTCGACAGGGCCAAATTGAGGTCAGCAGACATCATTTTCTTGATAAAATATTTGTGTGCCCTGCTTTGATATCAAACCAACAGTGGTTACTGCCTTTACAAAATTGGCAGAGAGCTTCTTGTCTCTCGACATTTTGACTCCAGGAGTCAAGTAATATACAGTAATATATAGTATTCATAATATGAAATAGTTGCACATGCATTGATTTAGAATATGCTGCTAAGTTGTTTGGTTTTTTTCCCACAACATCTAAAGCCAGTTTATCAACACTGCATTAACCTGGACCATAGGCTTCTTTGTGTGGAAAATAGGTATACTGTGTCATGGGTTCCACCATACTTGCAGATGCCTCACAGATGTGTTGTTGGTTTAGGTCATTAAACTGAAATGCACATGATGTGAAAGGGCCTCCCATTCAGCAACTGTGGTACTAATGACACTTGGCAGTTTTAAGAAACCTGCAGCTGTTGTAACAGACCCACACTTACAATAGCATAAATATGCACTTTATTATTTTTGCGTTCCATGGTGTTAAATGTGTGTGGACCAGCATGAACAACACGGAGTTGTTCCTTTGTCTTTTATAGGTAGGCATCCTGAACCGGCTGAGTGCAGAGAACGCAGATGAGTACAACTTTGTGCGTTCATATGAGTGCTTCCAACACAAGGGTCACACCTGCCTGGTGTTTGAGATGCTGGAGCAGAACCTGTACGATTTTCTCAAGCACAGCAAGTTCAGCCCACTCCCCTTACGGCACATCAGACCCATCCTACAGCAGGTTGGCAAAGTGTTTTGACAGACATTCATATTTTTAACTTTGGCCTTGATGTCTGTTATTATGTAATTACCATAGTTCTGTTTTTTATTGTTAATGTAAACTTTAAATCTGAAACTTCCCCATTTATTTTTTTAAGTCTTACACCTGAATTAATATTTGTGTGTTTGTATCTTTAGGTGGCGACAGCTTTAATGAAGTTGAAGAGCCTGGGTCTGATTCACGCAGACCTGAAGCCTGAGAACATCATGCTGGTCGACCCTCTCAGGCAGCCCTACAGGGTGAAGGTCATTGACTTTGGCTCAGCAAGTCACGTGTCCAAAGCTGTTTGCTCAACGTACTTACAGTCTCGCTACTACAGGTTGGTGGTTGGTGCTTTGCTGCCCTAAATACATCTTCCTTTGTAATATTAGGAGCATGTGTGCTTTTGTAACTCAGCTGTATTTCTTTGGTACTAGTCCTTTCGTTTTCTTTTTGTTGTCTAGGGCTCCAGAGATCATTTTGGGTTTGCCGTTCTGTGAGGCCATTGACATGTGGTCTTTAGGCTGTGTGATAGCTGAGTTGTTTCTGGGCTGGCCTCTCTACCCCGGAGCCTCGGAGTACGACCAGGTCAGTACAAATGAAAGTGCTTCTCATGCATCGTCTGTGGTTAAGGATAAAGCTCAAATGGGAAAGGCTAAGCCATAAGACAAAATCAAGGCTGCAAGTTTAGTTGGTAGCAGGTCACAGAAGTACTGTGTGTGCTTTGTAGGAACTCACATTGCTTTAAGTCAAGAGACAAAGTGCTGCAGAAGAACAAGCATGACTACAAACTGTAAGGGTATTGCAGTTAATCACTTTATTTTAGTAATCTTCATGGCACTTACTGTTTTGTGTCTTTTTACAGATACGTTACATTTCCCAGACTCAAGGCCTACCAGCAGAGTACCTACTGAGTGCCGGCACTAAGACCAGCCGCTTCTTCAACCGAGGCCCCGACTCTAGCTACCCACTCTGGAGGCTGAAGGTGAATAAAACCACATATGAAATCGTTCAGAGTATCTGATTAATACCTTTTTGCCTGGAAAGATAAACAGACATAATATTCTCCTTCCAGACCCCTTCCGAGCATGAAATGGAGATGGGCATCAAGTCCAAGGAGGCCAGGAAGTATATCTTTAACTGTCTGGATGACATGATGCAGGTAGATCGCAGTATTTCTTACAATATTTCAACGTAGTGCACTTTTGCACTTCAGACACCCGTTTTTACGGTTCACATTACCGATACCTGATAATGTTTATTTGACCCGTCTGTGGTGTTTTTTTGTCAATTCTAGGTCAACCTGTCGTCTCATTTGGAGGGGACGGACATGTTGGCGGAGAAAGCTGATAGGCGAGAGTTTATAGACCTCCTTAAGCGGATGCTCCGCCTGGATGCTGACAAAAGGATCACACCTACAAAAACTCTGGGTCACCCCTTTGTCACGATGAGCCACCTCATGGATTATCCCCACAGCTCCCAGTAAGTGGGTGTGTGTGTGTGTACTAAGATGCACATATGTTAGTTTAGGTGAAAGCATATTGACATGTCATCGCTGAAACACTGTCACTCAATCCTCTCCAGTGTGAAGTCATGCTTCCAGAACATGGAGATCTGCAAGCGCCGGAGCTCCTATGACAGTGGCAAATCCTTGTACTCCGCCAATGCCGTCCCCAGCGCTGCAGCGGGCAACCTCACCGTTACCTTCAGTAGCCAACTCAACCAGCATAACCAGGTATGACCCATATCTTCACCACAATAGTCTGTGTGTGTGTGTATGGAGCATGTCCTCCAAGTGGACTAGAAACTAGTGTAACAAGAACAACTACGTGTACGTGGCGTCCACAGCTTTCTGCAGCTGTCTGTGTGCACACCTGCAAGGGAGTATAATTGAGGCCTAACTCCTCTAGTATTAATCAGTGGTGTTTTTAATTTCCTCTAACAGGTGCCTTCTGCGGGGGGAGCGGTGCCTTTGCTGAACTACCAGCCAGCTCTCTACCAGCAGGCGACCATCAACATTCCCGGGCTGGCTCAACAGAGTGTCCCGATTCCAACGCGTCCTGCTGGGCTGTGTAGCCAGACAGAACCCTTCCAGCAGACTCTCATCGTCTGCCCACCCTCCACTATTCAAGGTAAAGGATACAGTTGCATTCAGACGTAAAACAGGCAGAACAACACAAGGGGCTTCAGCGTGTTCGTGTTTGAAGACGCATCAAGTGCAAAGCAGCGCCACAGTGGTTTATTTTGATTTGATTTGTGTCAGGCTCCCTCTGTCAGCACTGTGAGAATTGTGTCATTGCTTTATCTACATTTTAACTGCTAAATCACTTGAACCGTCAGAACCTGTATACGTTGTTTATGTGCCATAGTATCCCACTTTCTTTTGTAATAACCCTGCTCTCATATCCTGGCTTCTATAATCAGAATACCTAAAATGCCTATCATTATGGGATACTGGTTATGCACGTAAACATACTCTGTGACCCGTTGATCGTCAGTGTTCTGTGATCACTGATCAACATTGTTTTTGTGGGATTTTCCATTTCCAGGGCTACAGCCTTCCAGTAAGAGTTCCAGTTTCCCTGTTAGGATGGAGAACTCTGTACCTATAGTACCTCAGAACCAGTCTTCTCAGTCCTTGCAGATCCAGCCAAGTATGCTCACACAGGTAAGAGTTTGTTGGGTGTGTGCGTTCTCAAATGTCAGATGACTGAAGGACAAGAGACATAATTCTTTGTATTTTTTTCCTCTCTTATTTTCATTTTGGGTCACCCCTGGCATTACAGTAGAGGTGTGGACACCTTGGTGGAAAAATTAGTGTCACGTGTAAGACCTCTGTCACCCTTGGCAGGATTTACCCGAGGGTGCTGCACCATTTGTTTCCAGTAGAGCTGTGACCTGGGAGTTACAGGAACCCTGTGTAGTGCGCAGTTGGTAAATTGGTGGAGTGATTGCTGCCAACAGTCCTGTCTGGCTCATGTTCCCACATGAAGTTGATGCAAGAAATCGCAAGAAAACCTATATCTGATAACACGTCTTCAGACAGACACAGTTACGTGATTCAAAGCCAAATAGGCAGTGAAGCTGAAAAAGTCAGTCCTTGTCTGCTGACCTTCTTCTCAACCAGGAGTGTTTACGGGTCAACCTTTGGCTTGATGTAGTGAACGGGCTTTTCTGTCAGAGGTGGGAATGATACCAACGTTTAAATGTCAAATAACCGACTCCCTAAAAGACAGAGTGAATAAAGAAAGAGCGAGAGAGTAAGGGAAAATATGTGAGAGAAAGAGGATTAGTGCACACTTATGACCTATGAGAAATAGGGAGTGTGTATGTGGACAAATAGAGACAGACTGTAACTGAAACTTAACTGTTGTTGTTGTTGTAACTTTTCAGTGTTATTCCGTGTAACTCTTTGTTTCACTGTAATGAATGGAGCTACACTTCAGACTGAAGCCTCGACTAACAATGACAACTCATCTGAATGGGTCTAAAGTGGGTTGAAAACTCACTGAGTAGACCTGCATCATGTAGGAAGGAGCGGAAGTTGGATGTTGGATGTTGAAAAGTGGTTTTTAGATTTGTCACATTAGGTTAGTCTACTTACGTCATTACAGGATGTTCATTTTACACTATTCATCTTCTGTGAATGCTGATGTAACTTTAATTTCATTCACAGCAGGTCCACACAGATTTCCTTGACACTGTGCACATGTTTTTGTCATCCATCAGTCAGTAACCTCAACTCAAGGTTGCTATAAAAATCTGACAACCATGATGGAAAACACGTCAATGGCACCGAGCTGAGAGCAGCGGGGCCCAGTTTTGCTCATTCATGGATACGCTGAGTGCATCCAGAAAGTCTCCCTGCTGGGGTTCTCCTTTCATGCCCTCCCTCTGTTCTTGCTGCCAGCAGAGCTGGCCAAAGTTTGGAGAAGAAGAAGCATAGATTATGTTGTTCAATAAAAGGTTTGCTTTCAGTGCAGATGTTGGTTATTTCAGTGCATTTACATGACTGAGTTTTGAAATGGAAAAAAAAAATGTGGCTTGAGTGAGTGTTTTTGTTTGTGTTTCTGCTGATTGCATCCTGCCTTGGATTTGCTTCCAATACTGATTGGACTGCCTCTCTGGGCTAAGCCTCTCTGATTCCCAGTCTCCTGTCTGGGATGGAGTCCAGATGTGTTGTGCGGGAGACTCATCTGGCACAAAAAGCTAGTTAATTGCTGTTTGCTAAAATTAGGAATAATTGCAGCACCCCGCAGACGTCAGGTGTCCAGATGGCCAGTGGTACGAGTGTGCATCTCTTGTG
The DNA here is from genome assembly GCA_037833715.1 of Toxotes lorentzi. NCBI lineage: Eukaryota > Metazoa > Chordata > Actinopteri > Toxotidae > Toxotes > Toxotes lorentzi. Next base: position 10,373,668 of record JBBMJY010000018.1, read on the forward strand.
CAGCTGGTTTTATCTGCTCCGTCCCTTCGTCTGAATCAGATACAGCTTTGAAGGACATTACTTTTCATCCTACCCTAACACTGCCCTCCCCTATCCTCCCTCCCTCCTCCAGGGTTCCTGCACACCCCTGATGGTGGCCACCCTGCACCCACCCTCAGCAGGCATAGCCCCCCAGTATTCTCTGCCCCTTGGGTTGGGCACCGGGGTGTGTCGGCCCACCCTCCTGGAGCACACAGCCACAGTGCTGGTAAAGCAACGATGATATCCCTGAAGAACGACATGCACATGCACACCCCCTCTACCACTAACAATGCCATCTCTCTCCTGCCCCACTTTCCCTTTTCTTTTCATTTGTTTGCAATTTTTCCTCTCCCTCTGTGCCACATGTTGTATGGGGATAGTCTTTATTTTGTGTATCACATTTCTACATTCTCACTCGTCACATGTGGACTCGTCATGGTTGTCAGAATCATGGTTGGTCGGTGTTTAATAGAATTTTTTTTTTGTCTTTTTTTTGATCACCATTATCCTTCTTGGTTTCATGTTTTTAAATCCCCCTTTGTGACATTGGATTAGACATTGACAAAATTTACAATCTTTCCACTCCAGACGATGCCCTCTCCCCACGCCATCCATGCGCTCTCTCATTCCCTCCCCCCACAGTCTCTCCCCATAGGTGTGCTGAGGGCATGGAGCGCATGTGTTGCTGAGTTGGTCTGCGCTTTGCTTGCAGCTTCTCTTGTCCTGTCCATCCTTGATTTCAGCAGAGGAGGTTGCAGCTACAAAGCTCACTAAAATCCATACTGAACAGCCTGACTCTCTGACACACGTCTTTTGTTGCAGCCCCAGAACATGTGGCATGCCTTTTCCCAAGACAGCTTATCAGCAGACTGTTTGGCATCAGTGAACTAAACTAATCTCTCTCTTCAGTGTTTCTTCTTTAACAGGCACCATGGTTCTGTGTATACTTGTCTTTATACCTGATCTGACTGTATACAGTGTTTCATTGTCTGTGCTTTGCATGATATCATCTTGTGGATTTGTTGCAGGGCTATGCTATAAAAAAGGAATGGCTTGGGAAAGGTTGCTCGCTTATCTAGCTTTGTGCTTTTTGCCTGTAGAAGAGATTGCCCATTGTTTTGCCTCTTTATTTCTCAGCATGGCTCAGTTTGTCTGGCCCATTCCAGAAGTCAAATAATTTGTGTCGATTCATAAATAGCTGACTGCTGATATTACATGTTCTGAGGTGTGCCTGTCTGTTATTTTTCTCAGCAGGCCTGGCCCACAGGCACGCAACAAATCCTCATACCATCATCATGGCAGCAAGTCCCAGGCGTGGCCATCCACAGCTCTGCCCACCAGTCGAATGTCGCTGACTCTCCCCTGGAAACACTTCACACTTCAGATGCTGCCACACAGCAGGGCCACAGCTGGAGGTCAGTCAGCCAATGACACACACTTGAATAATTTACAGTCATTTTAGAGAAGTTTGATGTCATTGTTTCTTTTGTGAGTAACTTATATCAAATGTAGACACATACTTAAGGCCTCTCGTTGTCATCAGAGTGCCATCAGAATAGTAAGCCTTCCCATGTCTTCGCGTTGTGTGTTCTCGTTTTACCACAATGTCCGTTGCTAACGTGTTTGATCTTTGACCTTCACAGGAGCACAACCCAAGCCAGGACTCAGCAGGAGAGGAAGAAGGTGAAAGCCAGACGTGGAGAGAACAGAAACAGGTTGGTACAGTCGTGCAGTTTTTATTTCTGATTTGTAAAGATAAACGAAATGGGCATATATAGAATGAAAGGTGAACTATTAAAACAGAGAGTTTTTTGTGATTGTGGTGTTTTTGATCTATAAGCTCCAAATTGTTTATTTTCTTGTAACGTTTTGAGTTTTCCTTCAGTAAAGGACTTTACACATTCCTTTGTTTTCTGGTATTTATCTGTTGTCGTGACTAAAATCACAATTTTTCTTTGTTTCTCTGTCTAGGGGTCTGTCCGCTGCATCGTTACTCAGCAGTATTGGTGTGACTCCACCCAGTTCCAGTGCCACATTGTCCCAGCCAATCATCATCTCCGACACACCCAGCCCAGCGGTCAGCATCATCACTATTCACAGTGACACCGACACAGAGGATGAGCGCAAGTTTCATCCCGCCAGGTGAGAGGGAGACACTCCTCTGAGTAATGAAACATGCATTTTGTCTGAGCATCTCTAACAGAGATCAGGGATTGTTGAGGCTCCCATTGGTGCCTCATGTCTTCCATCCATCCAACGGGACTAGTCGGTTATTTCTAGATGAAAAACGATCCTATATCCTGTCACTATCCCACGCTAATTTCTTTTATATACTGATCTAATTTTCTTGACATGACCTGTGAAATAACTGTTTCTCTGTTGGTGTTGACAGTGTTGGTCTGAGCCAGCGCACTAATGTTATCAGCTGTGTGACTGTGCACGACTCGGACTCCTCTACAGCCAGCCCCCTGACTCCTCTGCCCCGCACCCTTAACCCAGCTAGCACCATGTCATCACGCCAAGTCAAGTCTCTGGCAGTGGTGGCACCTTCAGTCAAAACCCAGGGCTCTGAGAGAGGAGCAGCTTCACGTGGACACGTAGAGACTGGTGAGTCATCCATGCACCTTTGTTTTTCATGTGCTAGCAATAATTTTATATCTAGGTGAACAAGCAGCAGAATATAATACTTACAACTTTCAATCCCCAGTGAACTACATGAAGCCTAAGAGATCCAACCGACAGCCGTGCAGTTCAGGGGAGAGCATGGAGCGTCATGGACTGATACCAAGCCAGTCACACCCCTTAAACCTCAGCCAGGTGAGTTTGTGTTCGTTGTTTCTCAAAATCAAACCGTTTTGACAGAGTTGCATCTACAAATGTACAAAATAATGTAACCACCTATTCGGATGTAAACTCTTCAGTATTTTCATCGCAGTGACAAACACTGCTACTTAGATTAATCGCATTACTTTGAACATCAGAGAAAATATCAGCTTTAAAGGTTTGGGCAGTAAACAAGTTGACGTGCGCAACATCTCCAACATCTGCCGTACAGAGTTTGCATCATAAGAAGGTCCTGCACCAAGGCCTCAAAGCAGCCTGCTAACAATATTCTTAACAGTATCTAGATGAGCCTCAAAACTTGTGATTCAAAGTCTTTTGGAGGGATGAGACCAAAATCGAACATTTTGGTCTCACCTATAAACACCATGTTTGGAGAGCAGTCAATAAGGCCTCTGACAAAGAGTACACCATCCCTACTGTGAAGCATGGAGGTGGATCTGTAATGCTTTGATGGGGGGGTGTGTGAGCTACAGAGGAATTTAGTTTATATTGATTGCAAGATGAATGCGGCATTTTATTTTATCAGAAAACAATGGAGGGCAGTTTGCATTGATCGTTCCCGAAGCTGCACTCAGGACACACTTGGGCTTTCCAGCATGACAATAACCTAAAGCACAAGGCCGAGTCGAGACTACAGCGGAACAAAAAGGGAAGGTTCTGTAGAGGCGATCAGTCTCCTGACTTCAGTGTCTCTGAGACACTTTGGGTAGATCTTGAATGTGCAGTTCATTCAAAGACAACTCAAGACCTGGAGGCTTTTTGCCAAGAGGAATGGGGAGCTTTACCACAACTCATCCACGATGAACTAAAACAGTCTGAGAAGGAAACTTTTAATTGAAACTTTTTTAATGTTGAACCACTCACAACTCATAAACATTTGCAAGAAGGAGATCACGAGTAGCAGTGATATAAATAGGCCATGAAGAGTCACAAGTAAATAAGGTTGGGGGATTAGTGCATTTGTGTATAAAAGCTGCCTCAAGTTTTTAAATGTCAGTAACAAATGTCAGGTGGATTGGTCAGACTTTGCTCAAACCCACAGAGGTTAAGTTCAGTGGAGATCCCAATGTTTCTAAAGGTAACGTGTATCAGGCTCAATTTTGCGAAATGTCTAAAATGATGCACGAGACGTTTAGAATATTCCCATCTGAAGGAAACTGTGACAAACATGTCGTCTAGGATGTGAGAATTTCATTCATTATAAACACGAGTTTCCTAGAAGAGCTGGAACACACTGATTAGGAAAATTTACAATACTGTCAGACAATGTGTGATAAGATGATTTAAAAAAAGATACATGAGAGAAATCAGAGGGGAAATGTATGTGAAGGAGTTAAAATGCTTCTGTGATTTTTCTGCCTTTTTTTTTTTTTTTTTTTTATTGTTGCTTGAATACTAAGTGTTATTTCTTGTTAGGTTCAGCCGGTGGTTTCTTCATCTCAGGAGCGTTCGGGGGCGTCCCACAGTGACTCATCTTTGCGTCGCCAGCAGACGTTCCCTCCGCCCATCTCAGCCTCTCACTACAACTTCCCAGAGGTCTCCACCCTGACGTCGGCCTCAGCCCCCGGCTCCAGTCTGTACACCTACCCAGCCTCCACCACCCTCTCCTCAGCTTCTCAGGCCATGGAGCAGCTGCTGGGCCGTGGCCACAGCAGCCACGGACACTCCCCCTCCTCCGCCTATGCAGCAACGTACACCTCATCCTCCTCCTCCAGGAGAGACTCGGCCAGTCGCAGGGATTCTGTCAGTAGTCTGTTGCATGGCCTCCCCGCAGCCTACCAGCATCAGTTCGCCACTGGTTCTCCTTACGTGAGCGTGACGCCCCGGGCCGAGGCTTACAGTGCCTACCAGCTGAGCCCCAGGCGCCTCACACAGTACCCCTACCTATAGGGAATCACACACACACACTCACAAACACTTTGAACAAAGAAAAGAAAAAAAAATCTACTTCCCCACATACTATCACAAAGGGACATTCAAACTGTATGTCTAGTAGAATAACTGTTGGTCACTTATTTGTTTGCTGCTTTTGTCCACAAGAATTTCATCTCCACCTGTGGACTCTTTTAGTGTTTTTTGAAATGTTCTTTGGTATTATTTGATATTGTATCAGTTTATTTTCCCTTAAAAATATTGTTTATATCCCGTATTTTATCCCCATTTTATCCAGATGTACAATTATGGCATTGTGGTAAATGTATTTTACACCTGTTTATCTTGAGGTTTTGTGTGAAGAGAGATTATTCTCCTGTCACAAGCTGCGACGACACTTTAGGCGAGCTTATAGACGCTTGACTCACGAGGCTCGGGAAGCTGACAAAGTAACAAGTCACGAGCCAACCTTTTCACACTAATCCAGCGAGGCCCTATGTTTTTAGCTAATATAATCATGACTGTACCTTACCCGTGTCTTTGTTTACTCACAAATATGTCTTTTACTTTAAATTATGTTTTGTCAGTGTGAGGTGGGAAGAGAGAAGTCCATGAAGATGTGGAGTAAGAGACAGGTGTGGTGAAAACTGTGATGGATACATGTTAATTTAAGTGCACATGTGATAGTTTGTTAATGTAGTGACAGTGTTTTAGGCAGGATTAATCATGTCCTTATGCAATAGAAACTTTTTTTTTTTTAAACTGTATCAACTGAGTGCTGAATGTATTTATGAAGTACAGAGGAGAGGGATCACTATCCTGGGGAATGACATGAAAAGCTTTTGTTTTAAATTGTTTAAGATGAAAAGGAAAAAAAATGAAATTAACCTTTCTTTACTTTCTCTCCTTGAAATATGAAAAATTCAGTTACATGTACCGAGGGAAAAAAAAAAGATTATCTGTGAATCCTTAATGGATTAATGGCCAGTTTTTAATTGACACTTTGGAAACGCTCGATAGGACGTTGTAACAAACTACCCACACTGCTGTACAATGACTGAAGGATATTTGAGTATGCAGACTGCTGGCTGATGAGCTTTCTGGTCTGAGAAGCTACTTCAGTTGTTACCACCATTCAGTCAAAGGTGGAGTTTATTTCCCCCCAGAAAAGAATAATTTATCACATTCAGATAAATGAAGTGAGAGAGAACATTTGGATGGTTTCTGTGTTATGAAAGTTTTTTTCTTTTTTGATTTTTTTTTTTTTTTTTTAAAGTAAATCCTTCTCTGTTGTGTTTGCATCAGTTCTGTGTAATGTCTGAATATTTAACTGTATTTCATCTTAACATAGTATAGTTAAGAGGCTCTTTGGTAGAACTAATTCAGGGAAAAAGGTTTCAGCTCAAATAATCCACTGTCACTGTTTTCAATAAAATAACCACAAATTCATAGACATGACTGGTTTCTTTTTTTTTTGTTGTTGATTTGATGATGACTCCACTCTGCCACCGCTGTTTGTACAGTGTCTGACGAGAACAGATTAGAGACTGTTCAGGCCTTTTCTAAAACCAGTAGCAGAGTAATCTGCACACCAAGCAAACACTTAAAAAGGAATCTGCAGATAACGCAGGGAGAGGGAAAATTTATGATGATCTACGTCTCTGTTTTTATGAAGCTTTTATTTCCAGAGCAGTGTCAGTCACTTCGGACCAGTAGCTAATTATGATTATAGTGTATAACACTGAACGCTGACTACAATAATATAAAATATATACTCTTTGTGAAAGAGAGGGATGTTGTGACTGAATGACTAAAGCCGTGACTCCAGCATGATGAAATAAAAACATCGAGCCAACATTATCGACAATGACACATTCTGTACTGCAGATCTAGAGCCTGTGTAAATAACAGTAACTTTGTTTATATATTTCTTTTTTCATGTAGTTAAGGCACATAGTGATTTTAAAATATCTGCCATATAAATACGATAATGCCTGTGGATTTATATATGATTTCATATAAAATATTAAACATGATGTATTACAGATTATTTTATTAATATTTACATTAAATACATATGAGAATAAAATCTTTCATATATTTAAGTTTTTGGGAGAAAAACATTTGTTATGTTTCACATTTATTAAATGTGAAAAACTATAAATATTTGGGAGAATCTATTAATATACATGGAGCAACTCAAAGACTGAAGAAGCTTAATGTGAAAAAATGAAATGTGTTAAAGTTTTGTAAACGCTGTGTAATATTTAAGGATCATTTTAATGTAAATAAACATAAAAACAGGCTCTAAAACATGAAATGATACATGATGCTAAATTAGCAGACGTCACATAAGTGAATCCAGTGAAAATGCAGAATATATATATAAATTCAATATTAATAAATAATATTTTAATAATTTAATATTAAGTTGTTTTTTTATCAAGGAAAACTATTGAAGAATTATTCAGAGTGTGTGTATGAAATTGAAATATTTCCATCAGGTTTTCTGAAATTTACACATCACGGCATCACATTTTATCCAACAACATTTATGGTTATTTTACAAAGTGAGAATTATTTTTGTCTTTAAAACCTGACGTTAAATAAACTGTAAACTGTACAGGTGTGTCATTGTTGGTACATATTATTTCAATTATAAAAAAGCACAATAATGCTCTAAAAATATATATTCAAGTGTTACTGTGACATCATCAGAGTTTAGTAAAACTGTTTATTATCTTAAGCTCTTGAAAGTTTTTATTTCCAAACTGCAAACTTAAGTGATTCAAATTTCTGTGGTGCCGGACGGTTTGGAAAAAGGTTACTAACTAAAGAAAGCATTTTAACCGGAGTAATGTTTATTTTTCTTTTTTTTTTACTTAAAATATAAAAAAATAATTTAATTTTCACAGGTGTATTTGTGATTTCTGACACAGCCAGACTGACTGAAGGAGCGAAAACTATTTTAATCCAAACTGTATCTACTTTTTTTCCACTCAGTCCAAGACAAATAAAGTCCAGACACTAATAAGAAAAAAATATTTCTGAACAACTTTTATTAAAATACTGCCCATGTCTGGAACATTGTTCTTCATGGTTCATCCAGTAACACTTCACAGATGATGTTGACTTTACACGGAAATGTTGTCTGTACAATAGACAGTCAATAGTTGGGATTTTGTTTACACTGTATAAATAACTGATAAACTGATGCAAATCCTTCATGTCAATGATACATAGAATTAGAAAATACAGCTCCAATCTACACCTGATGTACCAAAATAAATGCAACTTACTGTACAGATACAAAAAAAAATTTACATTATGCAGTGTTTTACAAAATACAACATTCCTTATACCAGTGAATTACTTTAAATAGGAATGAGCTCTTCACACTTAAGTTGGGCCTTAAAGTCAGTTTTGAGAAGACTGATTAAATATTGATTCACAGATGTTTCACAGTTCCTCTTATAGTGATTTAAAAAAAAAAAAAAAAAAAAAACTATACAGCAGTGTTTCACAACAAATTCATAGAAAATATGTTGTCTTAAAGACAGTGTAGTCCTTTTAAAACCACTTCCAAAAAACAGAAAAAAACAAAAACCCAAAAACTTCACATCAGTGTGGCTCTGGCCATGCAAACCATCCTGAGTATTGCACTGCAGACATGCTGCCACGTTCATCAGGTCTGTCAGGTCAAACAGGACAAGAAAGGTCGATGCAACCGAAATGTCTTATGCTGGTTTCAGTGTCAGCAGATCTCTTGTTCTTGCAGCAGCACACAACTGAACATTGTTTGAAGCCTGGACATGAAGCCAGTCTGTCTTGAGTTAGTGCTAAAATAAAAAAAAAATTAAAAAACAGAATTAGAGGGATGTGTTTGAATAAATAAAAATTAACGCAGCTCGTTTCAAATGAGTCAAATTATTGTATTGAAAAACTGAATCACAGGAGGCTGTCGCAAAGGACACACTTACAGGTCTGGCTGGATGAGCTGGGTCTTTGTGTCATTCAAATCCTCCACTGATTTATCCTTCCTCACTTGCTGCTCTTCTGCAATCTGGTCCCAGATCTCCGTGTTGACCCACAGGGCGCCGGGCAGGGTCAGACTGGCCCGGGTGCAAGTAATCCAGCGGCACAGAGGGCAGGAGACGGTGCGGATGACTCCATCCAGCTTGGACAGTTTCTCCAGGCAGGGGGCGCAGAAAGTGTGATTGCAGTGCAGGACCCGAGGGATCCGGTCGCTGCGGGAGTACTCGTAGCAGCACACAACGCACTCGAGCTCCTCATTGATGAACATGTTGACTTCAGTGTAGATGTAGATAGAGGATGATACGGAAAAAAACAGAGTGTAATCCTTCACCAGACTGAGGGACAACCTGCAGAACACGACATGACAAAAACATGTAAAAAAAAAAAAAGAAAATCAGTACAGGAAAAATGAAAAAAATGGTTTCTTTTGCTGACAATAAATGCTCTTAGATAATAGAAAGCATCATTATTACTATAGTAAAAAGACATCTACCAGCTCTTTTAGAACAATACTTACTTGCAGGGTAGACAGAGGCTGTGTTTTGCTTTCTGCTGGTTTGAGTGAGGTTTGCTGTGAAGTGAAGTGGCTCAGGTGCTCTTAAAGCGGTTTGTCACGTGGGGGCTGAAAAATTTCCAAGGAAGTGTTGCCCTGAGGTAACTAATGTTCTGTGGAACTGCACCGAGCCAAACGTAAACAGGCACCTGGATTCCAAGTTTTATTATCTCATCAAAAGATTATAACGTTTGTGAGCAATCCCATTTTGATTTAGATGAGTTTTATTAGAAAGAAAAGCGACCTTTGTGAAACAAGGTCCCTTTTTTTGTGTTTCTGCACAATTTAAAGCATGATTTGAAGCAGCTCAAGGGAAGGTTTTCTAAAACGCCCTGCCAAGCAGGGTAATTTATTTGCATTTACTATGAAAACATACAATGTCACACAAGATTAACTGAAGCATGGAAATCTGGGCATTTGCTGTATAATCACACAAACGCACTCCCATCATCATCAGTTTGTCTTTTTTTAACTTTTTCTTTCTTTTTCTTTTTTTTAAAGATGGTGCCAAGAAAAGAAGAAGAGCAATAGAAGGCGAACTTTCCGCTTTCACCATTTTTCTGCTGAAACATTAGATACACAGTAGAACCATCTTTACTAAATGCAATGCACAACAGTAAATTATCAGCAAATGTGTGAGCCTGGTCCACGGCCTGTCTGTGTGTTTGTCCACAACGCCCTGCTTAACAAACACTAAAAGGTTCCTCAGAACCGAGACAGATAAGCCGAGGTCGTCTCTATAAATAAAGAGAACAAAAACATTGAAGAAAAAAAAAAAAAGAAAGAAAATAATATACAAAAACAAAACATTGGTTCTCTTCATGTGTCTTCTTATTTGGACCTATATAGAGTGGTGCTAAACTGGTTAGCTAAGCCAATTAGAAAAACAAAACAAAAAAAAAAACAACTACTGGTACTGCTCTCTGTTTACTTTCTGTGCAGACACTGGGTTCACTGCTTGGCTCATGGGTTGACTGGAGAGAACACCTGGACTCGCATCAGGCTTTGACCCTGTATGTGGCTCTCCCACAGACTCGTCAGGCCAGGTTTGTGTTTTTATGCTGTGATAGACACTTACCGATACCCGGCTGTAGCAGGACTACATTGTTTACTACTTGAAAGTGATGGATCATCTGAAATTTGACCTACTGATGACATGCAGAAGTACTAAGTGTTTCTATAGCGCTGCTGCATACTGTGATTTGTGCATGTGTATTTTTGCTTGCCCTTATTTGAAACACAGACCACCAGGCCTTTGCTATGTTTTTCGATTCATCATAAAAACGACATGTCTCAGGATAATGTCACAAATTGGTGAGGTGTTCTTTCTGGTATGTGGTTAAGCCATGTTTTTTTTTCTTTTCTAAATCCGGAGAACACCACATTCCTACGAAACAAAAACAACTTCCTCTTCCTTTTTTTCCTTTACCCAGATTTACTCCTGTGTACCCAATGCACAATAACTAATTGCCTCTGGTGACAATGTGGAACTGTCGGTTGAGAAACGGCTTCCGAACTCGTCTGCCGCTTAATGAAACTCAATGCCCAGAAGCTATATGGAGATGTATAAATCCAACTCCAGTCCTGACTCTGAACACAACGAGCACTGCAACAGCATCAAGTCATGCCCTGAGAAGGCTGTGTGATCTGATGAATGACCAGGAAAGACTGCGGGGGGACAGACTTTTTGTAGAAGTGATGGGCAGGAGGAGAGAGAATTGTCTACTTAATTGTTAAAGAAACAAGTTTCTATGAGTCATGTTCATGACCGAGCAGGAAAACAGTGGTGCATTTTATTCCACCTCAGTAAAACATGTTTCTCCGTAACAAACTACAACCTGTCTGTGTGTCATCGGTTCTACGCTCTTCGGCAACCCATGAGCCAAGTTTGTTCCTACTGCTGACAGTACACAGAGTGGATCACAACCTTTTTAATAAGCCCCTCCAAACCCCCGGCCCTACTGCCACTCCCGTCCACCCCCCCACCTCCTTCCCCTTCCTCTTCTCAATCCTTCCTGGATGGGTCGGCTTTGAGCTTCCGTCTTCCAAAGTCCATGGTGGTGGTGGTGGTGGTGGTCATGGTCGTGGAGGGGTTTAACCCAGGACTGAACATCCCTTCCCCCACGTAGTGTGTTTGTAGAATGTGGAGTCCACTAGCTGGCTCGTCTGCAGGGGGGAGCGTCGCCCTACAACGCGGGCTCCTCTCACTCCTGAGCTATGCTCCTCAGCACGTACTTCACTGTGTAGGCGAACGCCGCAAAGCCTACAATCACAAACAGGTTGGCTAGAGCCCCACCTAGAAGTCCATGGTTGCGATTGGCCTGCTGAAGGCCAGGGGCGGGGTTGGCGCCCCCGAGCGGGACGGGGCCTCCGTTGAGGGCGGGGAGGCCATAATGGGCGTGCTGAGGGTCACCGTCGGGCACCACGTCGGGTAAGGGTAGGGGCTGAGTGCGGGCGCTTAACTCCTCCTGAGCCTTCTGTTTCTGCTTCATCTCCTGGTGGAGAGAGAGAAAGAGATTGGAGAATTTTAGGTCAACAAAAAGAAAAAAAAAGGAGAGAAGAAGTTAAAGATCAGCTCATACTTACATCGACTACATCAGGAAACAGCTCGCAGAACACTTTGTCCTTAAGGTTGAAGGCCAGGCTTTGGGCTGAAAGCTGTCTTTTCTGGAAAAAAAAAGAATGAAAACCACGTGTTAAATATCTGAGAGGTCACAGGTCGTTCAGGTCGCCGCTCTGTGTTTATGATCATTTGCTTGATCTCACCGTGTAGTCAGAGGTCTCGATGCTGCCGAGGGTGGGGCCTTTCTCGACCATGAAGCTGAGCAGGCCTGTGAGGATCGTGGAGACGGACCACGCAGGGTTCCACGTGTCTGGATGGAAATCTGTGATGGACAAACATAACCTGTGGAGGAACCAGGCAAAGTTACAAAAAGGGAAGAAAGTCACAAACAGTACTTGTTGTTTTTTTTTTAATTCTTAAGATCCTGAAATCTCACTCAATTCATCAACATGAAACTACATTCTTACCTTGTATTACACTTAAATCTCCCATTTGGTGTTATCATATAGATACTTGGTGGTTTAAAAGGAAATTCCCGTGGAAATATGAGTTTTCCATGATAATATCCTCCTAAAGAAACCACGACAGGTCAGGATTAATATAAAAATGCATGTCACGTCACTTACAAAACTCAGCGATCGGCAAGATTCAACTTGTCTAAAATACACTCATTGGAAAAAGCTACGTGATGAGCACGAATACAGTAAGCGGTTAACTGTCCGCCAGTTTTACCTTCATATGGGGTTTTCTCAGGACCTCTGACAACATAGTGCCTGGAGAAGACAGGAGAGATAAGATTAGTCATAAAAATATGAAGTAACTTGTAGGGGTGAGGTGGGATTTGGAGACAAACCCCCACGAGAGCCTTAACGTTCAAACACGAGTCAAAGACCACACCGGGGTTTCTTGCAGTATGCTAACTGACCACATGGTTAATTCTCCCTGTTCTTTGCTAATTTTAGCCATTTTAACACCGTTATCAATTTTCAGTGTAGTCTGTTGGACTAACTCTGTCCATCTCCAACTTGTGCTGCCATCTTGGCCACAGTTCTCCCTTACATAAGAGATTTACAACCTCAGTAGAACTTTGCCAGCTAAATAAAAAGCGAAATAAAAATGAAAAAAAGCAATACATCTGACTATAAACTGAATCATTTCCGACAGTGTGCACTGGCAGGGAATAAAACACTGGAGGTAGTTCCTTATTTTCTCAAGTCTGTGATAACAGCAGACACCCATCTACAGAACAAAGAGAGAAAATACCAGAATATCACTCAACACTGATATAATATAACCGATAGGAAGGTGATCGATTGAAGTGCAAAAATAAACCACTTGAGGTGTTACACTTATTTAAATATCAAAAATAACATGTCATGTTTCTAATCCTGGAAAACAAATACCACATCTCAGGTGTGTCATCCAATGCAAAATACCTATACCTAAAAATAGACACAGACAGGATGTTCAAACAAACACTTGCATTTTTTAGTAAATTAAGTCATAACATATGATTGCAGAGGTATATTTAAGGAACAGCCAGCATGTGAACAAATGTGTACAGAGGCTTCAGAAAGTATTCAGACCTCTTTACTTTCTCCACACTTGACTGTTCATATTAAATGGATAAAACTGCCGTGAAATGAGAGATTTCAGCTTTTGATTTTTTTTAATAAATGTTTAAAAACACATTTTCATTTTGTGATTGTTGGTTTGAGAGTGTATATTTATGGGCATAAATTCTGTATTTTATCAATTTAAAATGAAATCTGAACTGTTCTACAGAACTCACAGCTGCAACCAGGAAACGTGGAAAAACACCAACTTATGAATCATGGTACTGACACACAACCACTTTTACAAGTTCACATGCACTCAAGCACGTTACCGCATGTTCTTAATAAATAATCTGACTACCACAGCAAATTTCCCTGGAAGATGAAATCCAACAAACTACAGCCAGTTCAAATATGGCTGACTAAATATTTAACCTATTATTATACTATTACAGCCTATTTGGATCTAGTTAGATTTTATCTACAAATGAGTGGTTCGTGTAGTATTTCCTGAACATGTGCTTAAGTTCATTCACTATTCGTAGGCGATAGATTTTTCTAAGAAAAAAAAGCACTCCTAACTCCACTGATATCTGGTCATGCGGTTTTGGTTTTATCACTCTCGGTTATTAGATATTGGATATCCATCTCTGTGATTTGTGCCAACACCCCAGTTCACTGGAGGTGAGCTGAATTTTATTTACAGTCAGACATCGCTCACAGCAGTGAAAAACTTTCATTGCTGCGAGCGATGTCTTAAGACACTGACCCAGTTATGTAGTCACAATATTTTCCAGAGCATGAAGTAAACAGACTACATGGGAACTGCTTTCTTCTGAGAAAACTGTCTGTATACACAGTTGGCACTAAATCTGCAATGACATGTTATTCAATGCTGTTGGCACCGCTCAGCCTCAGAAACAGATATATTGAAACGTGGGCAATATAAATACAAAACAATTTGAACAGCTAAAAGCTACAAGAGTTAAAAGGTAATTTGTGTAAACATTTTAAAAAGGAGCCTGCAAAATACTGATTATTCTGTGTATGACAAATATGCTTTTTCTCTGTTGTTATCTTTTAAATGATCCTGGCACCCCTCAGGCTGGAAACCACTGCTTAGAAGACTGTTAAAACAGTTTTGTTCCTTTTTTTGACAGCCTAAGTTGTTATATTTTTGTATTTAGAATATAATGTCTTTTATTATTTAAAATATAGAGAGATAATTTCACAAAAATGTCTGGGGGGGAAAAAGGATCCTAATGACTTAGTGCCAAAGAATCAGAGCTGATGTATGTTTAAAAAAAAACAAAAACAGTCCAAAGGCTGGAGGCCTTGCGAGGATGAACACCTTACCATTCTAGGATGTTGGAGGGGAGAGGTTCTGCACAGATGTAAGGCACGGGGTCTTTCTTTATCCTGAGGTAATCCTGCTTAAGTCGCTGAGTGGCTGTTGTTGGAGCTCTCTTATTCCCGTTGTTGTTCATCTGAGGATTAGGAGGATATTCAAGAGGGAGATACTGAAATTTATCCTGGAATCTCTGGTCTTGAAATTTGTTAGTGTGGCACCACAATCAGCCTGTATTCCACTGCAATACATGACCGAAGGGAAACCTTAATTTACTGCCTACGTTTCGACTCTGGAACTGTTCTGCTTTCCGGCAACTCTGTCTTTTACCAGTTTATGGCTGTTGTGCATTTGACTGATGGCACAGTGTTCATGCTGTTGTGTGCGTTTTAAACAGACTGATTGATCTCAGTTGCTGATGAAATTTGGTGAAACTTCAAAGTGCAGAGAATAAATACAGATTTAAAGCTGACTTTTCAAAAACAGTTTTTCATTTCAGAGATAATCTCTAAAGTTACACAGGTATCATAATGGCAAAATCTGTAGAACTGCCAGCCATAATTGTGTAGAACGCTTCATGATCGTACCATACTGGCAGGTAGAAAGCTTAAATTGTGAAGCTGCAACTTAAGTGCTACATTTTCGAAATGTAACTGCAGCTGAAAGTGGAGCTGACGAGAAAACTTTGTGAACAGTGCTGTCGTCTGATTGTTGACTGAGATTTGTGAGTGCTTGGTAGAGACTGGAGTTCAAAAAAAGACAAAACCTGAAGATGGTAGTTAGGGTTCATCTTAACACTGTACTGCTGTAATGCAGTAACTGTCTCAGACCTAGTTCCTAAATAAAACTGCTGACAGTGAGTTGTGTGGATTATCTAGATTACCTTGATACTGCACTTAAATAACAAATAGTGTCATTCAAAGGATTAGTCGCTTTAGGAGTAAGAATTGTTTTATTTCAATGCGAGAAGCCTGCATGTAATGAATGATGTACAGATTACTTTTTAATTGATCAATGAATTGTCTGTAAGATGCTAATAAAAGTCTGACTCTCAGTCAAAAGTCTGAAATCTCAACTTCAGCAAGCTGTAACATGCAGATGCCTGTTTTCCACAAATGTCATCCATTATATCAGACAAAACTACTGTAAAAAATAATTTTCTGCTGTTTTATTCAGCTTTAGCTTATTTTTTTTTAATTATGTTCTTTTAAAATCCAACTAAAAGTGTCTATTCAATATCCCCTTGTGTTTCTTTGTGCCTTTTGTCTTGTCTATTATGTTTTACATTCTTTTAATGTCTTGTGTGCCTTGTTGTTGAATGGTGTACTACAAATGAAGAGTACAATATCTGAATTTGTAACACGGTGGAGTTAAAGTACAGGTGCTTTGACTGTACTTAGTTTCATATATGGGCTACAGGACGTGGGATTAAATGTACTTTTGACTGTGTCTTCACCTCAACCCAGTAAACTCAAGCTAACCTCACCATTAGCCGCTGTCATGCGGCTAACAGCTGACATGCAGTCGCTGCTGAGCTGAACTGTGACAGAGGTGAAATGATAGTCATTGATCTTTGTCACTTCCTCGTAAATGACATGTCACTCAACGCAACCTGTGTTTTACCTGAAACTAATCCGCTCCTCGGCGAGCTACGCTACTGTTAAATCTATGTCTGTCTGAGCAGATCGATAAGTTGGAAAGACATCAGTCACTCGACCACCGACTGTAAACAAACACAGCGGACCAGCTCCAAACTGCAGCACGGCGTCGTGTGTGGCCGAAGATCTTTAATTTAACAATCACAGCTCTGTCTGTGCTGTCCGCTCAGGAAGGCTAACAGGACTCAGATGAAGCTACACCGTGGACACTGAGTTAGCCACCACCGGCTAACGTTAGCTAACCTAGGCCACAGCTCTGTTAAGCTACCTGGAGTTAGCATCTACTAGCGCAAACAGCTCTGTTACTAACGAGAGTTGAAGCCCACGTCTCTCGGATTTACCAACCAAAGGGCAAGTAGTACGGACATACCTCTCCAGAGACCCCAATGAAAATGGGTATTCGTGGCTGGACACGAAATAAGGCTGTTGTTTCTGTTGTCAAACCCCAAACCGATAAGACGATGACACCGACGTAGCTTTAGCTATCGCCAGCAGCAGAAGAAGTGACGCTTCCGGTTTTCTTCTTCATTTGTCATAAAGCGGTTCAAAAACGACTTGGACAGCGCACTACTGTCACGAGCTGATATCTGATATCGTGAATAGTTGTAATGTATCTTTAAGTACAATAGTAACCTACTGAAAATTATTTATAGTCATAATACCTATACTCACAATATACTTACACTTGTAGTCACACTTCCACCAAGACACTACTGACACATTACAATCGTCTGAGTCTGTTCTGTGCACCTTCTCCTCAACCAGCTCAGAGGATCTCTCTTTGGTGCTTTTCTTTGCAGCACAAACTTTCTTGCTGCTGTATTTGTTACCCAAAGGTTAAAAGAAAACACAAACTGGAAAGCACAAAACATTCCATAAGGCAGTTTTACTTTTGCCCATTCATTTTATTTCTGCTGCTACCTGTTGCAAAACAGTTTGAAAATCATTTCATCAGAGTTTGCACTTGACAAAGTGAAACTATCCTTAACAGGAAAGATGCTCAGATCACTCATCACAGAGAGTATGATCAAGCCTATGGAAACATTTGTAACTCCTGCTGAAAGCTTTTCTGTCTCAAAAAGAAATTCTCCAGTGTTGTTATTGGAGTTATTTTGACATTGGATTGGCCTGGGGATGACAGATTTTAAGGAATCGCAGATTTAGAAAAAAAAAAAAAAAAAACCATGGACATGGCAGGGCTGATCTAATATGGATAAATTATGTTATTGTGTTACATTATGGGCAAATAATAAGTCCAGTAATTTGAGCATGTGATCCACGTGATAAAGGGTATGAGTAGTTTTGAAAACTCCTTTCAAATGAGTCTCTTGTGGGTCCTTCACTTTTATGGAAGTGCAATACTAAATTATTGGACTGCCCCTTTAAAAACATCTTCTTCTTCACTCATGCTAAGTGGAGTCTGCCGCTAATAAATTGCCATTACAAATCTGGTGTCAGGTCAGCTGAAATGGGCCTAACCACTGTGCAAAGGAACAGTTTGAACTGTGCAACATTTTAACATAAGCAAGGGCTTGACCTTGCTTGACCAAATATTTTGACAAAAGAAATTAACAGATTAACAATTACAAATGAGTTATAAAACAGCTTTAATGTGTGCAGAGGTTTGACCATTTGCTTATACCTGTAGCATTCACTTCCCAGCATCAAAATGTCTCTTTTAATGGCAGATACAGCCTCTCCTTTCATTCAAAAGTGACTGAAGAGTGGTCAGATGAAGAGATGGTCAGCTGTGGTCACTATGACTTCTTGCAGCGGCTGAACTGTAAGCTCCTCCTCCTCAACTTCTCGGGCTGGAGAGACGCGAGGAGAGAAAACTCGCGAAAGACATCAACACAGGAGATGTGACCTGCAACAGGGGACACTTGTCACGGGAGGAGCAGTGTAAGGGGTGGGGTTGTCCCACTGTAGGGCACTGTGGAGACTGCAGTGACCAATCTGCTGGTTTTATCTTTCCTTTAACATCAGTGAGTAACACACCAAATCTTTTTAATGACATACATTACAGGAAATAAGCCAGCAAATACTGCAATCTCCAGTAAACCACACTTCAGTATTTAGGAAGAAAGACAGAGTAGATAAACTTATTCTTTTTGCACCCATGAAAGAGCAAAGTCCCCGAAAGCCTGGTCTAAAGATAGAGTGAGGTCTAGCTCAGTGGTACATAATATAAGTATTCTTCTATAAAATGACTTTTGTTTATACAAGTAAATTCTTTGTGGATACCAGATGCTTAAGCTGCATTCTGTGCATTTATTATTTGAAAGATTACCCTCCTCAATGAAAATTAGGAACTTACAGGGAAAGAGTGGTGAGCATCCTGTCCATTTCACTCCTACATCATCCTGGGCCCCTTCTTCCTCTCATGTACATATTCAAGTCACTACCAAGTCATACCTGGATTCATGTGGTTAATATTGTAATTCACATTTTGTAGTAATTACTGTGATTTACTTACCCATTCTCTGTGACCTGGTTCTCACTATACATTTGGATGTTTTAATATTTTTTCAGGTAAAAACTGCATACTTTCAAATGTACGTGACTACTGCTTTGTAGCTGAGTCTTAGGACATTTCTGTGTACTTCCAAATGCATCATTTCTCCCCAAGAAGCAAATAAGATTCACAACATCTAGACAGCTCCAAATATTTCTCCAGAGAGAGAGAGAGAGAGAGTGTGCCTGTGACAGAAAGGGCGACAGATCAAGAAACCCTAAAGATCATCCACAGCCACCAGAGCAGAGAGAATCCCAGTATCACACTAGTCCCCCTAGTAAGACGGCCAAGAATGCTTCACTCACTCTATCCCGAACATCCTTGGGTTTAACTCTCCTGCTGCCTGTGGCAACCCCTGTGGTAACAGAAGCAATGATATGTCAGTCAGTGTTTATTTTCTCAGGTGGACACGAGTCGTTCGCATTTAGTGTAAAGTGAGGAATTAGGCATTTCTGGCAGGTGAGAACATTTTTCCAGTGATGGTGTAACAATGCTTGTGAGATCACAGAAATGTTTTACACACTTGAGACACTGAATTATTCAAGGCACAGTGTTGCTGCTGCTGGCTAGAAATAGAAGCACTATTTAATACCCATAAGATCCCAAACACTGAAATGATCTTTTAATAGGATGCTGGCAGTCTGGAGGTGTCCATGTGTACACCTCAGTTATATCTGCTGTCAAAAAAGATAACCATTTTATTGCTTTGAATAAGCCAAGTGCTTCCCAAAGGTTTGTTATAAACCAAGACACAGCAGACCATACTGTGAAAAATAGTATTCTCTCAACATTAGGCAATATCTCAACATAGCTAGATATCTAAAATCACTTTTCATTTATATTTTATTTATATTTCAAACATATTGCTGCAATGTTGAGAGAGTATTACAGATAAGAGATGAGACAGGAAACAGAAATGAGAGCAACAAGCAGGAAGCAGGGTTAGTTCATCAAGAGTTTCTCGGTTTTATTGTATGCATTTTGTTTTCTTTTTTCCCCTCAGTGCTTCTAAAGACAAGGAAGAAAGTATTCCAAAGAAATCCAAATGTCAGTGGACAGGAGAATGCCTCCAAGTAGTGCAGAACTGTGTTACCGTTCTGCCTGAC
The DNA here is from genome assembly GCA_037833715.1 of Toxotes lorentzi. Classification (NCBI taxonomy): domain Eukaryota; kingdom Metazoa; phylum Chordata; class Actinopteri; family Toxotidae; genus Toxotes; species Toxotes lorentzi. The sequence goes on from JBBMJY010000018.1 coordinate 10,393,739, forward strand.
AGGTAGTGTTTTTTTTTCTGTTTGTTTTGATTTGTTTTTTGGAAGAGAATAAAAAGACAAACATGAAACAGGTCAGGATCCGTGATTGAATGCTGAGAGGCAGGCAGTTGGCTTCGAGTTAAAATACACAAGTGTACTATTTACAGCATGTTTGCTTTGAACAGCACCTTTAACCACTCCTATTTCAATACACACAATGGAAACAACATTTAATACTCCCGCTAGGGCGAAGGCCCTTAACAGTTTGGTCACAGTAGCTTCACTTCACCCCCTAGACTGGTTCTACTTGCAGTACATCGAACTATTGCAGAATATCACCTGCCATATCAAAATCTCTCAGGTCAGTCACATTTCTGTAACTGCTTTTGAACACGTGAGTACACCAACAGTGTTTCTACCACTCTGTCACTTCACAAAGCATGGTAAGACTATGCTGTATCTACTTTGAACAGTTTCAGTTATTATAAAAAAAAAAAAAGCAGTGATATTGTACAACAATGTCAGACACTTTCCCTTTAAAAAGTCTTTGGCAGAGGAAAATAAAACCACGACATTAAAAAAATGTAATCAAAATCACTGTTTGTTGTTGTTGCAAGTTTTTCTGGAAACAAACAGGAAAGATAGGAATGAGAAAGTCACCACAGATTTGGTCCGTGGGTGGATGAATGGCACAGAGGTGCAAAGAGGAAGAACCTTCTGATGCCGGAGGGGTCATGGTGGTAACATGCTTACTCCACAGGACGACACTGCACGACGTGATCAAACCATAGAAAATTATTTCATCATGCTCATAATGCAAATGATGTTGAACTTCCCAAAAATAACTCTGGCAAAGCATGCAGAGAATACTGTTAGCGTTGGCCAGCGAGGGAAGCCAGGTATGTACGTCCTTTGACCCCATAAGCTCGTAAACTGTTCTAAAGAAATGTGCTCCACAATCTCACCACAGACAATGTTACATGAATGAGTATTTACAACAAAACGGAGCTGTGGTTATATACCCAGGAGTCAACTTTGTTCTGTAACTGTTTAAAGGTAAATCCAGTTTTATACCCTCCCTCACTGCACTTGTTTGTCTGCACATCACCTTTACAACTTAGCAAGTTCTCATCCTCACTTGTAACCAACAAATGACTGCAATTAATTAAAAAAAAAGATCTACTGTAACTACAATTTCTATAGTAAAGCCAGTAAAATCTCTTTCAGTGGTTCGTCTGAATGCGAAATTATTGTACCCACAGCAATCTAAGGCCATTCTAAAGCAAAAATGAAAGCAAAATGTTATGTTATTACATGACACAATCTAAAGACTTCCTGTCATAACTTCCAAGTAAGATTAAAATGACAATCATTAACAGAAATGCAGATGAAAACTGCACCCAAGAATGCATTGCACCGGTCCTCTGGGGAGATAAACATAAATAAAATAAAATTTAGTAAAATAGACAATAGATAGATATACAATAACTCAAGGAGACAAAAACAAAGTAAAAAAAAAGTCACTAACTGAGTGAAAATAAAAATTATAATACTGTAGATGGGAAAAGTGCACAGTTTCTTTTTTTTTCCTTTACATAATGTATCATAATATCATATTATTTAACTCTGTCTCTCAGTATTCTTCAACACATGCATTCATTTACTCTCCTGTTCACTCACTCACTCATTCACTCATCATGTCACAAAGTATCTTAGAAAGCAGGCGAGGGTCTCTTCTCCACAAGCCCTTCAGTATTTTTGTCACAGTTTTACATTAAACTTCCCTTCCTGACCCCTCTTTATACACAGTAAACTACCCTGCCCACCTCTACTGTAGCTTTTCAGTTACTCTTTTTTTCTTTATGAAATGGAACAAAAACCATTTTTTTTTTACCTCATGCCACAGCACATAGTTAAAAGATTACCCATATAACTTCTAAATATGCATATTTACATCTCCGATTAAGAAGAGATGGGTAAGCTGGATGTCGCACAGATAGTTTGGATAAATGTAGAGTGTAAGGGGTTAATGCAGCAAAAAATTCTTCAGAGGTAAGAAGCTGTTAGGCAACAGTAAACCCACACCCTCTCACAAGAGGCTACAGCACTTTATGACAAGTTAGAGGATAACCATGTTAGCAAAACACCAAAAAGTCATTTTACTCTGTGTGTGTGATGCAGCTAGCATAGCATGGGTGGTGCCGAGTAATGGCAAGCAGAAACGTAGTGGTGATGCAGAGAAACGGAGGTTATGACTGTATCGTCAGTAGAGTTAAATGGTCCATCAGGGGTCTCCCTAGGACATAACACCCCCCCGTAATGAGTAAGCAGAACTCTCTTCTTCTCAGATGCCCCAAGAAGTTGCCCGTAAGCCTAGATCTATGTGAGTAACTGACTTGAGATCAGTGTCTAGGAGCAACTTCGCAACACACTTATTTTCGGTTCCCATTCAGGAGGAATATATATATATATAGTATATATGGTATATGTAGTGTGTGTGTGTGTATATATATATATATATATATATATACATACACACACACACATATGAGCTATGCTCCTGGATACAGAAATGACTAGCATTCATCTATGGTGAGGCAGATGAACTCCTGGATGCACTTCCTATACTGCTGCTCAGTGGGGCTGCTGCTGGGATATTGACCTGGTTGACCCAGTGGAGCCTCGGCCTCTCGCATCTCCTCGTTCATCCGCGCTAAACGCAATCTGTCGAAGAGAAGTGACAGCGAGAGAGGCAGAGGGAGAAAAAGGACAGAAGAGAAGGGAAGGCAGGTGAAGAAAAGAGAGAGTTGTGACGGAAGTGAAAACAATCAAATGTTTAGGTTGGGAGGAGACCATTGGAAATGTGGGGAGGTGGTGGGGTGGTAAGGAGCAATGAAGGAGATATCACAGTGACAGGATGAGAGGAAGGAGGGAAAAAGAGAGTAAAGGTCGTCATCAACATCAGCTTTCATAACAAAAGAAAAAATAATTCAATCCTATGAAGCAACATTTAGGTAAAGAAGAGTGTTTTTTTTCCTTGGAAACAGTAGTTTGACACTCTCAAGGCTAAGAAGAATTAAGATCACTTACAGGGTGACTATGTCTGCGTTGGCAGCCTGAACAGCGATACTTAGGGGGTCATGACCCTGCTCATCCACCTCCGTCTGTGATGCTCCTCTCTTCAGGAACAGACAAACCTGACTGTACCATAGAAGATGTAGAGACGGAAAAGAAAAAATATTAATTAATCAGCTGTCAACACCATAAATGGGAGAGATATATTATAGAGAACAGACGCACATGGATCCAAAAAATGTTTCTGGGCCGATGGATCTGTCGTTCATTGATTCTTCTATGTGATGATTTATGATTTGACATTGCGAGACAAAAATACAGGTCCTTCAGGCAGCGGATAATCAAGAATTATCTTCTTTGAAAACATGGCTGCTGGTAGTTTCAGTGGAAAATTACTAACTACAATACTGGAGTTACCTAATACTGTCCCAAAGAAAACATGGTGATGTTTCGTCAGATTTGAGAATTGAACTGAACTGATAATGATGATTCTTTAAAAAGGTCATGTTACGTCTACAACATTTTATTTTAATTGCACCTAAGCCTGAACATGAACTGGATGTCGCAGGGGAGGCAGGCAGCTCTTAACCCCTTCCTTCCACTTTGAAAGCCATTTATTACCCAGTATGCCCCAGGTAGGTGGCGTGGTGCAGTGGCCCTCTGCCTCTCATGTCCCGCTGGTTCACATCGGCGCCGTTCTGTAGCAGGAACTCACAAGCTATCAGAGAGCCCTGTCAGAGATACAGAAAGACAGACAGAGAGTTATCTATTTTAGTGTATTTCCTCTGAGGTTGTTAAACATTACTGAATTAAGTTTTTATTTCCTCTTTGTTTGTTTTGCATCAAACTATTTAGTTTCCCCCGCCTCACGTGGAGGGAGAGTCATGCAGTCAAGCAGACAACATGAGGAGATTCCTTTCTTGTTTGTAATTGTTTATGGCTGGGATTATGCTTCAGTTAGGCCGTTAGTGTCTCACCCCAATCACAGCCTGTATGAGTGGCGTCTTCCCCTCCTCCTCCTCACTCGCAGCATGTAGGTCAGCACCATGTGCCAGTGCCTCGGCCATGAGTGGCAGGTTGTGCAGACGTGAGGATCGGTGGAGGAGAGCCCCTGGATGGAGCTCCCTCGGATCCTCGGGGTCTGAAGGCATTTCCTGTTCGATCTCCACCTCACCACTGGACGACTCCTCTGACTCCTCCTCTGTGAGCAGGCAAGAAAACAGTGGCAATGATGGAAAAGAAGAGGAATAATGTACATGGAATATTTTTGTGTGTATATTTTCAACAGAGTTGATACACACAAAGAGCTTTACCCAATATCCAAAAAAACTGAAACAACACAACCCGACCAGAGAACATTTCAGGCTCTTTAGACTCAAATCTTTGATTGATTGAATGGGACGTTGCAGCCAGGCCTCCTTATTTGATTCAGGTTTAAACATCAACATGGGTTTTAAAAAAGTAGATGAAATACAAAACTTAATACAAGTAAATGTAACCTAATGGGATCATCACTGCTGCATTGCACAACAGTGGGAGGAAATGGGAACGTTACATTTCTTCCAGTTGTAAACAGGTTATTGTGTAACTGACTGTTGTGCTCTACTATAATAAATGCTTTATATTCCCAACAACACAGTTAAATTCCTGAGTAAACACACGAACAGACACACCTTCTTCTGTGACGCTGTCCACCACTGAGCCAAAAACCAGAATGTCTGTGCTGCCGTCGGTGCTTCCCCCGAGGCCGCTGTCACTGCTAAGACCTGCAGGGCCAAGCATCGCCAAGCCACGGACACGTTAATCATTACACAGCACATACTGAACTAATCATACACACACCATCACGTGTAGGAATTTGTGAGTTATTTTGTAAGGAGCTCTTACCCACATCTTACTGAAATGTGTGTAGATGTGTGTACTGACTGCGTATTGGACTTACTGCGAGGACCAGAGCCGGTGTCGAAGTAGGAAAACAATGAGTCCAGCTCATCTGGACAGAACAGGGAGTCCCGGCGAAACTTTGCTGCCGCTGCTGCCGAAGGACAAAAGATCAAAAGACTTCAGTCTGGGTTATATATCTTTAACATCTTTAACATCTCTCTTAGTCAAGCCATTGTCTTCAGACTTTAATATTAGTAGTGCTCAGCATCAGTGTCTCTACCTTTCGGGGAACTCTGGATTTTCTGACTGAGAGACCACAGTCAGTTTGTGTTGAAGAATCCTCTGCACATTACACAGGAGGATCTGCAGTATTAGAGCTAGAACCACAAGACTGTCAAACTGCTTCCTCCCACAGGCTATCAGGCTGCTTAATAGCCAGTCCATCTCACTGTGACTGGTTATAGCATAACTTCATATAAAGGCACTTAACTGGAGTATTTTATTTCTGGATACCCGTACTGGACACTTCAATTCACTTCTTCAGTGTTTTAATACATCTGGGAGACTCATGAGTATTCCACATTTTTCTATTATTGTTTTAACTGTTTTGTTTATACCTAGTTATGTGGTGCAACCACATATTTTACTTCTGGCTACCTGCACCAGACATTTTACACTTTTTTTTTTTTGCTTACACTTGGATGTGATACACAGGATGTGTGATTCAGTGACTGTGTTGTGTAAATGTTGGTGTGCATATATAGCGCCTTGATTAATGTTCCAGGTATTTTGTACTGTGTTTAATGTTTTGCATCTTGGTCCCAGAAAATATTCTCTGATTCTGCCTTGTAGAAGGATGTATGGTTAAATGACAATAATCTTGATTTGATTTGATTTGATATTTACTGTGCGAACATCCTGCAGCACTTGATTTCATGAGCGTTGAGATAAGGTTTATTACTACAGTGGACATAAAATCCATCATATACAAAGTGAAGATAATCCCCTGCACTTACCTGCTGAGAGGTTTGCAGGTGAGGCGCTGCCTGGCTCGTAGCGGTGGTATTTCCTGCGAGCCTTGTTGGGGGCCCGAACAGAGCTGTTGTGTCGCTGGCACTTCTTCACCGTCCAGGGGCGGGACTTCCTTTCACCCTCCACCAATGCCTCACTCCCACTCATTTTTTTCAGGAAGCGTTTCTCCACATATTTGGACTTGATCCAGGCTTCCTTCTCCTGCCTGGTGGGAGATGATCACAAACTGGCAATTTTATATCACTGGAGAGACATTTTTATATACAGAAAATTGGGTTTATAGTCTGGGGTGAGTGGTGCAGTAAAATAAGATGTTGAACACTGAGAGCCAGACATTTCCTGACAGCGTACAGATTACTTTAACGCTTCTTTTCTAACTAACTAACTGTTTTCAGAGTGGAGTTAAACCTGTGGTCAAAGGCATGTAACTATGGGATATACAAGAAGATTTTTCCAAATACTCGTCTTAGAGTGAAATACTGACCTTGAACTGGAGGGTCCAGGCTTTTTTGCTCCTAGTTCCTCACAGCCTCCCTCATAAATCTGGTTGATCACAGTGTTCCCCAGTTCACACATCAGCTAAATGTGAAAGAAGAAGGAAAGAAGACAAAGCGGAGGGACAGAGACAGAGAAGGAACACTGTTTTTGAAATGCACTAAAGGAATCATAACTGCAACTCTAACGGGGGGAAAAAAGCACAACACAGAAAGAAAGAGTTGTAGGCAGATGTTCTGGAGAGACGCACCTTGAGTAACTCTGGCTCCCATGAGTCTAACGTCAGCGAACGCACTTTAGAACAATGGACGCCTAAACTCCTGAAAGAAACAAGAAGAAGAAAAGAGAAAAGCAAGTGAAGTGTGAGATGTTTACATCTTACTACAAGACAGCAGCACATTTTTACTCTTGCCTTTTCCATTACAACTACGTGAGGTGGCAGACATCAGAATATAGTGTCAGACTTTTCAGTTTCTCTACACTCTGGAGACTGAAAATCTCTAGAGCTTAGCTAAAAACAGCACTGTCTTAATACTTAAACACCCACATCTGTGACTTTAACTTCAATTTGGATCCCTGCAGATTATTGCTTTTTTTTTCTCCACACATCTATATATGTGAAAAAGGTTGGAGTGTCTTTTATATCCACAATAGGACTTTGATTGATGAGTGGAACTGTGTCTGACAAACACCAATATTTCTGCAACATGATGCTCTAATGCATCATGAGAGTTGTATAAATAGAACAAACAGAAGCAGAGCGTGAGGTTTGTGAGGAGGAAGATCAATGTGAGGATTTCCCCTCTGTGAAGGTAAGACAACTTTTCATCACGGCAAAAAGCCAACGCTAAAACATGGAAATGCTTTTGTTGTTAATGGTGTTGCTTTAATAATCTTATCTAGAAAATGTGTTTTGCGCTGGCTCACTCTTCACCCAGCCTCTCTAAACCAACCCTCTCTTAGTGTTAGTGCAGTTACCTGTGGATCCCTGAGCACTCGATGCAGAGCAGCACTCCTAGGTTGATGGAGGCCCAGCACGGAGCCGCCTGGCCGCAGTCACAGCACAATTCGTTGCCTGGCAGGCTCTGTACCCTCTGGAGGAGGCTTTCTCCCCCACCCCTCAGGCCTTTATCAGACCTCTCCCCCCTCTCTCTGGGCTCACTGGCAGAGTCGATGCTGCTGGTGGAGGGTGAGGCTGTCCGATCCAAGCGCTGCAGAGACAAAGGGGGACATGTAAAAAAAAAAAAAAGAAAAAGGAAATGGCCGTGCACATTACAGTGTCATGTGACTTTTCTTATGTGTGTATTCAAATGTGTGCTCATACCTCAATGTAATAATTGTCGCCTATGTCTTTGTAAGCTGAGGCGATGCTTGCCTGGACTGCCTGGATCCAAGCCTGTCGCAGCTTCTCAGACTCAGCCTGCAGCATACAGCTCCTACAGGTTCACATAAGTTATGCTATGTCATAACCGTCTTTGTTATACAACTGTCTGGTTTCTGCAGAATGACACAGCCAGTAATGTAAGTGAGGTGAAAACCTGAAAAGATTTTTTTTTCCCCACGCACAACTACATGTGTGCGCACACACACACACACACACACACACACACACACACACACACACACACACACGCACACACACGCACACACTTACTTGGTGGGTGAAACCACCTCAAAGCAGAACCTCCTCTCATTATCTTCACAAGGTTTGACTGAGCACAGCCTCAGGTCCTCAACCACCACTGTCAAAGAGTCCTGTCATTAGCAGAGAGGAGTGTCATAACAACATTGCCCTGTTTAAGGAAACTTAAAGAACAGGTTGCTCTCCTCATGAGGGACAAGCCCAAGCAAGACTTTCACCATTATGCAAATTATTAATAATTAGATGACTAACTCTAAAAGGTCAACCATTGCTTTGCAGTATTTTAATTTCAGGTATGAAAAATAACAATCCTTGCAAAAAAACCCCAAAAAAACACAAATCATAATATTTATAATATCAAACCGTACCTTGAGTTTCTTTTGGTAGACCAGCTGGCTGTTCTGTATAGAAAACCACCGCCTGGTGGAGGGAGAAGGTGTAATGTGAAATTAGTTTCTATAAGAGACGCACAGTCAATCAAATGTCTGCATAGTGAAATCTGTTCTGCTAGGGAAAAAACACTGTTCATTACAGTTATAATTAATAACCATATACATATGTGCCCTGACTGACTTTTGAAATAAGGCCAAAGGAGAGCCTTAAATTCTCATCTTGAAGAACAAACGTCATCCAGGCCCTTATCATTCATTAATAAAACTTAGAATACAACAGATGTCTTTTAAAACTGTTTTTAAATGTTTTGCATGTCGACTGGTTATGTTTTTAGCATTCATTAGAATGTATTATGCTCTCTCCCTTTCTTGTCACCTCTCTTTTACCTGTTCCAGGTTTTGAAAGCATTGCTGGCCCGCTTGAAGAGGTAGCCCTCCATGACCACACCATTGGGTGCATCCACATTAAATTCCAACTTGGGGTCATCATAGGAAAAATCCTGTAGGGAAAACACAAAAGCACATAAATGTTAAGGTCCTGCTTCCGTTCCACAGTATGATCTCATTTTCAGGGAGTGATCAATGAGCTGCGTTAAAAGCAGTGTACTGAAAAGAGCCACATCTCCATTATTTATTCAGTTCCTGTCGATACTGTTCTGTAAAAAAAATAACACTAATGTCATCATGGAAAACAACTGGGTTCATCCTCTCAGTTCTATAAACCCCAGAGATGAAAAGCATTAGGCAATCAGTTTCTTAAAGATCAGGTCAGGTGATGCTGTGGAGTGGCAAAAGTCCACCAGAACACAACAGGAGGAGACTCAGATAAGGCTTTATCAGCACCACATGGCCAGACATGCTAAAACAATCCAACTGCTGAACTATTGTTCTGCTATGTATTCCTTTAAACCTTTTTTTTTTTATGTGCCTGTGTGTTCCTCCACAAACACAAACCTGTATCCTCCTCAGTTCGACCATCTGTGTATTAGTTTACCTTTAAAGATCACGTCAAATCTGCACCTCTCTACCTGTCAGATGAAACCTCTTCCATTTTATTATGTGCTTTGTCCACACAGAGTTGGATTTTCTAAGAAGGGCATTTAAAGCCACATGCCACCTGCTCAGTGAGGTGAATAACATAAGCACATTGATTTAAATGACAGTCAAGGCTGAGGTTAGGTTTCAGTATTGTTAAGGAGAGCTTTGGTTTGGGGTAAGGTAATACTGGGCATATGGCAAGCAGCAATGCACACACACACACACAAACACACACACACACACACACACGCACACACACACACACAAACACACACACACACACACACACACACACACACACGCACACACACACTCGACACGACACTGTGTCGGCGCAGTATCGCCTCCCTTGAAAAGATCATTGAATAATTCTGTGTGTTCTTCTTCAGAAAAACTCACCGAGTGTACAATTGCATACCGATGTCATCATGTACTTTCAGTGCCCTTTTAACTTTGTTAAAAGTATCGAGGCCTTTTCACTGATCATCTCAGATGCCACAACAATCACAAATAGTAATTTCTTAAATAATATTGCTATAATAATAATAATAATAATTATCATTTTGGCTGCTTTGTGCAGATCAGTGTGGGCAGCTATTCAGAGAAAGAGTAGCAACATGTGGTATCGGGGTAATAGAAGAGCAGTAAATTATTAATAAGCAACATCTTGTGCGCAATCTTTACAGGTTTGTGTGGAAAATATTCAGGCTATGTGATGCAAAAACATGGTGGGATGTGATATAAACAGTCTGTCTCCTGACTGGCTGCTGAGATATTCAAAGCTTGAGATGTCTCCAGTGGATCCAAACAAAGCACTTATTTACAAGAACCAGGGCTGTCTCTCACATTTTAAAACACCTCACTAGAGAGATAAAAGCTAATTTTCACCCTGAAAATGTGGAGGACAGAAAGACAAAAAGAGTTTTCCTTTCCAAACAAAAATCTTTACACACAGATTAAACATCAACATATATGGAGACCCAACTGTCTAATAGCCCCAGTTTGTGCCCATGTCATTCTTGTAATTGAACTTTAGTAGCCTACTGAATGTAACCTAACAACCGGTGCACAAACTCAAATGCAAAATACATATTTACATATGATTCATAATACATATGAACGGGACCAGTGTCAAACGGAAGTATTCATGAAAACTGACTCCAGGCTGGAGAAAACCGAAAACAAAATAAATAGGGTTTCTCACCAGTGTAAAGTCCAGTCTGCCAAATATCTTCATCTTTACCACACTGGCCTCCAACAGCATTTCGAATTCAACAGTAACAGAATAAATTACTTAATAATAAATAAATAAACTGATGCATCGGTACAGCAAGCGAAATATATCCCACAGGCTATTCACTTGAAGCTGCGGATCAACCGGGAGAAACACACGCGCATCCCACGCGAGTCCAGATGAGAGACTGTCAGCCAACAGCGTCGAAGGAACGTGCTCGTGCCGTTCCTTCAGTCCACGCCACCTGCCGACTGTTCCAGCCGCGTGGATCTGGGCGCGAACCCTTATTATCATACAGCTGTCACAGAGTCCTCGTGCCCCACTGACCCCGTCGCGGCTGCCTTAGATCAAACATTTCATTTTACAACAGGGGGGTGGGGTGGGGGGGGTGCATGCCTGCATGTGCTGCCGTAACATGGGGCCGGTCGTCCGCCCCACGCCGCGATTTAGGGCTGCCCCCTAACCCCCGCAGCTATTCTCAAACCTCATCCTCAGTTTTGGAGGAGTCAGCTTTCCATCTGTCTGCGGCTCTGAACACTATTCCTGTTTAATCAAGCTGACTTTATTGCTCCCCAAACACCAGCTCAGAGCCCCCTCTTCCCACCTTAAATCAGCCAGGACGGTGGAAGAATGCAGCGCACAAGTGTTTAAAGGCCCAGACGGCTGCAAAACAACGGCTTTTATCTAAAAAAAAAAAAAAGATAGATAGATGGATAGAATTGCAAGTTGCAATACAATTGCAGACAACGCAATGTATAAATACATTTGGTTAAGAAAAGTTTTCAGGTGCATTTACCACAGTTCACAGTTTTCAGTCTTTTCTCCATGCTTTTGTATGCTTTTGTCTGGACCTCACTCCTTCTGACTTAAAAAGTTTTGCAACCAAAAGCTGTAACAATGGAAAGGAAATTCTGTGAAAGTACAGTGATCTAGATGAATCGTGCAGAGATAGAACGATTAAAATCATGTTTAGCTGCTTGACAAGATTATTGTATTGGTTTCATGCACATGGGAATGTTATGAATGTCAAGATTAATTGTTTTGGGGTTTTTTTTGTAGCATGCACGCATTTTCTCACACCAGTTTTTAAATCTATTAAAAGATTAATATATTTATTACTGGAAAAGCGTTATCGTAAAGTATCTTGTACTTTTTTATTTCTCTGTTCTGGTATCCCTCTGCACACTGAAAAATAACATGTCTAAATCTGAACTACTTTCATAATGAAGCCATCTTATTCTCTTCTGAATATGATTCCTGCAGTTACTTAACGGCCTATTAATAAAGAATGTATATATCTATAATTCACAAACTTTGAGGTCTCATGGCTTTGCTTCCTGCATCGTTACATCTGAATGTGGAGGAAGTCTGAAAAAAAAAAGAAGTTGGTGTTCAAGGGAGAAAATCTGAAAAGAGCTTGTGGCAACATCTTCTCCCGAATCTCCTGATGCTGTGTGCATTTTTCTGTCTTTATCTGTCTCCAGGCTTTTTTTTTTTTTTTCCTTTTTGAGAAATGTTTTTACCAACGCAATTACAAAAGAAGATGGTAGGAGACAGAAGAATATCATTCTACTGTATCTGACTGGAGGCAGCTTGCATATTTTCTAGCGCTTTATCACTGACTTTGATAATCGTCTGATCCATCTGATCTGTGTATCTAGTTTATTTTTTTCTATAGAAAACGTTTTTTCTCACAGGCCCAGTGTTTAGTCTGTGTTTTTGCAAAGGACAGAGATGTGAATGAAGATAAAGTGATTTTATGGGATGCATAATTTTTTGATTCATAATTACAAACACCACAGTCACGTAAAGCTCATTTGGATCAACAAGTCTCCATTCATTGGTCCCATTCTGCTCATTATGGAAAACCCACATATTGACAACTGAGCAGAGATAAAAAAAAACAACCCGATGTAACTCTTTAAATCAGGGACACTTATTCAGTAATGAGTGAGGTATCATTCAGAGGTGACTACAGAGGACTACTGTAGAGGTGACTACTCTTTCTTCTAGTTTTATTCTCTTTCACAGTCCATCTGAATCTTTAACTTCTCTCTCTTTTTAAAAATCTGTCTTCTTCTCTCTTTATACATCCACTGCTCTTTGTCTTCTTGCTCTGCTACTTCACATTCAACCCCCTAATGTGCGTTGTAATGCCATCTGGTGACTGAGGCTGGAGCTGGCAGTGGACGGAGAAGGAAACGGGTGGAGGCGGGCATCATGCGCAGTCAGATCTCTCAGGTCTCTAGTGAGATACTGACCTTTACCAGAGCTGACATTTAGCCCTGGATTATTCTTGTATGCCACTTCACTCTACTGGCTTTGCCCTATACAGAGCTTTGTCGACAGCAAATGGGCAAGCAAGATCCTGCAGGCTGCATCATGTCAAACAGGCCACGTGATACAACATGTGTGTGTGACGTACTGACTGGCTGACCGGCATTAGAAGGAAAACAAGGTGCAATACAAATTCTACAAATACATCAGAAAGGGATTTCGAAACTTTAAACAGAAAGAAAAATGAAACAGACCGACTACATTTCAAAGAACGTCAGTTGGTAGAGCACGAGACTCAGTCCTCCCATGGGCCCACCACCTGTGGGAGGTGCCATAGAACTCTGGTGCATTATGGACTGGGCGGCAGTCGCCCGGACCCAGAAAAGCGGCAGATGACGACATTACATGACAAGATCACTGGCTCAATTTACTAAAACAAGATAATAACAGAAAATACCGCCTGAACACAAAAAAGACATCATAACTAATATTTTTAAGCTTCTACTTTGATAGTTACATCTTCTTTACTAGCTTGCTGATGTGTTGACAAATCCTCAGGGTTATATCTTCAGATGAAACAAACTGGAACAGCACAAAAAAGCAGCATTCTTCAAAGAGAGAGATGGGCAGAGGAGAGGGAGGGTGAGAAGCTACATGTATGTGTTTTTATGCGCATTTATGACAAAGAAAGTGTGTGGCAGCCTCCATGCACATGTGCATGCAAGGGATAAAGAGAAACAGGAAAAAAAGAAAGGAAGAGAGATCTAGAGCAAGAGAAAAAAAGGCCAACATCAAATGAGAGACAAAAATAAGTTCACAGGATCTGTACAAAGAAAGTAGATTAGATGAGTATTTCAGGCAGGGTGGATAAAAGACTTATCCAGTTCTCAATGGACACAAAATCACGACACACAGCTAACATGCAAAGATAAGATTAAACAATAGGAAAAATATGCAAATCAAAGCATCTAACCACTGCACACAAACAAGTTAATGCTGGCTCGCCCACGCAAACATGAAGGAATGACTCTCAGACACACACAGAAGGTCACTGGCAGCCAAGTTAACACCCTAATAAGATGCCTTTCATTTTCTCTGTCGTGTCCTGTGATGCTTCCAAACAGACACTGACACACATGCCTCTAACACACACACATTCATGCGTTAAAAGATGAAGGAATCGCTCTACAGAAACACACACACACCGTCTGCACCATAACTCCAAAGAGCCTATTGATTCCTGCCACAGAAGTCAGCATGTGACGGCCATAAAACAGCTCTCGATACATCAGTCACTCAATCTGTTCCACATTTCTAAATAACAACACACACACACACAAACTGGGAGCCAGGCATCTGTTGGTCCACATTTTACGAGGTACCTGTAGTTTGATGTAAACAGGAGCATGTGTTGACAACTTCATGGTCATAAAAGAAGGTCATAAGTAAAGTATGTAGTAAACTCTAAGTGAAGAAACTTTTTAAATGTGTTTGAACTGTGAGCCTCTGTGCTGACTGGTTGAAAAAAAAGGTGCTTCATTTACAGCCATCATGATATTGGTTAATAACAGCCCCGCAAACAAATTTCAAGATGGCATCTGAAAATCTAGGTCACTTAAAGGAATTCAACACTAGTGCCAACGCAGGGCAAGTATAAACACGGAAGAGACGTCCTAAATCCCTCTGTCATAGTTCTCCAGAACCGTAATGCAATGCAGTGCAAAATAAACCATTTCAAACAACTCGTGCATTGTGTGTGCCTGTGGATAAATTTCAATGCTGCAGATAGAAAGACAAAAAATAAACTCACCTGCATCAGAGTCTGGATGTGGAAGAACGGGGTCCGCGAGGGCAGAGTGAAGACAGGATGAGAAATGTATTAATGAAAGAACACCATTGCATGAATTTCACTACATTAAACTAAATACTGTATGTGTTAATGAGAGACGTCGTGTCCTAACCAACGTCAGTGTCCTGAAGGTCTTTAGTAATTAGCTTTCTAGTTCAGAGGGATCCTGAAACACACAAGGCCTCCCCAAAACAGTTGTTCTTTTTTTTGTCTCATTAAAAGGAGGAGGAAGGGTTGCTGAGAGGCCATTAGGTCGGGCACAAAGCTGGCGAGATGTGTCTGGCAGGATGCCCCCGCTTGGCAAGTAAATCGATCAGACGCAGGGGCCAAGTCAGGCAGAAAAAGAGCCATGTTTTTGGCAGCTCTTCAGGTAACAGATGGATGATTTTTTGTGCATCTGTGCATAAGGTTTTGAATTTTTATTCAGCTGAGTGACCTACAAAATAAAAATACCAAACTGTCTTTGTGGGAACTACTTTCCTACTTCAAACTCTTAATCTGAGATTGAATTAAAAAAAAAAAAACAGCAAACATTCAAAGCTCATAAACTTGTTCTAATTATTTTTGGAAGCTTTATTTGTGCCTCTCTGAATTTAAAAAACAAAGGAACGGACTACATCGAGTCACAAAACAGACAATGTAAAAATAAATCCATTCAAATTAGGCATTTGATGATAAGATGTTAACACAAGATACGTTGTTGTTGTGAGACATATTTTAGATTCCAGGCTGACAGATAAATACCCTCTCTAACACCAGTGTTTTTACAGTGATCCTTCGCCTGTCACGCTAAATGAGAGCGAAAAACGTCAGTAGGCTATGTTTTTTTTTTTGGTCAGGAGAAAAATCCAGTTTCACAACGCTTCAGGCAACTCATCTAATTTTCTTCAGACAAACCACAATGACGCCTGCTTTTGACATTTCAAATTCTAAGACGGTAAACGTGATATATATGAAAGAAAAAATAGAAAAGACTCTTCATCTGGGAAAAAAAGCTATATGCAGGGGCTTTAAGAAGAAGACGCCCCTATTACCACTGATTCGTTACGTTTATGTGTAGCCATTAATTGTAGACTTGAAAAGCTTTACATTAACCTGAATAAATTCGGCAGAAAAACTGACACAGCTCAAAACATTGCTGTCTAAAGGTTTCAAAAACTAATAACTGCTTATTTTAGTTTGCAAAGGCATTCACCACAATAGAGTTTTGGCACGGGAAGTTTGGAAAAAATATAGTTAATGTCAATGTAATCTTCAATAATTTATTATATTACCAATAATAAAATTTCAGTACTAAAGGGATAATTCTCAGTAATCGGTCATCAAGTTTCTTAAGTTTCATATGAGCCGTAGGCAGGATTTTGATCTAATTACTGCAGGAAATGTTCCAATGTATGCTGCTGACAGGAGAGGAAAAAGAGAAGCTGCACTAGTTTCCACTGAATAGAGGGATCAGAGGTATGAAGTGTGAAGACAGTGAGGGCAGGAAGATGAGAGCTGTGTTGTTGACTCACTCTCTGCTGGATGAGGGCGTGTTTGTGCTCCATCTCCCGCTTCTCCATGGCCGAGTCGATGACCAGCTGATCCAGCTGTTTTAGTGAGACAGGTCAATGAAACTGTGAGCAATAATGTGTCCACTCACGTTATGTGGGTGAGACAGGATGACCTTAGACTGTTTATCCTAACATTTTCTTTCCTCTCACATTAATTGAATGAGTACATGTGTTGGTTTTGATGTATTTAAATTGGAGGAGCACTTATTGTACTTATTGTGAAGCCTAAATGAAAAATGTCAAATAACCTACAATTCCAGTAAAGACTCACACGCATATTGGTCTGAGTGACAAGGAATTGCAGCACAGTGAAACTAGTGCGTGTTAATATGTGTGTGTATGTGTACATGTACTGTATTCCTTTGTTTGAACATGTCTTTCCTTGTTTTCCTTGAATGGCACTCAGAGTGTTGTGGGTTTGTTTCGTCTAACCTGTGCAGCCAGTTTTTTCATGTAGGGGTCAATCTCATCCAAGATGTTAAAGCCTTGCTGAAACAGAGTGTACTGGGCTCGCATGAAGGACAGCATCTGCAGCAGACACAGGGAGAAAGCGAGGACTGTAACACAGCTGCGTTCAGAGCTCCACTCCAAAACACATACCACAGGGATATATGTTACACATATACAGAACTTATTTAATAATGTGCAGATCAATGTGATATTGAAGAGAGAAATCTGGGTTACTCACTGCATCCAGGATTTCAAACTTCTTCTTGGCCTGAAGAACATTGATCTGCCAAAAACAAAGAGGAAAAGCAAAATGCAGATTGCATTAAGGTTGGATATTTGAGATTAACAGGAGGATTATATATGATTTGGTCATAAAAAACTATGGTCTCCATGGTCTCAAGTGCTGCCTCCTCTGCATTCAGTACTACCACGAGCTGCCATGTATTCGGGTTCAGCAGCTGTTGAGTGCCATCACCACCTACTGGATGACTCTGGTAATACAGCTGGATTTTGTGAGTGTGGCTGAGTAAAGTATGTGTGTGTGTTTCTCACCTGTAGTACATAGTCCAGCGCCAGGTGCCTGAAGGCTTTGCGACTGAGGACGAGGGCCTGTGTGGCCTCCTCCGCCTCGTGGACCTTGTTCCTGGGTGCCTGGGCGTTCTTCACCTGGGCCAGCTCCATGTCCTCACGCACCCGGTCAAACTGCTTCTTGGTGTCCTTGAATTTACGCACATCCCTGGTGGAACAGAAGAGAGACCATGTAGATTTATGACAAGAGTATGTAGGTCTCATGTAGGTTTAAGCTTTGTCATCGCAAGAGCCACAGTATTAATACGTGTTTTCCATATATGGTTGCAAAAAGTGTCTAAAAGACCAATCAGGAGAGTTTCTTCTGAAAACAACAAATCACAAACTATAAACTATACAAATATAATATAACTTTTGCAAATGTGGAGGTTGGCTGTGAGGTAAACCTTCAGACATCTGCGGTTTGTATAGAACGCATTAGGATTATCTTATAAACGTGATGTAGAGGTTTAATATCCTAGTCAAGTATATATTGATGGGCCACCTGGCTAAGGATTAAAGCTACCACTAATCGCCAGTCCCCATAAAACCTGGTGGGCCTAAGATCCATTTTCATTACTCCACCAAACTCAAACATGCATTAGGTCTTTCTTTTCAGCAGCAGGATAAAAATACATAACTGCGATGAGGTACTCACTCTTTAATGAAGGTGTGAAGCTGCTGCTTGATCGACCTCTGAGCCTGGTCAAACAAAATCTTTGGGCAGAGAAGGTGAGAGAGGTGGAATCATGAGCATATGACATGAGCTGTGCACAGCAGTTAAAGAATTGGTTGTAATTGTGATGAATGGATTACGTCCTGAAATCTGCAGTTGCCACATCTCACCACAAGATGGCAATATGAACCCTTACACATCATAAGTGTAACAGATTATGCCATGGGCAGAGGAGGGGGAAATGGAAGGGAGATGAGGACAGACACACATGTGCACACACTCAGCTGCTGCCTCAACAGATTTTTAGCCTCACAGGATCCCAGATTCCTCTTCCTGTTAACTGTGGGATTCCCACTCTTCCTCTTCTTACACTCTCCCATCCTTAAGCCCTCCTCCTCCTTCTCTATGCATTTTCCATCCATTTTTTGTGCATGGCAAGTACAGCAGTTCCTCTACATCTAGACATGTTTTTTTTTCCTTCCATATGAAAAATTTCTGATTGCTGGTGAACAGACCAACCATCTTCATGAAGGAAATACATAGGTCTTCCTGATTAATCCATGTGCATGGACAAGACAAGAATACCTCAGTGAGTGCCTCCGCACGCACGCGCACGCGCACACGCACACACACACAGAGAAAAGCAGTTGGATTAGATTGTGATTGTTTCACATCCACATGCGTACACAAACAATATATACAACAATCACTGTTGGCAGCCTCTGGATTAAACTTTCTATAACAATCCCTTGTTAATAAACATACACATTGGGGGATTACAGGCTTAGTCTATGTGTGTGCGTGTGTGTGCGTGTGTGTGTGTGTTTATGTGTGTCAGCCTCCATCCATATGACATTTCTGCAGAACCTGATGACATCACAGGCCGGTTCTTGCTGCAGGTGGGTTTTCATGAGTCCTCTCAGACACAGTCTGCGTTCATAGCGGGAACCCCACGCCTGCTACCCCACATTGACCAAAGAGCTTTTAAATGCCCTCTTAAAAGGTTGCAATCAAGTGGTCAAAGTGGTGTCAGACATTTTACCACTTTATATCTGTGCATCTGTCACTTTATACAAATCATGTCTTCATTTTAAATATATACTCTAAGCATAAGGAGGCAAAGGTTGTATAATACAGCTGAAATATAACCATTCACAACTCATCAGCAGAGATCCACTTATTCTATCTTCGACTTCTTAGGTAAGTGTCTGACAACAATATCTCCTTTCACTGATAACATTTAATTTTTGAAAATATTACTTAATATTTATTTGGTTTTGATTCTGAAATCTGTTTTTCAATTATGAATGAATTATTAAGAAATCATGATGAAATAACAGGCCCATAAAAGAAAGCACCACGCGTTTACATATTTGTAAGTACTATGGAAACACATTTCTCACCACCCATGGAGTTTGCTTCTTTACTCAAGTTGGTTTTTCAGTATCCAACTTCTCCAAGACTCACAGGACTGTAAACAGACTGTGTTGTGAAAAATGAAGGTTTGGTACTTTCCAGGGTGGTGTAACCTATCTGCCAGTTTCACGGAACCAAATTAAATGCCAGAAAAAAAATTTAATCAGTTCCATCAGATAGACATCGCACCCACATGTGCAGTAATCCAAATTCTAATGTTCCACACCAAACCTGCTCTGGATTATGGTGCCCTGGGCATGACCCTACCCACAGTTCTGTATGTCAGTTTCCAATCACTCTTGTCCACAAAGATTGTAGCTTCTAAAATCCTGTGTCTAAATGTCTTGATGCCTGTTACTGTAGATATTAAACTCTCCTGTATCTATTCTGCACGAGAACTAAAAAACAACATGTTGATTTCACAAGAAAAATTCCCCAAGAGCAGCAAGAGTTGCACTATGGTTAAATAAAGAAGCTACAGTCTCACAAAAATCTGTTCAAATCCACTTCAACAGAATCCTGAATCTGCTCAGATTTTATGATTCAGGATCACGTCTGAAAGTAAACACGTGCCTATCATATGATCTACTGGATGATCCTTCTTTTGTATCTGATGAGAGCTGAGAAGGTGCAGAAATAGGCATCAGTGGGTGGTCGAACAAAGACTTTCACTGTCTTTCCCTCCCCTTCCTCCATCCCTCCATTCACACTGTCTGCCAGACAAGCTATTAGTGTAATTCCTGGGTGTTACAGAGTGGAGGAGTGGGACGCCTGTGGTGAAGGGTAAGTGAGGGGGGATCAGGAGAAGGGAAGGGGGGCATGGAGTAAAAGGTGGAGAGGCAATGGAGTGGCAGTGGAAAAAAAAACAAAAACACAAAAAACAAGAACAGAAGTATTGCCTATCGCACATGGCCAGAAGCTTTAAAGGCTGCGTGCCAGTATCATATGGCCGAAAGCTAACACAACAGAAGTTTTTTCAAACACATCAGTACATGTAATATATAAAGGGGAAATGACAACAAAGTGCCATTAGAGAAAAAGAGAGGAGAAGACTGTATTGGATTGATGCAGCTGATGGATCCTTTGTAGTTCGCAGTGCTTTGATTTAATTTAAAGAGCTCAGGGTTAAAAAGGCTTGACCTTGGTAGAGTGAAACAGAGTCAGTGAAGTGGGGGTATGAATGAAAAATATGGGAAAAGAACAAGACAATCTGTTTATCCAAACAGTGATTAAATGCCCCGCAACTTAAGTCAAGTTCATTTCAAGTCTTTGAATAATAAAACTGATCAAACTTCAATAGGACTCACAAAACAGAAAGCCTCCATCCGAGGCTTAGATAGCTGTGGGCGATAAATTGCCACACTGCAAGCGTTACAGGTAGTCAGAGGTGGCAAATCAGTGCAATTGTAAAAGAAAAAAAGGGGAAGAAAAGAGTCTCTGTTGAGGTCAGAGAACAACACAGAGGTGAAAAGGGGAAGATAAAAGTTGCTGCTAAGCCAAAGCCCAACAGTTTGCAGGACAGCAACACCAGCATTAAACACAGTGCAGAAGAAAGAAGGACACACTCCTTTCTTACAACCTTTCTTTTTAGCCTCATCTGTGGCATGGCTCTGAGGATTACAGTGTCAGTCAGTCTACTTCTTTGGTCCAGACTAAAATATCTCAACTACCATTAAATGGATTAGTGATGCAACTAAGGACTGCTTTCGTTTATGATTAATCTGCTGATTTTCTTTCTTGATTAATCGTTATTCTACAAAACAGATAGTGCTGTAGACCCTTAATCATTCATAAGAGGAAAAAAAAGGATCTTGATCGGTATACCTGCTGAGCAGCTGTAATATCAGAGGTTCTCTGTTAGGAAGTGATCAAGCCTGAGTACTGAAGTCCAGCTGTTATTTGGCAATATAACTTTAAATATCTCCCACTGCCTGTTTAACTTTGATGACCTTCTAAGAAATATAAGTCTTTTCAGTGACGTACTTCAAGCTTGTGTCCTGCAACTGCCTCTTCCTTTTCACTTGCACCTACTTTCTCTTTGTTTATATCTGCCCCTACCCCAGAACCCATCTACTCTCCTCGCTCACTTTCCTCCTCTCCCTCCTTTTCTCGTTCCTCTCAACTGTCTTTCTTTTACTGTCACAAATCCTAATTTCACCTCTTTCACTGGTTTTGTTTACACACATACAATCATGAACTGACACGGACACGCAAACATCTCAAAACATCACACCCTCACATATTGCCTTGTCATCAACTGTGAATACTGATGACTTCCAAATATTTAACATACATTATCATAATATCTCTTTAAATTTTGATCTGATGTTTTCCAAACCTGCAGCAGGATCTCAGCAGATTCATAGCGAGGGAAAATTCTTAATCACACTTGTCATGGGGAAAAAATCACTATAGAGTCATGTGAATAAACCGTGAGAGTGTGTGTGCGTGTGTGTGTGTGTGTGTGTGTGTGTGTGTGTGTGTGTGTGTAAAAGTTTGTGCATTATAGCTGCCGTACACATCTGGTGAAGCATGTGGTTTGAATCAGACACACGCATGTGCACTGGCCAGCGTGGACAGAATCACCGTCACAGAGTGAGATCACACTTAAATTCTGTGTGTGTGTGTGTGTGTGTGTGTGTGTGTGTGTGTGTGTTGTAATACTGGGTCTGGGGGGACTGGATGTCTGAAAGATGTTAACATGCCAAGAGGACCTGGGCGTGTCCGAACACCGCTCTACCTTGACCTCTCGCCTGTGGCTAAGACAAGTATGTGTGTGTGTGTTTGTCAGTTTGTGTATGTGCGTAAAACTGTCTTACCATGTGGTAGTTGACGATCTCCTGGAGGCTTTCTCCACACTTTTCAAGGCATTTCTGCAGTGTGGACAACACACACACATACACAGTGTAAGCACACAGCTCTCCATTTGAACACAAACTCCTTTTTTTAACGTACACACATACAAAGACTTTTTAAAACAGTCTCAAACACATAAAACAAATGAAAGACTCGATAGTTATTGACCATGACACATTTATGCCTCCACTGCTGCACCCAGAAGCTACCAGGGCGACACCCGAACCGACAGGAAATCTAGTCCAAATGTTTTTGTAAAAGAAAACCATAAAGCAGGTTTCAGATCTCTTTGCTTCCAGCCATGTAAACTACCAGCTTAAACATCTCCTGTGCGCATGTGACCACATCTCTCATGTTTAAAACAGCTGGATGACTCTGTGTCTGGACAATACTGTTTATACTGCTTTACTGTTATTATTCACATGGGGAATCACTGGAATGCACAAGTGAAGATAGATGAGCGGCCATTTGTTGAGAAGCTGAGCCCCAAACACTCCTCACTGGATGCACAGATTGGAGCTCAGTTTTGAAATCTTGTCACTTCCACTCACCGATATCATCTCCTCTTTCTTGCACTGCTGGGACAGGTCCTTGATGCCATTAACAAAGAGCTTGTTGGCACTGACATAGGCTCTGCCGGCCTCGATCATCCCGCTGCACAGCTTCACCAGCTTTGCAAGGGGAGAACAGAAACACAAAAATGATCACTTTAAACACCCAACAGGACTGTCTATTTAGAGAGTCACATGTTTCCCACAACGTGATCCGCGGATATGAATAACTACAGTGATGACATGAATCAAACAGAGCTTTAAAGAACTGTTAGTCACACATCATATCTGAGAGGACACTCAAATTTAGAATAATCTTCATTTCTGTATCGAGGCCAGAGCAGGCATGGTTGAAGCTGGTGTGTCTGGTATCACAATGACTGTGCATTCAGCAAACATTTTAATACAAATAATTTAAAAATGCAAATGAAAAAAATGACATATGGCAAATGGTCTTAAAATGTACTCTTTACTATATAGGCTGTGTGTCTTCCATTATTTCATATACATATACACACACACACACACACACACACACACAC
>JBBMJY010000018.1:10417346-10431224 GCA_037833715.1 Toxotes lorentzi
TGTGTGTGTGTGTGTGTGTGTGTGTGTGTGTGTATATATATATATATACACACACATACACATATACACACATATATACACACACTATAAAATAGTTACATTAGTTAGTTATAACATGTTGGACCACTGCTGTATAGTGCATAAATCCAGACAGTCAAATAAAATAGCTGAAAGTAACTGGAGGGTAGTATGTAGCACATAGGCAGTGATTTCAGACTCAGCCATACAAGAGCTGAAACCTAACTGTAAACATGTATATTACCAGGTGCAGACAGTTCACAGCAATGGCATGTGCTCTTTTAAACACAACCCAACCACATGAACTGCCAACCGCTACACTTTCCCACTTAACGGGTAATATGATAAGCTACAGAGTAGTACACTGTCATTACCACTGTAGTGATGCAGCTGTGTGTACTGCAGAACCAGAACATGTGTGTGTGTTGGTGAGGGGGGGTTTTCAGAAGAGAGAGTACTGTAAACCTTTAATTATCTGATTTGGTGCAGAGGTTCCCAAGGTTGTTGCTATGTGAGTGTGGTTTACTGGGTTTACAGTAAGACCTTTATGCTGCACAGACCAGAGATGCAAAACTAGAGAGTGACGACTGATAAACTGCACAATCTGTGACAGCTAGACTAAAAAATAACACTTGTAACGTGTATGTGAGCATTGCTGAAACGAGCTGCTGGCTCAAAACATGAGCTAAATCTGCAGAACATATAGTGTGCACACACTGTATGTACAGAGGTAGTTATCTGATGCGTATAATACAGTATTCATACTTCCCTTCACGTGGACATTACTGGCATGGTTATGAACCCGTGCAAGACACAAGGCAGCATGATGCCTGCCCTGCTCCTGCTCCCAGGCTGGTCTGATGACATATCTGTCAACAAATTGGCCGATGTGGGGAATCTGATCTCATCGTGCGCTGTACTGAGCCCCCAGGGTCTGAACAAGGCCATTAGAGGCACAGTGTATGTGTCAGGATTTGTTGATAAATGGGCTGGAAGAACCACAGGGGTCCACTTGGACTCAAAATGCCACATCTGGTACCACATGACAGACTGTGGCACGTTAATTGACCGAAACTGTTACAGCTCAACGCAGAGGCCCTGCTGGTCAATGAGGTGTAGAATGGGCACTTTAAAATGATGAATTATGTAAATTATGATTGGTCCATAGCAGCAACAGTTTTGCTAGTTGTGGATTTACAAAGAAGAAGAAACTGATTAATAAGAAAAAATACTGTACTGTGACAATACTTGAGTCTAGCACTCTAGTAAGCTACAAATTGTAGCTCTCAGGGAGAGAAACCATTACACCGGACAGTGCTGAATGTTTTCACACTGGTTTGAACAGGCATTTTCAGCTGTCATTAATCTCAAACGTTTTCATCTAAGAGCCTTCGATGCTGTCAGACCATCCTTCAGACAGAGTAGTGTGAGGACCCCCGCTGACCAGAACAAATCACCCTGATTGAACCCCCCCTCCGGCCCGGCACGGTCATCTTTCAGTGGTGCTCAAATGGAGCTCAAAGTTTAATAGAGGGTCCTGACCTATTGGGGGGGGCAGAAATGATCTGTAGACATGTGTGCACACGAGTGTGTGACGGGGTGGGGGCATGGACATTTGTTTGAAGAGTCAAAGTGTCGCCTGCTGGCTGGCTAATTTAAGAGCGGGGACTGTAACTATGTGGACCTATTGATAAACCTAAGAGACAGCAACAGCAAGAAAATGTCACAATCATCTAAACAGCTTGTTCATCACTTTAACAGAGCAGCTCTCTCTTACTCTCTTTGTTTTTATTATCCACAAGCTCCATAAGATGGACTATACACTTCTGAGTGACCTCGATCTGACCAACAGGAAGTTTTTAGATGACATCTGATATCTATTGTTGTTGCATGCAAGTATGCAAGAGATACAAATCTTTTAAAAAGGGCGCGGCCGCTGCTTAACTACATTAACACTACCTTATCCTCTAAATGCTCTCTGACTAATGAGTCTATTCGTTTATCTGAAGAGGCATTATCTCAGCTGATGGACTCCCTGGGGACAGTCATCCATTCCTGGTAGTCCTCCACACTTTATAAGTAATAAGATCTGACAATGATGCAACTAAGACATTTCTTCAAGTTGTCTTGTTTGCCTTTGACCAGTTTCATTATTATTTTAGACCCATTTTAGTTTCTTAACCTTTTAGCAGCCACTATTCTTGCAGCACTACATGTAGAACTTGAAGACAGCTAGTTTAATTAATATGAGCATGTTATATCTGTATCAATAAGCTAGATGTTTCATTGTGGTCACTTTAAAAAAAACACCCCTTTGTGAAAATAATCCAGGTACATTGCATTGCAGAGTAACTGAAACCTTAAAATATGGTGTCTCCAGGCGGCTGGACGTTAAACTGTTAGACTGATTCATTCCATACCTTGCAAACACAAAAAGATTAATGATTGGTTGTTATTGTATTGCATTGAGCAAGCATGGTCTGGTCTGGTCTGGTGAAGCAAGTAAAACACAGACATGCTCGGTTCACAGCTCTGTGTGATGCTGGCACACACAGTGCAGCATATAAAGCTTAATCAGTGTTTGTTCAGTTACTGTGTATCAGCACCTGTGTGTGTGTGTGTTATCTAGCAGTGCATGAACCTATTAAATATAATAACTCATGTCTGCAGTGTTTTCCTGGTTGAAACAGCCATGACATTTAGATAAGAGACAGTGAGAGGACGACAGGCAGATATAAAAATATATAAGGAGAAACACAATTACGGGGAGACAGGTAAGATAAACAGGCAGACAGCCGCAACATCTGACATCTGGTGGCTTTTCTCATTCAAACAATGTGAATCAAACCCAAGTACACCACTATTAGTTGTTCTCACAATGAGCAATATAATGTATATATACTTTACAGGTATTTGCATGATTTGGAAGACACACAGTTTAAAACTAGTTTTAAACTGATAAATGCGGTATATTGCTCAGATTTGATGTTTTAATGAGAGGCACGGTCTGCAGGATTGGTCATACCTTGTCGAGCTTTGCCTCGATCTCCACCACATCTGTCTCCACATCATCAATGCCAGCCCTGTAGAGAGAACACAAAGCAACACAGCTGAGAGCCAGACTCTGTACAAACCGAAAGGACTGCCATTTCTGAGAAGAGGAGCCACAAATGAAGCTGAGAACCATTACGGTCACAGTCAGAGCATTCTTGTTTGGGAGAGATTCTTGGATTAGAGGTAAGCCACAATATCACAGTGACTAAATAACTATAAAAAAAAACTAATTTAAGTTCAAAATAATTGTGTCTGTGACATCTCAAATAAAACAGAACAATGGGAATAAAAAGGAGGAGAGAGATGAAAGCACGATTGAAAGGAGACAGCGAAAGGATCAAACTGACAGTGCAAAGCCGTATGAGTACTGGTCTGTGTATACAAACACAAACCACACCACCTCAGCATTTACAGTATCTGTATTTTACCCTCACTGCAAATCAAGCTGCAATCAGTCACCACACATCACAGTCTCACAGAGTTGAACATTAATCCCAGTGACTGGATCGACAGAGGCATCACTCCGGAAGATTAGTGGCCACGGTCGAGCTGCAAAATCAATGAATGAGATCATGCAGAGACGTAGACTGGTACTCGTGAGCTGTTAAAGGAGGCAGCAGCAACAGACAAGGTTTCATATTAGGTACCAGCAACTCGACACTGATTGATAACAAAACTGCAAACGCGTACTCCAGAATTAGGTTTCATTTTGTTTTTAATTTTAATCTACACTAAATATGAAGCTAATGGGACTTGATGAATCTTGGGTGGTCAAGAGGCCTTTACCATCCATCCCCTTCTTCCATTAGCATGTGAGTACACTCACACACATGCACATGCACACACACACACACACACACACGCACAGACACCTATGACCACATTTACAGGGTCAGTTGTTATGGCAACTCCTTACATGTGGGGCACAGAGGTTATACTTGGGATCTTACAATGTCAAATTGTGTTTATGTCTCCAGCATGAGTGCCTATATACACAAATATGCCTCAATGAACTGGCTCTAACATTATAAAGAAAAAGTTTTTAAAAAAATGCAGAGTATCTCCTCAGATATATAAATATAAACTTATTTCCCAGTCTCAAGTCCTCAGGACCAGCTGGAGCTTATTGGAGCAGTCTGATCGAGCCAGGAATCAGTGTAACGCCCTGCATGTGCTAGAACACGTCGAACGTAACCTCCGACGCCGTGGGAGACGATGATCTCATCACAAACCCCACCCTCATATGCTGCTCTTCTACACTTGTAAAAAAAACAACAGCTGATCTTATACTGATATACTGATCTTATCATAGGAGAAATGTCAGTGCAGAGCTGGAGCAGGAACGTGAACGATTAAGCAACCGCACCTGCGTTTTCTGTTTCATTTTCTAAAGGTTATGACTCTGCCTGTTTCTTCTTTAGTGGGGAAGTACACAGTGAAGGGGGATGGGGGATGGGGGGGGGGGGGGTCGATCAGTGCCTCTACCACCTGCTCCAGAGAACAGCATTCCCAGAATTCCTTTCTGCTCCTGAGCTTTTTTACAATGCTTGGAGATGCTAATTCTCGACTTGTGTCTGTCTTGTCCTCTTCTCCTCTCAACCAGATCACACACTGTTAATAAAGACTGCACTTTTCCCCGACCACAACATGACACCGACACAGCAAGTGAACACACACGTGTGGTCCGCACAGAAAGCTGATTTATACTGTTCCAAAGAGAAAGTGAGAGCTGGAAAACAGGGGTGATCGGAGCACAGCCTTTCATTAAGCTGTGTAATTTGTGGCACTTTGTGTATTGTGCAATCCAGTCCATCAGACTGGCTTACAGTTTCTGCTCCTCTGCTGCATTTGAATTAAAAATACAACACCGCACACACATAAGCTCCGCTCCCAAACAGTGAGTCAAATCCAACAGCATCATGTTCTCCATTAAGTCACTCTGAACCAAACACAGTCAATGTCAAACAGCTGTTCAATCTAGAGGATAAGCTCATTACAAGCGTGTCGTGTCTCGGGCGGCACACGCTGCCAATAAACACTCACTGACATTTGATGAGAAGGATGACATTTAATACAGCAGCAGCCTCTACTCTATTGATCACAGTTCAGTTCAAGTTCAGTACAGACTTAAAAAAAAAAAAATGACTGTGGAGCTTGTGCTTTGTGATGCAGATTGGATGTATGTGTTTTCCCAGCACGTTTCTGACATACATGTCTGCGTGTATGTCAGCGTGTACTGGGATTTATACAGAGCTTTGAAAATCAATACACAAAGAAGATTGCCAGCTCCCTCAAGGTTAAGTACCAAAAACCAGATCTACAAAGACAAATGTGTGAGCTTGACAACATATGTTTGTCCTTGTTTGCCCCTTTCAGTACCCCCTACAGTGTACAGTATCTCAGCTACTAACGTGTTTCCTCTAACTGAATACACCAGAGAGTTATGGGATTAAAGTGAAATGGACTAAGATTGACTCCTGAGGAGGATTATGGGTAATGCTGCAAGACACAACGGCTGCATGAAGATGCAAAGGCAGTGAGGGTGGACATGCTTTGTATGTGTGTGTTTCCAGCTTTGGTCTTAATGACACCTGCTTCCTGTTGTGCTCAGTGTGTGTGTGTGTGTAACATTGGACATACAACCCAAAGCTGCTCTGATGATGATGATGATGACGATGATGTTGTAGGTAGGGGGATGGGCTCATACTCACTGTCAGTGGTAGCATACTGTACAGGGTCTGACAACACCAGCGAGGGGGGAGGGGAGCCTCACGTGCACTTGCTCCATGTACACTCCTGTCAGCCCCAACAACCATCTACACTAGTGTACAGAGTCTATTCTTGTCCTCCACGCTGTGTGTGTACTCTAGCATGACGTTTGCGTGGCTATCTTCTCGAATCTCCTCACACGAGCAAAGTGCGCACGCTCACACACACACACACACACACACACACACACACACACACACACACACACACACACACACACGGCAAGGCTTCCAGCCCAGGGACATATCCGAGTTCCTCCCATGTCCTCCAGACTTGATGTGTCACATGGCATCGCATTCACATCAGCATCACTCCAAGGACCAGAAGGACAGCGGCAGCAGAACAACAAGTCCTCTGATACCAGACAAGCCCGGACCCAATGGCTAAAATACTGACATCCAACCAGACAACAACAGATATTCACTGGAAACGATACATGTCTGTTGCGCATCATGTGCCTTGAGTAAAACAAACATGTGACCATGTAGAGTAAAATCCAAGATGTTAACCTCTTAAACAAGGGTACTGGGGCAGCATAGACCAAGCTACAACTTAAAATTGTCAGCTTTTAACCAAAAAGGCAGCATCTCATTAAGTGTAATGGGACATTAATGCAAAGTGTGTGTGCGCATGTGTGCCCTGGATAAGTCTTTAATTTAAAGTCAGCCTGCACTGTGGTGCTTCCTAATCTGAGCCACTGACCTAAAACACATGTATATGTGTATATTTGTGTGAGCTGTGCATTTTTTCAATTGAATACAAGCATAATGTACTTTACTAATCAACAGTCTCCCGCACATTTATTCTGAAATTATTTATAGTCTGACTCAGCAGTTCAAGCTGTGATGAGCAGTGACCTCGTTTTCTATTGACATCAGGTGGATGGAAAGCAAATCCACAGTCTCATGTGTAGTATGACCACACACGCACAGACACACTGAGACAGATTATTGCAAATAAACCAGAAAAATGTAGGACATAACAGATAGACTGTGACAAACTGGGACACACTTGGAGACAGACAAATGGAAATAAATAAATGAATCAGACAAAGACAGTCAAGACATACACATGCACTTACACGCACCCACACACACACTGACCCAGAAACCAACAAAATACATGGTTCCATCAGAAAACTCTTAGCCTGCTAGGACACAAGTCAAAAGCAGGTGTAAAACATCCAGTCTGACAAATCTGGTTCCATTCACATGAACAGGTACCAAAGTTTTTGCTAAACAATGGAGATGAATAAGTCATAGAGCTCTCGCTGCTGTTGTTTGCTGACAGCTGGAACATTTATCTAAAACAACATTTTCATGCCTCAGAAAAGGTGAACAGCAGCGAGTGGAAAGCTGTAAAGTTACTTAAAAGGATCATCATGCATGTTTTACTGTAGTAATAACAGCTTAATGTTGTCTTATATGCATGCATGCATGCCTAATTGTGCTCAGCCGTCATGGGCTCATAACTCACTAATTACCATGACATGGCTGAGAACAGACATGTCAGACGTGGCACATGTGGTAGCAGTGGGTGATATGAAGATATATGCAAATTTGTCAACTGTCAAGAGATTTTGCCATGTTATTTATACTGCGGTATCCCTTTAATATTTCTATCAGGGCATTGTTAGAACTGTTTTGTCATCAAGCAATAAGTGGGGCAGGATTTAAAAAAATAATTTTAGCATCAATACACTGGATTAACAGCAAAACAGATGTCTATATTTGATGTATAGTACACTGACAACAGTGTCTGAATAGTTGCTCATGCCTTACTGTAGTATGTACTATAAAACTGCTGATTTTCAAAAGACAGCATGAACAGTGGAGAAGTCTTCTTGTTGTCATTAAGCTGACAGTCCTGTTGTGTATGTACACGGACTCAAACTGTACATTCTCATTTATCATGTATATATATCATGTATATACACTTTCATCATCCTCCACCCACAAGTTCAAACAGCACACACACACACACACACACACATCAAAATATCCCCTTTCCCAGAATTCCAAGTAGCAAGCTCCATGGCAACCATTCATTGACCCCAGTCACCATGGCAACAGGCATCAGCATTACTCACGCTTTTTTTACTGACCAATTTCCTCTTTGTCTGATGTGTCTGTCCCTGTGCATCTCCCCTTCATTCTTACCAGCTCCCTCATTTAATAAAATGTTCAGTCTCCTGAACGAAAAACAGCTAAAATACAGAACGCTACTGATACAATCTGTGTCACTGACAGGCCAGTGTATTGCAGTGCTGAGCTAGTGGCTGTAGAGTGGCTTACGGTGCGACTGCAGTGCCCGCTGCCACAGGCAAAGTGCCTTTGAGTAGCATACTGATCCCTAAAAGCTAAAAAAACAAAGGCTCTGCGATTGGTCCTGCACACTGCAAAACGATCATCTTAGCAGTTCACTTCTTCTCCCATATTTATGTCTTAAAACACCTGAAAAACTTTTTATAATTCATATTATAAGACGTTGATTACAATTGGTTTCAAAAACATTTCTTGAATAAAGTCACGTTTCTTTTAAACTAATGATATGATCTGCATTATTCTCCTGTGTGTCTTAACTCCATCATCTCAACAAGAAATTCACCACGAAGCTGAAACTATACTGGAAATATAAAACCTTGCAACCTTCTTGTGTTTGCAGATAGTAAATTTGCAGATTTCATGACTAAACATTAGATCAAATCATGTGATCGTATGGGTGATTTGCTTTGTCTGACAGTGAGCAGACGCAGGTGGTTTCGGGGAGGGGACAGTAACTGCAGCCCATCCCTCATTTCTTTGTTCTTCTATCCCACATTCAAACAGGCCCTGTACGAAAAACAATTTTAATCACTTCAAACTAAAATTGACTGGTTTTACATTCAACTGTCTGCATTGTCAGAAGGTTCTCTGTAACAGGATAAGACTCTATGTGATCATGTTCTCAAACAGTCTCTGTGCTTTGTCTAATTTTTCTCCACGACATCTTTGTTCCCCCAGAAATCCTCTGTTCCCCTTCTCTCTTTGTTTCATTTGTGCACACCTCCTTCTGTCCGTCTGACAATCTGTCTGTCTGCTTCCAGTGTCTGTCTGTCTGTAACACTCCTTCTTTAGCTGTTGGCATGGACAGTGTGTGTATGTGTGTGTGTGAGAGAGAAAGAGGGCGTATTAGTATACAAGAGAACAAACAGAGAAAGAGCAAGAAATGCATTGGTGAATATAAACACGAATACAGTGTATTTGATTGTCTACACCCGTTTGGTAAATAAATACTATACATTTCAGCCTTAATGACATTAAGTCATGTTTACAAACATTGCAACTCTGTCATTTGATTTCTGCACCAGCTCCATGTGTGTGTGATCTAAATGCACACACACATGCTCAGACTCAATTAAAGAGCCTCCAGTAAATGATCCTCACACAAAAAAACACACACATTTGCCTAAACAGACTGTCTTTTCACACCAATAACAAGGCGAGCCAGACACTAGTATCTTATGTGTCGCTAACAAAGATGCCTTCACTGCTTCCCCGTGAGTCCCCCCCACCCCCCCACCCAACACCCAACAAACATCACACTCATTCCCTGAAAAAACATTTGACTACGCCGATGGCTGATGAGACAAAGAGGCCAAACATGATGCTGACAAAAAGGACAACCCTTACTTGTATCCTTGAGCCTCAGTTAAATGGTATTACACAGAGCTTAGCTGGCTAGAGACAAAGTAATGTGCTGATCCAGCGCTCGTCAGCAAAGAACTATTGCTTTACATTATGTATGATAGTACAGTCGATCAAATGTTCACAGGAGCTACAATCAGCAATTACTACTAAGTAATCTGTCAACTACGTTTTCAACTAACACATTTCTGTTTATAAAATGTCAAGAAATAGTAAAACAAAAATGCCCGTTTTGACTTTTGAAAAGACACAGCTCATATCACTATAGTAGATAGATGCAATTAGCAGAGATCCTGGTCAGAGATATTTGATGGAGTCTTACAGTCTTACAATATACAGGACCTTATGAGCAGCAGAGGATAGCAGACAACGCTTGTGCTGAGATCACACTTGATGCAGCGTTAACGTCTCTGTCTGCACATTTATCTGTGCAGTAGGTATATCATTTAACAAATCATTACCACAAAGAGAGAAGATGCAGTTTCTCTGCTTCCTAGCAGCTGTCAGACCACCTGCCTGCCGGCCTCACTGAAGCTGAACACTGGCCCGAAATCTATAAACACAATACATTTCCAAATATTTCTGGTACAGTAGAGTTGTCTGGGATGCTGAAACGTCATTATATCATTCCAGAGTACACGGGCCACAGGAAGTGTGTTGGAACCTTCGGAGTCCGAAGCAGACAGAAATAATTTCTCTCTAATGTATTGTAACTGCAACTCAGGCTAGGTGGAACATCTTTTCCTTGGAAAACACAACATTTTCTCTCCGTTCCGGCCAAGCGAGGAAGGCAGGGAGTGAAACAGGGAAAACAACTGAAAGTGACTGTTTTCCACAGGAAGCCACACTGCTGACTTTGAGAAATGCAACGTGAATTACACCATCATCAAGTGACACTAGCTGTTCTGTGGCAGAAAGTCTTAAACCTGTGTGTGTGTGTGTGTGTGTGTGTGTGTGTGTGTGTGTGTGTGTGTGTGCGAGGTTATATATACCCACAATATGTTCCACCAAACTCTAGCATTTCCTTTATAAACAACACACACGTACACAATCGCACAAACACACACACAGCTGTCTCCCTCCCTCCTGCTGATCCGAATGTTTATCCCTTCTGTGCATTAAAGTGGTACCAAATTTCAGCACATTTTCAGCTTTAACAATTCGAATTGCTGTAACGAAAAAATCCCTCTTGATGTTTTATATGGTGCGGCTCATTTCTATTTCCACTGCATTCTCACAGCAGGAGGCAACAGCAGTGATCTGCAATATTACGGCCCTGCTCACAATGATGTGGCCCAAAGGTGGTCTAGATTTTGCCATTTTGCACTATACTTTAACAAGTTGATGATTCACACCACAAACCTCAAACATGTCAAATCCAGGTGAGCTACTTGTCATATGGAAACACACTTTTAAACAGAACACAAATCCCAGCAAATTTGAGTTTTGACAAGACTTCTCAAGTTAGGCCCACAGAGTCTTGTGTCTTCTGGCCCAGGGGAGGGGAGTTGCTGTGGCCTGGGTGGAGTTGAGTGTTTTGGCGTTGAACCATTTAGGGCTCGAGGGCATGTTTGATCGTGCTTCACTCATCCTCCGAGGAATGTGCGCTCACAGACTCGCTCCCCGAATACTGCAAATGACGGGCCTCATCTTCTCAAATTGGGGGGTTGCAGAAATAGTTGGAAGAAGGAGAGATAGACAAGACAGCACATCTACGACTCTGAACAACCACAGGAATGTCAAAACCACTTAACTGTATATTACAATGTCTTTTTTCAAGCAAGTAAGGTGTGACCCTGTCTATAGGTGTTGATCTGAGCTGAGAGGTTTTAACAGCTCAGCTCAGCAACACATAAAAAGTCACAGCAGTGCTTCTGTCACTGAAAAAAAAGCAGCAGGAATCCAAAAAAAGAACAGCAAGGACTGCATGCTCATCCTAAAATCCAACCTCTTTAACCCCCACTGACCTCCCGAGTGGGGTATAAGCAGCAGCCGACACTCACACAGATGCAGCCTGCATGAGAAAGGCATGGGAGGAAGAAGACTCCCTGTGGTGTATAAGCACTTTGTTCCCAGGACTCTTTTGCTTCTGTCCTCTTTGCATCCATCCCACCCACAGCCAGCTGATAGAGAGGGATGACAGAGGAGTGGTGGAGGGTAGACATGGAGTCACACTGAGAGACAATCGCTGTGTTACAATGCCACAGTCGAATTAAGAGGCAAGGGTCCAAAATATGTTGCATATCTTTCTAACTAACTGCAATAAAAAACAGTATACTGTACAGATAAGTAAATGTGGCATGGATTAGGGAAGGAGCAAATATATGTTGCAAATGTCAGTTTTCTGTTGAGGGCAACAATCCATGATCCCTCTAGAGTCCGGATGAATGAACCAAGAATGACAGTAATGACTTGAAATAACCCCTCCTCTCACTATGCAAAGATCTCTTTATAACGATATCTTGTGTCTGGTGTTGATGAATGAATGAAAACAGGCAAACTGTCATTAAAAATAAGCATTATATAATACAAGCATTTTTTTCAGATACACAAAAACAACTCTGTGTGGTAGAGACAGTCAACTGACTATTGTACACATAGAAAAAGAACAGACAGTTCAGTTGGGCTGGTGATCTGTAAAGGATCAGTATCAGTGAATAGCACAGTTGGCTTTGGCTCAAGTAGAAAATTGTTGTTGAGCCATGAATTGATCTATTGACTTCATATCCTGCTGCATCTTCACTCTGGAGGAATCAGTTCTCCCATATATGTGAGCTGTCCTACACAGGAACATGTACAAACAAATGCAAATGGAGAAACAAAGATTTCCAAGTGCAATAACATTTTCTAAAAGCTGTGAAACATACTTGATATTCTCACCATACAGCAATGACTCTACATTGCACCAACTCAACAGATATTATGATGCTGTGATGCCAGTGACTAACCCAGCTATGTATCCCAACCCCCACACGCCTGGAGCCGAAAGCCAGAAAGAGAAACTAAAACCCACAATGAAAGTGCATGTTTTCCTTTAGGATACTACAGCACTTTCGTTTCCATCAAAATAGGCTTTTCAGCACTTGTGTACATTAAGATGGCAGCATGAATCACTGGCAAAAACAACAGCAGTCAGTCGCAAACGTGACTTGTGATGATCAATATACACAAGAATCTGGATTCAGGCCACCTCTGCAAAGCACCTGTTTGAACTTGTGTAACTAAATCTACAGGTGCAGACTCTCCCCTTCAAACACCTGTCAAAAGAAAATCACAGTCATCACCACTTGTTCCCAACTGGTTCGTACAGTGTCCATATATGGCGGAAGAGAACACAATACAGATATTAATGGACTGATACAGACAGGTTTACAGGTAAGCTACATCTGCATTCCTCCGGCTTTGCTTAGCACAAGGAGCCACTGTTCTTATTAACTCAGCGCAGAGCATGACTTCTTTCTTAAAGAATGTCTGGAGCAGATAAGGCCTGCCGTTTGTTTCAGCCCCGAAACACACACACGCACCCAAGTGTGTCAGATAATGCAGATTGGGTATATACTGTATTAACACATGTAAGACTTAAGCACACACACAAACACACACACGGATGATCGTCAAAGTCAGAAATCAGATCCCCTACGTGACTGCAGGACACCTGATGTGGCCAGACAGAGGCTATTTAGCTGTAATGTTGTTTAGAAAATATTGTTTTGTAGGGTGGGTTACTAACTCAATAATATGTTTATTAATATTCTAATTGCTATACTAAATTATATATTGAGACACCGTATTTCATATTTCTTACCTATAAATGAAAGACAAATGTCCTTTCATTTATTTTAGCAGAGGAACGCAGAAAATTTGGTGAAAGGTGCGATATACTGAGACTAAAATGCTCAACATCACATTCTTCTGGTAAAACACTAGAGTACAATTAATTTTTGTGGAATGAAAATGAATTTCATTATGTGATTTGTAAATACTTTGTATCATTACACACTGATGCTGAGATAACCCCTGCTATCTTGATGCTGTTCGAAGGTGACAGTTGTGATAGTAGATTTATTGTAATCAGTGAACCACATCTGATATGAATGCAGCTCGGGAAGTCCTCCATGCAAGATGTTTATGTCTGTCCCACTGTGTGGGTCATGGCTCAGTATGAAAACAGGTGAAGCAGTGTGACAGTGTGTTTTAATATTTGATCATCCCTCTTTCCACACTAACCTACAGTAGCAGAAGTAAAGATATATGTTCTAAGTTAAGGTGTCTAGTTATGGCTCTGTGTGTGTGTGTGTGTGTGTGTGTGTGTGTGTGTGTGTGTGTGTGTGTGTGTGTGTGTGTGTGTGTG
>JBBMJY010000018.1:10439882-10478090 GCA_037833715.1 Toxotes lorentzi
TAATTGAAGAAGAATGGGAGAAGATTACCCCTCAACAGTGTGAAAGGCTCGTGGAGAACATGCCAGCCAGGATTAAATTAAATATTAATTTTGTTATGTGATGGTTTATTTATTTTTTGTTCAGTTTTGAACACATTCTTTGCTATTTGTTAACTCTGATACCGACAACGTTGAGAACTGACATGCTGGCATCATCAAAGATTTAGTTTCACTATTGTTTTTTTCTTGATAACAATAAACAAAAGAAATCGTTTTGTTTGTGTGCAAATATTTCATGACAATATTTGAGATTGCGTAACATTTTAAGGGTGTCCGAAAACCACCATACTAATATATACAGTATGATATAGCATCCTCTGATACACAGTACAGTTTCATAACATGACAGCGTAGCTCAAGAGATAATACAAATTCTCTGTGTAATCCTTTCCCAACTATTGCTTTTCAGATTTGCAGGACGTTTCATCTTCATCTTCCAAGAACAGGGATCAACACCTGCACTCATGACAAAAATAGCCTTGATTTATTAAAAGCACAGTTGCTGCAGAGGGTGGAGAGGTTCTGATAAAACAGAAATCCCTGGTAAGCCTTCTTGATGTGTACTAGGTCTAATTCAATCAATCACCAGTGACAGGCACTGACACACCTGCTCTTATATGACACTTTAGATTGAGGGAGAGCTTGAAGATTTCCTCTGAAGTCTTCATATGGATTATTCTTCTTTTGACATCTGAATCAGGCTTCTGTATGAATAATGCGACTGGATTAAGTTTTCACATCCTGTTTGTTGCTAAATACCCAATCTCATGTGTGAGGTATGCAGGAATTACAGATTTATGAGGAGGGAAGCCGCCCAACAGTTCAGTAGCCACTCAGTTTGGCTCTAATTCACTGAAGCAGTGAGCTCATATAGTCTGACATCATTTTGTCATCTAGAGGCATCAGTTCAAAGCACACATACAGGAAAAACACAGGTGGAGCTGCCCTCTTTGTTCGCCTGGTCCACTGGCCACTGTCCTTCAACAGTGAATTTTCTTTGTTGAGGAGAAAAAGAACCACACATCTGCACATTCACTAGACAACACAAACATGCTGCAGTGACAACAGGGCCAAATCTAGTAACCACAATATTTTTTGCTTCTTACATGAAAGTCGTGTTTCCTGTAGTTCACTGTTGAAGCATTCCACCTTTACGCACAGTGGAAACTATAATATTTATGGGAACAGATGGGGTATGTCAGATATTTTTACAATCCCTGATGCTCTACATTGTCTTTTGGTGACACTTGAAGGTTATGAGAGTTTAAAAGGTCAATTGGTGGTTAAATGGTTGCTTTCCGGGGAGTAGGAAGACAGTTAGTGGAGTTTGTAAAAGCTGCAGCGAGGAGTTTACATTAAAATATCCATCGTATCACTGTCAACCTGATCCTCAATCTGCTCCAGGCCAGCCTTTCAGAGCTTTTATCCCATAATACAGGAGCGTGGAGCTAAGTCTTGAAGTAATCTAAAACTACTAAATCATACTGGCACAACAAATGAATTAAAGACAAGGAAGGACGTATCTTTACAACTGTTTCAAACAAATAAATATGAAGGACTGGGCTACAATGTCAGTGTAGTTTTTTTTTTTTATTGCATTGGAAAGTTGATGTATTATACTGTACATACGCATACTGAAGTAATCTGATTGAAGATTCATGAAGATCATGAAGATTTGAATCCCATAAGCAAGCAAAAATAACTTGAAGTGAATTTAGCAGTTCTTTATATTTCTTTCTTTATATTCTCGACTTCATTGTCCAGATTAGAAAAATAATATTTGGCTGTAAACTTTTGCTTATGCACTAGACCCACCACAGAGATATTAAACCTATATAATACATCCTCCCCATGTGTGGGACTATGTCAAGCATAAAGAAATTGTTTGACTTTCCTATAGCTTCAAAGAAAAAAACCCTATTGCTGTGGAGGAAATCCCTCAAGATTAGGGCAAAATGCCAGAGATTTGCTTGCTATATTATTGTGTTTGCCAGAAAACATTGATGGAAGGTCTAGGACTCAGTGGATTAGAGAAATTGCAGAATTCTCAAGCAGAGCAATTTTGTTGAAGTCGTCTTTAGCATAACAAAAAAACAGGACTGATAACAGCTTTAAAATGGATGGAGAACCTCCATATATGGAGGGTAAGAGGATAAGGATTCTAGGCCAGCACATGGCATGTCCTGTGTACATGGATGCATTAGGGAGAGTAGTTGGGAATGGGTGTCTTGACATTAGAAACTTAATGTGAGTGGTCTGGAATCTTTCTTAACGTTTTGCCAAGGACTAGATGTTGTAGAGAGGATCTATTTCTGGTGAAGTTCAGAGTGTCACGGAGGCTCTGAAAGAGGTTCTCTCCAAAATAAGACAAGCAGACAAGGACGCAGGGCGCATGGTTGAAAGCTGGCACTTCATACCTCCATGGCTTCAGCCTGGGACACTTTCCAGGCATCATCACATTAGCAAACACGCAGGACATCAGTGTCGGCCCTCTCTGCCAAAAGGTAATCTTTTTCAGCGCTTTAATACAATTTGTTTTCTACTGAAAAATCATCTGTACTCTTTCAATGTCACCATGTGCTGTTCCTTTTACGCTGCGAGTAATACAACCGTGCTCTCTCTGCTGGCACACACACCTGCCCGCTGGCACACACTGCAAACAGCTGTGTGTGTTTCTGCGTTGAAGGGGACAGATATGAGCCTTTCCCTACATCCTGGAGCGAGAGAGGGGGATAGGTAGTTGCCATCCCCGTCACAGTAATTGATCACCCATGGCAACAGTAGATCTACTTCCCCTCCCCTGACTAGCAAAGGCAGCGTGGTGGATATTTACATATTTCACAGGCAACTGACCAAAAGGAATTCATTATCTTGGACGAGCAAAGTGATGATGTGTTTAAAAAGGAGGATTACAGGTGATGATGTTGCAAGCAGGGAATAAAAATCCAGACAGTTAAAAGAAACCAGGGCGCCAGACAGAAATCTAGAGCATCAAAAAGTACTTTAATTTGCTAATAAATGGAGCCATGCTTTTAAAATAATTTAGGAAACCAAAAATAAGAGTGGGTGAAAGCCTCTTATTATTTAGTGCTTTCAAGTCTTTTACGAAATCCGGTTTACTCATTAGTTACTAAATATAAACTTGAGAAATTATTGTGTAGACAGTCTCTCTTTAGATGTGCAATAAAACTTATGTCACAGTAAGAGGACTCCAACTCTTCAAGGCTACAGATTTATGTTAACATATTAGGAAACATAACACAAGCAGCTGGAACCGGAACCGCAGTACAAGCAGTAACACCTTGTATATGTTATTTAACTGAAAGTGAAGAGGAAGGGAAGAAAAAAAAAAGAACAATCTGGTTTGGTCGACATGATAAGACCTACACAGTTTGTTTACTTCTCCCACAGAATATGGGCTTTACGAGCTGCCTTTATTAAACAATGCACTGACAGGTTGTGACCTCTCTTCAGCCCCCCTCCCACCCCCGCGGGTTGGAGTTACACACCTGGCAGGAGCAAAACAGATATCAGACACTACAAAGAAGAAAAGAAAATATTAGCAAAACAAAAAAATTTACTTCTGGACTGGCAACCATGCTGCTCAGATATGATTAGGTAAATAACAGATTTTAACATCGACCTACATTTATTTTATTAGTCCACTCCTTGCTACCTTTACTTGGCTACAAGGTGTAACATGTAGCTACCTGAAGCCCGAACACATTATTTCTACATGAGGTAAGCTAGAATGCAGGTCTGGCAACTTTCAAGTGTAACACAGTCCTGTCCAGTCCTGTAGAAAAATATTCAGGACTCATAATTCCTGATTACAATCTGCATGCCCGCTGGTTTTGGTTTAGCTGAGTTTTTGGTTCTGCAGCGACACCACTCCATTGTGTATTGTGTTATATAAACTTGAGAGAGAAAAACGCACAATAACAACTCAACTCCACTCTGCCTGCCTGTCTCTCT
The DNA here is from genome assembly GCA_037833715.1 of Toxotes lorentzi. NCBI lineage: Eukaryota > Metazoa > Chordata > Actinopteri > Toxotidae > Toxotes > Toxotes lorentzi. The sequence goes on from JBBMJY010000018.1 coordinate 10,443,897, forward strand.
CCTCCTGTCATTTTCTGAATCTCATTGACTCTCACTCAGCCTGTCTGGAGAGCCTGGTGCTGTGTACGGTATGAGCGTGGGATAGAAACAGACAGAGAGCACTGACAGAGAGAGGCAGACAGGTGCAGCTGGTTCTCCAGATAGCTAAACTCACTGAGCTGAGATAACCACCACTGGAGGCAACATCTGTATTTTCATTTTGTTTTGGGATATGACACAAATGCCACAATGCAGCTACTGTAAGCTTGATATGAGCAGTAATTAAAGTAAAAGACCTGAAGCTAATTACAATAACTACATTTTCCTCTGACTGGTCTAAGAACACTAATGAATACTTTACTTTTACTACCCATGTAGTAAATTGTATCAAAACACAAAGTACATAAACAGACATAAAACAACTCTCTCTTGCTTGTTGAGCTAAAATGAGTGAACAAATGCTTATGGACATAACTTAGTTGCCACAATGAAGTTATTCTCTTTACAAGAAATGTAAAATAATGATGGTGTCTTCTCAAAGCGTCCATCTCCTCTCCCATTGTTACATTTTCTGTCCTCTTTTCTCCCAGCTCACATTTGTCTCCCTTACAGCAGCTGTTGCTAGGCAACAGCTCACACCCACATATGCATATTAATATTTATATAATCACAACACAGTCAGTGAAAAGGCTAAACATAAATATAAGGATAATGTAATACTTCCCTTCGGGATCACTGGATCTGTAACTATAAGGAGATTTACAAAAATTAAATAGTAATGTGCTGCTTGTACTATTAATGTGCTGCATCCATTCCTTCTTATCAAAATATCACGTTCAAGTCAATTGGTTTCAGTTTATAATAATAATAATAATCTTGGTGAAAACTTGTTCCAACACAGTTATGTTCTGCCATAAAAATTAAACCACAAGTATGATAAACTCTATGAATCATGAAAACTAAACCAGCGGTGGTGAACATCTGAAAGCGCTGTGCCTCACAGGAATTGGATTACAACCATTTAGCACCAACAACTATAGGCAGGTGCACAGACGTCATCTCAGCTTTTGTTATAAAATGAATGAAAGCAGCAGGTGACTGCTGAATAAAAGGGAGGGCAGTGACAGTGAGTGAAAAAGGGCTTAGTAAACAGAAAATGTGGGGAAGAGAATGAACAAAAAGATATGTGTTAGAGATACTCAGACATACCTTAAATGTTCTTTCATGCTCACCCAGTCATGCATACACACATACAGCACTGGTACAAGTTAAGACCTGCAGTGTGAGGGTGTGTGTGAGCTGTTTTAAGAAACTACTGCTGAATTTCCAGAATAACACAATACGGAAGAAAAAGAAACCTGGTACATCAGGCACTCCAGGATAATGGAAAATCCAGCCATGACTGTCTTTTATTACCTGGAAACACACATTGCATTATCCAGATTCAAAACTTCTTCTTACAGTCAGGCATCTACCCTTGATGGATCACAATGTCCTCAAGATTATTGTCTCTGTCTTCACTGTTACTGCCACCTTCAGTGTTTTAAGGGCATGTTTTGTCATATGAATTTGACCTTTGGACAAGGCCATCTTTATTTTCAGCGGTTCTTTAGGTGCATCATTATATCTTGAAGTAAAACTGTATTCTGGTTATAAGTATTACTGTCATTTTTGTTGCAGGAAACAATGTGTGTTTAAAGACAGACCGGTTGTCCTGAGCCCAGTACTTCTAATGCGGCTTAGCTAATTCATGCTAACATGCTGTTATCAGGCTGAAATAATCCTGTTAATTCTCGCTGAGTTAATTTGCTTCTTTGAACACAGTTTGAGGATTCATTTGTTAATCTTTGATCTTGAATAACATTTTCATCTTAAGATTTTATTTTGAAAAATAAAAGGCAAAACGAGTAACTAAACTAACTTGAGGAACAATATGATTGATCATGATCTACATGCTGAAATAAATGACCCCATTACCAATCGCAAAATACTGCTACTACATTCAAAAGCATCCAGGCAGCATGACTGCACTGACAGATGATCAGAAAGCTGGATAATATTACATGAAAAACAAGGTCTCTCATGCTGCATGTAAACATCATATCTCAAATATGATCAAAACTAGGATAAGAATCAAAACTGAGAATCTAGTGTGCATGTAAACGTACTCAAATGGAAAAGAATGATTAACTGTCATTATACTGAGAGCAGTTTTACAAACTGAGAGCATCCCAGCGACATGCATGTAAAGGACATACTGACCTTCATCATAATTATCACTCTTTCATCACCATCACCATGATCACTGCATTACACAACACTACATTTTCCTTACTGCTCGTAAACCTGATCCAAGGAAACATCAGCTTCCTTTGTCTGTGGTGGAATTTTCCAAATAACAATCCTCATAAGATCATGGGAAAGTGAACCAGGCAGAAAAAAGGGGAAGTGTCTGAATGTGTGCTGCTTCGCTGTCTCTTCCTGTGACCTTCCGTCTGGGCCATCCATCATCACTGAGGAGAGACTTAAGCAGCAGACTGAGTGCCTGTCTCGCTCAGTCTCTTTCTTGTTTGCCACTGTCTCCTTGCTCACTCAAATCACTATCTGCTAGTCTGTGCACATACATAATATGCAACAAGCAGGATAAGCTGTGTGTGTGAGAGAGAGAGGAAGAAAGCAACAAAATAACAAACAGAGAGAACCGACAACAAACACACAACAGACAGTGATACAGACAGATTCTGCTCCTTCTAAGTAACACACTGACCACATATATGCGGCCCATCTAAGTGACATGATTAACAGGGGATCCCTGGCCTAGATGCTGTTAGAATTTCCTCTGCTAGTTTCCCATCGGCCTGCACAGGAGTACAGCCAGACTGGCACGTGGACTGAGTGTGGCTACAACCCTCCAGCGGGCAGGCAGGGGACCGAACAGCTGGATCAGTGCCCAGGCTATGAGCTCCATCCCTGCAGAGAGAGAGAGAGACAGAGAGAGTGTACTCCTCTCACTGCTGCCTCTCTGTCAGCCAGGCCACTACTACTACAGCTGCAGCTGCTGCTACAAGGGCATCTCCTCTCCAGTCTGCTACCACAGAGATGCACTGGGTGACTGCAGGGCCTCCTCTATGAGCAAATGAGAAGACTGCACCCAACCTGTATGCCATGCTGCAACACTCACTCACACACAGGAGGGTCCCCTTACACACACCTCTCAGGTTATAAGGACTGAATAAGAGAGTGCCCTTTATTAGGAGTTTAATTAAAACATGACACCAGGACTAAAAGAAAAATAAATTAAAATCTTTTACTTTCAAGCAAAATGGGTCCTCACTGTGTGAGACAATGAGTGTCCCCTCCTCTCACATGCACTGAGCTAACGTTACAAACCACATTCAAAAACCAGACAGCCATACAGGAGACACAAATGTCTCCCAGCAAATGTATCACGGTACAACTATATGATTTAATAATAAACCAAATTATGAGATTTTAAAAATTCTGATACAACTGAAGATTTAAGAAAAAATATTTTTTTAAAAAGACAAAAATGGAGAGCAAACGCTATCCTGTTGTTGAACACATGGGTGAATTCAGATATTAAACACACGCAAACTCCTATCATTTACCCTGTTGATGCCACCACTACTAAATCAGCATGAGAGGAAGCGTTGAGTCCCCATCTACAGAAAAAAAAAATCATGCGTAAAAGAAGGTGTGCCATTTTTGCGCACCGCTGTGATGTGCCTGAGAGGAACAGCCTTACCTGAATCGGGGTGAATCTTTTATACATTCTTCAAAGTCCACCGTCATTTTTGCGTTTACTCGTTTATTCCCACTTCAGTCTACCAATGTCATCGCCCGCAGCGGGATGTCGCTTGAACCTCGCGGATGGTGACTGGTATCCTCTGATGCGCAGCAGTCTGTCGCCCCTCACCCGGTGGCACCGTGACACAAAATGCGAGCTCAGAGCGCGGCAAGGCAGAGTACTACTACACTGCTACCGCTGCTGCCGAGACAGGCGAGAGGCGTAGCTGCAGCGTGGAGACTGAAAGAGCAGAGGAGAGCGCCGACTAGTTACAACCTGCCGTAACGTGCATGGAGAGACAGGAGGAATCATGGGAGGAGGGAACAGGGATAGTTTTAACTCTTTTAAAATTCATTTCACAAATGTAGCGTAACAGCCTAAAGTAGGAACAGAATATAAACACAATGATTCAAACAAGAAAATATCAAAGTGTGATAATACAATATTATAATATTGTATTATAATAATATAATACAATACAATATAATATTAAATACAATACAAATAAATCTGACAATCAGCTTCAACTTTAATTGTTGCCAAGGAGAAATGTATAGCGGCCAAAAGATTTGAACCTAAAACACGTAAGACTGTAACGTAAAAATATAACAAAAGTCAGTAAATAAATTTTATCACATCGAAATGGGGGTTACTCTCTGAATAACTTTGTTTGTATTACACTGTAAATAATAACCTTCTTAAACATTTGTCGGTTTCAGGAAAGGAGGAAAGAAGTTCGGGAAAATATTGAATTCAAAGATGAATCTCTAAATGTTAGAATTTAATCAAAGAAATCAGACTCAGATTTCACACTGCTTATTTTAGCCCACAAAACTGACGTAAAGCCAAAAAGCACTTCAGTGTAATTATCAGGCTGGTCTTTTTTTTAACAGAATAATATTAATGTCAAGAGTCTGAAGTTGTTTCTCTTTTTTCATGCTGATCTTTAACCGGTCTCTTGATTCAGTTCACTGTCTTTATCCCACTCTCAGCGGACCCATCTCCACTGGATGGTCTCTGGTTTCAATTATTTCCATGGCAGATGGTTTTGCGACTGGTCAGTAGAGGACGACGACACACACACCCTCCGTAGATTATGACGCAAACAAAAAGGGACCGACAGGACTGATAGAAGCATTGATAGAAGAAGTCATTACACCCAAAGGTAGACTATATATCAACGTTTATATTTGCCCTTAATTTGTAATATATGGATGCACATAGATGCCATACGCTGTAAATGCAGACACCACGCTGTACGGACAGCCTGTGTTCAAACACGCTGCCGAAGATGTTCAGACCCGGGACGTTCATCTGACGTTTAAATGGTGCGACACGCTAAATATCATAACGTGTTTATTTGACGCAGAACGTTTGTATATGGGCTGTTTTATCGGTAAAATATTAAGAATAAAATACTAACAGGAGTGATACACTAAGCTGCTCTCTTACTACCATGATGGAGAGACTGTAAGTGGGGTCTTTATCGTACTTCCGGACTACAAGTCTCACTATGAGCCTACTCGGAAGTGCGGGTCGCGTTGACGCTCTGGCTGCTGCGTTGTCTCTGGTCTGGCTGCACAGCACATGAGCTCTTCAGCGGAGGTCTGTAAAAGTTGACCTTTACCTGGAAGGACTGAAACAGCGGTCAGAGCCGCGGTGTTTGTTATAGAAAAGTTGGACTAATAAAAAATATATATATATATTTTTAAAAACAATTATTTCAAATGTAACGTTTCGCTGTTGTGAACAACACGAGCAACATGAACAAGAAGTGTCAAAGATATTTGGAGAGACCATGCACACCAGGGCACGTTACCTCATCTTCTTTCAATACATTGGAGCAAAGTACAGGTAGGTCACACAGCAGGGTGAGTTATTACATTTTAAGGTGAATTATTATTCAAATCATTAACCATTAATTACTCGCAGTGGTGCAGTGAAAGTGCCTCCACATCAGCTGCACAGGAAAGGGATCCAGGACCACTTAGAGGTGAGGTTTGCTTTAATTATTATACTGTCAGATCCTCCAGTGCATATTGCTTCTCCCCTTCCTTCTTTGTTTTATTTGTCTGGTCCCTGATGAATACCTCAATGCCATGTTATAATATGGATAATAATACATAGCAGTTGTATTTGCATCTATGTCTGACTCTGCCATGAGTGACTTCACTGCTTTTTTCTTACAATGTAGCAACCCACAGTTTTGTGCTTTGTTTTTGAGCAGGATGCCATAAGGAGGCTGAGGCCCCTCAACCCAGTATATCTGTCAGTCTCCAGTAGGACAGACACAGGTGTCCACGCCCTCTGTAACTCCGCCCACTTTGACCTCCAACGCAAAAACGACAAGCCACCGTTTACTGAGGACATTCTTGTTGAGGCTCTGAATTTCCACCTGAGGACAGAACAAATCAGGTGAGTCAGGTGTTTGTTTTTTTCAGGTGAGTTCAACATTTGAGGTGAACGGAGCATCTCTTTACACAGGGGTTAAATGTAAGACAGAGGTTTTAGTAGAAAAGTACACACTGATGCTCTCATATAATTTCAGTGTCATACACACACACACACACACACACACACACACACACACTCACACTCACACACACACATGAAACTACCCAATCTCAGGAAACAAACCCACAGGTGGCTGTTCTGAATTGGTCCATCAGAATCAGCAATGATCTGTACAAGTACCTGGTCTGGAAACTTAGACATGTCGCCAGACTTTCTTAACACAGATACTGGTTTGTTTTTGTACCACACAAAACTTAATATACTGCTATGGGTAAAACATGAACTTCATACCGTGCATACAGGTTGATTTATGATGCTCAGCACTTGGCAAGTAACTTAACACTAAGCTAAACCTGAGAGAATAGAGACGCCTGCTCCTATTTTTCAGCCTGATGAAAATTACAAGGGCTTGAGATCACATTCTCGCTGTCAGTGTACAGATTTGTAAAAACATTGAGATTCTCTTGGATGTTTCATTGAGCTGTGTGCTTTGTTAACATTTAGACATGCTCTCAGAAAATATCACTTCTCATAGCTTCTCTTTAGTCTTGGGTAGGCTGTTTTCCTTGTTTTTTTCCCATATAAATACATAATGTCAGACACAGACTGTTGTGTGGACTATCCATGGCAACCACTGCATCCCACTATCACAATCAAGGTGAAAAATATTTTTGATTAAGTCAAGTTTGCCCTTTTATTGTCTTAAAGTATGTTTGCCCTATGGACAAAGATTGAGTGAAAAAGGGAGGGAGAATTCATTCATGTGAACATTAATACATACACATGCTGCATACACTTTAAAGCAATTAGTTTAGTTATGGTGTTTGTGTATTTAATTCATTTACTCACTGTAACTTGTGAATCCTTGAGAATTGTTCTGTAGGATCGACAAATTTAGAGATGTGAACAGAGACACACTCTGAATGAAAGCAGACAGAGAAGTGAGAGGGTGAAGCAGAAAAGAGTCATTTGGAGAAGAGAGAAGAGAGGAGGGAGGTAAGGGAAGCTCCCAGCATCCCACTAATCCCTAAACCTGCACAGAGAAGGTTAGAAAGGATTATCCCTGCTCTGGTTTTTGGTCTGTAGCATCCGTTAATACACACACACACACACACACACACACACACACACACACTCTCACACACATCTAGGTAAATGGAAACTACCATTGTAATTAGTATGTGAAACCTGCTGAGAAATATATAGTACATAAACACTTGTGACTTATGAAGACACACTGCCTGTGTTCAAATTGGTTAGAAGTTTTCAGTCTTGATCTGTCATGAAAAAAGAAAACATTGTCAGATCTGACATCAAAAAACACTTTTTCACATCTTATTTGGATATAAGCAAAAATAGTTTTGGTTAAAGCATCGATCAGAATATGGCTCCTGGGTCGTAGATTTGCCTCCTGGGGGAGAGACACAAAGCAAGATTTAAACATAGACTGCACACTGTGAATAAAAATAAAATCTCTCTTCTGCTTTGCCTTCACTTGTCTTTCTGTGAAAATGGACCTCAATTAGCCTAAAATGAACGGCCCTTTTCCCATAAGGGGAAACTGCTGAGTAGCAAAATGGTGCCATGCCAAACAAAGCCCTAGTTCTCGAATGTGTGAGACCATGCTTTGTACACTGCTTATAAAAATTTTATGTGTGTGTGGTTTGGGGGCCAGGCGAAGGCTGTCACTTCACATTGGAGCAGGCGCTGAAGGCAAACGCAAGGGCTTCCACTGCCACGTGTCACAACCAATCTCCTCCCCTGGAAACATAACCTAGTTTCTCTCACTGTGCACAGGCACACACACATATGGTCTGCGCATACATGTGCACATACTGTACATGTGATGTGTATATTGATCACCGTTGTTCACATAGTTCCAAATACTGCAGTACGCTTACACGCCCCTACCACTTGTCATCTCCCACTTTTTCTCACATAAAAAAACATACACATGCATGACTGCATACTCTGTGTGCAGGCACAGGCATGTGTGCATGAACACTATAAGGTGATAAGTGTGCTTTGGGCAGTGCAGCTCTTTGTTCTTTCAGTTTACAGATGGAAGCACTAAGGGTTTGCAGGTTTCCCACTTGTTACTGTACATGACATATTTGACCCACTGAACAGAGACAGTGTGGAATTTTCTTTTTCTGCGAGCTGTGAAAATGTGAAGAATGATAAATAGTTTTTAATAGTTTTGTGTTACGTTGTATCATTTACAAAGGAAATTTCACAACAACAACAACTGATTCCCTTCGTCCTTACCTGGAGACCAGGTGGCTATGTAACCTTCATGATTTTTTTTTTTTTTTTTTTTTTTTTAAGCTTTAAATTTGGACCTACTAGATTTAAGACTGTTTTTTACACGCAATTATCAGAAGAGCTTGGAACCACAAAAAGTCTGAAAAGTTAAACACAACCAAACTATATTCAGAACCTCTTGTCAAAAGTCTTTGTGATTTTTTGTTGTTTTATTACCCAGCACATTTAGGTCAGATGGTTTGAGCAGCAACACTTTGCACTAAATAGATCATAAAAAAAGTGATTCAATTACACATGTAGATCTTGGATCAGAAATGCCAGTGACATTCTTCAGTCAACTTCAACAGTTCACACAGACCTATGAATCAATCTGCACTGACTGATTTTATCATGAAAGGGAAAAGTGCGTGAGCAGTTCTTTCATGATTCATCCCTGCCTGCCCGTGCGCCTATGTATGCACAGATACACAGGAAATGTCCAGTGTCCAGCCCTGCTGGAACCACATCAAAGAGCCTTGGCCTCTCAGTCTGTTGTGATGCTAACTGTGTGAGCATAAGCTCTTGGCTCTTCAGGGCTCTTGGCAGCCCTTTTAGCACTTTGACAACGGGTGTGCCTTTGTGCAAAAAGCTGCAATGCTGGCATGTTGGACAGTGACTTATGCACACTTTTTCTTGCTGGCAGTACAAAATATGAGTATTAACTCCATCTGTGTCTGGAGACTACTTCAGTCTGTCTGAAACCCGGTTTGTTGTTGAGTTTTTGTCTAAATATCCACCAGACTTCAAATGTTAAAGATTAATTTCTGTGCTTTCAAGTGTCTTTTTTTTTATACCACAATAACAAAGCAGGACACGTTTGTGCAGAGCATTAGCTGCATGTTGTATTAATGAACACTATAAATTAGAACTGCTCATTAGAGTTTCAGACACAGTTTAAAGCTTTTCAGGCCTGAATGGATGTTAGCTTTCACTCCAAGTCATCTTTTTTTCACTTTTCCAGGATCACCCATGCCCACCGTGTGCCTGATAACTTCCATGCCCGTTTTCATGCCAAGTCTCGGACCTACGTCTACCGGTTAGCCCTGGGAATCTCCAGCCACTCTCTGCTTCCCCTCACAGACCACAATCTGTGCTGGAACCTCCGCAACACGTGAGTTGTCTGCCCCTCTCTTCATTTTCTCATCTGTCTGCACAGCTTTCATGATGATTTCCCTTAAAAGATCAAGCTCAGACCCAAGCTCAGTCTAACAAGTAGGTCCACACACACACTCACACACAAACAGAAATACCCTCAATAAGCTCATGCCAAGCCTTGCAGAAACAATGGCGCGTTAAACACATGAATAATCCACACGTGTCGCGCCGGAACTGCAAATTAGGGCCAGTCAAACAAAGGGTTTTATCTGAGTCGACATCCTAAAAACAAACAAAGGAGAAGGAGGGAGAGAAGGGAGACACGGATGAGGATGGACAGAGTATAAAAAGGGGAAGAGACAGGGCTTCATGGTGGCTGGATGGGAGGAAGCGTAAAGAAACACATTTCAGGGAGAGTACGTATCAGCATTTGTCTGCTCTTCTCTCCACTTTTTTGGGGGGAAAAGTAGGGCAAGATAAGCTGCGGGCTTATACACATGCAGAACAACACCCACGCACATTACCCTGACTGTGTGTTTTTTTTTTTTCACTCTCTCTTTTCCTTCTCTCGTTTCTCTCTCTGCGTCTCTGCTTCGTTATCCCTCTCTCATTTTCAGCATCCATCTCGTCCTTCCACCCCTGAGCATCTCTCTCTCAGCAGCCTCTATCCGTTCTCTCTTTGATCTGCCTCTCCCTCGTCATCACACCCCCCCCCATCTTTCCCACTGCAAAAAATATTAATCTCCACTGTTTATTTTAATGCTGAATTTGGTTTTGAAAGAGCAAGTGTGATAATCTGACTCTGAAACAGGCAAGATCATAGGTGACTTTACCTTTTTCAAGAACGCTTTGAGATCCAGTTTCATATTGCAGCAGAAATTTTGAAATTATTGAAAAAGTAATTGCATGGTCTAAGCATGCAAATGAAATTTATATTCAAACAGAAATATAAATATTTTCTGAAATAAAGCCAGCTTCTGAAAAACGTACTACCAGAAAACTAACCCCAAGCACACCCACGACAACTCTGTAAACTGCGAACGGATTACATTTTCTGTTTGTGTAGTGTTGTTAATTTGAGTGTTTGGCAATATGTTGATACGGAACATATCAGTATCTCTTATCTCTGTCCTGCCATAATATCTGATCTTGAAAGATTGTGGTTTTGTTTAAATGTGGCCACTTAACCAAAAGTGCTTGTGCTTGCTTATCTAACCACAGACAGGACTCCGGATGTAAATCCTGAACTCTGGTGTGTCAGTCGTGCACTTTGTACCATCCACCCCAAGTGCTTCCTTACCAATCCACTCTCATTAGAAAATGATCAGCTTCCATCATCAAAAAAAAATGATGCCGCACAGTTTGCCAGGGCTCAAGTTAATTTTGAATTGTTTTGTGTGACCAAGACTTGAAAATCTCAAGACATTCATCGTATAGTTATATAACAAAGAGAAAAGCAGCAAATGCTTTTGAAACTTCCCAAATATTTTCAGTGTTTCTATTGCTAAATGTCTTTAATGATCAGAAAAATTATCATTAAACTTTTTGCTGATTTATTTTATGACAATCAGCTGTTTAGTTAACTGACTTAACCTTGAAAACTCTAATACAAGGTTATAAAAACCTATTGACGAACCTGATTCATTGATTTGGGAACAATCAAACATTTCTTTTAAAAGAAAAGTTATACAAGAACTGATGAGCTGATTTTTTTTGCAGCACTCAACCACATCTTCATTCATGGCGAACTCTCTTTTCAAGATTTAAAATTAGCGCATTAAGGTTTTAATTAGTGAGTCACTCAGCACACTCCTCTTTTTCCCTGCTCGCTGTATCGCTCCCTCTCTCTCTGTCAGATCATATTTCAGCAGTGACAGAAGCATGAGACTGTTGAGAATCTAAGCACACTCTCGCTCTCTTCCTCAAATGAGCTGCCGTCGACATGCTCTACGCTCTCATGTGTCGTGCCTCAGAAATTTTATATTATATAAGTTCAGCCATAAATTATTTTTGAAAGCAGGGACATGGGGCCTGAAACCAAATGTTCTTACATTAGATCCCAGCTGCTTGACCTCGCTGCTTATGTGGGCCACTTTATGGCCAACTTGCAAAAGCCGATTTAAAAAGTGTCTTGACCTCCACTGTCTGTTTTAAGGAAAAAGCCCACTGAAAATGTGTTGTTTTTAATGAACTCTTTTAAAGAAAAACATCTCTTCTATATGTCGCTCATCAGAGAATTGGATGTAGGAGCCATGCGTGAGGCTGCCGCCTTGCTGGTTGGGACGCACAACTTCAGCAGCTTCAGGGCAATCAGCTCCGACATGCCTTTTAAAAACCCCATCAAGACCCTGGATGTGGCTGACGTACACCCTGGAAGCTCTTTCGCACATGCACACTTCCATAGGTAAGCTATATATTCACAGAAGACCACACTGCCTACCAGCAGACTGCACATACTCCAGATTTTAAAAACGTATAGAAATAAGGTGTCATGAAGCTGCTTTAATGTTCTTTGCTTTGTTCACACTGGCAGATTTTCACCTTATAAAGATGTTATTGTGAACATGTTAATGCTATTTGGTGCTGGGGAGGTAGAGTACAGTGGGTTTGGAGCTTTTTCACCTAAAGCAGCTGTCTCCTGTGGCTAGAAAGGATGTCGATGAAGACGGTGAGGGTAAACCAAAACAGTAAATTTGCAGGCCAAAACAATGAGCTGAAAAACACTAAAAGACTACGTCTGGCTAGCTGAGGGGCACTGTGGAGTTAGGTGATAGTTCTCTGAGTACATGATTACGAGCCACCCCTTTTACATTACTCACAAACAATTAGTCCGTTGTTAATATATTGATTAGTTCAGCTTTAACATGACACACTGAGAATATTGTAGAAAAGTTATCAGATTCAATTGTTATTTATTTAACATTTGACATTTTGGGAAGTACTTTTATTTGCATCTTAGCCCAGAGTTAGATAACAAACTCAATACCATTATCATGTCTGTACTTGAAATATGAGGCTACAGCCATCAGCAAGATAGGTTACATCAGCACCTGTAAAGCTCATTAATTGACATGTTCTTGAGCTGTTTCACCTTTTCCAGTCTTTATGTTAAGCTAAGCTAACACTCTTTCAGTTGTAACTTCATATGAAATAGTCAGATATGAGAGTGCTATCTTCTCAACTCTTGGTAAGAAAATGAATAAACATATTTCCCCATATTTCCGTCTAAAATAATTAATGCAGAGGTTCATAGCACATGTTCTTAAGACTGACCTGCTATTTCACAGACCTGAGTTCATTTCCCAGGCAGCCATATTTGTGTGTTTCAGCACATCTCTAGTGACTCAAACCAGCTGGCTCGGATGGCCCGCTAGTACAGAATGAAATCTAGGGAGACAGCATGAAGCTCTGAGCCTGTTGGACCCTCCCAATGAGGCTTGTTGCTGGCAGGTGAGAATAAGTGACAGAAGTAGCAGTTGGCTGTCTGCAGCCTCCCTGGGCCAACAGTGGAGTTAGCAGTAAGACAGTAACGGCGGGGGGGGGCCTGATTATTCCAAATCAGAGAAAAAAGCCTGGAAAATACAGGAATTATACATGTGCTTTTCCACTCCCAAAAATCTTGTTTCTCAATCTTGCGTCAACTGCTGCTCAAGAAGGTGGCCCAAGTTTTGAATCATTTACAATCACTCCACTCAGCCAGTTCTGCGTGTACATCTTAGAAAATCTCTCCCTTTCAAACTTCAGTCAGACTCAGTGGAGTGTTTAATGTGATATTTAGGTGAATTGCAGGTCTAACAGACTCAAGTCTGAATCTTTTCCAAATTAAGTGTTGACAAACTGAAGTTTCTGTGGTAACTGAATCATATCCAGTTCAGAACAGCTTGTCCGGCGTTTAATGCAAAATATGTGTTTTTGTCATTAAAGCTACAAAACAGGCATCATTGGAAATACTTACTATTAAGTACTTACTACTATAGGACAATTCATTCATGCTATCTGATAGATAAACCTGTCAAGTCAGCTGTCAGCTAGAAACTCTTTTGTTTGTCTTAACTAATGTGCTGTGTGTGTGTGTGTGTGTGTGTGTGTGTGTGTGTGTGTGTGTGTGTGTGTGTGTGTGTGTGTGTGTGTGTGTGACAGCAGGTTTATATACTATAGACAAGACAAGATTAGGGCATGAGGGCTTTGTTAGATTATACGTCCATGCGGGCCACTCTTCATGCTAAATACCACTTTCATGGGCTGTAATTATTTGCCTGAAATTATAGTTCACAAGATGGACATGGGCAGCATCCCTCAGACTACATGTCACGTAGTCCCTTAACCCCAACACACATGGTGCATTAACAAGCTGTGAGCATCAGGCTTACCAATGTGTAATGTATTTTATAGTGTATTTGCACTAAAGTGTCCATGGTTGCGTTTTCACCACAAAAAAAACCTTTTTGTGTTTTTTTTTTGTTTGTTTTTTTTTAATTCTCTGCCGAATTGTCATGAATGGCCGGCTGTGGGCTAACTTAATTCTCAGTCAGGTTTTGCTCCTAGAGGAAGCCAGAAAGTTGGGCTGCATGTTTACTTTTTCATGAGGGTCACTATTCTAAGTAACAGTCATAAAACGATAAGAAACTGAGCAGTGAATTATTGAAAAGCCAAAGGTTGAACTAAATTTTTGATCCTAAAACAGAGAGCTGTGTGGCGTGTGAGTTTTTAGGTCTCCATTCAACATGGAAAAAAATGAGATATTTTTTCCCTCCAGAAAGAGTTGATCTCATTGTCATACATAAGTGAACAGCACTCCATTTCAGAGCTTTTGTAGTGGCCATACAATACATTCACTGTGAGACTGTGTTCACTTTTGGTTGTGATTTATTGTAAATTTAATCAGCATTAACAATTCAGCCTCTGAGTGATACAAGTAGACTGTTGTAAAATTCTTTGGTTGTACTAAATCTATGTACGTGTACAGTATTGTAGGAGTTATCACGTTCTTTGTTATACTTGCCTTTCACTTATTACACTGAACACCCTTCTCCTTTTAATACTAAGGTTACAACTTGCAATTATTTTTACGATAAATTAAGACATTCGTGTTTCCTGGAAGATTAATCCTTCTGACTTTAGTAGTCCCCTGACTTTTCCTCTAGTGTCACTGTCAGACTTTGAAATTTGTGATTTTCAGTGACAGCCATCGGATGGATTGTCATGAAACTTGGTACCAAATACCTGCGAAACGTAGAACATACCCATCAGCCTCACCTGTACTTTATAGATTTAGCTAATATTAGCATGCTAACACGCTAAGACAGTGAACATGATAAACTATACCTGCTTAGCATTGTCATTGTGAGTGGGTTAGCAGGCGTAAGCATAAATTAGCATTGTTACCATTTCCATTATCATAGCTCAAAGCACAACTGTAGTACATTATCATAAAGATGCTAGCATGGGTTTTGTTTTCCTTATAATGAACTGTTTTATAAGTTTTATTAAAATTATTATTATTTTTTCTATTTATTTGCTAGCATTGTCATTGTGAGCTTGGTAGCATTGAGCTCAAAGCACCACTGCTGTATCGACATACAGCCTCACAAAGCTACTAGCATGACCGTACCTGTTAGTGTTGTTGTTTGATTAACGACTTAAACAGTGAATTATCAGAATTGCTGAAAATTGAATTTCTGTCAAAGTAATTGATTAATCCATCAATCCTTAATTATGTGTGTCTGGACAGGAAAAGCAAAAATATAGACATAAAACACACAAACATAGTGTAACTGAGAAACATGAGAAACCTTTTAATACACAGTCTATGTATGCTCCAGCCTCATCTAAAGATATTGTCCCTCACCGGAGTCCATGAGCTAACAGCCCTGCTGTATAAATCTGTCTCTGAATTCCTTATATGTCAAATGTGATCAGACAGCAAGCGCTGAGTCAAATTTGCATTTGACCCAATTCTTCCTGTGCCTGTTTGCTCAGTTCACTCTTTTCTCCCCAAAATATCAAGTCAGTCCGATTTTTTTTTTTTTCGGTGAGGGGGGGGGCTGTTGTGACTTCAACACTGAAACAACAAGCATCATTATAAAGAAAAATTTTATGTCAGATAAAAAAAAAAAAAACAGATTCATGTTTTCTATAGCATTACACATAATCCTGTTGGGCCTAAGCTGCAGTGTCGTATTCAGCTTGTGACATTTAAACAAATCTGTGCACGAGGAGCGTCCCAGACTCTATCTGATGTGTGGCATAAGAATGAATGTTACATCTGCCTCCAACTCTGTCCACGCAGTGGGTGGAAGCATTGAAATGTGCAACAAAAGAGAGAGAAACAAGAGACAAATCTTAACCCATAACAGACATGAATGAAGAGCCCCTTTCAGTTTAAATGAATAATTCACTCTCAGATTTTGGTCGCATCCAGGGAAATACATTTTTAAAGAAACACTTTGATTTTTGAAAAAAAAAAAAAAAAGCATTTCAGTTTTTTTGTTTTAAAGAAATAATTACATATATATTACATTTGACAACCATTCAAGATATTGTTATGCTTGTGAAGTGACACTTACACCCAATGGCAGAATGGCAGTATTTAACCTTTCTTTAGTATGGCACATTCTGTCAGTGATTCCAAGTAGACTTCATGCCTTCAGCAACTAATGTCATTAATGTAATGTTTCATGAGAAGTGTTGTGGATATGCCTTAAAGCCTTTGTGCACTTTGTGTCCAATATCCAGACAACACAAATCGTCTGCACAAAATTGGTATGTACGTATCTAGTGTGCACTAACCATTTGCGGAAAATTTAACACAAGTTTTGTTTCTTTTTCAGGGACATCCCGATCTGGGAACTAACGTTTAGGAGCAGATCTTTTCTCTACAGGCAGGTGTGTTCCCTTTAAATGTCCTCAATTTCTTTAAGATGTCTGCTATATTTCTGTTAATGTGCAAATGTGTGATTGTGTTGCAGTTCATTAGAAGTATGTATTGCCATCTGCTGGTGATGACTGAAAAATGTGGATCATAAATAATGATCATTCAGCCTTAAATGTTAAAAATGTCCAACCTTTTTCCCACTGACACTGTGCTATGATCAGTAACTATTAGTGTAGCTTTTGTAATTAGTGCTGCGGCCCTTTGCTCCCCCAGGTGAGGAGGATGACGGGGGCCCTGGTGGCGGTCGGGCAAAGGCGGCTCTCAGTGCCCCAGCTGAAGGACATATTGGATGCTCAGGACTCTCAGGCCTACCCACAGGGCCTGACTGCTCCAGCTCACGGCCTCTTTCTCACAAGGGTGGACTACAGAGACGCAGGTGAGGAGGGCTTAAAAAACTCCAGTAGGAAGGAGTCAGACTAAATCTAAATTGCGTAATGACACATAATGCTAGTGAGAGTTCAACTCAGACTGTTACATACAGTGGTTTTGGGAAACTTATAAAATGTGAATGTTTTAATTCAGGACCTGTTTCAGATTTCTTTCTCTTTACCTCCTTAGACCTGCAGCTTTCACAACAGATGTCAGAGGAGGAACTTCCATCCACTGGAAACTCAGAGGATTAATTCTACTTGAACAACTTATTCATGTCAATGTATTTCCATACTCCTGTATGTATTGATTGTAATAAAGGTTTTGTATTTATATGTATGCTTTTTTTCTTTACTAATAACAAAATGCGGCAGCTTGACTTTGAGTCAGTGGCCCCGTGCAGGTGTTAGGTATTAGACTACATACAGATCGACATCTATGTTCTTTTAATTCAACATATTAAGAATACATAACTGTGTCCATAAACGCAGCTCAGCTACAGAATGCCACACACCTTGAACCTATCATTGTCTACACATGACCTTTAGGTTACAACAGACAACTTGCTTTAAGCCTGGTTAGGCGGTATTATTCCTATGTATACATGTATGAACTGGGTTTTGTAGGTTCTCACAATTATCAAACAAGGTATACAACATGTGGAGAGGAGTGTTAAGTTCTATAGCCAAAACTGCTTTGTGTGTCCATGGCTCTCGTACAGTGGTATTACATTATGGATCAACAAAGTGCACACACTCTCATTGATAATGTATACATCCAAATGTCCAAATAAAACTGCATACACTGCTTCTTTACCCAAAAGTCTTCACAGACCATTCTTGTGGATTTTCAGCACGCTCACTTGCTTCTAATTTGGCTGCATCTGCTCACTGAGTTGAGTGATTTTCAGCAAGTTGTCCGTAAACAGTCCATTAAAACTGGACTCCACCGGCAGTCTTCTTGGTGCCAGTGGAAGCCAGATGAGGTTTGAAGAAGGTTCAGACTGACCAATCACTGCCCTTAATGTTCTGGCGCATTATCAAATACACCAGGCATCACACCATTTCCTTACTTTTGTCCAGTCACCCACTGATGCAAGGTTAACCGATTTAGGCTCACCGTAATCGAAGTGCTGCGTCTGTCAAAATTGAACCTCATGAGGAATGTTTTTGCACTTCTTAGAAGTGACAAACTGTCAATAATTCAGTTACTATTTCTTTAATCTAAAATTTTAAATATGTACACAAGTACATGTTTCCTATCCATGCGACCATGTTGGAGCAACACAGTGAATCTGATTGGCATAGGTCCTCTGGTCCTCAAGTCAATTCAGCATTTGGTTTCAAAAAGATAATTCACACATCCTAAAGACGCCCATAATTCAATATATAATCAAAATTTCAAGTGTTAGTCAGAATATTAAGCCCAATGTCTTAGAATATCAATAACAAAATCATATGTATATATAATGCACTTGAGGAAGGCATTGCGTATTTTTTTTAAACTCACAATCCTTAGTAACAGCACAGTCTGGGTGAAGAATGTATCCGAGCTAAAGTAAAACTGGAGACCCTGATTGAAAAGATTGTGTGGGACAGTGAGACATAAAGGGAAACTGATCACTTCAGACCTTAATGGCCACATTTGAGATTAAAATGAGGTTTTACGAGACAGATGAAGGAGAAAAGAAGACTAATGATTAATGCTCAGCAGTGGCGCTAAGCCTGTCCTGACGATGGCCTGACGATAGTTTTTAAAATGACAAAAATAACACGCATGTAAGACGTGTGGTTGGCGGATGATTGATTACTGGTTAAACACGGAAACACCTAAATGTCCATGACTTGAAGTTAGTAGTGTATTATCACTCTAGGCAGCCTTTTTTTTTTTGGCATTTGACTACACACCCTGATGCTAAAGCTGAGGTTAATTCAGGATTAATTTGTGTCATGTGATTACAGGTTGATAGTATTTGATAATAGCTATCACAGGTTGATAAGTTTGCATAGACCCTTGAAACCCAACCATCACCATCTCAATAACGTAATCTTAATGATAAAACTACCACTCCAGAGCAGCATACCCAACTTCACCCTTTGTACTGATTTTGGTAGATAGAACAAAGCACAATAAAAGCTGTAATAGTCTACATGATACGATTACATTCAGTTATAATTTTGTTCTTTAAAATTAAAGAAAACTTTGTGGCACATAGAAACTTTGATTTCTCTCTTTTTTTTTAAAAAATGAATCTCTTTAACAGAATAGCTTGTATCATGTCGCCAATACAGCCAACACCAAAAAGTGTTTTTTAATCCAAGTGTATTCAGTAAAACAGAGTCGACTATGCCTGCTTTTGCAGCATCACGGTACACAGAGATAAACTCATAGACTTTATTCAACAGTGTACAAAGAGTGAAATGGGGTATGTTCCAGAGACTTACAAAACACTCGTCTGAGAGGAGACATATCCACGTGTAAACATATGCTGTGTTTGTGGTTTTGCTCTTTCCTCCCACGGCTAAAAAAAAAAAATAAAAGCATAAAACACTTGTAGGAGCGCACAGTCCTTGGAGAGCGAAGAGGGGAAGGGAAGTTGGGTCTGCGTCCTTCATGCGGTCACACCCTTCTCTTTAGCTGGCAATTTTCTCAATTTCGTCTAGATCATCTGTGTCTAGTTTCTCAATTTTTTTATCTGTAGAGAAAAAGAGAACAGAAAAGCCTGAAAAGCACCATCTTCCCAAAATAAATATATGTTTTTAAGACAAAGAATAATACATGGTAGACGTTATTTACATAGTTACATAATATCTCCCACCGTGCAGCGTAGGAACAATCCTCCACAGAGAGATGGTGTAAGTTCACCCTATCAACTTACTGTGTGTGTGAATAAGAAAGAAAAGTGTGAGTAGCTGCTGTCAGACTTACTGAAATGCTCCTGGATCCTGTTGAGGATGTTCATGCTCATCTTGCTGTCCACCATGTTGATGGCCAGTCCCCGTTTGCCAAATCGACCGGTGCGGCCAATCCTGTGCAAGTATGTCTCGTTGTCAGGGTTACCGTCTTTGTCCACTGGCAAGTCAAAGTTGATCACCACGGAAACTTGCTCAACATCAATGCCTGAGGACAAGCAGGGCCAGAAATAATAATTAGCATTATTTATAATAACTGCAGTCACATAGTTTAGTTTTCCAGTAACAGAACTATAGACATGGCTCAACTCCTCATCTTTGCTAGCTGTACACTATGAGTGAGCCATGTGTGGTAATGGTATTCATAAACACGACATGTCTGTGGAAATACTGGATTTAAATGTTGGTTCATTATTCTGGTCAAAGAGCAGCCATCTGTGAAATCCTAAAATATCTCTGAAGATCCAAACCACTGGTGGAAAACTGGGGGACAAAGGTAAAGCTTAGATGTTTCCGCTAAGGCTTGCAACCAAACTACAGAGAAATGGACACTGTGCTGAGCACACTGATTGGGCTTAGGTGGAGCTAGAGTCGCACATTTTTATTTTGTTCCAAGTAACAAAGTAGCCTTTTTTTTTTTTAGGAAGTTAAATATCACCCCTAAATATCATAAACAACCAATCTGCCCCCCTTATTTCTATTCCCATGTTTTCTTGGTGCTTCCTTATATTTGAGACAAGATTTATCTCAGGTGAAAAGCTATTATCAAATACAGAGCATTTCTTTGTCAATGTACATGTAACAGCTGAATTAAAGTCATGAACGCATCATGTTTATTCTTCCCGTCTTAATAGCACATGCTCCTTACCTCGAGCACAAACATTTGTAGTAACCAGGACCTTCTCCTTGCCATCTCTGAAGCGTTCGATGACAGCTGCCCTCTGTTCCACCTGCATCTCTCCACTGAGCAGCGCCACTTGGTGGCCTTCTCTCGACAGCTCCCCTGCGAGCCAGCCTGCAGTCTTCCTTGTCTGGATCACAGAGAAAAGAGTGTACTGCAGCTACTTCAACAGCCAACTATGTGCTCGTGTAACAAAGGACGAAATGTGAAAACATAACTTGGCAATAGCAGCTAATTTACAGGAACAACTGGGGTGTGAAAACAGCCTGATGAAGGCACCGGGTCGAAAAAAGGAAGCTAGTGTTGTGTTGCCAAGTTATTTTTTCACGCTCGGATCACATGAAGAAAAAGCTACAAAAGTTGGAGAACATGCAGGTTTGCCGCACACCTTGACAGAGTTACATAAGATGTCTGGGGTCAAAATGAGAATTGTTGCTTTTAAAACAGATCATGTCTGGAAATATAATTTCTTTTTTTACTTTTTTTACAATACACTCTGCTCTTACAAACAACTAGAGAAAAAAAAACACACAGCCAGCTGTCCGTGGAATAAAAAGGCACAGTAAAACTTCCATGAGAACTCACATGGCAGAAGATCATGGCCTGGGCGATGGTGATGGCTCCATAGATGTTGCAGAGCGCCTGGAACTTCTCCTCCCTGCTGTTGCACAACACATAGTACTGTTTGATAGTATCCAGCGTCTCCTCCTCTCTCTTCAGTTTGATGATGTTGGGGTCAGGCACGATGCGCTGGGCGAAGTTCCACACCGACTCTTCAAACGTGGCTGAGAACAGCAACATTTGGCAGTTTTTAGGGAGCATCCTGTGTGGCAGGGAAGAGAGGAGTGAGAGGCTAGCAGTTACACATTTAAATAGGGCGAAAGTGCTCAAACTGTACATCACAGAAACTTAATTTACAAGATAAATTACAGATCACTGATGTGAATGCATTAAGAACAATCATAGTTTCAGGACACCATGTGATCATGCACAGCATTCATGACTGCCTAACTTATCTCTAGTATTTTTAATCCAGTTTCATTCAACTGACCTCTGGATGCGGATACTCTGATCCTGGTGACCCTGTGTGGCGATCATGACGTCAGCCTCGTCCAGCACAAACACCTTGATCTTCTTGGGGTCTATGAACTTGAACTTACTGCACCAGTCCAGCATGGTACCAGGTGTGCCAATAACTATCTGTTCCTGCAGCTTCATGCCCCGCTGCACTGGAACATTAGCAAGACACAAGCGTTTGTCAACACACAATCTCTCAGGCACATATATGTTTTTCATCAGTAAGAACAGTGACAATGCACACATAGCATTACAGAAAGCAGAGAAGCCTTACATTTATTTCCTCTGATGGCGTAGACTAGTCTGACCTCAGGATAATGTTTTCCCATCTGTTCGATCACCTTACCAGTCTGAAGTGCTAGTTCATAGGTGGGCGACACACACAGGCACTGATGGAGAGAAAAGAAAAGAGGGAGACAAATGCATTGGTCATTTAGTTCAAGATATCAGACCAATAAAAAGGAGGACACAAGAAGAATACATACAAGGAAGGTCTCAGGTGTTCTTCAAATGGCACGTCACATGTATCAATTCGACTCTTAAGATTTCAAGTTAAAATTTCTAGAACAGTGAGGGAAGTGAATACTAACCTGGGGGTATTTGTTGTTGGGGTCTACATGGCTGAGCATGGCCAGAACAAAGGCAGCTGTTTTCCCTGTTCCTGACTGCGACTGGGCAATTAGATTCTGTGGACTGGAGAAAACAGGGAATTAGATTGGAGGCACAGGCAGTGTTTGGCCTTAGCACAATGTATAACATACTGGTGCACAGAGGGGTAAATTAATTTTAAGGTTATACAGTAGCTGTTCAGGGTGAGAGATTTCAGTGACTATTAAGACACGTAGTATTTTGCTGGAGGACTTCAGAACATATGCATACAGTGTAAATGCTACTCACGGTTCAGCCAGCATCATGGGTAAGGCAGTCTCCTGGATTTTAGATGGCCGGTTGAAACCCATGCCGTACACGCCCTGAAGCAGCTGAGGTTTGCTGCACACAGGAGAAAACAGAAATATGTCACATCTTCAGTTAAGTGTTAAAGTGTTTTGTGGACCCTTTTTAAAACACTCTGGCAATTGGTTTGTGAGTAGTGCAGACATGCCTTAAAACAACTACCAAAAAAAAAAAGTTTTTGGTTCTAACTCATAAATACTATATCTATAAGTTATAAATACTATATCTGATAAATAATGACAACTGATGCCCCAAGATACTGAAGGACAAGGGAGAATAGAAAAATAAAAGATGGAAAGATACACTTACAGACGCAATTCCTCAAAGGACTTGACAGAGTAGAGCGGAGAGTTGGGATCCTTCTGAAGAACTTCCACTTGGTTAGTATTATTGACAAGATTATTCCGGATCAGCTTGTTCAACAATGACTGTGCCGCTTTGTCCTCTGGAGGAAAAAAAGTTACAACAACCGTCACACCTCAGCTGAAGACAATCAAGAACGTCAGAGGGATTCACCAGAGGATGAGTATTTTGGGGGATATAAATTATAAACTGCCCACCGTTGTCATCATCATCTGTTGTCTTGTTCTCTCCTTCAGCTTCTGACTTTGCAGCTGCACTGCCGGAGTCTGCGTTTGAGGCCGTGCCTGCAATGTTAAAAAATTAGACTTATATATACACACGCCATGCACATTTTCGGGATGACTGGTTCCCCGACTATATAATCTTACACCTAATAAAGTCATACGCACTTACCATTTTCTTCTGGTTTCTCTTTAATCTGGAGACTACCGATCTGTAATAAGAAACATCAGAAAGTTTACAGAGCTGTTTGATGCTCGTCATAATAAGACGGTGCCTCTCATGATAACACATGACGGTGCAAACTGGGACCAAATCATGACTATTACACCTTCAGCTGGGCTAATCTGGAGCCTCTTGCATCATTTACTTCTTAGCCAGCTAAGTGCTAAAGCTAATAACTCATTGAGCACGCAGCATCCCGGCTCTAGCTAACTTACTTTAGCTCCGACGCCAAACCGGGACCGCCCGGTAGTTTCATTTTTTAACGTAAATAAAAACGTTACTGAAACTATCTGTCGCATAACCCAATATACTCACCGGTAGTATTATACAATGCAGTTTCACATGTCAAAAAATGCTGAGCGGCTGGTTTTCGTTAACATTGTACCAGAACAGGCCAGAACATCCTCTAAACATGCTAACAACACGTTAGCTCGTGTTGCGTAAGTTACGGCTTACCGATTCCGCCGCGGCTTCTTGTTCGTCCACCGCCTGAGCCCAGGAGTCCGTAGCCATTGTGGGACAGTTTCTTCTGTGGTACGTATACTCGGGATAACTCAGCTAAGGCAGCTAGCTCGGACTGCGGACTCAGTAATATGAAAGTAACTGTTTGCCACAATGGCGTGCCGAAACCGAGTCTAGATGTCTGTGCAACGCCTTGCATGTCCGGACAGAAAGGCCGGTGCCAAACGATAACAGTTCCCAGCTAAATGAAAGTTCCCACCCGGATCACAGAAAGCACGACTGGCTCTTTAATTAAAAATGTGAACAAATTATTTAAATTATTATTTCAATTTAATGATTTAAAAGACTACTTCTATCGAACAGATTTGCTAAAATTCAGCAGAGTGGAGGCTGAATCTCAAGAAACACTACTCTGATAAACCTGTAGGTGGCGCCAAAACGTTTAGCATAGGCTCACTCCTGTTAATGCTGCACACACCTGTCTGAGGGAACACACACACACACACACACACACACACACTGATAACAAGGATTCTGCAGGTCTTTTTACTTATAATCCAAACAGAAAAACAAGCAAGATTGGATTACCAAACACGGCCCCAGATCCAAGGTTCACTGTGTGGGAATTAGAAATCTGATTTATTGCAAATCTGTCTGGTGATATGTATCACTAACACACAATATAAATAGGACCGCATAAACAGGATTGGTAAGGGCCTTGAGTGGCTCCCAGGCCGCATGTCAAGATCTTATTGTAACACCTGTGATATTTCAGTTGTGTTCTCCTTAATAAATTTGAGAGGGGGTGGGCCCCTAGTGGTTAATTGAACCCTGAGGACAGGACAGTTTCCCAATGGTAGGTAAGCACTCTGAGACGGCCTGAGCTATCAGATGTGCTGAAAAGAGTGGAACTCTTAAAGTCAGACTCATATTGGGTTTAAACATTTTCAGTTTGTCTCATTGTACTGTGCTTTTGTTTTGCAGATTCCACAAATATGTTGGACAAGGAGTTATGAAGGTCTCTCTGACAGCGTTGACCCATACTCCTCTTATAATCGTAGGTAGCCCTTCATCCAGGTCTGTGTAAAATTGGTGTCTGTAAGGAAAGTCTAAAATCAGCAGGAAGAATTGTTCTGAACAAGAGAGGAGGGTTCTGGAGGTGAAGTGATATAGTATTGTACAAAATTAGATGCATTAAAGTAAGCTTGCCCAAATCTTGTAACAGGACTGATATTTCATTGCAGCCCTCATGCTTGTGCAGTAGATACTGCCTTATTGCACAAATGACTAGTCTCACTATATGTCTGAGTATCAGAAGATTTGTGTTGCTTGTGTACACTGAATCTCGATTTCCAGTTTGGGGTTTTAGCAGCTATTTCTACAATAAACATGATATATATAGATTGATATCAGTATAATGTCTGGATGCTACACAATAATGGATTGCAACATCAGTGGATTCTCAGAAAAATGGACTTTCCCTTCATAAACACACAAGTCAAGCAATGTATGGATTAAAAAAAGAGAAGTAATACCAAACTTCTGCCAGTAAAAACAAAAGAACCCAGTTTACAAACTTTCCCCGTATTTCACCACTGTGCATTAAACTGAGTCAGTCTAGACCTTTTCTTTGTTAGCCACGCTTTACTTTCTGAGGAGAAACCTCTCCTAGCATTCACTGAGGCCACTGCAAATATTTTAGGGTAAAAATTATTTGATCACGTTTTCAGAAGAGAATCGTTTTTGTGTTAAGGGCTTGTGAAGCGACTGCATCATCAACAGCCTTCCTGAAATAATGAGATGAAAACCCCCAAATACCAACACCGCCAAATTAAGAAACTCGGAAGCGTGAATAAACTCCTGTGATGCAACCTGCATATCATCATCATTAAACAGGAACAACCAGTACTGAGTGAGAGAAGTAGGATCCCATGATGAAAAAAAAATCCCTTTGTGTAAATCATTGCATCTTCTGGAGCTGCTGCATTTTTGACCACTTCAATTTTTAGGTGAAGCAACAGATTGACGCATCATTACTAAACAATGGGTAGCAGTTTTATGGATAAAAAACACTAAACTGGGTTTCCCCAAAAACACACTGATGTAAGGGACTGGGCATTTAATTTGTTCCAGTAATGCTGAAAAAAAAAAATTGTGGTTTTACTAGAAGTTCTGTGTGGGACTTTTTCTTCCTTTTAGTCACTATTCCTCAAAGTGCGCAGTACGAAGTTGAAAGTTTGGCTCTTCATCAGAAACAGTCAACCAGACCAAGCTTTTCAGTCATGACACATGTTCCCTGCTGTGTTGGCACAGATAGGTACAGAGCTTCAACATAGTTATCAAGCGAGCCTTCTATCCCAGTTTGGTGCATTAATGGAAACCAGGCTATTAACCAGAGCAGGCCTCCACTAAGGACCATGCAGGAGCACTCGGGGTCACCTCTGGAGCCAGACTGCTGTGGCTGGCTGCTCCTTAATTGAATGCAGAATTGATTTCACACATTTCGACTGTTCCACTGGGATAGATAGATAGATGATGACAGTGGTTTTGGATTGTGCTGAGGGAGATTGCATTGATCTCCGTTCCGCTGTCATCCAACGGTCAACGCCTCTGTGTGTGTATCAGTCCACATGTATGTGTGTGCATACGTTAGTGGGTGTGTGTCAGCATGTGAGAGAAGGTAGAGGGAGTCTCTTAGATCGTCAGTTTGGAGACAAATTTGTCAAAGGCTTGAAAGAGCTGAGTTTATTGTTGCCTCCAATCAGCTGCCTTGCCGGAGGTATCCATGGCAACTGAAAGAGTAAAAGTAAGGTTTGAGGTCTCCAGAGAATTTGGAAGAGACGGGGAGAAGGACTTTGTATTGCCACATAAGGACTTATTTCAAGCACTGAAAATGACAGAAAGGATATCAAAGTAGAGTGGTTCGCGGTTTTCTGTGCGAACAATCCGAAGAAAGATAAACACTCAACCCACGAATACATAATGTAAGATCGCTGAAACACTACTCCATGCGCAGATATACACTGTATGTCACCAGTTATGTAGGCAGAATACCTACTCTCCTGTACCCTCCATACATTTATAGAGTAACACTTCACGAAGGAGCTTGAACCTGTAACCTGAAAAATGCAGCAAAAAGATAAAAACATTGTTCGATGAGAATGCAAAGAGAATAAGAGGCAGAGGATAGTTAGTTGTTCCCAAGTGAGGTGTTGTATTTTATCGCTTAATCATAAAACTGGACATTATGTCTAATGTATTGATAGTTAACTTTTTCCTTTTGTTGGGAGACCCTTAAAGCACCAGTGTATAGTGTTTAGGGGGATGTATTGGGAGAAATCAAATATAAAATTGATAATTATGTTGTCATTCATTTATAATCACCTGAATCTACACAGGGAGAAGGCCCAGAACAGACAAAACAAACGCTGGCTCTACTGGCTACACTGTTTTTACGTTACCTGAGGGCCACTGTAGGTACAAGATTGAAAACTCCTACACACTAATTCTTTAAACAATTAACAGATTTTTGTAAATAATCAGATCAACGCATGGACACAGAAAATTGGTTTGCATGGGCAGTTTCTGTTCTGTTTAGTGTAAAACTTTCTCTCTTTTTTGTAAACTTTCTCTTATAACATGCAAAACATATTGTGTGGAGCACTGATTTATTTTTCTTTGAAACATTAAAAGTCAACTGCTGGAAATCATTTCATCGTATTATTGTGTGTCATGTAATCCTATGTGAGATAGTCCATTTCAGTTCATACACCACCTCAAGGCGGTTTTGGACTGTGAAAGGGTGAACAAACAGTTCACCAGTGGTCAGGATGAGCTTTTAGTTTGTAAGTAAATGTAAAGGTGTTGGATTGTGTAAAACAATTATCAGCTGGCTGTATATAGAAATGACTACTTAGAGACAATTAGTGAATAAATTAAATGTAATTATGGATCAATTCTTACCGTCAGTGACTGGCCAACCACAAAAGATAGCTAGGATGAGATATAAGATGAGATGTAACAGTCTAGCACAAAACATGAGGAGAAAGGAAAGATGAGAAGCCAATCCTTTCAGAAAGGACTGAAAGGCAGACAGACAGGCTGGCATGAAGGCAAAACATGTACAGACAGGCAGAAATGAACAAAAGGTGGAAGGCTTAGACAACACTGAAACAGACAAACTGGTAGAATATGAGCCCTAGCTGTCCTCTATGCACACTGGTACTGAGGAGCAGTTGTGCAGACGAGTGACTGGGACAGGTGAGGTGGGGACTCTGTGGTGACTAGTGGACAGGGCCTTTCATATTACACATAGTCATTTGACCCATTGTTCATATAAAAATATCGATTAGGGCAGCTCTAAGACGTTTGGTGCAGGTGTTAATCTGATTAACCACAGCTGATAGAGGACAGGAGGATGAAGGAATAGTAACCATGACAAAATAAATATGTTGGTTTAGATATTGTGTGATGGATAACTTAAGACGTAGATTTATTGTAGTCATAGTTTGGGTAAACTAAGGGTTGACAAAACACAACAACTGAGTGGACACCAAAGCCAAACATTTAGACACCTGAACATTACACCCCTATGTGACTGTTGAACATTATTACACTTCTTTTGACACCCATTTCCTGGTTCCAGCTTCTTGAATGTGAGGATTTGATGGTTTTTGTTGTTTTTTTTTTCTGATACATGACAGTAAACTGAAAAGACATGTGAAGATGTCACCTGGAGTTGTGGGGAATTAAAACCAGCATGTTTCACTGTTTTCTGACATTTTATAGGCAAACTGATTCACCCAAAAAATAATCTGCAGATTAATCTATAATGAATAAATCATATTCAACAAACATATTGCTATCACAGCCTCCACTCCTCTGAGAAGGTTTCCTACAAGATTTTGGAACCTGGCTGCAGGAATTTGTTGCCATTCAGCCACAAGAACATTTGTAAGGTCCACTGATGTTGGGTAATGGGGCCTGGCACAGTTCAGTTAAGGCCAGTTAAGATCTGCGACACCAGACTAGGAAAACTATTGTTTTACTTGGCTCTGTGGATTGAGGTATTGATATTTTGAAACTGGATTGAGGTATTGATATTTTGAAACTGGAAAGGACCTTCATCACAATGATGCCAGGCTGGACGCTGAAGAATATCTAAATTATCATTGCTTGGTCTAATTCCCATTAATCAGAGTTGTCTGAATAATGAAATTCAGTGGTCTAATTGTCAGACAAGGTAAACAGTACATGTATCCTTCTTAAAATGGCTACCAATATGGATCCATCATCATCTGGCTTGGGTGCTACTGCTATGTAAGGTTGGCAAACCTGCATGTAACACTGTGCAGCAATAGGAATCTGTCTCCTCCGTCTTGTTCTCTCGTGTCTTGAACATGGCAGCATTCAGAGCCTTGGTTGACCATCGTCAGCTATTTAATCAGAATCAAAGGGAGACAAATCCTGTAAACACAGACAAGCTGTGTGCATGGGTCCAAGGGAGAGAGAGAGACAAGAAGAGGGGGAAAGAAGGAGATTAAGGGTGGATTCTCCCCAGACCCCTTCTCCCTACTTTCTTCTGGTAGAAGTCATTAAGATTCATACCCCTGATCCTTTGCTCTGTGTTTTCTCCTCACTGCTTGCTCCATGCATCTCTAGAAAGACAAAAAAAAAAACAACAACAAAAAAACAGAACCTGCACACCTACGCCAGAATTAAAATAGTGATGCAGCACTTGTTTTCTGTGTGGTAGTATGAGAGAGAGAGAGTAAGGGGCTGATAACTGGTTGGTATTCCTGAGGCTTAGCCAGAGAGGCCGGTGGTGCAGAGTGGACATCACCAAGGAATTTCAATGTGGATAGAGCAGCTTGCTGTTGTCAGAGTCAGAACTCTAACCTTTATATTACAGGCCTGACTGTTTTACAAACTACTGTGTGTTTAATAAAGAAAAACCTTTTCAAATCAGTAATATTAGTCAGCACGTGGACATTTATATGTTCATGCATGGGTTCAGATTTTAGAAATCACTTTTATTACCTTTATTTGCTTCAGCACATCATTTGCATCTTACACATCTACACATTACACTTACATATTAACTCTTTGTAAACAGTGTTTTTCACAATTTAAGCCTTTGACTTAAAATTACTTACTATAATGGAAATTTAGAACCATTGGTTTTACTGTCCACTGATGTCTATTTATGTTTCGTATTTATTTTAATTTCAGTGGAGAATCCAAAGTTTTCAAAGATGCAAAGTACGTCGGGCTGAATTTTGGGGAAACGTTACGCACAAGACTTGCAAAACATTTCCATCTGATGGAACCCGGCAGTCATGAAAAACCATGTAATTTGAATATATCACTCTGTAAACATATAGCTCATGTAGGTTCAACGAAGAGCTGGAAAAACATGATATACAACACATGATACTGTCTGACAGAGTGGAATTAAATGTCTTAATAAACCTTAAAGCAAAGAAAGAGAAAAATAAAAGGGGAAAATTGGAAGTTAAGGGATTAATGGAAGAACAGATTCAGGAAGAGATTCATTACTTCAACTTTACCTCCTCTGCCCTCAGTATTTTAAAAGTAGAAAAAGAGTGTAAACAAAGCTTTTAATATGAATTTCTGGAAGAAAATGTTCCCTGGTTATGGTTTTAACATGTCAATACTAGGACATGAAAACTTTAAAGACTCAAATCAACATCTGCTTATACCATCAGTCCTGAAGTAGTAAGGTTAGATACAGATCACAGAGATACTGTACATTCACAATGTCCTACTGAGAGGATAAAAAAATCTTTTTCAACTAGTTCTTCATTTTACCATAGTTAGTGAATAAGTTAATCTCTGTTTCTTTGATGGGTTATAACTGCTCACACCCTCTGGTGTTAACTCGGTCGATGAGTATCAAATGCGAGGGTTACACATTGCAACGTGCAATAAATATTTACTCAACAGAATTGCTAATGATCCATCAGATATCCAATATTTCACCAGTAAGAACCTCATAATGTTTCAAGTGACTGATACCAAAGATTTGCTTATGTGGTTGGATTCCTCACTGAGGTGTGGGAAAGGTAAGATGGAAGAATCAGTATGTCAGGCTGAGCCTCCAGGATCCAACATAGTGTCAGTCCCCAGGCTGGCCAAGCAACCACAAGCATCTGGATCCAGCCTCTCTCCTTTCTCCAAGGAAAGACCCAGCTCTCACTAAACCCAACCGATCCAATCAGTAAACAGCTGGATCATTACATAATACATGGTGGGAGCTAAATAGCCCTGAGTCCTTTGAAAAACCAGAAAAAAAAAGATTAAGCAGACTTTTTTGTTCACTCACGCAGTTTGGAGTTCAACAGTCATTGACAATCATTCGCCCGCATTCATTCATCTACCAGGGCCAAAGAGCTTCAAGGCTGTCAAGCCCCGGCTCAACAATTTTCAATTCCTTAATAATTTATTAATGGCAGGCAGTCAAATTGCATATCAATAATGTAGAAGGGCTCAGTACAGTGTTGATACAAAACACCCTTTCAGTCAGGCTCATTCATGCTCACAAACCTGCAGACATATGTACTATGTTTAGTCCCACGTGGTCCGGAGCTTGCACATTGCATGAATCCAGTCTGCATCAGTGAACTGTGTAATGTTAGTTGATGATGGAGCAACTAAAAATCCTTCTCATGTTTGCTTTTAGGATTCTGTCTTTGAAGATGTATGCAGGATAAAGCCCCAGAGGTGGAAAAAAAACTGGGCTTTTTATAGGGTGGCTGGGAGAGAAAAACATATACACTGCAAAGAAACTGATACGAAGAACAAGGACCTCCACTCTCTGTCGATTGGACAGCTATAATGTATGTTTGGGCATGAGCCAATCACACATGTAGGACAAATTAAGTGACCAATGGCGGATTTCCATCTAGGTCAACATCTTTTATTCAGGAGGCACGCGTACACAGTTACATGCCATCCCGCCCCGGGGGCCCTACGGAGACCCACTCTGCCACTGAGACATGGCCCACCATTTTGTTCTGTTTTGAAAATTAGCTCCATGCATGAGATTAGCTGGGGGGGCCCACGAGCTCTTCTCTTTGTGGTGTATCCCAGTTTGGATATTTCCCGGCTGGTGTCTGTGTGTGTGAGCGTGTGCTGGGCGTTCATGCATGATGCCAGGCTGCATTTGCGAGCGTGCATATGCTTGTGTGTGTGTTTTAATGGGGGTTTTGTTCGTTGCAGGGGTGAAAATGATCTCGATGGAGACATCTGATTCCCCGTTCTGTGTATGAAACGGTGGTGCTGTGCTGTTTAAGGAGAACGTTTGTAGCATCTCAATCTGTCTGTGGTGTTTAGAGCACTGCACACTTCACACTACACACCCTATACATTTGTACATATAGTAGATGCTTGAATGTTGGAGTGAAAGGTAAATGAAAAAAAAAAAGCTATTTATTGTGATCACAAGAGACTCTTCCTTGAACTGTTCATGACCCTGCACTTGTGCACCGCGCTGTAACGCATGGCTAATCATTCCCAACACTGAAACATACATAAGCTTTCGTAGGGAACTGTTTCATTGGAGGAAATGGAAAACTGCATCAGCTGTCAACTACACAACCAGCAAGCAATGAATAACATCAAAAGGAATGCACACAAGTAGGAACACGAGTATGTAAAGTTGGTTATGAGGCTTTGCGAAGCCACTGCACCAAAATGTAAAAAGCTGTCTCTCTCAGCCGTTGGTTTCCCTCCACAGAGTTATAGCAGCAACAAAGCAACTAGGTAGAGAGCGAGAGACAGAGAGTGAGAGAGAGAGAGACTGGGGATGTGGTTGCTATAGTAACCATCTGGTGGGTCTGAACCGTTTCTCCCTGGCATTCATTTCATCATATTGAGCCTCTGTCTCTCTTCCTCTCTCTTCCTCTACTCTCACTTTTGTTTATCCATCTCTTTCCCTCCTTCTCTTCTGGCTCTCCATGTCTCTTATCTCCTCATCTACCTCTCGTG
Source organism: Toxotes lorentzi (assembly GCA_037833715.1). NCBI lineage: Eukaryota > Metazoa > Chordata > Actinopteri > Toxotidae > Toxotes > Toxotes lorentzi. The sequence goes on from JBBMJY010000018.1 coordinate 10,477,022, forward strand.
CCGCTCTCCTACTCTCTTCTGATCTGCCTGCCTGCCCGCCACCCTTCCTCTTCCCTCCTCCCTTCTCCAGCTCTCCTCACTTTCCTTGAAAAACAGTCAGAGAGAGAGTGTTTTTAATGTCAATGCAGAGTGGCCTTTCCATCTCTCTGTCTTTTTTGGCTGTTTATCCATTTTTGTCACTCTGTCCTGACACTCCCATCTGTCGAACCTGGACTCCTATTCCTTTTTCAGACAAGAGCAATGCATGAGGACGCAGAGCCAGAATTTGGGTGGGATTCGGGGTTTTTGGAGATGAGTAAAAAGCTGGATTGATATCTGAGAGGGATCTTGCTTGAAAGATTGACGTCATCTCGCGATTTAGTTGCAACCAAAGTGGGTTTCACCATCGTATCATAGGCAGGGTTGTTTTATGGTCAAATGCTCTGATTCAGCTCTGCCCAAAAAAACTTGACATAAAACCTCACTCAGGAGCATACAGAATATTCTAGTGTGGTATCTAAAGAGATATTTATTTATTTTTCCCATCCAGGACTGCATTTTCCTTTTCCCCTCTTATCAGCAGTCGTCCCTGTGAATTCCCAGCAGGGTCTCAATCAGCAAGAGAATACCTGATCCCACTGCCAATTGAGCTTTGCCACCACACACACACACACACACACACACATACAAACTTGTGGACACCAAAATGGCAAAGATCCGAACAAATGCACCATCATCTGCACATGTGCACACAAGCAGTGGAATGAAATGCAAATGTTGCTTCATCCATTTGCATGCCACACATTTTCTGTGACTGCGTCATATAAAGCCTATTGATTCACAGCAAGAAAAGAGGAGGTGATTTTCCCAGAGAGTGGATCAGCATGTGAGGTCACAGCGGGTATTTCCCAGCGACGACACAAAGGTCAGATTCAGTGGAGTCCAGTGGAGAGAGAAGCACTGGGTTTTCTCTGGGACAACTGTGAAAATCAGTCACGCCAGTGTGTGTGCAGGTGCGTTTCTTAGTGTGTTATGTATTTGTGTGTCTGTGTGTGTGTGAGTCTCATAAGTGGTATTTTGCAATGTGCCA